>CM059866.1:28365205-28993027 GCA_030490815.1 Acer saccharum
AAAATGTCTCTCTTTCTTTACTTGTGGAACATGGCTACTATCATACGGGTATCTTACCCGGAAAAATCGAATAGAGTGCAAAAAGTCGCTCATGCCATGTTTTGCTTATAAGGTTGGATATAGTTGCTCATTAAAATTGATGATTAATTACTTTATATCCTTGCTTGATTCATGACAAATGGTGAAATTGGTTTGAATTTTTAAAGGAAACCTTTGTCATTTGCTTTGCCAAATACCATTGCTTTTGGATTTGAATGCAACATGTCTTGCATGCAAAGCATATTAATCACACATTTTTTATGAAAATAAATCTCCTTGTTCTCTCCAAATTAATTGAGTTGCATAAAGTGCATTATATGATTATGCAAATGACTTATATGCTACTATCTCTCTTTACTACAATTGACCCGGTTAGGGGATACTCCTTTGCCCATCTCATGACAAAAGGGGCAGTAGTATGTAGCTAGGGGGAGAATGCTAATTGCTAAATTGAAGTAGCTAATTCACATGTTTGGGGAGTTTACTTTTTGATGGAGAGTAACCCGTTGAGGGAGCATTAGCATCGCACTCTCATTGCATGATGTTGCATATTTCTTTATAGCAAAATTTTATTGCAAATGCTTGTTTTATCTCACTTGATTAATCTCACATGTATTTGTATTGGAAAGTATAAAACTTTGTTTTGAAGGATTGATTGTTCTACAAGAGATTGAAGACTTGAAGATGTAACTTTTAAATATCTCTTTGTAATGTAGAAAATAGTTTTATTTTCTATTTTATTGTAAGAATTAATGTGAGTGGTGGTTTTGTCACAAAATAGCCAAAGGGGGAGATTGTAAGGACCGCAAGTTTTGATTGCTTATTTCATGGACAAACCACATATTGGGGATTGATGTAAGGGTAGCTTAGGCTTTTGTTGTTTGGTGATTTGTACAACCAAGGCCCTCTCAAGACCTCAAGAAAAGAAGCACCAAAGGTATATTCTAGTGCTTACTTGCTTTGAAGAGATCTAGTTGCACACACTCACAACTCATGCATATCTCTAATTCTTGCATGTTATCTGTTTTATATGTGTGCATTCATGTTCATTGAATATCTCTTCATGCATATTTATTTGATTGCATCGAATTTATTGAAATGCCATGACATGTTTAGGCATTAGGATGCAAAGCCATGAAGTTTCTTCATGCATGTTAAATGATTGCATCTTATCTTGGTCATTGAAATGCCATAACATGTTTAGGCTTAGGATGCAAAACCATGAATTCTATTCATGTGTGTTTTAGTTGAGTGCATATTATTCATTGTCAATGCCATGATATGTTTAGGCATTAGGATGCATTCACTTCCCACAGTTGCACTCCATGTTAGTCTTAAGTGTGGTGTAATTCGTTTCCGTTTGTGTGATCGGAAACGTCTGTACTTGCATGATGGTGTGCATGTCTTAGCACGATGGTTGACCATTTGTGAAGGTCCTATTCTTCCTTTGGTTAAATGTTAGTTTTGGTTTGGTTGTTTGAAGTAAAGTGTCTAGTTTCAAAAGATTGGATTTCAATGTTTTAAATGTTTTTCAAAATTAACCTTTGTATGGTCTTGTGACCATAACCTTTTTAAAAAGATTTAAATTGAGTTTTGTAAAATTCTAGACAAACTAGACACTTATACCTTTCCAACGGTATATTATTCGTATATTTCATGACCGTTTGAATTGGTTTTGAAATCTCCAAATTGACCACCAAAACAAGGCAACTCTGTTGTTGTCCGTTTCTGACCTTTGGTCACTCATTTGACCATAAAGTTTTCTACAGACATCAAAATGTCATTCTGTAATTAGAGTAGAAAGTAGACATCCATACCTTTCCAACGATATATCATACAAAAGGTTTCGATATCGTTTGGTCATGTTTTGAGGCACTTGAAGCTGAAGCTAATGCACTGTCACGCCCAAACCATATATTAAGATAGGATTCTAAATCATATATTAATTTTTTGTTGTCACTAGAACTTGAACCCGTGACCTCTTTAAAGTAAATAAAATAATTTATATTAATTTATTCTTTTGCTTTTGTCAAGGTTCGAACCTACAACCTCCAATTAACCATTAATAATTCTGAATTATTAATTTGTCAATTAAATAATCATATTATTTAATTATATTTAATTAATCAATTAAATAATCATAATTAATTAATTCCCAGAATAATTCAAATTACTTTCCTAATATAATTAATTGGACCATCCAATTCACCGTGAGACTTGTTACCAATAATCGTAAAGGGCTAGCAAGGGGACCTAATGGACTCACAGTTTGAGCTCCAATAATTCTTAGAAAAATTAATTAAACTCTTTAATTAATATTTCACGATTATTAACCTCGGAGTTATTCCCCTAAAAACCCGAGGTTGCACTCACGTAATTGTAAATGTTTTACACAACCAAAATATTAGTGTCCATCGATATAGCTATTTCATATGATATGATCCTCTACAAGTAGTTCATAATTAGAGCTAAGTCATAAAGTCCGTTATACCTCTCTAATTATATATTTTCCTTTAAGTACCATTGATTCTCTAATGAACAATTATATCCTTCCTTCCTTTACGGAAAAAGGAGAGCGCTCTTAATCGTTCAAGTCCCAAATCAACCCTTAAGGGAACTACTTCTCTACTTCTCACAAGAAGGAGTGGATTCCTCTATTGGTGCATACCTTCCCAGCCACAAGCCAAACCGTGATTCCAAGATACAAAGTTATTGATCGGGATTCGGGAATGCTACTCCGATCTCACTTATGGTATTTCAAGAAACACGATCTAACTCAAAGGAGTCAGTAAAACACTCAGGATTTAAATCACCTATATACAACTATCATTTCTCATATATATGAATCTTTTCAACTAACGGATCTTAGTGATAGATTCATATAGATCGTGGCCCAGTCCTATATGATCACATCATATAAGGTGCCTCCATTCTCATATCAGCATATAAGTAGTCTAGGCTAAGACCACCGTAGATTACGGAATGGACCGCAGCTGTAAATTAACCACAAATAAAATACTGAGCTTTATTCACTTTCGACGGACTCTTTAAATTGCACGTATCAAACCGAATTCCTCTGTATATGATATTCATATACTCAGTCTGAGATTTACATCTAGCAATCTGGATGTTTAGCACATATGATATAAACGTATGAGTCATATTTATTGAATGAAAATACTACTTCTTTTATTAATGAATTTATAACATTTACAAATTACAAGCTTTAGAGCATAAATCCTTACATCCAAGGCCTCCCAAAAATTTTCCAACAAATGCCTAGGCCTAACCAGACCTTTAATCTTCTCACTTTCGAAAATGATTTCATTGAAATCTCCCATATAAACCAAGGCAGCTATGACAAATCACAAAGTTGACGAAGTAGTGTCCACCCATGATGGCGACACTCCGACACAGGATTACCATAGAAGCCCGTTAGCCTCCAAACCTTAAAGAAGTGTGACAACACTTGTACATCAATGTGAAAATTTGAAAACAAGAGTAAATCAACTTGTACCCTATCATACCAAAAAAAACATAAACCCCCAATATGCCCCATTGAATTCACCACAAGTTTACCGACAAAGCCTACTTTAACCCTTAACATCTCCATTAATCTATCTTCTCCTTTGGTTTCCATAAGGAAAACCAAATCTAGGCCCGAATCCTCCTTTAACTTTTGCAAGACCCGGACCACCCGAAAGCTTCCCAACCCTGAGCATTCCAAACCAAGACATTCATTGCATCTAGTCAGCTGATAGGGACCCGGCCGCCGATATCTAAGAGATGACATCTGCACTCTCCAAAACAAACTTACTCATTTTAACTTATGCATCATTGTCACCAAAGCTCTGTCGGTCCAAATTGTTGTCACATTTCCCCAGTAAACTAATCGAGTCGGTGTGAGACTCTGCTGGTTCTTTGTTCTCACTAATCGCTTTCATCTCCTAGCCCCAGATTTCTTTTTCCCATCTGTCTGAACTTGAGAGTCCTTACCTAGCCGGTTTAGTGCCGGATCAGCCACCACCAAGCATCCAAACCCAAGTATCTCTATTTCCTTAAGGGAACTAGCATGCTCATTGAGATTTCCTAAGCCCAGCCCAATACTTTCATCTAATCCATCCACCACATCTCTTGGGCCTAACAGGGTCACATGTTTGCCCATAGGGTTATCCTTGTCTTGGACATTACTAGACCTAGCAGTACCAGGCCCTGGCCTATGCTATCCCTCCTTAATTTTTCCAGCACCCACTTGTTGACTCTTGAAAACAAAATTAATGCCCTTCTCATTTAATTTTATGCTTAAAATTTGTCCACTATCTTGGAGCCCATTAAAACCATTATTGCTTTTTTTGTAACTGTCATCAAGATGCCAATGATCATTAACTCGACCTTTATCGTCCACCCGTGAATTGAGCTTCTCCTCCGTAACCACTGCTTTTCCCCGTCCACCACTAGTCTGCCACTCTTGACACCCTGAGATGTTTCCCCCTCTTCTGCCTTGCATAGTCAAACGACGTTCTGGTCGCATCGCTTTCAGCCAAGCTCCAAACAAAGGTCACCTGACTCTACAGATTCTGCATGGCCCTCTGGACATTCCCGTGTAGGATGTTCCAATCGTCCACAATGGAAACAATGGATGGGAAGACGCTCATACCAGAGTAGTATAATAGATTCCTCGCCATCCCCTATCACATCCACTCGTAAGCAATGACGTAATGGCTTACCAATGTCAACCCTTACCCTTACCCTTACCCTTAAGAACTTTCTGGTTCCATTCTCTGGCCCGCCTATGTCAACTTCAGACACCATGCCAATCATCCCACCAAGGAAACATGCTATATCCTCAGTCATACATAATAATGGAACCTGGTGAATTTGCACCCAGAAATTTGAGTGAGTGAAACTCATATCTTCTAGAACACCTTTCCCAAATGGCTCTTCTAGAGCAATCAATGCTCTGTCAAAAGTCCAAGGTCCACCATTCATAACATGGCGTCGATCATCTACACACTTGAAATGAAAAGAAAACAAATTACGGGATACCGCCTCGATCTCAACTCCCTCTCCCACTTTCCAAATCTTCCTGATCAACCCCATAAAAGCATCCATGTTCACTAGTTTCGTTGTCAACACTTTACCCACAAGACTTAGAGACA
Organism: Acer saccharum; assembly: GCA_030490815.1. Taxonomy (NCBI): domain Eukaryota; kingdom Viridiplantae; phylum Streptophyta; class Magnoliopsida; order Sapindales; family Sapindaceae; genus Acer; species Acer saccharum. The sequence goes on from CM059866.1 coordinate 28,370,404, forward strand.
CTACAAGAAAATAGTAGCATTCTTGCAGTTAAAAACTATCAAGAAAAGTTTTCTTGACAGTTTTTCTAACTATCAAGAATGCTAGTGTCAAGAAAGGTCTTGACAGTTTTTTTTTTTTTTGGACAGTTATTTCTTGACGGTTAAAAACTTCAAGATATATTTATAATATTTAATTAAAAATTATTATTATTTAATATTTAATATTTAATTATAATATTTAATTAAATAACATTTTTTATATTTATACACCACCTCCACCGCCGTATATATACATATATATAATAATAATATATATAATATACATAATAATATAATATATAGTACATATATATAAAATATATATTTATATCATTAATATAATATATAATAATAATATATTATTTTTGGAAAGGAGGGTATTTTTGGAATGGAGTTGGGGTATATGAGGGCATTTATGGAATATGAATTTTAGTTTGGAATGGAAGGGCATTCCATTGGTTTTGGATGAAATGCTCATTCCACCAAAATGGTGGAATCCCCATTCCATTGCATTTTAACAAATCAAACGAATGGAATGACTTTCTTTCCATTCAATTCCATCCAACCAAGCATGGCCTATATGAGACTCGTGACATCAATTGTAATAAGCATGATTTGGAATACAACTCTCACTATAGGGAAAATATTTCACAATATGTATCTTGCAATTTAATGAACAAATGTAAGACTCAAATTACTAATTTATATGGGTAATTGAATTATTAACGTGTCTCTTAGTATGAAACAAGAGGGTGCAAAATAAATAAACAATTTTTATAAAATTATTTTTTAAAATTTGTTAAAAGTAAATGATTTAAAAGTAAATTTATTAAATTTAAAATTTACTTATTCAATATCAGTTTGCCCAAAAACCGATATCTTAGTGTAAAATAAATCCATATCAGGATTTTGTTTGGTGTTGAAAATAGGAAGTAAAAGTTTTAAAAAATTATTAAAGATAATAAAAAATTTGAAAAAACTGTTAAGAAAGACAGTTTTTCTTGTAATGAAACATTCTATGCATTCCAGAACTCTTCAAGTTTTCCTTCAGCCGCCGCACCGGACCCTCCTTCTCCAACAAGGTCAGGTTTGCACACAGTTTCACTATATCCTCATAACTCATGATGGAATCTAACACCAAAAAATAACGGACAAGAAAGAGAGAACTGACTATGACACCGGACAAAAGAACTATACTAGAGTCTAGACCATCACTTTTACTCTTCAAAACATAGAAAATACTTTTTATTTTCTATTTACCTATAATATTCATAATAAAGAGTTAATATTTTAGGGAATTGAGATCCTTTATTGAGCCGATCTCAATGTTATTTTGGGTTGGACCATTTGTGCAAGATTTGTTTTGTTTAATTATATTGAAACAATAATTAATTTTCAAAATTATCTTTGGCAAAGTAGCTCTCTAATTTTGAAAATATGTCGACCGAAGAATAATACAAAATATGACAACTTTCTATCCAATATTATTTTTATTTTATTTTTTGGAAGCCAGTTGTATATTTAATTCAATTTACATGTGACAAGTGGGATGTTGATATCATAATTAATGATATTCATAAATATATATATAATTTTAAGTGTATGTTAATAAATCAATGTAATACAAATAACATCTCACTTTGAATACAAAGTTGGAATATTTAGTAATATTGAATACTGTTGAGGGAAGGGAATTATTATTGAAACTGACTTACACAAATCTTATTAATTAAATACGTATTAGTTCAATATTATTTATATAGGATGATAGGAACATATGTTTTAACAATATCAACAACATTTAAAAATGTAACGGTGGTTGGACACTTTCCTTTTACTTATGTGATAGGTGTTCGAATCTCATATTTACCGATTAAACCATAAATAGAGACATCCCCTTGGTTGAAATTCTCTGACTAATGTGATATTTGGTTTGGTAAGTCATCAATGTCAAATTAATTATATATTTTCCATTAATCCTAATTTTCTTTGATTTGTCTTTTCGTTCTTTTATTTGCACTAAAATTGATGTTATCATTTGCTTGTTTTTTTTTTTTTTGGTATTATCAATTTAGTCCCTAACTTTTGAAAATATCAACTTTTTTAGAATGGGGTAATTTCACTAAAGTCCATACTTTTTGGCAATATGTCACCTATTTAATGTCTTTGTCATATTAGCAACTTAAGTCCCTTATTTTTTTTCAAAATTCATCACTTTAGTCCATTTGACTAAAATACTAACGGTCAACCTTAACTATATATATATAAGTACAATTTTACCCTTGACAAAATGATTATTGAGTTTTAAAAATAAATAATATTAAAATGGTTTATAAAAATAAATTAACAACAAAAAATTATTTTCTAAAAAAAAATATTTATATATAATAATTTTAAGGACGGATAAAAAAAAACTAATGGATTATGGAAAATATAAAGTTAAATAAATAATAAATTGAAAGTATTTTCAAAATTTTAAAAACAAAAAATAAAAGTATTTCAAAAAATTGAAAGAAAGTTTTTTTAAAAAAGTAAATGGATCTCCACCATTGGATCGATCCAGAACCAACAGTGGAGTTCCATTTACTTAAAAAAATAAAATAAAATAAAAACTTTCCTTTTATTTTTTGAAATATTTTTTTTAAAAAAAATTAAACACTTTATTATTATTATTTTAACTTATATTTTCCATTATCCATTAGTTTTTTTAATTTTTTTTTTTTTTTTTTTTTTTTGTAGAAAATAAATTTTTGTTGTTAATTTATTATAAACCATTTTTAATATTATTTATTTTTGAAACTTAATAAATCATTTGGACAATGGTAAAATTGTACTTTTATATGTATAGTAAGAGTTGACCATTAGTATTTTGGTCAAATGGATTAAAGTGATGTATATTGAAAAAATAAAGGACTTAAGTTGCTAATAAGACAAAGACGTTAAAATAGGTGACATTTCGGTAAAAAGTAGGGAAGGTAGTAAATTACCCCTTTTAGAACCCATGATCCCTTACTTTTCAAAAATGCATTAAATTGGTCTTCGTTAGTCTAACTTAATGGTTCCGGTGGTATTTTTGACTTTAAACATAAAAACATGCCACAATGTCAATAAAATAAAATAAAAATATTTTATTTTTCAGTAAATAAGATGAATATAAAATTATAAGTTTTAAAATAAATAAATAAAACCAGAAAAAACTAAAGGAAAACATTTTAAAAATACACAAAAAAAAAAAATATATATTGAAAATATCTTCGACTGTCCATCATTGTGATGGAAGGTCAGGATTAAGATGAATTTCAAAAAAAAAAAAAAAGGGTAGAGATCAAATCTGGATATCTGAATGTACACAAACGAAGTTAAATTGCTTAAAGCATACCTAGAGGGGGGGGTGAATAGGTTTTTACACCTTTTTTCAAACCCTTGAACAAACATCCGTTTGTCCCTCAAGGTAGCCTTACACACAACACAATAAGCCAAGGTAGACATACATAGACAATACAATGACACAATCATAAGAGAAATGTCTAAGTATATCAAAAGTCATGTGAGGTAAAGTATCAAATAAACATAACAACAAAATAAGCTTGTATTTCATAAGATGTTCAATGTATTACAAGAGTGAGCAAAATGTCACTAAACAAATATTACAATATACAAAAGAATCAAAGATACAAATTGATCTATAGAATGAATACACTAATCACACTATACAAAGACTTGATTCACAATACATCACAAGTGAATATTATGAATCAAGACAATAAATATACAATTAAAATATAAGAGAAGGATAGAAAGAATTAACACAAGGGATTTTTTAACGTGGTAAAACCTCCAAGGAGGAAACATCCACGGGTTGAACTACAACCATTGGGTACTATATTATTGGAAAGTAAACATAGAACATTCACAAAGTGACCAATCTTTAGCTCACCCAACCTAGTGAAGTCTAAGCCTACCCAACCCTATTGGAAAGTATGAAATCCCTCAATGATGCGGAACCACCATATATTGGACAACACACTCAACCAACATCGATGGTAGATTAGAAATTCCTCAAGAGTGCATACACATCCCGTGTACCCCGCTTATCGGAGTCTATGTCTAACCATACGCCTAGGCCTACCAATATGTTAGCCAACTCCCTATCCAAGGCACTCTTGCCTCTAGGGAGCCTTCCATGCATGACTATCCGAGTCTCCCGACTCTAGCCATGACTTCTTGCTTACCTATCCGAGTCATCCCGACTCTAGGAAAGACTTCTTGCTTGGCTATCCGAGTCATCCCGACTCTAACCAAGACTTCATGCCTTTTACAAGGACTTCCTAGTGTGATCATGTGAATGCAAATGATGCAAACATTCATTTCAACATAGAACATGTGATCAATACATTCTATGGCACAAATAGACCTAAACATGTGAAAACACAATTAATCAAGTCTAGATGCAAAAATACATGAATAGAAACCTAAGCATGTGAAACACCTAACACATATACTCAAAGTCTCATTCACACACTAACACTTGAATCACAAAATGTTCATTAAGTCCTAATTCAAGATGCTATCAAATACAATCAAAGACTAGATATATGAGATTAAAATCAATCAATATACAAACAAATATAGAGCAAGGTTTTGAGATTTACATCAATCAAAACCTATATTCTCTAAATCACAAACAAATACACAATCCTTGATTTCTTCAATCAAAGGACCAAATCAAATCTCAAAGTCATTTTAACACAAAATTAATTCAATTAAGTATCAAACAACCTAAGATGCCATTCTAATCACAATACAACTCACAAACAAATGTAAAACCTAGAATCAAAAATCTAGTCAACATAAGTCCATAAATTGAATTTCAATTGGAATGATAATCAAGCTACCTTTTCAAATAGCTTTCATAAAACAATAACATAGATATAGAAGAAGAAACCCCAAGCATTTGGAAGGTCAAATAACAAGAAATCCCTAAGATGAGACCATTACCTCGGATTATGAAGCTGGTTCGGAATTCAGTGGTCAACCACTGGAAATTACGATCAAACAGCTACCAAACCACTTGGAGATGTTAGAGGACTCAAATACGAACACTCTCCAACTTGAATCACTCAAATCCGACTCCGGATGAGGAAGATATGGTGTTTTGAAGTTTGGAAAAATTGGAGAGAATGCCTTACGGGATGACCAGAATTTTTCTTCTTGGAAATTCAAAATGAGAGAGAGAGGGAAGAAATAGGAGGAGAGAGAAGCAATTTTTCGACCAATCACGTGGTGCCACGTCACCCCCAGGCCGTGGGGGGCGCGTGGCCCACACGGGAGCAGAAGGGGCTCCAGGCCGTGGGGCCCATGGCCTCAACCACGGCCAGCCCATGTGGCCCACGGCCTGGGCTGTCCTCTCCCGCGCACTCTCGGTTCGTCGGCCCGTATCTCGAGCGTCCAAACTCCGAATTCAAATCTGTTTTTGGATTACGAACCGTGACTCTCTCACGCACGAAAACGACTATACAACTTTGAAAAACGGTTGAGAAATCATCTCGGAAATCATCGATGAAGTCAACACAACGTAAGAGAACGTAAAGTGGCATAGTTAACACGTTTGGACTCGAAACCTTATGAATGAGTAACCGAAACGACCGGAACTCAATAAGGCATTGAATAAGAACATGTTCAAGTCCTAAACACAAAATACGGAAACATACAAACACAAATACACACACATATGCTAGTTTCCGGACATAGTCCTAGAAAATGCAAAACACAAAGTTTATTAACTAAATGTGAATGCATGCATATTTTGCCAAGTGTGTGAAAGTGAAATGTAAATGAAATAAAATCATGAAGGGACACACAAGAATGATATGTGTGAGTGTGTGCCTAGCCTTGTAAGAGATAAGAGGTCTTTGTATACCTTTGTAGACCGATAATGTCCGAAACTCTTAAAAGCCGGCAACTTGAACGAATAATGGTTGAGACGTCCTTCGTCTTCGAAATCCTTCATTTACTAACCACTAAACATTACAAGTAAAACACGTTTTGATATGGAATTAATGCCAACACTAATTATCAACCTAACAATATCATCCCCCAAATCCATGGAGAACAGCAAACAAAACACAGACCTTTAGGAGATCAAAAGTGTTGGAGGCCATGTGGCCTTTGCTAAGTAAGCCAAGGTGGATTTCGGTTCACTCGAAGACTCTACTATCGACGTTACCGTTGACGACCGACACCTGAGACTGGAACTACAACTGAGACATGTAGTAGGTGACGATAGTAGGCTTCCTCATCGCGACGGAGAAGTTGGAAGAAGAAGGGAGAAGAGAGAGAGAAAGGGATGGGCATTGATGGAAAAAACAAATTAGAGAAGAGACTTGGACATGGATGACGTGGACATGGATGACGTAGACATGGTTCTCTCTCTCTCTCTCTCTCTCTCTATCTCAATAGAGAGAGAGAGAGAGAGAGAGAGAGGAGAGAGAGAGAGAGTGGTTTCATGTGTGATGGATGGTTGGGAAGGTGGATATAGATGGAGATCTTCATGGATCTAGTGGAGATCCAATCTCCATATTGAATTTTTATTTTTTAATTTCTCTTAATCCCAACGATGAAACAGTTGGAGATATTTTTGAAAAATGTTTTATTTATGTATTTTTTTTAAAAAAAAAATTTTTTTAAAAATTCACCATCCATCTCCATTTCCATTTTAAAAAATAAATAAACATTTTTATATTATTTAAGAGTTTTTATATATTTATAGGTTTTTATTAAAAAAAAATTGTAATATTTTATGATATTATATTTTAAATGTATTTTATTAATTTTTTATTATTATTTAAATTTTTAAGTAATTTTCTTTAAAATAAAAAATAAAAAAAAGTTTTATGATATAAAATTTGATTGGACAATCCAAATTGGTAAAATTATCAAATTTAAATGTTGGAGGGTAAAAGTGTTATTCTCATTCAATAATTAAATACAAAGGGCAATTTTCTGATATGTTGACTGTCAAAATTAGAGTGACCTATTTGATGCATTTCAAAAGTAAGGGACCATGGTTCTAAAAGGCAAACGCATTTAAAAAATGGATCTTTCCCCAAAACTTAGGGACTAAATCGATAATACCCCATCTTTTTTTTTAGTTAAAATGTCACCAAATAATATGTTGACGCTTTACCAACAGAATCAACTTACAAAGAAAATAACAAAATTAAATTAAGGAAATGTAAAAATAGTAATAATAATAATAATTAAATTAAAGAAGTACCACGTCATATGGAGAACAAACCCTCTTGCTAACTAATAATTAGGTCAGAAGACTATGCACCAACCGCATGATATGGATGCCTCATCATCTTCGGCCCAATGGGCCATACTCAAACTCAGTTCTATCTCGGCTCGGCTCGGCTCACTCTGGCTCAAATTCAATTATGTTACTGTACGTACAAGTCTACATGAGCATCAGTTTTGGTGATGTAGATGATTAAATATGTGGGGTCCATTTCTATGATTTCATGATGAATCAAGGGTCCTAATCTCATCATAATTGTTTGATTTGAGAGAATGAAAATTAAAATCCATTTTTTATTAAAAAAAAAGAGAGAGAGAGATTATTAATAAGTACCTTGAAAGCTAAGAATCCATCACTTGCCATGTGAAACATAACCAAAAGGTCCAACACATTCCCCTTTTCAATATATTTCTTCAGAATTAGATTATAATCCGAGATATTGAGTTTATTTTAATCTCTTAAAAATATATTTGATATACCAATTTTATCAAATTTCTACTTTCGAAGATTCATTATGTTATAATATAAATAAATAAAAAAGGCTATCATTTTTTTAGTATATAAATTTGATTCAACTATTGCCAGGCAGGAATAGAAAAACAATCTTTTGTTATTTTTAAATTTAAGATTGATTCTTAAAATTATATAATAAATAAATAAATAATCCTATTATTAAAATGGCATCAATCCAACTTGTGATTTTATATTTGAAATTGAAACGTCTAAGAATCTGAAAAGTTGCACATCACCTCTTAACAGAGCTAATAGTGCACCTCTTTTCCATATAAGCGGTGAGGGGTTCAAATCCCACCATGTGCATTTTACAAGTATGTGTGAGGAGTTTTCTTCCCGAGTTGTGGGAGTGGTCATCTCCGATTATGAGAATAGATATCTAAACCGCACATACATCGTTTGATCCCAATAGATCCTGACAGTCTTATTGTAATAGTTCTCGTAAAACTTTAAAAAAATTAAAATAAAATTACTTCAACTCCAAAGGAACAAATATTATAGGCCACATGGGAGATACATAATTCCCTGTGGCTGTGATTGAACTTTGAAGATATAATAAAAATAAAAATAAAATTAAAATAATAATAATAAAAATAATAATAATAATAATAAAATAGAGTAAATTAAAAGCCAACCAAGAGACCCAAAAAGTGAAGCCATTAAAAAAAGAGGTGGTTTTTGGCTTATGCTCATATATTCACATCAATTGAGATGGTGTTCTACTTTTAGCCCAACTAATGTAAAAGAATTGTAGATTACAAAGACAAAGCAGTTTCCATCGGTAAAAACGATGCCCAAACAGATCAGACAATACATATGCAATCCCATAAATCGAGAGAACACATATACTTGTAAAATGTGTACGTTTGGAAGGGCTTATGTTAGTTTTAGTTGTTGGCCAATCTATTCACCCAAACTCATCTAAGTCGTAACCAACCGATGAATATAAAGAGAAAAGAAACCTCTCTTCTTCAAGAAACAATTCCAATGGAGAAACCAACCAAGATAATGAGAAAATCAATCTACACTTTCCTCCAAAACTATGAATACTTTAGCACAACTGCTGCAGTAGTTGTGTTCCCTTCTCTGTCTCAGTTCTGCTCTCACAAGCCATTCTTCCGTCGTCTTGGTGGATATACAATCGTTTGAGGACTCTGTTCCATGCTGCAGGATTCCCTGAATCTTCAGACATTCTAAGCCTTAAGATCTCTGAAACAATTTCATGTTCAATCTTTACGCTTCCTTTCACCCTCACTTTCTTACTTGTGGCCAAAGCATCAATAATTCAAGCCCTGAAAAAACAAAAACCTTGTTTTTCTTCTATTTTATCACTTTTGAATCCTCTGCTCTTGACCTACATATGCAACTCATTCTTGATCGTCTCAGCGAATGCAACAGTGTTTTCTCTCTTATTCTTTGCCGTAAACTTTCTTGAAGGATCTGGTTTTTCTTCTATATTTTTGTCAGCAGCCGGAGCAGTGGTTTACTCCATTGTTGTTGCCAATGCCCTTATAATATGCAACTTGGCATTGGTTTTATCGGGTATGGAAAGATGCGGCGGATACATGGCAATTCTCAAAGCATGTCTTCTCCTCAGAGGAAATACTTCAACTGCCTTGTCACTGGCTTTACCTCTAAACTTAGCCATGGCGGGTATTGAAGCCTTGTTCCAATACCGGATTTTACGAGATTATCGTCGTCTTGGTATAGCTTCTTCAATGGCTTTTGAGGGGATGTTAATTTCTTACTTGTACTCAATTTCTCTTCTTCTTGATACTGTTGTGACTTGTATGTTGTACAAAAGCTGCAAAGCTTCGATAGGTGATTACAAGAGCATAAAGATTTGTCAAGAGGAGTTTCCATAGAGGAAATTCCTCTGTTCATGATACAGACTTCTTGTTGATGATTCCTTTTTTTTTTACTGTTCTTATTCCATGTGAAACAGAATGAGTTAAAAGAAGAGATATACTCCAAAGAGGCCCTTAGTATTAGTACCAAAGTAACAAGTAGAATCCCATTGGTTTTGTCAATCCTTTGGTGGTAATTGTGATGAGATGGATAAACGTGTTATAACTATTCTCACAGTTATATGTCTACCGGAGAAAAACGGCTCTTTTTATATGTTTTGTAATACACCAATCCACTTTCACCTAAACAAACATAATAGATTTACAACTAACCACTTGTTGCATCACATGAATTGTACTTTGATTGAGGAATCCAAGGAATTAAACAAGCAGTATCCAACCCTTTTTTTTTTTTTTTTTTATTGTTATATTACAATTACACTAAAGAATGCCCATCTTCTAATTTCTCTATCTGATCCTGTCAACCTATACAACAATTTTAGTGACGGGCTCCTGTCAAAATCTCAACTAGTAAAACAAAAATCAACTTTTATGTTACATGATTAAGAATTGAATCCTAACTACGACGAGGGTTAGCGCTTTGTACACGGTTTCATGGTACAGTGGGACTTCAAGCTTTACAATCCCAGCTGGTGCTCAAATATGGCCAAACAAACCAGACTGCCTACTTGGCCAAGGACTGGTACAAGACTACAAAATTCTCAGAGAGGCCAGACCCATCTTCTTGACCATATTGTGTCGAGAACCCGTGCTTTATGTCAACCATTTAATCCACTCAACCTGTATAAGCTTGGATTGTCGGCAATAGTCATTAAATTGAACATCACTTGGTTCAAGTCTGCAGACCTCAAGGAGTAGCACTTCCGCCTCATTCAAATTACCTTCCAAGGCTTCCCGTTGCACAAATGCTGGCGAGTGGAAGCTGTCAACCAGTCCGGAAAGCAGTCACCGTCGTTCAGAATAAAAACATTGCGACGGACTTCTGCTAAGATTTCCCGTGTGGAGGAAGAAAGAAATCAAACAAAATCTACTTCACGCTCTTCTTTGTAAGGTTAATTCCCTTAGCCTTCTCCATTTCAGCTTCCTTCTCAGCTTTCTTCTTCTCCATTTCAGCCTGTTTCAAATTTTCTTCATGTGCTTTCCGGAATAACCTCGTAAAATTTAACAGGGTCGCAGTAACTGCAGAGATCAGTCCATATAATAGATCAGTTTCAATGTTACCATATGATACAAGAAAATGACTAACATGTTAAATAGGATTTCCCCTATTCTCAAATAAAATTAATAAACATAGACTGAACTGATTATTATTAGCAAATTACTGCATTTCAGTTTTTATTATTATTTTACTATATTACACTTCAGTTTTAATCTTCCATTCTCAAGCTCTTTTTGTTTCTTTTTTGTCCGCACACTTTCAGATTCGTCCATCATACCACCCGCATCTGTTACTCTGAAGAATACTATTTGCGCTAATTTACATTCAATCACCATTCGATCGCATTCCTTTCTCTCATCTTTGGAGTCTCTGCCTCCATCTTTCTTTCTTCCCAGCGACACTTACCAATTATCTTGTACCTTTCCTTTTACCTTGCACACAAAATCCTTCTTACAAACTTAACTCAGTTACATACATTATATCCTGGCCCCAGTTGTCAGTTAGAGGTCACGATGTCTGATTTGCACGGGCCACCATTTCAAACAATTGAGAAAAATATATATATATTTATATATACATCAAACAGTATAACTAGTAACGATTATATTCATAATCTACCTTGCTCAAATGGGCAACGGACAGGATCCTCACCAAAGTATTGCGCAAGGGCATCTGCATTTCTACCCTGTCCACCAGATGACAATGATTCAAGACACGATCAGCATATTATCTGGACAGACATTGAATCAAGTATGAAAGGGAGTTAAAGAGCAAGCAAATTACCACCACAGAATAGAGATTTGTTACAGATGCCACCTCAGCCTCAGCAACATAAATGAATTCTTTCAATGTCTGACATAATTTATATCCATAAAAAATGAGTGTTAGCAGAACTTAACCGAAAAAAGAAAGTAAGAAATCCTTCACAGAATAATAAGGGTTTTTCCTTGATATTTAAAAATGCAATCAAAAATCTTTTATATAGGCTACAGTGGCAGAACATTTGACGGATTTTCTGTGGACCAGTAAGACATTTTATGCTCACAATTTCATATAATAAGTTGTCTTAATAGTCCAATTCAAATTAAATTCAAAGTTCCATTGTGTAAAAATGTCATACAAGCACCTCATTAGTCATCTTTCTAAGTATGGAAAACCATTCAAATGAAGAACACAAATGGCAGGGCAAAGTGAAATTCTTCTCAAAGGCATACAGATTATTTTGTCTAAGGACAGGGGAGAAGAGCAGAAAATAGTACAGGCACTACTAACAAGTCAACCATGTAAAGAAGCCCGTTGTTGGAGATTTTTGATTCGTCAAATATTAATGCTTCTATATTTTGGGCTCAAGCTAATATTTAAAAAATCACCCCCCAAAAAGGACACATTTTATCAGGTTGCTGTCCAATTAGTATATAAACCCTTCCTTTTAGGGTTTACTTAACTGATGTGGGATTTGTTCCCTTTCGTCTCACATGATTTCTAACATTCACATTGGCATGTGAACAACAGTTCAATAGTTCCGTTATCCTTTTCTTCACATTCTTCTAATCTATTTTTCCTTTTGTTTTGTTCTTTGAGAACACTCATTGCCAGAGCTCCCTCACCATTCATTTGTGAACAATTTTATTTTTTTCAGAAAACCCCAACACATCAGAACCTCTCTAATACCATGTTGGAGATTTATAACTCATTAAATATTGGGTTTTTTTATATCTTTTTGCTTGGGTTATTTTATGTTTGAGTCATCATACAACACAAAAGGCTAAATTATTGGGCTGTAGGTCCAATTAGCACAAGACCTCTTTCTTGTTCCCTTTCGTCTCACATGTGATAACCAACACGCAGGAGATAATAGCCACATAAATTGACCTCTGGAGGCATCAAAACAATTGGAATAAAGCAGCCAGATTAAAGATCTTCTCAGCAACGGGGATAAGTCTACATTTTAAGTCAGCATTGATGAGGCACCTATAAGGCACAAATGTACAGTCAAAAGTTTCATTTGAAGAAATTGCCCCATCATACAGATCAGAAAATAATTGAGGTTATCTTCACTACTTCCCTCTAAGAACACCAATAGCAAACTGCCAGAAACTTCAGAAAAGGACCCACCGACATTCAACTTAAAGCAAACTTAGTGAAAAATCAGTGGTTCTCATAATTTCTTAGAATGTATAAACATATACCAGGACTTGTTAACTTCAAGACACGTCAAAATAATAATAATAATAATAATAAAGGAGGCAGCACACTTCTAGCATCCCATCACCACCCCAACCCACCCCCCCCCCCCCCAAATGATGGAAAAAGAAATAATGTTTATGTATCACACAAAGGAAATGTGAGAGACGAACAAGGACGAAAACTTGTCAGCCAGATCAACCCAACAAATGCCTACCAAGCTCAGTGTCTTGAAGAAGATATCATGAAGAAGATAAGTGGGAAGGAAGAAAGGGATCCGATAAACTATAAAGCAAAGATAGGAAAGAAAGCATTATCTCACTCCTAAAGATTTTGAAATCGAAGCACAGTTTTCACTTCAGAAAAAGCTTCAAAAATGCCATAAAGCCACATATGGAAAGTTTAAGCACAAAGGAGATTAAAACACAACTTTCTGAAAATGTGAACACGTAAAAGAAGACCAGTTATGTTAATTACTCAAAAGCTTAATCTGATTCACAATAAAAAAGAGGAAGTAGATGTGGAAGAGGATCCTAAGGTAAGAACAAAGAATTTACCATAAAAAATTATCTTACCCCAATACTTCTGTAAACCTCTAGATTTTAAGTGTAAATTGCCTCTCCATAACAATGTCAAACTGAGACAAACTCTCAGTGAAACTAAATTACTTCCCACATTTTTTCAAATTCATCCAAACTTTATGCCAAAAGTAATTTTCAGTGACTTGAAACTAAATTTAAGAAATAATATACTCAAGATTACAATTGTATAAGAATATATCCAAGTAAGAGATTCCTTATCAAATTCTTATTTAGCAATAAAATGTGTCAAAGTTAAACAAAAAACTAAAGCGTAAAATTACCGGCCAATTCTTAGCCAATAAATGAGATATATACCTAAATATAAATCACTAACATCAATTGACATTTAAAATGAGGTAAAATACACGGAGCACCACAAAATCAATCTAAATTACTATTGAACTACAAGGTAGTGAAAGAAATTATATACCTTACAGAAAACTTCAGACACAGGGCCATCATTTTCAGATGCAGAGAACTCCTGCTTGACCTTTTCTAATCCTTTGATGATAGCCTGCATTTCTTCCGCTAGTGATTTCAATTGTATCTGCAGTAAAGCAGGATCCAGCTGAATAAGCAATATATAACTACACAACTACAGATCTACTGAGAGAGATGGAAACCTTAGAGGCAGATTCAAGGCTAACAATATCCTGGTGAAAATCTAGAAGACTTGAAGACTTGGCGGCGAGGACCTGAGCCACAACAAATCAAAGTTTTAAACTCGATAAATATTAAATTTGTCAATTATATTCAGAACCTCAAACAAGTATCCAGCAGTAAAGCTACATATAGATTGGCTGTAAAGAATAAATCTGACAGGCTATCAAATCCAACTTGGAGCATTAAAATTAAAAAAAAACAAAAAAGAGATAAAGGAGCCAGCATATATAGATATCTAACCCCTAAAGCATCCATCTAGCTAACTTTAACTGCACTCATGGTATCAGTATATCTATGTATTAATATTTGACTAAAAAAGATGGAGAGTTCCCACTGTAATGAAAATGACCTTTGGTATCAATCCAGATATTCAGAGGAATTTTAGAAATTTTATGCTTGTATATATAAATATTGTAGGAAAACAGTTGCTCAGGTGTCAAGGCTTCCTTTGGAGCTCCAAACAGAGGTGCACAATGATAAGGAGATTGTTAAAATAGGGGGGAGCTAAATTCCTAACTTTTAGCATTTGAAAGAATTCATATTGGTATTATGAAAATCTGTGACATAAATTTTGATCATCTTCATTGCAACTGATTCAACAAGATTTTCCTAAATTAATTCTCCAGCATAAACCATTGCTATTACAACTAATCAAACTATCACCTGAGTTCACCTAATGCAATTTCAACTAAGTGCAGCAGCTTTCACCTTGTTCATTCTCCTGGAGAAAGCCACTAAATTGCATAAACCCATGCTACAAAGATAAAAGGATAGCATCCAAGAAAGAACCCGTCCCTTAACCTATCTGTATTACCTTCAGAAAGTTTATAAATGAATATAGCGCAAAATTTATTTATTATATTTTTGAAAGAAGTGTACAGATATTGCTTTAATTCCTCTATCACAATCAAACTCATATTGGACGAATTTCTTTTTATCCAGATGTGAAGAAAAAGAAATGTGGTAACCTTACCTTGCATAAATAATGCATCAGTGTCATCTTACTGTTAGAAGAACGTGTATCCGTGAGTTTCAAAAGACTGTCCAGCTTGAATCCTACTGCAGAACCTGTAAAATTAAAAAAAACATCTGAAACTTCATATCAATGCGTAAATGTAACCACGAAAGAACTTTTGATCAAAAGTCAGGAAAACAGATCAGAGGTTTTATGCATTTAACAATACGACACCAAAATATGCCAAGTAGTTTAGAGAAGAAAAAGAAATGTTGGATAAATCATGTAAAGATGGTGGAGAACAAAGGACACCACATTTTTAATCAACCAAATTAAACCCATAGTTACCAACTAGGAAATTTATGGTTTCCTGCTACAAACTTGAGCAATCTTCAGTGCATTAAGTGTGAAGTACATTTTTTTTATAGGAGCATTCAGTGTGAAGTACATGCCCTCTGGCATCCATTTGTTACTTGTAAACTACCATTAACTTGACCAGGTAAGAACAAAACCAATGACAATTATATACTTTGCAGTATCTCGCTATTTGTAAAGTAAAAATCTGTGTAAACAATAAAGTACACAAATTTTAAATAATCTCCATTGTTCCATTTCAAATCCAGCAGTATTTTGGACCTAGTTACAGCCAAGCTATTTGACCAAAGACCTCTCTGAATCCTGCAAATACTACACCATATAGTAACCATGAGCAATACCAAAGACCATTAACACATTTTCATATGATCTGTCTTCATTATGTTTCCAGCCCACGTTTAGCTTTCACCCTCTACAATTTACAACACTAAAATTCCACTTGAAAATATGCAAATTATCCCCCATCGATTCAACACTAGTGACATTGTACCAACAGTAACTATTTTCTTTGACCAATGAGTATTAGTTCTGGATAATCATATCTCCTAAAAGTTCCATCATAACAATAACTTTGGTATAAAGATATTTATTAAAGCAAAATAAACGATGGACTTTCCAAATAGTTTTCTTTAAAACTGATGACCTGTTGTAGGTCATTTCCTAGAAGCTTAAACTATAGAAATTAATGATTAGTGAGAAATTGGAAAAAATAACCTATAAATTATGGCCACTTCTAATTTTACCCAACAATTAGTAGGAGTTTATTTTTTAACTCACAAGAACAAAACTGCCTTAACGTAAATTTTAATTCAAAACAGCCTTAAATTAGGCCAGATCCTGGTTAAGTAATAGCCTGATTAAAGTTTGGCCAAGTCATGGCAAGATCCTAGCCAAGTCTTGGTCAAGTCCTGGCCAAGTCAAAGCCTTACCATATTTTGGCCAGGTTCTGGCCAAGTCATGGCCTGGTCTTGGCCAAGTCTTGGCCGGTCCTGGGCCTCCTGGCCGGTCCTGGCTAAGTTAAACTAAGTGTTGAGACAAGTTCTTCAAGGAAGACAATAGGACATTTTTGTCAATTGCCAAGATGGGTCAAGTATGGGTAAGAAAAAAACTCACTAATTGTCAGGTCAAAATAAAAGGGGCCATAATTTTTAGTTTAATTTTTCCAATTTCCCATGTTTATTCAATATGACATCAAAGCTCCGGATGGGCATTGGGGAAATGGGGATGGATATTGGTCCCCCCATCCCCATCCCCATTTCCCAACCCCTTCCCCCATCCCCCCATTTGGGGAAAATGGGGATGGGGGAGTTTGGGGGGAGGTATCCCCATCCTCATCCCCATTTCCCACGTTTTCCAATCTGATATTTTTTTCCCATTTCCCCATTTGACTAAAAATTACATATTTACATATTAAAAAATAAAAAAAAATAAAAAATTCCATGATAAGTTATATTATACAATACAAATACATATATATATATATATATATATATATAGAGAGAGAGAGAGAGAGAGGTTTTGGGGGAAATGAGGATGGGGGGAGGTCCCTCATTCTCATCCCCATTTCAATTTGGGGATGAAATTCATCTCCGTCCCTCCCCATTTCCCCATTTGGGGATGATTTTCTTTTTTTCCACCAAATGGGGATGGGGAAATGGGGATTTGGGGAAAAATGTCCATCCTAGACTTAAGGTCTTCTATTCGAATCAAACCTCATATTATAAATTATTTTATGGAAGATAGTGATTAATTATAATGCAACCTCACATGCATAGTCAATCAATTGGCTTGTCATCAAGCAGTGTTTGGATAATTGAAACCACATGACATGCCAATAGGATGCATGTGAAGTAGCATTTTAGAGCTCAAATGCCAATTAGGAGGCCTTCCAAACAAATCTAAGCATTTGGGATTAAAAGTTATTCAACAGTTTTGAACAAACGAATAATACTCCAAAATGACTACAAAGGTACATACCCCTTGCAGTTCCTTGGTTCAATGTATTTCCGAGTTGAAGAATCAGCGCCATGATTTCCTTCAATTTCAAGGAATTCCGAACCTAATTTTCCAATGAACAAGAGCATAAGTAGAGAAGGAATATACAAACACTACAGAGAAAGTTTCACTATCATCAATGCATACCTCTTCGCAGGAAGAGTTTACAGCATTTAAATTCTTTTTAAATTCTGAAATCTGCAAAAAATGGTCAAGAATAAGACAAGACAAGACGTAATTAAAGAGAATTATCAACTCATTGGAAAAAGACTAAAATGCAGATACCGCCAAACCTGACAGCCGAACTGAATCTTGAAAGAAAATACTCTTAATTTTGACTCGACACGTGGCACTTTCATCTGCTCCAGGAAGTACTGAACATATAATATGTATTTAAGACATGAGATATGCAATTGTTGAAACCTTATGTTCAAGAAAATTATCTGACATGCAATCAAGTTGCCTAACATATACAATAGGTGATGACAATGTCCATTGAATAACACAAATACCAGGATGTCTAACGAAAAATTAAACAAAATTGGAGGACCAGCTAGAAAATTATATCAGATATGGGGTAACAGGTAATGCCAAAAGCTGTTACCAACTTCGGTTATGGAAGATACCAATCACTTCTCCTTTCTATGAACATGACATGCTAGAAAAGTATATTTATAAGATACTACCACATTAAGCTATAGCCACCATTACCAATGTCTAAAATTTTGTGCCACGGTTACAGCAATTGAAAACAAAAACAAACTCCGACAGATTCTTCTCCAGTCTTCCCATTGTCCTCCCAAAGCCTTCATCCATTCCCAAAAGCAGTGTTCCCCCACCCTGGCTATCTTAAACATATATATCAACTGCAGTGGACAAGGATCTACACTTGTCCACCTAAAATCCCAAGTAAAACTCTTTTTCTTTTAATGGGAAACACAGAATTTATTAAAATTAAGACCCAAGTAGATCTATTCATTCATGGTTATCATTCTAATTTTTTATGCTCTTTAATAAAACAAAGGCACAAGTTCAAATTATAAGAGCATCTACCTTCTGCATTAGGATGGAATCTAAATCACCTTTACCAAAAACAATTTGGTAGGATAACTGTACTGAGGCTTTTATCTACTCTGTAAGAACAAAAAGCTAAAAGAAGCCTAGCACTACCTACGGTCATAAATATTCATCTCAAAACACAGCCATCAAAAATAACTCCTACCATGATTTTATAAGGTATGGCTGCAAGGAAATTAGACAATTGAACAAGTTGAGTTCCTTCAAAAAATTAGGTGATTCTTGGAAGTGGCTCGAAGCAAAACACTTGGTTCAAATCAATTAAGAAAAGATCACAAAGGAAAAAGAAAAATATAATGAAAATTCCCCATCAAAGAAACCAGGAAAGCATACTGAACAACAACTACTACAGAGTACAGAAAAAAGCTCTTGAAAAGTAAATGAAAGCTAAAAATCTCTAATAAAGATAAAATTATCAACTTTTAATGAATCAACTCACATGTTAGCTATTCGCCTATATACCTATGCTTGCAATGCAGGACAGATTTCAGAATCATTAACTCAAGCAACAACAAAAAGTTTCTGCTTTGTGCAGAAACAATTTTCATTTGCTTTCAGGTAAAATTAATATTAAGACCGCATCTATGAAGGGTTCTCCAGATAATTAACACCAAAAACACAATGAGAGTAAATACAATTGAAAAGTAGATAATTCTTTTTACAGGGATGAAAATCAGATACTAATGACAGACATAACAACATTTCACTTAATTGTCCCAGCATATTTTGCGTAATTATAACACAGAAATCCATTTGACAGAGCAAAAGAAGAAGTCTTAAATGGACAAACATAAATACATCATATACAAACATAATTAGTATAATTACAAACATATTCATGATTGCAAACCTAACCCAATACCAAAACTAATCAAGCTATAAAGATTGTATTTTATTAACAAATCACAAACATCAAAATCTGATCAATAAAGAACTGTTGCAGACCTGTTCACACTTTCCGAGGTTCTCCTTGTCACCGGTGTAGCCCTAAAGAAACATGAACAAGACAAATCAGAACAAACAAGATGAGGTGGATCTTGACGGAAACTAACACAAAATAAGCACACTCCGCGAACTTTAATGCGAAAAAAAAAAAAGGATCATTGAATAGCTAAAGTGCAAAAAGGAATCATAATATATGTTAAAACATCACCTTAAGTAGTTCCATCTCCTCCTTTGTAGGACAAAATTTTATAAGATTTTCCACTTGATCAACATCTAATACTGACTCATCCATTGCTAGAACAGCAGCCTGGGAAAAGGTACACATTGATATGATTAGCTAATACATAATCTGAAAACCTTTATCCAGAACATATAATTAAATAAATAACTGTCACACCCCAACCCGAAGGTCAAGACATGATCTTTTCACAGTAACTTAAATAACACATATGGGGTTCTAAAATAAAAGTTTGAAAGTGAAATTATTATGTTTAAAGTATTTATATTTTTGGATTCTGGAATACAATACATGGTTTGGAAATTCATAAGTATTTTGATAAAATCCTAAAAATAGTGAAATAGATTCAGAAATACTTGAAAAATTCAAAAGCCAAATCACCAAAATACCTCAAATAAATTAAATAAAATTTTCAGAATAGGCACTGGTCAGTTGTCAGCCCCTAAGTATATTGTTATAGAAAATTGGAACCAAATAATCATCCTACTATGCTTCAATGGTTCCTACTAAATCAAAACCCTAATTTTGATTTCACTAAACGTCTAAGAAATAAAGAAAACAAAAAAATAAATAAATAAATAATAATAATAATAATAATAAAATAAGATACACACCTTGAAAATTTCTTTTTTTCTTCTTGTTTGAAAACCACTTTCTCTTAATATTGTTGAAAATATGGGAGTTTTATTTTTCCACTCTATCACTTGCCGTTCACCATAGCATAAATATTAGTATTGTTTTTTTTTTTTTTCCTTTTTTGATCGTAACTGAGAAGAAAGTGGAGTCTTTCTTTTTATAAAATGTACGTGCAAAAGTTTAGGGAGAAAGATAAAAAATCGGATTTGGATCCTCTCCTCACCTTCATAATCTATTAACACGTGTCTGATATAACAAATCAATGGTCTGGATTATTTCTATTAATTTTAATATTTTACTCAACCAAAAGATAGAATTAATCTTGACCATTGATTTAGGTGAGGACAAGGTAAGGACAAAAGGAGGTGAGGAAGGGATCCAAATCCAAAAAAATCACGTTTAAATAAAAAGAGTTTAAAAAAGATATAATGAGTTTTACTAGCCAAAAGTTTCAGAATCTTGTTCCCCTTTGCTTTCAAAAACAAAAAGACTTTAATGTTGAGTGCACTGATGATAATTTTAAAACACATTACCTCGGGAATCATCAAATCCTGAGTTTTTCCAATTCAGCAAAACATAAAACATTACCATGTTCAAAAACATACCAGAGAAGCATGACACACTCAATCTCACCACCCTCCATTTTTACTAGGAATGTGTGGGTTCAAAAGCATTGTATTTATTGACTTTCCAAAACTACCTTAACCTTTTAACCCTCTCTTTATTCCTAAGTTCTTGAATGGTGATAGATTTGTAAAGTCACATCTGAAACATCAAGAAGTTTTGGTTTGAAGGGATTAAAAATTTTCTACTGATTTTGTTGTCTACACAACTTCCAATAAATAATTCCATGCATCTTCACATTAGGTCAATTCCAGCATGTTTTCAGAATGATCTTTGAGAAATTTTAACTTTAGCTCAGAATAACTTACCAATGAAATTATTCCATATAATCATAAGCAGGGTCCTATATATTATTGAAACTAAGAATTCTGCCCTCTGATCCATTTTCCACTATACTTACTGCCACTTCCAACAGCTAAAATCATCTGGGTACTAAAATATTCAGTGATCCCATATCCTCCCCGGGGCATATTATATTTTAAAACATTTATTAAAAAGTTTATTGCCAGTGCAATGAAAATGAAAACTCTGTGCTGCCATCATTGAGGAATTTTGCATTCAAACTGTATGTATCCAATGTAGACAAAGATGCACGCTATCATAAGTACTGTGACGAGCACAGACAATGTACATCCATCCAGCCAAAGGCATGTATAAAATCTTTGTTATATGCTGTAGCACACTGTGAATTATTAAATGTAATCTTGTTTTAGTGAAAGTACTATTAAGAAGCTATAGGAAACGCGGGGGACATGACTCTCACTTAAAAATAATACTCTCCCTGTTATATATGACAGACCACTGCCACATATGAATTAACATGATATAACACACCCCAGTCAGAAGCATATATTTTGCAATAGCTCTCCAAAATCCCCCATTTCATTGTATATTTGTATAGAAACTCTAATGACTGCAAAAACTTTAATGAATGTTTAGCTTACCATCATATCAGAAAGCGGCATCTTAACTTTTGTAAGCATAATTTCAGTGTTATTGGCCCTTCTCAGGTCAACCTACAATGATAAGAAATTTGTTATTACAATGTAGAGTAGTGGGGACAAATTCCCATAATGCAATCAGAAGGTCATACTACAAATAAAACCATTTGAAAATTTTCTGTTTTAACCATCAAAAACAAATAGCAGCATCAATATCCATAAAATAAGTCAATCAATAGGATACCATAAGAATTTTATTAAAAAGAAAAAAAAAAATCAATGGTTCACTTAACACAATGCAGATTCTCTTTGCAATCATCCTGCATACACCTTCATTTCTGTAAAAATAAAGTTTAGACAGGTGGCTTGGCCACTTGGGTGAACACTGTAATGAAAAGTGTTTCACCATTTCATATGCAATGAGGAGAATTTCCTTCCATCAACCTAAAGATAGAGACTTGGAAAAAACAGCATGGATACTAAATTCAAACATCATGGCTATTCAGCCTCATAAACCTCTCTACATTAAAAATAGAAAACCAGCCCAATATAAAACATGAAGTTCTCATAAACAATATATTTATCAACCTAATACCCCCAACTTAAATTACAATTATAGAGCTACAAATCAACTTAATACAAGGGAATGCATGCATAGTGACATATAGCAAACATAAATGCATGTACATGTATGTATGAATTTATATGGACATCCTTTTGGGTGTGTGTGTCCGAAAATTATCAAATGCAGACATTCACATTTTGACAACATATGGATTTTTTTTTTCATTTAGTGAACTCCTCACATAAACAAGCAATAGAAGAAACACCATCAAGAAGAAAACAAAATAACAGAATTGCATCCAAGACAAATAAACTTTCAAAACAATAAATTTTTTAGAAAGTTTTGAATGACTAAATTACCAGGTGGACTTTGTCAGTTTTGGATCCTGCAGACTTGCGACGCCCTCCACCTTTACCTCCAGAATCAGCAGGTTTTGGGACTGTTGCAGAGAAAAGGATCTCTAGCTCTGAAACATCAAATTCTGGTGCACTACAACAAAACAGCACAAAGTCAGTGATTCAAAGGGAACAATAATAGTAAATAGCATTGTAATGCCAATATGTGGTCCTTTGAAATTTAAGAAACATATTTAAGGAATAACAAAGTATGTAATGCTAAAGGAAAGAAAACATAAAGTAGAAAGATAAGTTAGTATACATTTGAGATTCTCCATGTCTTTGCAATTCTTCCCACAAGCTTCCTTGTAATGCTCTTGTTACCTTGCTCCAATGCAGAGGCTTTAAGGAAGACCTTCGAGGTGCTGTAGCAGTAGCTCCCATTGCTGTAGGACGTGAAAATCCACGACCTCTTGGAGGTGGAGGCGCTGCAGCAGCAGGTCCTTTGGCACCAAAGGGTGGAGGTGGAGGCGGTGCACCACCCGGAGGTGTAGGTGGAGCAGGAGGGCCAGAACTACGACCTCCGGGAGGAGGTGGTGGAGGTGGCCCCCCACCTCTAGGAGGTGGTGGAGGAGGTGGAGCTCCACCAATTGGAGGAGGTGGTGGAGGTGGGGCACCACGTAGCGGAGGCGGTGGTGGCGGTGGGGCACCGCGCATTGGGGGAGGTGGTGGCGGTGGGGCACCGCGCATTGGGGGAGGTGGTGGCGGTGGGGCACCACGCATTGGGGGAGGTGGAGATGGTGGAGGTGGGGCTCCAAGTGCAGGAGGTGGAGGAGGTGGTGGAGGTGGAGTTCCATGTAAAGCAGGTAAAGGTGGTGGAGGTGGAGCTCCATGCATAGGCCGAGGAGGTGGGGGTGGAGGTGGGGGTGGAGGAGAGGCGCAAGGTGCTCCACGTCCAGGAGGGGGAGGTGGTGGTGGAGGAGTACTCTGTACAAGTGGAGGGTGAAGCCGAGCAGGAATCCCCATTCCAGCTAATTTTGATGCATTTACAAGAGGAGGCGGTGGTGGGGGGGGAGGAGGTGGTGGAGAACTTGTGACTGTGGCAATGGAAACTAAAAAACTTTGAGAATTCCAAGGTGGAGGAGGTGGTGGAGGAGGCAACACCATCCCATTATTTTGCCGACTAAATGGAGGTGGAGGTGGTGGTGGAGGGAGAGGGGGAGCTGGGGGAGGTTGGGGTTGGGGAGGGGAAGGTTCATGCTGCAAAATAGTCCCAAAATTCGGCCTACTAAATGAGGAGAAAAGTGGAGGTGGCGGTGGAGGAGGTGGCGGTGGAGATTGTAGTGAAGAAGATGATCTGGAAACTGCAATGCCAAAAAGTGGTGGTGGGGTGGGGGTGGGGGTGGAGGTGGAGGTGGAGGTGCTGCACTTTCTTTCAAGAATAGGGAATGTTGGGAGGAAGACTTGGGTGGAAAAGTACCCAACAAAGAATTGTTAAAATGAGATAGAGGAGGTGGGGGTGGTGGAGGAGGAAAAAGGACTGTAGGTGGAGATAGAGATGGGGACGGAGGAGGAGGCAGCAAAGGAGAGGATACTTCTTGTGTGCCAAGAAATGGTGATAAATGAGTTGGTAGTTCTGTCCCTGGTGTAGAATTTGCTGGTTTCAAAGATTCCACTTTACGACCCATCCTTTCAGTGGTAACATCCTTTGAAACTACAGATACAGGGGAACTGAGAGGAGAAGGAGCCTTGGAATTGGTACCTGAACTAGATTCTTTGAAAGAAGAACTAATGGCAAGACAAGGTGGGGCACTATTATATCTTTGTGGCGGATATGATACATGCATTGAATTGGTGTACGAGCCTTTGTTAGGGGGAATCCACCGAGATACTGTATTTGGCTTCGCTAGTCTTGAATTAGCCTGAGGCTCATGCTGTTTAACCTTTTGCTTGACTAAAACAGTGTCTCCAACTGGTTTTGAGTTCAATGTAGGCTGTTTCTTAGGGGCAGGTGGTAACAATTTATCAGATTTTTGTCTCTGTGAAACCTTGGATGGTAAGTTCTTTAGTGCAGCAGCATCTTCTTTTTCACCTTTATCTTCTATCTCTTCCTGATTGTCACAAACATCTTCGATCGATTCCTTGGTTTCTACGTTTCTCAGAAGATCAGTAGCAACTGTCATGCTATCTAACTTAATATCCCCATCATCCACAGTTATGTCTTTTACTGCATGCATATCAGTCTCTAATCTCTCATCCAGGGTGTACTTAACATCATCCACAGTAATGTCCTTTACTGCATCAACATTAAGATCCACCACCTTCACATCATGTTTGTGATGCCCATCGTCTGATGCACAATCTTGAAACGTAGGAGGATCAACATCCTCCTTCCAAACTTCTTTATGGTCTATATCATTCGGCTCAGTTTCATGGACTGTTTGAGTATCATAGTCTCCCTTTCCTTCCTGACTGTCTACTACATTGCTGAAGAGTTCTTCCACCTCAAAGAATTCCTCAGGTGAAGCACTTTCAAATTCCGCCTCATTCTCATCTTCATTTGCCACGACTGTGGTGAGATTAGGCACAACAGCATCAGCATCCGAAAAAAGTACCTGATACAGATATGAGTATGCATTCAACTCCTATAGCTTGAGAAAGAGAAAAATAAAATAAGAATAACAAAAGCCTACCTCTGCTCTAAAGTCCTTCGGGACTTGGTCCTTGGCATCCCAGAGAACATCAACTTCATCCCTATTGAGCATCAAAATATTTGATCGCACAAATGCAGTGTGAAACATAACTCTGAAGATCATCTCCTCATGTACCAGATCATCTTCTAAATGGATGCACTCAAGAACAACATCCCCTTGAACACGAAAATGAATATCTATTTTCACTAGTGTACATTCATCCTGCAGTTAAATTCAGAAAAAAAAGTTCAATATATACTTTTCATCTTTCAGATTCAACTCTGACAGGTGCGACTTAATTATTACCTGTAGATAGTGGCGAACATGTTTCTTAGTCTTTGAAGTTGAAAAAAGAAGTTTGGAACTTCTATTGGCCAGTGTTTTAGAGTCTTGGCCATATAAACGTACAACTGGCCTGCAACCTTTTCCTGAATAAATTGGAAGGACTCTAAGTATCAGACAATCCAAAAGTAGAGGTGTATCCGATGGAGGCCAATCAGAACCCAAATTCCTCCTAGAAATGTACTGAAGATATCTCAGCTGGGAAGGCTGTGGGTTTAAAGGAGACAAAATATGTAGAAGTTCCCTAGGAGCTTGCTTGTAAACCATCTCCAGAGTCTTCTGCTCTCCATTGTACTGTTTCCGGTATAATAAAAGACCCGCTAGCATGAATGCAAGAACAGGCCATCCTCCTCTCTCGCAGTGCATCAAAAGCACATTCTGCTGTCCCTCCAGGGACAACCAGCTTTCGCTCGATCGAAGGAAGTGGTGGATCATCTCCAGTGGCAGCAAAGGACACCCCTCGTGTTGGCGAGGGTAATCCATAACTGTCATGTCGTACTGAGACAATATGTCAGAAATTTGGCTCCGCCTCTCCCCTTCTCTGAAATTAAACACCATGAAAGAAGCATCTGGGAAGTAGTCTTGTAGCTGTGCTACAATCCCTCCCATGTACACCTTGTACTCGTCTTCTTCCAAGACATCAGTGGAGAAGCAACAGTCAAACACTGCAAATCAAATCAAAGAAGAAGGAGATAAAATTATTACAGTTAAGGATTTTGAACCAGGGGCTCCAAAAAGATTAAAAGAATTAACTTATCAAATCTGATATGGATGCTTTCAAGAGGAAGAAATATTTTCTTAAATAAAAAAAACTATATAGAACCTGAGAGAAATAAAAGAATCTAGCTCCTAAGTGAAGGGTTTCAGCTTGCATTTGTTGATGAGGAATTTAAAATGCATGCTTTAAACTCAAATGGTTGTTGTATAAGAATACTCGAATAGGCAAAAGCTATATAGAATGTTAAATGCTAATGCCCTACTTGAGCAAACAAAACAAATCAATTGAAATGTTTAGCTTGGCAGTAATAATTGAGTTAAGCAATTACGAGAAATAGAATTACACAATTTGAACAATTAACCTAAAAATGCGATTATGTATGCACGTAATTGACCCTAAAATAAAAATTTTGAAAAAGAAAAGGCGCACCGTAGACACGTTCGGAGATCTCAAGAAGCCGATCCGGCGGCTTCCGATAAAAGAAGCGTCTAAACAGCGCCATCTGATGGCGCTGTTTGCCCTCCGATCGGATCCAAACCGTTAATTTGTTAGATCATGTTGATCCCAGGCAGATCCCGATTCACGTAATACAAGTTTAAGAAGAATCGGATCCAATTGAAAATCGTTGGATTGAGAGAGTGTTGTTGTTGGTTTGGGCGTCGTGAGAAAATGTTTTAGATGATTATGATAACGAGAGAGTAAGAGAAGTGACAGTAGGTGATAATGATGATGATTATGGAAATTTTCTTTCTTTTTTCTTTCTTTCTTTTTTGCAGGAGAAAATTTTCAAGAGATTTATTTTACATGGAGAGAGGGAGAGAGAGAGAGAGAGAGAAGCGTAGTGGACTGAAAAGGAAAAAACAATACTCTAAATAAAACGACATCTGACGTGGCAAGAAACGTGGACATAACTGAAAAGAACATGACACAACACAATAAGTGTCTGGACAAGGAGGAGATAATTAGATCATGCGTATCTAAAACTAAAAGCGCGTGAGATATGTGTTGGGAGACTAAAAATGTAAATAAATAAATAAATAAAACACCTCAGTTAATGTTAATGTTAATATGATGATTTGGGTTTGTTGGGTTTTAAATTTTAATTAAAGCCAGGCCAGTGTTGAATTTAATTGTTTAGAGCAACCCTAAAAGCCTCTTCTAATTTTTTTATTTTTTTTGACAGCTCCAAAGAGCAACAAGCAAGCAAACAGCAGCACCCCAAGGAGGGGAAACAAAGCAACAGAAAGAGAAGAATAGCAGCAACTCTCAGCGAACATGCCTCCTCCAGATGAGGTCAGACTTCCTCAAAAGAGCCTGTCTAGCAAGCGCGATGGCTGGATTGTTCGAACCTTTCTTTCCAGAGAGGATGGAAGAGATGTTCAGATCTTCCATCAAAGTAAGGATATCACAAACAATGTTACCACACGAAGAGTTGGACTGGCCTCCGAGATTGACCAAGGACACCACATTGCCAGCATCAGATTCAACACAGAAAGGAGTCATACCACAATGTAAACCGAACTGAATCCCTTTGAGAATAGCAACAGAGTTAGCAGACATGAAATCCATACCCGACTCCTGAAAAAGGCTGCAAGAAGCCAAGACAATGCCGCAATTGATTTTTGAAGAGTGAAATTAGAAGTGGCAAGAGCATGTTTGGCTTTCCAAGGGTCAAGGTTAGTCAACCATTAAAGATAACGGATTGACTTGATGGAAAGGGGAGTTGTGTTAATTTTAGATATCTTTTTAAAATCTTGCTAGATTTACTAAACTAAGGGTAAGTTAATGCAATTAACCCATTTGCTTACCTATGTAGCAATTTGAAGAGTTAGAAAAGAAGACTCATTCCAAAAAACTCTTCAAATAGAAATAATCTTATATTATTTTAATGAAAGTATTTAATGAGTTGTTTGAAATTGTTTAAAATTAGAAAGAGTTATTAAATTTAAAATTAGAAAAAGTTGTTAAGACACAATAAAAAGTAATAAAATAAAATCTAAAGAGTGAGAAATCACTCGGTAATATTGAAGAGTGAGAAAGAAATTCTCAATTGAAGAATACTATTTAACGAGTCTGTCGGAATTGCTCTTACATGCTCATATTGTTGCCTTGCCTCAACACAATTAACTACTATTTCATCTTTTGCATATTCCTCGTAATACATCCTTTTATAAATTATAATTCAAACTTATTCATTAGCTTACAAACTTCTCAAATCACATGTTACCAATTTCACATTTAGTTTTACAAATTTAATGTTCAATTTTTAGATTTACTTTATACTAAAATTCAAACAATCACATGTCAAAGTTTATAATGTATTATATGATTATTTATCTATCTAAAATTCTAAATGTAAATGTTAAAAGTTTTGTATTCACCATTAACATTAACCTATTCACGATGAGATGAGGTTGAAATACCTACAAGGTTATAATAAACAACCTAGAGGGGGGTGAATAGGTTGAGACTCTATTTCTTAAAAACTCTTTCGAGACTTTTTTCAAACTCTTGATAAGCATACAAATTAACTTTTAATATGATTGTTATGAGAAAACAATTATCACATATATGCTCAATTCACCACTCTTAGTCTACAAAACATATAACATGAGACTAGGGGTGGGCGCGGTTCGATTTGATTTTGGCCAAAACCATATTGAACCGTTATATTTTCGGTTTTTGAAAACTTGAATCGGTTTAAACCGCATTGGACCAAGAAACCGAATTGAACCAAACACCTTTATCTCGGTTCGGTTCAATTCAGTTTTGGGCCTATTGGGCCTATTGAGCTTTGAGGCTATTTTTATATAATTTTTCATTTTTTTGTATCCTTTAACAACTATTTTGTATTTGGACCTTTGGACAATTGTGTAAGGATTCCCGTTTTGTTGATTGGCTTATTTCGTGGGCAAACCACAAGTTGGGGTTTGGTTGTAAGGGTAGTCTAAGTGATTTGTTGAAGATCAAAGACCCTTTCCAAGACCTCAAGAGGACAAGCACCAAAGGTATATCTAGTGCTTACTTTGCCTTGAAGAGATATAGTTGCACACACACACAACATGCATAACTCTTATTCTTAAATGTTGTGTTTATATTTTGTGTGCATTGTGCTTTATTGATTATTCAATATCTCTTCTTGCATTTAATTGATTGCATCTTGTTATATGAAATGCCATGACATGATAGGCATTATGATGCATTCAATACCCACACGTGCACTTCATGTATGTTAGTCTTAAGTGTGGTGTAATTCGTTTCCGTTTATGTGATCGGAAACGTCCGCGCTTGCACAATGGTGTGCATGTCTTAGCGTGATGGTTGACCACTTGAGAAGGTCTCATTCTTCTCTTGGATAAGTGTTAGATTTGGTTTGGTTATTTGGAGGTAAGTGTCTAGTTTCAAAAGATTGGATTTCAAGGTTTTAAGTGTTTTCAAAACTGACCTTTGTATGGTCTTGTGACCATAACTTTTTATGAAAAGATTGAAATTGAGTTTTGTAAAATTTTAGACAAACTAGACTCTCATACCTTTCCAACGGTATATTATTCGTAATATTTCATGACCGTTTGGATTGGTTTTGAAATTTCCAAAGTGACCACTAAAACAGGGCATCACAGCTGTTATCCGAATCTGACCTTTGGTCACTCAAATGACCATAACTTTTTCTACAGTTATCCAAATCATGTTTTGTTAATTGGAGTAGAAAGTAGACTTCCATACCTTTCCAACGGTATATTATATGAAAGGTTTCGATGTCGTTTGGTCATGTTTTGAGTCGCTTGAAAATCAAGCTTTGTGCTGTGACGCCCGCCGCGGTTTCAGTGCCGCGGTTTTTGACAGCGGCAGTCGAGCGACAGCAACGTCCTTGCTGTGCCGCGGCTACAGTGCCGCGGTTGAGCAACCGCGGCAGGCGAGCCACAGAGATATTTTTAGTGCGTTTTTCCAAAACGACCACACTTCACTTATGGCCCATATATATATAACACTTTGACTTTAGGTCACATAAGAGAGTTCATATCAGATTTCATACTAGGATATTTTTCAAAGAGAAGAAAAATTCCAAGAACTCATTTTTATTCACTCAAACACTTTTTCATGATCATCAATCATCATCTAGCATCATCTTAGATCATCTAGCATGGATTCTTCATCATACTTTGCTTGGTAAGCTTTTCACTAATATCTTACATATTTTGTGTTTAATTTATCTAGCAATCTCAATTAATTACTTGATTGTTATTTGTATGCTTTAGATACAAAATTGAGATTAGTATGATGTATGTTTGAGAAGTTGTATTGTGCTAGCATATTAGGTTTTGTGCTTGATATTGATTAGCTTAACTAATTGACATGTCATTTAGTTTTGATATCTAGGATTGTTCTTAATTGCAAATTAATCATCTAAGATAAGCATATAGGGTTTCCCTTGCTCTATGTTGCATTTTGGATATTTTCACATATTCACTTAGGGTTGTATTCTCTTCAAGAGAAGGTAAGTCTTGTGTGTAGCAATCGGGATTAGGTTGCTTAGATCACAAGCAAATTGGACTAGGTTCACTCATACCGGGATTAGGTAGGTGTGTGATTACTTCCGGGATTAGGTTGTAATCGTTTGCACATTTAGTGGATTCGAGGTTCGAGTGTGGCTTACTTACATAGCCCGTGGTTTTCCCGTGAGGGTTTCCACGTAAAAATCAAGTGTTGATTTAATTTCCGCACCATATTACACTTGCTTGTTTATATTATCTTGAGGGTAAATTCGTAATTTTGACTAACACGAAAAATTGGGTAAAAAGCGTAAAATCTATTCACCCCCCCTCTAGATAGGTTTATACACACCGTGCTATATTTAGTTTCAATTGGTATCAGAGCGGGTTCCTAGACATACATAGGTGATCCTTGCTTATTTTGGTGTGTTTTGCATTTTGTGTGATTTTTGATCATTCATACATTTGCATTCATTCATATACACTATGAGTGGAAACGGTGGAAATGGTGGTGGCCACGAAGGAGCTTCTAGCACAAGGCCTCCACTTCTTACCGGTTTGAACTATTCCCAATGGAAAGGGAAGATGGAATCCTACATATGCCAAATTCATGACCGTGCATGGATGGCGGTGGAAGACGAATATGATCTCCCTATGATGACTCCCGCGGGTGGAGGAGAAGATGTTTTGAAGCCTAAGGCGCAATGGAACGCGCAAGAGTTTGAGGCTTCAAAGTGGAATAGGAAGGCGATGCATGCCATTATGTGTGCAATGGATGAGAATCAATACAAGCTTATTCAGAATACTCAGATTGCAAAAGTGGCATGGGACATCCTTCAAGTTGCACATGAGGGAACCGAGGTGGTGAAGGAGTCCAAGCTTCAAGTCCTCCAAACTCAATTTGAGTTACTTAGGATGGGAGAGGATGAATGCTTCAATGACTTCGAAATCAAATTGATGGACATAGTAAATCAAAGCCATCAACTCGGAGACCCGTATTCGGATAGGAGGTCAAGCAAAAAATTATGAGATCTCTCCCCGATAGGTTTGAATTAAAGGTGACGGCCATAGAAGAAAATAGTGGCTACATGGATATGAAGCCAAGTGAGGTAATTGGGCGTCTCCTTGCATATGAGTCTAGGAAGGCTCCTAGCACCACTACTCCTCCTAAGAAGTCTAAAGGAATAGCTTTGAAAGCATCTAAGGATGCAAAGGAGGCAAAGCATGAATCGGATGAAGACCTTGCCTTATTTGTGAAAAGGTTCAACAAGGTTATGGGGTTCAAGAAGAAGAAGGAATTTGAGTCAAGAGGAAATTGACTCTAGTGAAGAAGAAAGTGACTCCTCTTCTAGTTCCAAGAAGAAGTTTGTGGAGCAAAAGGTGCTTGCTAAATACCATGCCGAGTTCAATGATTTAGCACTTAAAAGCACAAGAAAGATTGAGAGGTTGAGAGAAGAAAACCTTGAACTTTCGGCTCACAATGACCACTTAAGTGAACAAGTGGAAAGATTGAAGAGGAGAGAGGATAAGTTAATTGAGGAGTTAGACTTGTCCAAGAGAAGTGAAGAAGGCTTGAAGAGGGAACTTGTAGAAGCTAAAGGGTCCTTGGCTAGGATAGATTCTAGCACCAAGAAGCTTGATCATTTACTTGGTGTTGGAAAGAGTCCAAGTGACAAGAGAGGTCTTGGGTATGAAGATGGCAAGAAAATCTCAACCTCTAACAAGACATGTTTGTCAAGAGCTTGAAGAAGAAGAAACTTCATTTGTGCAACCTCCTAGGAAGAAGTTAGAAATAGGACAAAGTTCTAATGCACAAGTGAAAATGGGGCCAAGAAGGAAATCTCAAGCTCAACCTCCTAAGGTTCCTCAAGCCAACACTCCTCCCAAATTGGCTCACAAAGGAAAGAGACCAATCATGCAACCTCAAGCTTGGAAGCAACCAAGACCGGTTCAACAACGAAGATGGATTGAACCCCATATCCACAAAGACATGGACGCTCAAAGGCGAGGTATGATTCCTTTTTCATTCCTATTTGTCACTTTTGTGGTTGTGATGGTCATATTAGACCAAATTGCTTTCAATATATTAAAATGTGTAGAAAACAAAGCATGATTGAAAAGAGAAAGAATAGAGCCAAGATGCATGTTTCTAGGAATGAAAATATTGATTTGCATGATCCTAGAAATAGTAGAGCACATGTACCAAAGGCCACTAAGAAAGCTAAAATTGTTGCTAAGTGGATTAGAAAGAATGAAAATGTTTGCCATGTTGCACAAATAGCCTTGAAGGCAAATTCTTCTAATTTTTGGTTTGGATAGTGGGTGCTCTAGGCACATGACGGGAAACAAGAGTTTCTTCGAGACTCTTGTTATGGAGGAAGGTGGAAATGTCACTTTTGGTGATGGATCCAAAAGAAATGTTGTAGGGAAAGGAACCATTTCCGTTCCCGGATTACCCTTTATCCAATGCTTTATGTTGATGGCTTGAAAGCCAATTTAATTAGCATTTCACATCTTAGTGATGAAGGATATTCCGTTTGTTCTCTAAAGATTATTGCTCTATCCTTAAACCCGATGGACAAACCTTGTTGAAGGGCATGAGATCTAGCGACAATTGTTATTGTCTTGAAGCTAGAATTGTATCTAATCATGTGTCCATGGATGAGCAAATTGAGTTGTGGCATGAAAGACTTGGCCACATGAACTTTAGGGATCTACGGACCCTTGGAAAGTTCAATTGTGTGCGTGGCCTCCCTAAGCTTGGGAAGAAAGCCAATGGTATTTGTGGACCTTGCCAACAAGGAAAGCAAACAAAAGCATGCACAAAAAGGGTAAGTATCTCACCACCAAGGAGCCACTTGAGCTTCTCCACATGGACCTCATGGGTCCCATGCAAACCGAAAGTTTGGGTGGAAAGAGATACATTTTTGTTTGTGTGATGATTTCTCTAGATTACATGGACATATTTTCTTAGAGAAAAATCCGAAACTTTTGATAAGTTTAAAATGCTTTGTACTAAATTGCAAAATGAAATGAATTAATATTAAAGCATTAAACGGATTAGAAGTGACCATGGGAGAGAATTTGAGAATGCCACCTTTGAAACCTTTTGTAATGGTTTAGGCATCTCCCATGAATTTTCTGCTCCTAGGACACCTCAACAAAATGGAGTTGTTGAGAGGAAGAATAGGGTCCTCCAAGAGATGGCCCGTGTGATGTTGCTTAGCAACAATGTCCCTAGGAACCTATGGGCCGAAGCCATTAACACGGCTTGCTATATAGGAAATAGAGTGTTCCTAAGGCCCGGTACTAGAAACACCTCCTATGAGTTATGGAAAGGCAAGAGGCCAAATGTTAGCTACTTCCACACTTTTGGAAGCAAATGCTACATTTGAATGACCGTGATCAACTTGGCAATTTGATGCTAAGAGTGATGAGGGTATTTTTATTGGCTATGCCTTAAATAGTAGAGCCTATAGAGTTTTCAATTTAAAGACTCTAAGTGTTATGGAATCATCCAATGTCGTATTTGATGATACTAGGCTCAAGTCTAATGATCATGAGGAGGAGGTTATTTTAGTGATGATTCTCCTTTGGAGGAGGTTGTGGTGTCGCCTAATGTTGGGACATCTAATGTCAACAATGATGGCACACAACCTATTGATAGAGTTCCTCTCTTGGACTCTAAAGAACCGCTCCATGGGTTAGGAAACTCCATGATAAAGAAGATATCATTGGAGAGGTAAATGAGGGTGTTAGGACTAGACGCCAACTTGCTAATCTTATTAGCTATACATGTTACACCTCTCAAATTGAACCCAAAAAGGTTGAAGAAGCCTTAAATGATGAATTTTGGGTTCTTGCCATGCAAGAAGAGCTAAGCCAATTCGAAAGGAATGAGGTTTGGACTCTAGTTCCTAGGCCTAAGACCACTAATGTCATAGGCACCAAATGGATATTTAGGAACAAATCCGATGAGGATGGCAACATAGTGCGGAACAAGGCTAGACTTGTAGCACAAGGGTACTCTCAAATTGAGGGTATCGACTTTGAGGAGACTTTTGCTCCCGTTGCCCGCTTAGAGTCCATTAGGCTTCTCTTGTCCATCTCTTGTGTGCACAAGTTCAAATTGCACCAAATGGACGTCAAGAGTGCCTTCCTCAATGGCTTCTTGCAAGAGGAAGTGTTTGTTGAACAACCTAAGGGGTTTGTGGATGCACACCACCCCAATCATGTCGCCTCAAGAAGGCACTTTATGGGTTGAAACAAGCACCGAGGGCTTGGTATGAGCGCCTCACTCAATTTCTTGTTGACAACAACTACACAAGAGGTAGTGTTGACAAGACACTATTCATCAAGAGAGACAATGATGAGCTTTTCATAGCTCAAAATATGTTGATGATATAGTTTTTGGCTCCACCAACAACACCAAAGTCCAACAATTTGTTGATGTCATGTCTCTGAATTTGAGATGAGTCTTGTTGGTGAGCTTAGTTACTTCCTAGGTTTGCAAATTAGGCAAATGATGATGGGATTTTCATAACCCAAGCCAAATATGCTAAAACCTAGTGAAGAAGTTTGGTTTAGAGAAAGCCAAACATTGTGATACACCCATGAGTACCACTTTGAAGCTAAGCAAGGATGCTAGTGGTAAAAGTGTGGAACAAACTCTATATCGTGGCATGATAGGTAGCTTGCTATTTGACCGCAAGTAGGCCCGATATATTTAGTGTGGGTGTGTGTGCTAGGTACCAAGCGGATCCTAAGGAGTCCACCTCTCTTCGTGAAGAGAGATCATTTATGTGAATGGGACATAACTATGGATTTGGTACTCTTTGACACTAATGCTAGTTGTAGGCTTTAGTGATGCGGATTGGGCAGGAAATTGTGATGATAGGAAGAGCACATCGGGCGGTTGCTTCTTTCTAGGCAACAACTTGGTGTCTTGGTTTTGCAAGAAGCAAAACTCGATTTCCTTGTCCACGGCCGAGGCCGAGTACATAGCCGCGGGGAGTGGATGCACACAACTATGGATGAAGCAAATGCTAGTAGACTACGGATTCAACCAAGGTACTCTCACTCTTTTGTGATAACATGAGTGCTATTAATATTTCCAAGAATCCGGTTCAACATTCTAGAACTAAGCATATTGACATCCGCCATCACTTCATTAGAGAGCTTGTTGAAAATAAATGCATAGTACTTGAACATGTAGGTACTAATGATCAACTTGCGGACTTATTTACTAAACCCTTAGATGCTACTCGATTTAAAACTCTTAGTAGATCTATTGGGATATGTCTTGTGGAGTGATGTTCTATGATTGACCCCATATGGGGAACTCAAGCAAAGAGAGCTATTTTGCATTCTTGTAACTTGCAAAAAATTTGAAATAACTTATGCCTCTTCTTTTGATTGCTTGAGTAAGCTTGGTTGTACATATGTATATATGTTTTCAATTCTATAAGTGTGAACCTTGCTTGTCTACAATCCATGTCATATTTATGTTCAAACATGCATTTTTGGACTAGGAGATTTACATAGGAAGTATGATGTGAATGACCTATAGTTATCTCCATGACATGATGATTCTTAATAACATGCTAATGCTAAATGAAAAAGCATGAAATTCATACAAC
Source organism: Acer saccharum (assembly GCA_030490815.1). Taxonomy (NCBI): domain Eukaryota; kingdom Viridiplantae; phylum Streptophyta; class Magnoliopsida; order Sapindales; family Sapindaceae; genus Acer; species Acer saccharum. The sequence goes on from CM059866.1 coordinate 28,407,258, forward strand.
ATGCTCACATGAAAAGCATGAATTGATGATTGCATATTCTTAAAAATGCAAAACTTGTGTGAAAGCTATGAGACTCAAAATGAATAAAGGATCTTGTATCCGTTCAAAGGAATTACATTCCAAATGTCTCTCTTTCTTTATTAGTTGAACATGGTTACTATCATACGGATATCTTATCCGGAAAAATCAAATAGGGTGCAAAGTCGCTCATGCCATGTTTCGCTTATAAAGTTGGATATAGTTGATCTTAAATTGAAATCAATAATCTCTATATCCTTGCTTTTCCCATGACATTGGTGAAATTGGTTTGAATTTAATTAGAAACCTTTGTCATTTGCTTTGCCAAATACCATTGTATTTTGGACTTGAATGCTATATGTCTTGTATGCAAAGCATGTTGGATTCACACATTTCTCAAATAAATCTCCTTGTTTCTCTCAAATTAATTGAAGTGCATAAAGTGACTTATATGTATATGCATATCTTGCATGCTTCTATCTCTCGTTGCTTGAGTGACCCGGTTGGGGACTACTCCTTTGCCTATATCATGACAAAAAGGGGGAGTAGGATGGTAAGGGGAGTTGCAAAATATAGAAGCTTTTGGGGGAGAACATACATTGAGGGGGAGTAACCCTTTGAGGGGGAGCATTGCATTATCATCATTGCATACATTTGCTAATGTTGTGCCTAAATTCTAAAAATGCAAATGCTTGGTATTGTTCTCACATGATTAATCTCCACTTTTCTTGTATGGGAAATGTTAGAAACTTTTTTCAGGGATTGATTATTCTACAAGAGGATTGAAGACTTCAAGTTGCATTCTCTTATCTCTTTGTAATGTAGAATATCATTGTAGTCCCGTAGTTCTTTTTTTTTTTTTTTTTTTTTGTGAGGAACCATGTGAGTGGTGGTTTTGTCACGAAATAGCCAAAGGGGGAGATTGTAAGGATTCCCGTTTTGTTGATTGGCTTATTTCGTAGGCAAACCACAAGTTGGGGTTTGGTTGTAAGGGTAGTCTAAGTGATTTGTTGAAGATCAAAGACCCTTTCCAAGACCTCAAGAGGACAAGCACCAAAGGTATATCTAGTGCTTACTTTGCCTTGAAGAGATATAGTTGCACACACACACAACATGCATAACTCTTATTCTTGAATGTTGTGTTTATTTTTGTGTGCATTGTGCTTTATTGATTATTCAATATCTCTTCTTGCATTTAATTGATTGCATCTTGTTCTATGAAATGCCATGACATGATAGGCATTATGATGCATTCAATACCCACACGTGCACTTCATGTATGTTAGTCTTAAGTGTGGTGTAATTCGTTTCCGTTTGTGTGATCGGAAACGTCCGCGCTTGCACAATGGTGTGCATGTCTTAGCATGATGGTTGACCACTTGAGAAGGTCTCATTCTCTCTTAGATAAGTGTTAGATTTGGTTTGGTTATTTGGAGTAAGTGTCTAGTTTCAAAAGATTGGATTTCAAGGTTTTAAGTGTTTTCAAAACTGACCTTTGTATGGTCTTGTGACCATAACTTTTTATGAAAAGATTGAAATTGAGTTTTGTAAAATTCTGGACAAACTAGACTCTCATACCTTTCCAACGGTTATTATTCGTAATATTTCATGACCGTTTGGATTGGTTTTGAAATTTCCAAAGTGACCACTAAAATAGGGCATCACAGCTGTTATCCGAATCTGACCTTTGGTCACTCAAATGACCATAACTTTTTCTACAGTTATCCATATCATGTTTTGTTAATTGGAGTAGAAAGTAGACTTCCATACCTTTCCAACGGTATATTATATGAAAGGTTTCGATGTCGTTTGATCATGTTTTGAGTCGCTTGAAAATCAAGTTTTGTGCTGTGACGCCCGCCGCGGTTTCAGTGCCGCGGTTTTGACAGCGGCAGTCGAGCGAAGCAACGTCCTTGCTGTGCCGCGGCTACAGTGCCGCGGTTGAGCAACCGCGGCAGGCGAGCCACAGAGATTTTTAGTGCGTTTTTCCAAAACGACCACACTTCACTTATGGCCCTATATATATAACACTTTGACTTTAGGTCACATAAGAGAGTTCATATCAGATTTCATACTTAGGATATTTTTCAAAGAGAAGAAAATTCCAAGAACTCATTTTTATTCACTCAAACACTTTTTCATGATCATCAATCATCATCTAGCATCATCTTAGATCATCTAGCATGGATTCTTCATCATACTTTGCTTGGTAAGCTTTTCACTAATATCTTACATATTTTGTGTTTAATTTATCTAGCAATCTCAATTAATTACTTGATTGTTATTTTGTATGCTTTAGATACAAAATTGAGATTAGTATGATGTATGTTTGAGAAGTTGTATTGTGCTAGCATATTAGGTTTTGTGCTTGATATTGATTAGCTTAACTAATTGACATGTCATTTAGTTTTGATATCTAGGATTGTTCTTAATTGCAAATTAATCATCTTAGATAAGCATATAGGGTTTCCCTTGCTCTATGTTGCATTTTGGATATTTTCACATATTCACTTAGGGTTGTATTCTCTTCAAGAGAAGGTAAGTCTTGTGTGTAGCAATCGGGATTAGGTTGCTTAGATCACAAGCAAATTGGACTAGGTTCACTCATACCGGGATTAGGTAGGTGTGTGATTACTTCCGGGATTAGGTTGTAATCGTTTGCACATTTAGTGGATTCGAGGTTCGAGTGTGGCTTACTTACATAGCCCGTGGTTTTTCCCGTGAGGGTTTCCACGTAAAAATCAAGTGTTGATTTAATTTCCGCACCATATTACACTTGCTTGTTTATATTATCTTGAGGGTAAATTCGTAATTTTGACTAACACGAAAAATTGGGTAAAAAGCGTAAAATCTATTCACCCCCCCTCTAGATAGGTTTATACACACCGTGCTTATTTAGTTTCAAATTGAATTTGGGCTTTTTTTTTTTTTTTTTAACAATCCCTTACATTCAAAACATAGCTGCTGTCCTAATAGACCACATTAATCAAAATTTCAAATCAATCACCATTCTATATATATATATAATAAACATGCTGTCCTGCTCAATAGCTACCACCATTCTATCAAATTCAGTCTATATAACTTCAATTACACAATGATATAAGTCGAAAATAAAGACCAAAATACAGTCCAAAATAAAATAAGATCACACATAAATAATCCAACATACAATCCAATCCATAATAAAATTAAACTTCAAATCATGTCTTTCTTCCACTTCAAATCTTCACCTATACAAAAGGAAAATAAATTAATTAATAGAAACAAAACACATAATTATAATAGAGAAAATACAAAACTAAACAAGCAAATACCAAATTAAATTCTTACCTTCATTTCTTCTCAATCCTCATGGCTCATCCATTGTTATACTTGTCATTCCACTTTCAATCTTTCATTCTTTCGAGCATTTTATACATGCAAGACAAAGGAAATAAAAGTAACAAAAATCAATTCATTTGGACAAATACTGAATTTGAACAAAACAGTGAAACACACCAAGCATATGGACTACAATCTTGTAACAAAATCACCTTAGCTCTATTAATATGGACATATGGTAGTGACTGGCCAATTTTAATTGGCTAAGTTAATGGCAACTTAATTTCCATTGGATTGAGCATGAGGCACTAATTTAATTTCTCTTTAGCTCTATTAATAGGGTAGTGTTGTAAAAAAAAAAAATTGACATGTATCTAAGCAGTGAATGAAATCAGTTATTCTCAAACACCCATGAAACATCTCAAACAAATGATACCTGAAATGTTTTTCCTCTCATCCTATATGAGACTTAAAACTAACATCTTCCAGTTTAGTGGTTTCATACTTCCTGCAACTAACTCACTACAAGTCACAGACTCACATATATCTGATGAAATAATTTAACCCCACTAATATAGCAGAACCAGAAACAATTGTCTTCTACAGTATGTGGAGCTACCATGTATAGGCAATAAAAACAAATACTTAATAGTGACTCCCAAATTTTCACTTACAGGCAATAACATGATCAATTTCATCCCCATTTATAACAAAATCTGAGAAGCAAAGAATTAAATTAAACACAACTCACAAAGCATTATCAAAGTTCACAGAAAGCAGAAATCTACCACAACCCATTAGAAATTAGAAACTGTTATAGCAAAATCAACAAAAACGAAGTAACACTGAACTCATAGAAGTAACAGATAACAAAAAAAAAAGCATGGAAAAAAGGTTACTTAAAAGAACAAATCTAGAGTCTATAGATATAGGTGGTGAGAGTTGCTTACAGGGTATCTTTGATGCTGCAGAGTAGGCTTCCTTAGTAAAAGAAAAGCATCAAACACCCATGAAACTATGAAAGAAAGAAACATAAAACTTCCATAAGATATCAAACAAAGAAAGCAAACCAGAATAAGAAAACCGAGAGATGGAGATTCGACGGAAAGAAGAAGAAATCAAGGTAATATGGTGAAGAAAATGGCAAGAGAGGAATGGTTTAGTGAGGTAAGATAGATTTGATGTTGAGTGTTTGATGGAAAAGGTAGTTCAAGGTTAGAAATGTAGGAATTTGAGAGGGGAGTTATGGTGATCCTAGGTTGAAGAAGAGATAGGTAGGAAAGAATATGATGGGTTTTCAAATGAAAATAGGGATGCATTTATACTGTTTTGAATTAGGTCACAAATGGCTAATTACCAAAAGACCCCAGACATATCAAATTATCATTTTGACCCTTTAAAGGGGTGCATTCTGTAATTGTCACGCCAAATTCCACCAATCAGGTAAGGTCGCTATGAGATTTTCATTGCGACTTTGTGGCGACTTCTCAGGGCGTCGCAATCAGGTGCCAAAATCACTCCCTGTCGCCATGGCGACATCGAACGAGTAAAATGGCGACAAGTGATTTCATGGCGACAAAAGGGGAGCGATGGCCGGATTGTAGCTTTGGATTCCGATGATTTGGGGATGCCGACAAGTCACCGATCAGATTTCCGTTGGTCTTGCTATTCTTTTGGGACCGGTCTCGACCGGAGGAAGGTGGGGGATCGCCAGAATAGTGACTGGACCAGCTGGGGTTTGAAGGTCTTCAATGGAGGCAGCTGGTCATGAGGAAGAAGATGGGGTGCGCTTAGCAAGGGGGGGGTGCACGCAGCCTTCATTGTTTTGTCTCAAATGGGGCGCATTTAGAAGAGGACTGGGGTGCACACAGGCGTTAAGTGCCTGCCTTCTTTGGGGTGCAATTAGAGTAGCCTGGGGTGCGATCAAAGTTGTGTCTTTTGTCTTGGACCTGAGCCCACTCGTGAAACACACCATTTCACTAATTGCCTAGATGGGTGCATGTAGACAGCGGCTGGGGTATGTTTAGGCTTGCTGCTTTTGTCTTCTTTTAGAGTGTAATCAGCAGTAGGCTGGGGTGTATTTAGAGGCCCAAACTATCCTCCCAAGCGCACTGTTTCACTAATTGACGTGGCGCTGGCTGGTTGCCTTGCGTGGCGAATTACAAAATGCCCCTAAAGTCTTCCAAAATGGCAATAACTCCAAACCTTCTTCATAATTTACGCTTTTGCCCCTAATTCTCCAAACTTACTCCAATACCCTTGAACTTGTAAATTCCTGAAAATACTTAATTAACAATATTAAAACACGGGAAAATTCCTGAGAATTAAGCATAAGGAGACAGGAATGAGGGCCAAAATCGTACCAATTTTGGCTCGATCAAATACCCCCAAACCTATCTTTTGCTTGTCCTTGAGCAAAATAATCACAAATCAACCCCAAAGACATGCATCAATATATTTCAAAAGATTATCAATAAAGCTCTAGCTCATTTGAGCAAAGTTTTACTTATCCATGATCAATATGCGAAACTAAAATGGAGAGATTAAAACAGTGATGCATTAGTGAGGACTTATACATGTAAGAGAATGTTAAGTAAAGATTAAAAGCATGCCACTCTAGATATGATTGTACGTAATGCAACCTTACATTCAAAATGCCAAAGCTTCAAAGCAAATGTGAGATTCGGTTTAGAATGTAATTCGCCTCAATCTAATCCTCACTGGATTCTCTCTTTTCTTCTCTTAGACTCCTAAGTTTCACTCAAGAATACATATGCAATATGAGTTTATGTCATGGATATCAAATTGATTGCATATGATGTTATTTAAAGCACAATTTCTGAAAGTGAGGTCTCATGAATGGAATTGCAAATCATGAATTAGAAAGAACATGTATCAACCCAAAATCACAAGTGGACATCCCTAAAGATCATGAAGGTCTTCTTTGGTTGTAACGGGGCCTTAGGTGAATGGTGAGTCCAAAACATAGGCAATAGATAACAAGGAACCCAATGATTACACTTAAGGCATACATTCTAATTATGAGTTCCAATTGCTTTCATACATATTTTTCACACTTGTAGGCGACCATCGCTTACATTATCACTTCAATTGCATATTTTCTACTCAAAATTTTTATTGAGTAGCTTATTCAATTCTTAACCCTCTATCTAGGCCAATTGTGCCTAATTCATAGTTCTCCTTTGATTTTTTCTTGGCTTTGCCCTTTCTTTCTTTTCTTTCTTTTGCATACATCTTTCTTACATCTTTTATTTCAATCTTTTTTTTTTTCTTTTGCATACATCTTTTCTTACATCTTTTATTTCAATCTTTTTTTTTTCTTTTTTTTTTCTTTTGCTTTTCTTTTTATCCACTTTACATTTCAATACTCTTTACACAAATTTACATGCCTAGGTACATGCATCAATATTCTCTCTTAAAAGAGCTTACAACCATATCCTAAGCCTTAGCAAAATCATTTGGCCAAGGTAAGTCAATTATGTAGGCTATATGGTTCATTTAGATATGGTTCAAAAATGAAAAGCTTGAGATGTGTTTGGCTTCAAAAGGGCTTAGGAGCACACACATTTAGAGGGTATGGAAGTATTTAGGCCAATTTATGGTTTTTCACATGCATTGCCTAAAGTCATTTCTAAAGGTTTGTCCACAAGCAAATCAAAACATCCACAAGCAGTCCATAATATTCTATGACATGCAATATTTAAGTGCAAATGAGACTATTCATGCTTGAATGAGTGTTTGAGAGTGAGTGTTTAAAGAGTGAATATTTGACAACTCAAAATACGTTTTTTAAGGTCATGTTGTGATCCTCACGGGAATCTCCACTATTAATTCTTAGCCAAGCAAACATGATAATTCACCCTAACATTATGAGAAAAAGATTAATGCACTTTGTTCAATGACACCTTAAGTGGCATGACGTTAATCTAAACCAAACAATCGCAAAGATGCACAATTCTCACTACTCATGTAAAGCACAATCTCAACAAGCAATGTATGCTTAAATATGTCATTATCGCAAGAATTTGAAAATTTTGGCTCAAGTTTTAAAACCAAGTAAAGTAAGTAAAGTGGTGTTGCGCAGATATACCCCCAAACCTAAATTAGACATTGTTCTCAATGTTCATGGGAGGCAAAATTTGTCAAAAGGCGTAACCCAATAATCCAAAGCAAATGATGCATATATGTCCATAAATAATCAATGTATTTTCAAAAATTTGGCAAAGTGCCTTCTCAACCTAATATGCTCAAAATTATCCAAAAGGATGCTCAATCATGCATGGCATATTCCTCAATATTCTTGTCATTAAAAATCATCAATTAAGCACATTCATCCTAAATCCACTACCAAAATTCATCTCATACCTTATTCTAAGCAAAAAACGAAATAAAGATAAAAGAATTCAAAAATTATATGACTAATTAAAAACAAAATTTTAAACTTATGAAAGAAATGTACCAAAGTGGGTTGTCTCCCACCAAGCGCTTGATTTAACGTCTAGGCAAGACGTGGCATGTTGCTCCCGCACTTTGAACTTTCAAATGTTACTTAGAATAAAGCTCTCGCCCTTTTTATGAGCACTCTTGGCTCGCTTGTCCCTCCAAGACTCGCAAGTTATCTTTGTTTCATCCCAAGAGATAAAGAACCTTGCTTTAACACACAGCAACAAAATCTTGCTTCCTCAAGAAGCAATAGAAAATCTACACACTCACAAAGCATATTAGAAAGTTCTTGGAAAATAAAAGAAAATCTACTCAATATATGCAATTGCCAACAAAAGCTTGGAACACCAATTATTCAAAGAAACAAATTAAACAAACTAACAAAAAACATAAAAATAAAATGCACTAATATTTTCAACATTGTGTATTTGGGGTGGGGTTAGGATTAAGTAAGGGTGGTTTGACCAAGTTGGAATTTTTTTTTTTCAACCCAAACAAGCTTGGGTGGTTCTTTTATCTTTTCCTTTCTTATATTTCTCACTAAATGTACTTGGTCTTTCCTTACCCAAATTCTTTTGACTCTAGGTTGATTTTTCCTATTCCTAGCACCTCTCCTCTTCCTTTTTTTAGGAATTGTATAATATTCATATTTAAAATGCTCTCTCTTTGAACAAAAATAACACATAAGAGTTGAGTTAGGAAATCTCCCTTCATGTTGTTGACCTTGTGGTTCCAAATTCGAATTCTTTGTCAACGTCTTGACCACTTTCTCCACTCGGTCCAACTCTATGATGTAGTTACTCCTGTCCCTTGCTATTTTGAGAGCTTTATACTTCTTGTTAAGAGCTTCTTTACTTCATCCAAGGCATTTACTTGGAGCTTAACTTCCATTTGCATTCTTCTCGACTTGCAAACTATCTCATCTTCCAATTCTTTTGATGACCTTGCCAAGCCTTGCAACTCCTTCAATGCCATACTCTTTTCAGCTTCAAGTCTCTTGATTTGTCCTTCAAACTCTTGTTCATGTCGAAGACTTCGCCATTTGTCTTCTTTAGTGTACCATTTTCTGCTCTGAGCGTCTTTACTTCAATTATGAGTATCTTGTTCAATCTTGAAGCTTATTCTCCTTTGTCGTTTCCAAGGCTTCTTTGCCTTTTAACTTATTCTTCAAGAGTTGTACCTTCCCTTCGTAATTCCTTTCGTAATCCTTCCTTATTTCTTCTGTTGTAGGAAGTAGTCATCATTTTTTCTTGAAGTAGAATATTCTCTTTTTTCAACTCATCCATCGCCATCCTTAGCTCTTCACTCATGCTTAAAAGCTTCTTGTTCATCTCTAGCATGATCTTGCATAGATTTTCTTCTTCTGATTGATACGAGACTTCTTTGTAGTGTGAGTTGTGGCCTTGATGGATTTGTTTAAATTTCCTTCAAATGCGGACTCTACTCCTTGCTCTAGCCAGCTAGGTGACATATAGTTATTTAAATTCTGTGTGATGTCCCGTTTAAAGGCTATAGCATCTTACATGAGTTCCCATCCGATCTTCCGATGACATGCTCATTGGTGGGTAGCTTGGCCTCGAGTTTTGCATGAAGAAATACATATAGTCTGAAACACAAGAAACAAAAACTACCAAAGCAATAAAAAGGAACTAAAGAGACCAAAAACAAATAGTAAACTAAAAATTATTAAAACTAAACTAACCACTACAAAGAAAAGTTAATTGATTCAACAAATTGCTACCAATTCTCCGGCAGTGGCGCCAATTTTGATGAGGTCGTTTGTGCCATCAAAACAATGTATATATGTGATCTTTTGAAAACCATGTTTTAGCCACTTAAAAATCCTTTAAGATGTAAATTCTTAGCAAGTGGTAAGCAAAGATTCATTCCACGGGGAATCGGAGTAATTAGTTGAATGAATTAACTAGTCCTAAATGCAATTAAGCAAATCATAGTAGGTGGATAGTGTGTGGTTTAATATACCACCAAACATGCATAAAGTAAAAGTGACAAAAGTGATAGGCAAAATAGAATCTCAACAATCTATGATAAGAAAGTGGGTGTAAACAATTAAGAGATACACTAGGGGATTGATGAAGTTACAAGTGAATCAAGGGTGCTTTTTCAGACTATCTTAAAGAACCAATCTCTTATAAACTAACCTCTTGTAATCTTTAGTATGTTTAGGCCATAACCATGAACCATAAACATCTTCCCACCTCAATGCCTAACCGATTAAGGAAAGGGGGTCAAGGTGGGATTGATTGTTTACAAGACAAGGTTAGATTAATGTGGTTAACATACACTCCACTAATCCATCCCATTTATTGGATTATTTAATCACACAAGGTTGTCAATCCAAAGGTGTATATATAATATATTATTCTAACAAGATTATGATCAACAAGTTGATGTACAAATTAATCACAGAATGAAAAGAATCTAATGATAGAATAAATGGGAAACATATAGAGATTCAATTAAATATAGTCAAGCAAACCCCAAGTCCAAGTGTTCCTAACACCAACCCCCTAGGGGTTTTAGCTACACATAGTTACAAATAGGGAAAAAGAGTAATAAATAAGGAAAACACCCTTAGGTCACCTTCTTTAATGCTTAATCCTTTCTCTCCTTAGATGCTCCTTTGTGCAAAAGTGTGGTGAATGTCAAATGGTGAGTGACTAAGGTAATATGGTGAAGAAAATGGCAAGAGAGGAATGGTTTAGTGAGGTAAGATAGATTGATGTTGAGTGTTTGATGGAAAAGGTAGTTCAAGGTTAGAAATGGAGGAAATTGTGAGGGGAGTTATGGTGATCCTAGGTTGAAGAATAGATAAGTAGGAGAGAATAGGATGGGTTTTCAAATGAAAATAGGGATGAATTTATACTGTTTTTGAATTAGGTCACGAATGGCTAATTACCAAAAGATCCCTAGACATATCAAATTACCATTTTGACCCCTTAAAGGGGTGCATTCTGGAATTGTCACGCCAAATTCCACCAATCAGGTAAGGTCGCTGTGAGATTTTCATTGCAACTTCGTGGTGACTTCTCGGGGCGTCGCAATCAGGTGCCAAAATCACTCCCTATCGCCATGGCGACATTGAACGAGTAAAATGGCGACAAGTGATTTCATGGCAATAAAAGGGGAGCAACGGCCGGATTTGTGGCTTTGGATTCCGACAATTTGGGGATGCCGACAAGTCATGATAGATTTCCGTTGACCTTGCTATTCTTTGGGACCAATCTCGACCAGAGGAAGGGGGGGATCGCCAGAACAATGATGGACCAATTGGGGTTTGCAGGTCTTCAATGGAGGAAGCTGGTCATGAGAAGAAGATGATCTTTAAAGAAGATGAGGTGTGTTAGGATTCGTTGTTTTAATTGGCTTATTTCGTGATCAAACCACATGTGGGGATGCTTTGTAAGGGTAGCTTAGATGTTGTTATTGCTTAGGCCCTTTTGAAGACCTCACTATTGACAAGCACCAAAGGTAATATTCTAAGTGCTTACTTGTCTTGAAGAGATAGATGCACACACTCACAACTCATGCATATGTTTAATCCTTATATGTTGTGTGTCTTTATGTGTGCCTTAATGCTCATAACATCTTCTTGCATGTTAGTTTGATTGCATCTTGCATATCCAATTGTTGTCATGCTTAGACTTAGGATTGCATTTTTGCACTGGGCGCCCCCAAAAGCGCTGTACAGAAGCGCTGTACGAACAGCGCCCATTGAGCGCTGTTCAGACCTGATCGATTTAATCGGTCGCTGTTGGGTCGCTGTTGGGGCGCTGTACATAGGCGCGGTACAGAGCGCTGTACGTACAGCGCCACTCTGTTTCCTCGTGAAAACAGAGCAAGGGCGCTGTACAGGCGCTGTACAATGGCGCCCTACGTACAGCGCCCAAGGCAAATAGTGGGCAAACTTATCAAAACGACCACACTTTGTTTTGGCCCCCTATATATATGCCACTTTGACTTTAGGTCAATGACAAGAGTTCATATTCAGATTTCATACTTAGGATATTTTTCAAAGAGAAGAAAAATTCCAAGAACTCATTTTTAATTACTCAAACACCTTGTTCCATGATCATCAATCATCATCTAGCATCATCTTAGATCATCTAGATGACATCTTGCATGGATTCTTCATCATACTTTGCTTGGTAAGCTTTTCACTAATATCTTACATATTTTGTGTTTCTCTTATCTAGCAATCTCAATTTAATTACTTGTATGTGATTTTATATTTGTTGAATACAAGATTGAGATTAGTATGATGTATGTTTGAGAAGTTGTATTGTGCTAGCATATTAGGTTTTTGTGCTTGATATTGATTAGCTAAACTAATTGACATGTCATTTAGTTTTGATATCTAGGATTGCTCTTAATTGCATATTAATCATCTTAGATAAGCATATAGGGTTTCCCTTGCTCTATGTTGCATTTTGGATATTTTCACTATATTCACTTAGGGTTGTATTCTCTTCAAGAGAAGCTAAGTCTTGTGTGTAGCAATCGGGATTAGGTTGCTTAGATCGCAAGCAAAATTGGACTAGGTTCACTCATACCGGGATTAGGTAGGTGTGTGATTACTACCGGGATTAGGTTGTAATCGTTTGCACATTTAGTGGATTCGAGGTTCGAGTGTGGCTTACTTACATAGCCCGTGGTTTTTCCCGTGAGGGTTCCACGTAAAAATCAAGTGTCAATTTAATTTCCTGCACCATATTACACTTGCTTGTTTATTTTATCTTGAGGGTAATTTCGTAATTTTGACTAACACGAAAAATTGGGTAAAAAGCGTAAAATCTATTCACCCCCCCCTCTAGATAGTTTTATACACACCGTGCATTAATTAGTTTCAATTGGTATCAGAGCGGGTTCCTAGACATACATAGGTGATCCTTGCTTATTTTGGTGTGTTTTGCATTTTGTGTGTTTTTTGATTATTCATACATTTGCATTCATTTCATTCATTCATAAACACTATGAGTGGAAACGGTGGAAATGGTGGTGGCCACGAAGGAGCTTCTAGCACAAGGCCTCCACTTCTTACCGGTTTGAACTATTCCCAATGGAAAGGGAAGATGGAATCCTACATATGCCAAATTCATGACCGTGCATGGATGGCGGTGGAAGACGGATATGATCTCCCTATGATGACTCCCGCGGGTGGAGGACAAGATGTGTTGAAGCCTAAGGCGCAATGGAACGCGCAAGAGTTTGAGGCTTCTAAGTGGAATAGGAAGGCGATGCATGCCATTATGTGTGCCATGGATGAGAATCAGTACAAGCTTATTCAGAATACTCAAATTGCCAAAGTGGCATGGGACATCCTTCAAGTTGCACATGAGGGAACCGAGGTGGTGAAGGAGTCCAAGCTTCAAGTCCTCCAAACTCAATTTGAGTTACTTAGGATGGGAGAGGATGAATGCTTCAACGACTTCGAAATCAAATTGATGGACATAGTAAATCAAAGCCATCAACTCGGAGACCCGTATTCGGATAGGAGAGTCAAGCAAAAAATTATGAGATCTCTCCCCGATAGGTTTGAATCAAAGGTGACGGCCATAGAAGAAAATAGTGGCTACATGGATATGAAGCCAAGTGAGGTAATTGGGCGTCTCCTTGCATATGAGTCTAGGAAGGCTCCTAGCAACACTACTCCTCCTAAGAAGTCTAAAGGAATAGCTTTGAAAGCATCTAAGGATGAAAAGGAGGCAAAGCATGAATCGGATGAAGACCTTGCCTTATTTGTGAAACGGTTCAACAAGGTTATGGGGTTCAAGAAGAAGAAGGGATTTGGGTCAAGAGGACAAGATTTGAAGAAAAAGAGTTCCTTCAAGAAGTTTGAGCCTAGACAAGAGAGGACCGAAAGGAAAGGAGTCCGATGCTTTGAGTGTGGTGGGATTGGTCACTTTGCCCCCGAATGTGCGAATCACAATGAGAGGAAGAAGGGTAAAGTGATGGCCGCCACATGGAGTGGGAGTAGTGATGACTCCAATGAGGAAGATGAGTCTTCAAGTGAGGAAGAGCTCATGGCTAACTTCCTAGCTTTTGCATCTTCTCACAAGAGCAAAAGTGCTAGTGAAAAGGAAGATTTGAGTCAAGAGGAAATTGACTCTAGTGAAGAAGAAAGTGACTCCTCTTCTAGTTCCAAGAAGAAGTTTGTGGAGCAAAAGGTGCTTGCTAAATATCATGCCGAGTTCAATGATTTAGCACTTAAAAGCACAAGAAAGATTGAGAGGTTGAGAGAAGAAAACCTTGAACTTTCGGCTCACAATGACCACTTAAGTGAACAAGTGGAAAGATTGAAGAGGAGAGAGGATAAGTTAATTGAGGAGTTAGACTTGTCCAAGAGAAATGAAGAAGGCTTGAAGAGGGAACTTGTAGAAGCTAAAGGGTCCTTGGCTAGGATAGATTCTAGCACCAAGAAGCTTGATCATTTACTTGGTGTTGGAAAGAGTCCAAGTGACAAGAGAGGTCTTGGGTATGAAGATGGCAAGAAAATCTCAACCTCTAACAAGACTATATTTGTCAAGAGCTTGAAGAATGAAGAAACTTCATTTGTGCAACCTCCTAAGAAAAAGTTAGAAATAGGACAAAGTTCTAATGCACAAGTGAAAATGGGGCCAAGAAGGAAACTCAAGCTCAACCTCCTAAGGTTCCTCAAGCCAACACTCCTCCCAAATTGGCTCACAAAGGAAAGAGACCAATCATGCAACCTCAAGCTTGGAAGCAACCAAGACCGGTTCAACAACGAAGATGGATTGAACCCACTTATCCACAAAGACATGGACGTACTCAAAGGCGAGGTATGATTCCTTTTTTCATTCCTATTTGTCACTTTTGTGGTTGTGATGGTCATATTAGACCAAATTGCTTTCAATATATTAAAATGTGTAGAAAACAAAGCATGATTGAAAAGAGAAAGAATAGAGCCAAGATGCATGTTTCTAGGAAAGAAAATATTGATTTGCATGATCCTAGAAATAGTAGAGCACATGTACCAAAGCCACTAAGAAAGCTAAAATTGTTGCTAAGTGGATTAGAAAGAATGAAAATGTTTGCCATGTTGCACAAATAGCCTTGAAGGCAAATTCTTCTAATTTTTGGTACTTGGATAGTGGGTGCTCTAGGCACATGACGGGAAACAAGAGTTTCTTCGAGACTCTTGTTATGGAGGAAGGTGGAAATGTCACTTTTGGTGATGGATCCAAAAGAAATGTTGTAGGGAAAGGAACCATTTCCGTTCCCGGATTACCCTCCTTATCCAATGCTTTATTTGTTGATGGCTTGAAAGCCAATTTAATTAGCATTTCACATCTTAGTGATGAAGGATATTCCGTCTTGTTCTCTAAAGATTATTGCTCTATCCTTAAACCCGATGGACAAACCTTGTTGAAGGGCATGAGATCTAGCGACAATTGCTATTGTCTTGAAGCTAGAATTGTATCTAATCATGTGTCCATGGATGAGCAAATTGAGTTGTGGCATGAAAGACTTGGCCACATGAACTTTAGGGATCTACGGACCCTTGGAAAGTTCAATTGTGTGCGTGGCCTCCCTAAGCTTGGGAAGAAAGCCAATGGCATTTGTGGACCTTGCCAACAAGGAAAGCAAACCAAAAGCATGCACAAAAAGGGTAAGTATCTCACCACCAAGGAGCCACTTGAGCTTCTCCACATGGACCTCATGGGTCCCATGCAAACCGAAAGTTTGGGTGGAAAGAGATACATTTTTGTTTGTGTTGATGATTTCTCTAGATTTACATGGACATATTTTCTTAGAGAAAAATCCGAAACTTTTGATAAGTTTAAAATGCTTTGTACTAAATTGCAAAATGAAATGAATTCTAACATTAGAAGCATTAAACGGATTAGAAGTGACCATGGGAGAGAATTTGAGAATGCCACCTTTGAAACCTTTTGTAATGGTTTAGGCATCTCCCATGAATTTTCTGCTCCTAGGACACCTCAACAAAATGGAGTTGTTGAGAGGAAGAATAGGGTCCTCCAAGAGATGGCCCGTGTGATGTTGCTTAGCAACAATGTCCCTAGGAACCTATGGGCCGAAGCCATTAACACGGCTTGCTATATAGGAAATAGAGTGTTCCTAAGGCCCGGTACTAGAAACACCTCCTATGAGTTATGGAAAGGCAAGAGGCCAAATGTTAGCTACTTCCACACTTTTGGAAGCAAATGCTACATTTTGAATGACCGTGATCAACTTGGCAAGTTTGATGCTAAGAGCGATGAGGGTATTTTTATTGGCTATGCCTTAAATAGTAGAGCCTATAGAGTTTTCAATTTAAAGACTCTAAGTGTTATGGAATCATCCAATGTCGTATTTGATGATACTAGGCTCAAGTCTAATGATCATGATGAGGAGGTTATTTTTAGTGATGATTCTCCTTTGGAGAAGGTTGTGGTGTCGCCTAATGTTGGGACATCTAATGTCAACAATGATGGCACACAACCTATTGATAGAGTTCCTCTCTTGGACTCTAAAGAACCCGCTCCATGGGTTAGGAAACTCCATGATAAAGAAGATATCATTGGAGAGGTAAATGAGGGTGTTAGGACTAGACGCCAACTTGCTAATCTTATTAGCTATACATGTTACACCTCTCAAATTGAACCCAAAAAGGTTGAAGAAGCCTTAAATGATGAATTTTGGGTTCTTGCCATGCAAGAAGAGCTAAGCCAATTCGAAAGGAATGAGGTTTGGACTCTAGTTCCTAGGCCTAAGACCACTAATGTCATAGGCACCAAATGGATATTTAGGAACAAATCCGATGAGGATGGCAACATAGTGCGGAACAAGGCTAGACTTGTAGCACAAGGGTACTCTCAAATTGAGGGTATCGACTTTGAGGAGACTTTTGCTCCCGTTGCCCGCTTAGAGTCAATTAGGCTTCTCTTGTCCATCTCTTGTGTGCACAAGTTCAAATTGCACCAAATGGACGTCAAGAGTGCCTTCCTCAATGGCTTCTTGCAAGAGGAAGTGTTTGTTGAACAACCTAAGGGGTTTGTGGATGCACACCACCCCAATCATGTCTATCGCCTCAAGAAGGCACTTTATGGGTTGAAACAAGCACCGAGGGCTTGGTATGAGCGCCTCACTCAATTTCTTGTTGACAACAACTACACAAGAGGTAGTGTTGACAAGACACTATTCATCAAGAGAGACAATGATGAGCTTTTCATAGCTCAAATATATGTTGATGATATAGTTTTTGGCTCCACCAACAACACCAAAGTCCAACAATTTGTTGATGTCATGTCTCTTGAATTTGAGATGAGTCTTGTTGGTGAGCTTAGTTACTTCCTAGGTTTGCAAATTAGGCAAATGCATGATGGGATTTTCATAACCCAAGCCAAATATGCTAAGAACCTAGTGAAGAAGTTTGGTTTAGAGAAAGCCAAACATTGTGATACACCCATGAGTACAACTTTGAAGCTAAGCAAGGATGCTAGTGGTAAAAGTGTTGACCAAACTCTATATCGTGGCATGATAGGTAGCTTGCTTTACTTGACCGCAAGTAGGCCCGATATATCTTTTAGTGTGGGTGTGTGTGCTAGGTACCAAGCGGATCCTAAGGAGTCCCACCTCTCTTGTGTGAAGAGGATCATTCGCTATGTGAATGGGACATCCAACTATGGGATTTGGTACTCTTTTGACACTAATGCTAGTCTAGTTGGCTTTAGTGATGCGGATTGGGCAGGAAATTGTGATGATAGGAAGAGCACATCGGGCGGTTGCTTCTTTCTAGGCAACAACTTGGTGTCTTGGTTTTGCAAGAAGCAAAACTCGATTTCCTTGTCCACGGCCGAGGCCGAGTACATAGCCGCGGGGAGTGGATGCACACAACTCCTATGGATGAAACAAATGCTTGTAGACTACGGATTCAACCAAGGTACTCTCACTCTCTTTTGTGATAACATGAGTGCTATTAATATTTCCAAGAATCCGGTTCAACATTCTAGAACTAAGCATATTGACATCCGCCATCACTTCATTAGAGAGCTTGTTGAAAATAAATGCATAGTACTTGAACATGTAGGTACTAATGATCAACTTGCGGACTTATTTACTAAACCCTTAGATGCTACTCGATTTAAAACTCTTAGTAGATCTATTGGGATATGTCTTGTGGAGTGATGTTCTATGATTGACCCCATATGGGGAACTCAAGCAAAGAGAGCTATTTTGCATTCATGTAACTTGCAAAAAAAAAAAAAAAATTTGAAATAACTTATGCCTCTTCTTTTGATTGCTTGAGTAAGCTTGGTTGTACATATGTATATATGCTTTCAAATTCTATAAGTGTGAACCTTGCTTGTCTACAATCCATGTCATATTTATGTTCAAACATGCATTTTTGGACTAGGAGATTTACTTAGGAAGTATGATGTGAATGACCTATAGTTATCTCCATGACATGATGATTCTTTAATAACATGCTAATGCTA
Organism: Acer saccharum; assembly: GCA_030490815.1. NCBI lineage: Eukaryota > Viridiplantae > Streptophyta > Magnoliopsida > Sapindales > Sapindaceae > Acer > Acer saccharum. The sequence continues at coordinate 28,425,545 of CM059866.1, forward strand.
AATGAAAAAGCATGAAATTCATACAACATGCTCACATGAAAAGCATGAATTGATGATTGCATATTCTTAAAAATGCAAAACTTGTGTGAAAGCTAATGAGACTCAAAATGAATAAAGGATCTTGTATCCGTTCAAAGGAATTTACATTCCAAATGTCTCTCTTTCTTTATTAGTTGAACATGGTTACTATCATACGGATATCTTATCCGGAAAAATCAAATAGGGTGCAAAGTCGCTCATGCCATGTTTCGCTTATAAAGTTGGATATAGTTGCTCTTAAAATTGAAATCAATAATCTCTAGATCCTTGCTTTTCCCATGACATTGGTGAAATTGGTTTGAATTCAAATTAGAAACCTTTGTCATTTGCTTTGCCAAATACCATTGTATTTTGGACTTGAATGCTATATGTCTTGTATGCAAAGCATGTTGGATTCACACATTTTTCTCAAATAAATCTCCTTGTTTCTCTCAAATTAATTGAAGTGCATAAAGTGACTTATATGTATATGCATATCTTGCATGCTTCTATCTCTCGTTGCTTTGAGTGACCCGGTTGGGGACTACTCCTTTGCCTATATCATGACAAAAAGGGGGAGTAGGAAAAGGTAAGGGGAGTTGCAAAATATAGAAGCTTTTGTGCATTTTGGGGAGAACATACATTGAGGGGGAGTAACCCTTTGAGGGGGAGCATTGCATTTATCATTCATTGCATACATTTGCTAAATGTTGTGCCTAAATTCTAAAAATGCAAATGCTTGGTATTGTTCTCACATGATTAATCTCACACTTTACTTGTATTGGAAATGCTAGAAACTTTATTTTCAGGGCTTGATTGTTCTACAAGAGATTGAAGACTTGAAGTTTTTACTTTCTTATCTCTTTGTAATGTAGATAATCATTGTAGTCCCGTAGTTTCTAATTCTATGTGAGGAATCAATGTGAGTGGTGGTTTTGTCACGAAATAGCCAAAGGGGGAGATTGTTAGGATTTCCGTTGTGTTTAATTGGCTTATTTCGTGATCAAACCACATGTGGGGATGCTTTGTAAGGGTAGCTTAGATGTTGTGTTATTGCTTAGGCCCTTTTGAAGACCTCACCATTGACAAGCACCAAAGGTAATATTCTAAGTGCTTACTTGTCTTGAAGAGATAGATGCACACACTCACAACTCATGCATATGTTTAATCCTTATATGTTGTGTGTCTTTTATGTGTGCCTTAATGCTCATTAACATCTCTTCTTGCATGTTAGTTTGATTGCATCTTGCATATCCAATTGCCTTGTCATGCTTAGTCTTAGGATTGCATTTTTGCACTGGGCGCCCCCAAAAGCGCTGTACAGAAGCGCTGTACGAACAGCGCCCATTGAGCGCTGTTCAGACCTGATCGATTTAATCGGTCGCTGTTGGGTCGCTGTTGGGGCGCTGTACGTGGCGCGGTACAGAGCGCTGTACGTACAGCGCCACTCTGTTTCCGCGTGAAAACAGAGCAAGGGCGCTGTACAGGCGCTGTACAATGGCGCCCTACGTACAGCGCCCAAGGCAAATAGTGGGCAAACTTATCAAAACGACCACACTTTGTTTTGGCCCCCTATATATATGCCACTTTGACTTTATGTCAATGACAAGAGTTCATATTCAGATTTCATACTTAGGATATTTTTCAAAGAGAAGAAAAATTCCAAGAACTCATTTTTAATTACTCAAACACCTTTTCCATGATCATCAATCATCATCTAGCATCATCTTAGATCATCTAGATGACATCTTGCATGGATTCTTCATCATACTTTGCTTGGTAAGCTTTTCACTAATATCTTACATATTTTGTGTTTCTCTTATCTAGCAATCTCAATTTAATTACTTGTATGTGATTTTATATTTGTTGAATACAAGATTGAGATTAGTATGATGTATGTTTGAGAAGTTGTATTGTGCTAGCATATTAGGTTTTTGTGCTTGATATTGATTAGCTAAACTAATTGACATGTCATTTAGTTTTTGATATCTAGGATTGCTCTTAATTGCATATTAATCATCTTAGATAAGCATATAGGGTTTCCCTTGCTCTATGTTGCATTTTGGATATTTTCATATATTCACTTAGGGTTGTATTCTCTTCAAGAGAAGCTAAGTCTTGTGTGTAGCAATCGGGATTAGGTTGCTTAGATCGCAAGCAAAATTGGACTAGGTTCACTCATACCGGGATTAGGTAGGTGTGTGATTACTACCGGGATTAGGTTGTAATCGTTTGCACATTTAGTGGATTCGAGGTTCGAGTGTGGCTTACTTACATAGCCCGTGGTTTTTCCCGTGAGGGTTTCCACGTAAAAATCAAGTGTCAATTTAATTTCCGCACCATATTACACTTGCTTGTTTATTTTATCTTGAGGGTAATTTCGTAATTTTGACTAACACGAAAAATTGGGTAAAAAGCGTAAAATCTATTCACCCCCCCCTCTAGATAGTTTTATACACACCGTGCATTAATTAGTTTCAGTTATCCACCTGGATACAAGTTCAAAAATAGGTTTGTACAGGGTAAACTAATAGCTAATCATACCAGTTTTGTAACTGATGCCTCTGAAGATTCTTCTCATTCAGCTGTGACTAGCATGTCTACCACTCAATGCCAGCAACTTATTGCACTTCTCAGTTCTCAGTTACAACAGAATGCCTTCCAAACTCCTGCTGGTGATCAACAACCATTGGTATCCAACTTCACTGGTATGCATTTTGACATATCTGCTAATGCATGGATATTAGATACTGGTGCTACTCACCATGTATGCCATACATTACATTCATTTGAATCTTTTGATTCTTTTACCAAATCTGCAGTTACTTTACCTAATGGACATACTGCACCTATATTGAGAATAGGCACTGTTAGGCTTTCTGCATACATTATCTTACATAATGTTTTGTTCGTGCCTAGCTTCAAATACAATCTACTTTCTGTCAGTTCCCTTACCAAAACCCATTCTTATTCTCTCACATTTTTTGCTGTTTCTTGCTTGATTCAGGACCTCAATCAGGGAATCAAGATTGGGATGGGTAAAAGACTAGGAAATCTTTATTACCTAGATTTGCTAGGCTTAACTGATCCTATTGATTCTATAAAATCCCAATCTCTATGTAGTTCATTTTCTGTTTCCAATAATGAACTCTGGCACTTTAGGTTAGGCCATCCTTCTTGTGTAAAAGGGCACAAACTGAATAAAAGTTTGCATTTTTCTTATGAGAATGATTCAAACTTTCATTGCTCTATTTGTCATTTTGCTAAACAAAGAAGAGTACCTTTTATTTCACATAATACCTTGTCCAAATCTCCTTTTGATTTGATACATTATGATATTTGGGGTCCTTTTCACACTACAACAGTAGAAGGTTTTAAGTACTTCTTAACCATAGTGGATGATCATTCTAGAGTCACTTGGACTTATCTTCTACATGCTAAGTCTGAGGTTCAACAGATCATACCTAGGTTCTTTGTTATGATACAAAAACAGTTTGGTTATTGTATCAAGGCTGTTAGGTCCGATAATACTAGGGAATTGTCCTTCACAGAATTTTTTAACTCAAAAGGGGTCATTCACTATCATTCTTGTGTTGAGGGGCCTGAGCAAAATTCAGTAGTTGAAAGAAAACATCAACATCTACTGAATGTTGCAAGGGCTCTTTTATATCAATCTTCTATTCCTTTAGTTTATTGGGGAGATTGTGTGTTGACTGCCACTTACTTAATCAATAGGATTCCCACACCACTTTTACAAAATAGGTCTCCTTTTGAAGTCCTCAATCATAAGGCACAATCATATACTCATCTCAAAGCTTTTGGTTGCTTGTGTTATGCTTCAACTCTCCTAAGTACCAGAGATAAATTTTCACCGAGATCTAGAGCTTGTGTATTTCTTGGATATCCTCATGGTGTAAAGGGTTATAAGCTTCTAGATTTAGAGTCAAATCAGATCTTTCTTTCAAGAGATGTCATATTTCATGAGAAGATTTTTCCTTTTTCAAATGGATCCACTTCAAGAGATTCAATTGATATTTTTAGTCACAGGGTCTTACCGCTTTATATACCTAACAGTGCCATCACCTCAACAAATCCTACTTCTTCGCCTCATATTCATACTAGGTCTTCAAGGGTTGTAAAAAGGCCTACTTATCTCCAAGACTATCACTGTTCTCTTGTTTCTCACTCACAACAACAACATACTGATGCTCTTTTTACATCAGTTCCTTATCCTATTTCTCAGGTGCTTAGTTACAATCGTTTATCTCCCAAGTTTAAAACAGCAGTCCTTTCTATTTCCTCACAAATTGAGCCACAATTTTATTCACAAGCTGCTGGAAAGCTAGAATGGGAACAAGCAATGGCCAATGAACTTTCTGCCTTAAAGGACAATAACACTTGGTCTATAGTCAGCTTACCACCTGGTAAACATGCCATTAGGTGTAAATGGGTGTACAAGATTAAGCATAAATTTGATGGCTCAATAGAAACATATAAGGCTCATTTAGTTGCCAAGGGGTATACTCAACAGGAGGGAGTGGATTACACTGATACTTTTGCCCCTGTTGCAAAGCTTGTTACTGTCAAGCTTTTGCTTGCTCTAGCTTCTATTAATGGCTGGTATCTGCAGCAACTTGATGTCAACAATGCATTTTTGCATGGTGACTTGTTTGAGGAGGTTTATATGGCCATTCCACAGGGGTATGACCATAAAGGGGAGTCTTTACCTACTAATCTTGTATGTAGACTGCATAAATCCCTATATGGCTTGAAACAAGCTTCAAGACAGTGGTATGCTAGATTTTCTAGTGCATTGTTGGATGAGGGTTTCCGTCAATCCTTTTCAGATCGTTCTTTATTTATTAAGAGAGAAGGAACTCTCTTTATTGCTCTTTTGGTCTATGTAGATGATGTTATCATTGCAAGTAACAATGAGAAGGCAGTGAAGTGTCTAATAGATTCATTGGACAAGAGGTTCAAATTGAAAGACATGGGAGAACTTAGATATTTTCTAGGTTTAGAGGTAGCCAGGTTTGATAAAGGAATTTTTGTCTCTCAAAGGCCTTATGCTTTCCAACTTTTGTTTGATGCTGGTTTTTTGGGTTCTAAACCAGTTAAGACTCCAATGGAGCCAAATGTCAAATTGTCTCAAGAAGAGGGTGAAGTACTTGAGGATCCTGCTATTTATAGAAGATTGATTGGCAGTTTATTGTATTTGACTATAACCAGGCCAGATTTATCTTACTCAGTCAATAGATTAAGTCAATTTTTGGCTAAGCCTAGGTTGCCTCACTTCAAGGCAGCACAAAGAATCATGCAATACATTAAGTCAACACCTGGACAAGGGTTACTCTTTCCTTCAAACTTTGATATGCAGTTGAAAGTGTTCACTGATTCGGATTGGGCAACATGTCCAGATAGCAGACCATCCATTTCTGGATTTTGTGTGTTTCTAGGTGATTCTCTTATTTTTTGGAAATCCAAGAAGCAGCACACTGTTTCCGGATCTTCTGCAGAGGCAGAATATAGATCAATGGCCAATGCAACATGTGAGATTACTTGGTTGTTGTCATTGTTGAAGGAACTTCACATTTCTCATCCAAAGCTAGCTATGCTATATTGTGATAATCAGGCAGCCTTGCACATTGCAGCAAATCCAATTTTCCATGAGCGCACAAAGCATATAGAGATAGACTGTCATTTGGTTCGAGAGAAGATTCAGTCAGGGTGTTTGAAGACTCTCTATGTTTCTACACAACATCAATTGGCTGATGTCTTTACTAAAGCTTTACATCCAACTCAATTTCAGTTTCTGATTGGCAAGATGGGACTACAAAATATTCATAGTCCATCTTAAGGGGGAGTATTAACCATGGTTATATTCTGTTATATTTTTGATAAGTGTAATTAGTATATCAGTTAGGATGTAAAGTTAGTTAAATCATTTTAGTTAGAAATTAGTTACAAAATGATGAGTTGGCAGCTTGTAGCCACTCATATATAAGCTGTTGTATTCTTCCAGAAAGTGAATGACGAAAATAGCTTTTGTTTTCCAGTTTTCATTTTTCTCTACTCTGTAATAAATATTGTATTGGAACCGAATGTTACAGCAGTCTATAAAGCCCACCAACCAAAAAGACATTGGACCAGTTGGTTGGTTTAAAAGGTTGAATGTTATCAAAGGCATACCACATGCTTTCTCCTACTAGCATCATAATTGCGCATGTCCACAGAAAATTGTACTCATGGTGACATATTAGTAAAATTACAATAGCATCAACTTAAAGAGGAATAAGAGACAAAAAATGCAAGAGTGAATAGTCTTTTATTTCTAAATTGTTCTCATCAAGTGTATCAAATACAATAATGAGAGTTCTTTATATAGTCTCATAACTATAAATTAGTAAATTACATTAAGTGGATATAAATTATAATATAATAAATTATGATGATAAAGTTTATGGCTTTTGGGAAGATAAAAAGATGACATTTAATTCTATTGATTGATGGGCCTTCCCTTTGAATAGTCATCATATAATGAATATGTTTCTTTAAAACCTTTACTAAAAAAAATAAAAATAAATAAACTCAATTAAAGATAGAGAGGCTTTCTTTCTCTATTATAAATACTATTATATCTTTCTTTTTTTTAAGTAATAATTACTCTTATATCTAAACCATCTACGTTATGATAAAATGTTTTTGTATAAACACTTGGGCCTCTTGCCAATGTGGTTGGACTCTCCTTTGGGAGCCTCTACCACCACGGTTCAACGCCCAATGTGTGCATGTATATATATATTATTTGTCCCCCTTGGCCATTAATCCCAAGGGTGGTTGTTGTCCCACATATTGTGGGTGCTCTCTCCCCGCTCGTGGGAGCTGTAATTCGGGCTGCGCTAGTAGAGCCTAATCTCGCTGGTCCCGGCAGCTGTTGTATATTCAAAAAAAAAAAAAAAAATGTTTTTGCATAAATGATAAGAAAAATTAAATATACATATGGAAAAACTTTATTGGTTTGACATGATTTTTCAATGACATTAATTAGAAAGGACAATAAGATGTTGACTCGTGTGGTAATTCACATTCCAATAGTTCTTTTCCTTGAAACAGCTAGTAGAATGAATTACAATGAGAACAAGGGCGTCATCTGGTTGTGACATCAGTCAATTTTTACTGTTTCTTTTTTTAATATTTATATACAATAAGTTAGAGCCTCAGTTTTCATCTTATTTACATCTACTGCCTTTTTAATTTTATCCTAAATTTTCTCTAATTCAAAAAATACATCTTCAGTTCTGCATCTCTGGAAGAGTTGATGAGAAAAGGTAATTATCAGAAAAAGATGGAGAGATAAGAGATGATTGTGATGAAAAAAGTTCACAGTGGGGTTTTGCATATATATGAGTTTTGCTTTGCGGAGTGCAGATATACTAATTATGGTAGGGAGAGAAAGAAAGGAGGGCTAAATTGATGGTGTGTTGGTTTTGGTTAATTCTTAATTGATTTGAGATTGTGATTTGGTTAATTAATTTGATCATAGGGTTTGATTTATGTATGGATTTGGTTGTTGGAACCGTCTCTGTTTCAAGAACTACTGTCAAGAGAGAGAAAGGGATGGATGGAAGGGAGGGAGTGGTGCTGGGTGGAGACTGGCAACAATGTATCTGCATTTCTGCCTCCTCCTTTATTTATTTATTTATTTTACCTTTTTTTTTTTCCATTTATTTAAAGTTTCTTATCGAATTTTCTTTGTTAGATCTTATTGAAGTTCTAGTGTTTTTTTTTCTTTAATGGTTTGATTGGAATTCAATATTCATTTTTGGTTCCTGGTTTTTAATTAGAAACTTCCAAGGAAACATAAGACAATCAATTGGCATTTTCGTAGAGGGGAATTTTGTAAATTTATATTTTACAATGTAGTGGTATTTTGATAAATAAAAACAGATGAATGTTATTTTCACAGTAAAAGAAAGAAAAGTATACGTGTCACATGCTCAACCTAGCGACCAGAGGAACAGTTGCCAGACGACTTTTCTTAGCTTGGCTCATAACGCGTCTGCCTGGACCAAGACAAACTTAAATTTTCCGAGATATAAATTTGCTGCATATAATTTGCAGAACCAAGCAAAACACATTAATCAAACATGGTGTTGGTTTCCTCCACTTCAACTGTGTTACTGATTGTGTGGCCTATAATTTGTGTTGTAGCAGCTTCTGAATTATCAGCCATACAATTGGAAAGAGAAGCTCTTCTTAACTCTGGTTGGTGGAACAGAAGTAGTACTGTTACTTCAGATCACTGCAACTGGACTGGTATTGCATGCAATGTACAAGGAAGCATCAATGGTATTGACTTGAACAATCATGGCATACAGGGAAAGTTCAACAAATTCAACTTGTCCTGCTTTCCCAATCTCGAAATCCTAAAACTCGGGACCAATCATCTTTCTGGAAGCATTCAATTGCAAGTTGGTGATCTTCCAAAACTCCGTTACATTGACCTTTCAGAGAATCAACTTTCAGGTAATAAGCTAGCAATTTCTCTTACTAAATATATGTCCTCATGCAACCCAAAGGTTTTTCATTTCAACGTTTAATGAATTCTTAGGTGCTATCCCTCAAGAAATTGGGAGCATGAAGAATCTGGTCTCTTTGCATCTGGGTGGTAACCGGTTTGATGAATATAATGGTCTAGGTGGTTCAATCCCTTCCACTCTAGGTAATTTAACCAATTTGAGACTTTTAAATCTAAGTTTCAACTTCTTTGATGGTCCAATCCCTTCAAGTCTCGGTCATGTAACCAATTTGAGAATTTTGGATTTCTTCGGGAACCAAATTAATGGGTCCATTCCTTATGAATTTGGGAATTTGAAACATCTTTCTGTTCTAGATCTGTCATATAACAAGCTTGTCAGTCCAATCCCTTCTACTCTAAGTTATTTAACAAATTTGAGAATTTTGAAGATGCATTCTAACAGTCTCATTGGTCCAATCCCTGCAGCTCTTAGTCATTTAACAAAGTTGAATACATTAGATCTGTCCAAAAACCAAATCAATGGTTCCATTCCTTATGAATTTGGGAATTTGAAAAATCTTCGTTACCTGGACCTGTCTTATAACAAGCTTGAAGGTTTGCTACCACCGCAAGTGTTATGGAATCTAACAAATCTTAGGATTTTGTCTTTGGGTTCTAATTACCTAGTTGGACCCGTTCCTTCAAGAATTGGTTACTCAACGAATCTCATGTCTCTGGATTTGAGTAACAATAGCTTAAGTGGACCTATTCCGTCAACTCTCGGTCATTTGTCCAATTTGTCTGAATTAATTCTTAATTCGAACAAACTCAATGGTTCAATTCCGCACGAACTCACCCGATTAACCCAACTTAATTCTCTCCATCTTTCATCGAACCTACTTGTTGGCCAATTACCAATTACAATTGGAGGACTCTTCAACCTTCAATCTCTAGACCTTTCTAACAACAATTTCAGTGGCCCTATCCCATCAGGAATCCAAAACTGTTCACAGTTGTATGAGTTGAAATTGAGCCACAACAGTTTGAGCGGAAGCATTCCACAAGGCATTGGCAATTTACAAGTTGATTTGTCATTTAATGATTTAGAGGGTCAAATCCCAATCAGCTTGCAAAACGAAAACCTTCCGGAGCAATTTATAGGCAATAAAGGTCTGTGCGGTCAGCTTAGTGGGTTTCCATTGTGCACTTCATCACATTCATCATATTCTATCATCCCTTTCCTCAGAATATTTCTTCCTGCCATCACATTTTTTGCCTTCATAATTTTAGGATTTTTGTTTCTCTCTAAACGTAAGGTTAAAAACCCTGAACCCATTGCAAGAGCAACCAAGAATGGAGATTTGTTCTCAATATGGAATTTTGATGGCAAGATTGCATTTGAAGATATAATTGAAGCCACGGAGGATTTTGACATCAAGTATTGTATCGGAACAGAAGGTTATGGCAGTGTATACAGAGCACACTTACCAAGTGGTAAAATAGTTGCTTTGAAGAAACTTCACCATTCAGAATTCGAGGAGCCAACTTTTATCAAGAGTTTTGAAAATGAGGTTCGTGTACTTTCAGAAATAAGACATCGCAACATCGTGAAGCTTCATGGTTACTGTCTGCATAGAAAATGTATGTTCTTGATTTATGAGTATATGCAGAGAGGAAGCTTGTTCTATGTTTTACGCAACAATGATGAAGCTGTTGAGTTTGGTTGGTTTCAAAGGGTGAATGTTATCAAAGGCATAGCACATGCTTTGTCTTACTTGCATCATAGTTGCACACCAACAATTGTTCATCGTAACATATCTAGCAAGAACATTTTACTAAACTCAGAATTTCATGCATTTGTTGGTGACTTTGGATTGGCTAAACTTCTACATTCGGACTCATCCAATAGAACGCTACTAGCAGGCTCTTATGGGTACATAGCTCCAGGTAAATCCTTAATAATTCTTGTTTGCATTTTTGTGATCTTTACTTTTGGGAATACATAACATCAATGACATTTTAATTAACTAGTTGCTACTTGCTAGAAACATGAGAAATGTTATGAATAAGATTGAGAAAAAAATAATCAAGTACCTTCAATTACATAAGCCAATATATATATATAATGGATTTTATTTTTTTTAATTAAGTGATTTCATGTCTACATCTAAATGATTTTTTTTTTCTTTCAGAACTTGCATACACCATGGTTGTGACATATAGTTTCGGAGTAGTAGCACTAGAAACATTAATGGGAAGTCATCCAGAACAACTCCTCTCTTCATTGGATCATAATATAATGCTCATTGATATATTAGACCGACGTCTCTCGCCTCCTGAGGATCAAACAATTGTGCAGGATATAGTTGTTGCTTCATCCCTAGCTTTTGCATGCTTGAGTTCAAAACCGGAGTCTCGACCAACAATGAAACACGTGTCTCAAGAATTTCTCATCCGCAAGACACGTGTGTCGAAACCTTTTCATGAAATTTCCATTGCAGAACTCAAAAACCAAGAAATGTGTTTTGTTGATGAGATTGATGGTTAGTAGGAGACATATGATTAATGAATCATGAATCATGAATTTCATATTGTCATGGCTTCTAGCCTATGACTTTGTCTAATGTCACCGCAAGTTTTTGTTGAAGTAATTAATATTTTATGTTCTCAACTTGTCAAGCATCGATATCCCCTGCCTCTGCCCTTGTTTCAATTTGTGTTTGAAGAATTGTTTTTATACCAAGCTTATATTGACTATTGAATATACAAAGCGTATCAGACTGTAATTGATTTATAATTAATTCATCTACTTGAAGATATAGAATTAGGGATTATCCAGACAATTTGGTCACATGTTATCTAGCAAATGTATATATATATAAGTCAAAAACGATCTCATCTTTCTTTTTGCTTACGAAAGAAAAATAACGTTGAAATTACTGATCTAGGTTGTCAGGTTAATGTAAATGACAACATTTACTAAGAAATTCATGAAGTCAAAGTCTAAAAGTCAAATAGATCATGAGAAAATTAATAAATAAAAGAAAAATTCAAGAATATTTTATGCTTCTGCTTGGTGCTAGAAAAACTTAAATTGAGTTTTGGCTTAAACATTTTGATAACTTCTCGATAGAATCAAACCAAGAAATAATAAGAATGTTATCTGTGTCCTCCATTTCCAGATTGGTAGTTGTGTGGGCTGCACTTTTCTAGAACTTGCTATCGTTAGCCAACCACTCCATATATTGACCTTTAAATTTTATCATAATACAGGTACTAACCCTCCAGAGATTGTGAGCCTACAGAATTTGGGCTAATTGGAACTGTTCCTTGAACAATTGGAGGACTCATCAATCTGGAAGAATTAGATATTTCTAACAACAAGCTTGGTGGTCCAATTCCTATTGGGATCGGTGACTGCTCAATGTTGCAGAACATGAAATTGAGCAACAATAGTCTAAGTGGAAGCATTCCTATAGAGATTGTAAATCTTCTAAAACAAAGTTTTATTGATTTTGTTGGAAATCTATACCATCAAACATCCATAAATACCATCCATAAACATCAATAACATGAAAACATACTCTTGGTTTAGAGGAGATAAACCAGAGAGTTCACTCAGTAATTTTCGCTGTAAAAACTTCAATTATCTTCCATAATATTCCATTAACATCAAATTAAAAAAAAATTACAGACATAAAGTTTATATACTAAATACAGGGCCAAGTGCAACCATTAGATCGCACCACATCATCATTACCCAACGGCTAATGTGCTACTTTAAACTAGCACCGCCATACCTTAACCACTTATACACGTAATTAGCGCAACTACCCAAGAAAGATAAATATCATCTAAAGACAAATTAACACATTTCTGGAACTCTAAAAGAAACTAAATTGTAACAACACATCCAAATTAAACTAAACTAAACTAACATAACTAAACCACAAGCTAAAGAGTATTTGTAAAAGTTTCACTTAGCTCAACACTCCTCCTTGAAACTTTTCTTAAAGACTCCAAGCTTACTCCTTAAGACATTGAATTGGCTGCCTGCAAGTGCCTTAGTGAGAATATCTGCCTGCTGTTCTTCCGACTTTCAATGCAACAATTGGATTTCACCATTTTTCTCAGCTTCTCTAATGGCATGGAACTTCACATTGATATGCTTTGTTCTCCCATGTTGGACAAGATTCTTGGCCATAGAAATTGCTGACATATTGTCACACCATATTACAGTAGGTTCTTCTTGCATATGATTCAGGTCTGTGAGGACCTTTCTAACCCTTATGGCTTGATTTGTGGCAGCTGCTGCAACAACATACTCTGCTTCTACTGAGGATTGAGCCACCACCTCTTGCTTCTTTGAATTCCAAGAAAACACACCACTTCCAAGTGAAAAAACATAACCGGTTGTGCTCTTGGAATCATCCACAGAACCTGCCCAATCATTGTCAACAAATCCTTCCAGCTTTCCATTTCCACTGCCATACCATATTCCATAATCAATGGTACCTTTTAGATACCTCAAGACTCTTTTACAAACACCAAAATGCGTCAAACTTGGCGAATGCATGAATCTTGAAAGTAGGCTAGCTAGAAACATTATATCTGGTCTGGTTGCAGTTAAGTAAAGAAGGTTGCTAACCAAACTTCTAAACTGAGTTACATCAGCTTTTGCATCCCATCAACCTTTGAAAGCTTCTCATTTACTGCCAATGGAGTTGCTACTGGATTGCAACTTTCCATCTTGAATTTCCTTAGCAAATCCATACCATATTTCCTTTGTGAAAGGAAAATTCCATCACTGGACTGGTGTCCTTCCATTCCAAGAAAATATTTCATCATGCCAAGATCTGTCATCTCAAAAACTTGTAGCATGCTCATCTTGAACTTGTCCATTTCTTGAATATCATCACCGGTCACCAACAAATCATCAACATACAAAGAAACTATAAGTTTCTTACCATTTCCACAGGCTTTCACATAAAGAGTGGGTTCATTTGGACTCCTCCTGAAGCCATTTTGTAGAAAATGATCATCAATTCTGTTGTACCAGGCTCTTGGAGCCTGCTTCAATCCATACAAGGCTTTATGAAGCTTGTAACCTTGTCTTCATGGCTAACAACCAAGAAATCGATTGGCTGCTCAACATAAATCTCTTCTTCCAGGATTCCATTTAAGAACGCTGACTTCACATCCAAATGAAAGATATTCCAGCCACAATTAGCTGCTAAAGCAATAAGCAACCGAATTGTTTCATGCCTTGCAATTGGTGCAAATGTATCACCATAGTCAACTCCTGCCATTTAAGAATATCCCTTCACAACAAGTCTAGCCTTGTGTTTGTGAATGGAACCATCGGGATTCAATTTCGTCCTGTAAACCTATTTGACACCAATCACTTTCCTATCTTCAAGTCTTGAAGTGAGTTCCCAGGTGCCATTTTTGTTGATCATTGTCAGCTCCTCCTTCATTGCATCATTCCATTCAACCTTCAATGATGCTTCTTCAAAGCTAGAGGGTTCATTCACAGCAAAGTTGCATTTCTCATAAATTTCGGCCAAAGACTTAGTCTTTAGCACTGGAGAATCATATTCAACTTCTTCATCTTCAATATCATTTGCAACTTGATCTTGACTATCAGTTGCAGCAGGAATGGTTGTTAACTGTGATGAATTTACACTCCTCTGAATCTGATCATTCTCCCAATCCTAATATGCATCTTCATCAACTTGAATATCTCTGCTGATGATAAGCTTCTTTGCCTGCAAATTGAACACCCTGTAACCTTTTGAGTTTGCTGCATAACCCAAAAAGATTCCCATTTCAGCTTTGTCATCCAATTTGGATCTCTTTGCATCTACAGCATGACTATAGCAGATTGATCCAAAGACTTTTAAATGTTTGGCAGAAGGTTTTATTCCTGACCAAGCTTCCACTGGTGTTTTCCCTTTAACAGCTCTAGTTGGAAGCATATTCAGGAGATACACAGTTGTATACACTGCTTCAGCCCAGAAATTCTTCGGTAGCTTCTTTTCAGCCATCAAACATCTAGCCATTTCCATAATAGTCCTATTCTTCCTCTCAGAGACACCATTCTGCTGAGGTGTATAGCTGACTGTCAACTGGTGTGTGATTCCCATATCTTCACAAAACACATTAAATTCATTGGAGGTATACTCCTTGCCATTATCTGACTGTAGTTTCTTAATCTTGCAGCCACTCTCAGACTCCACCATAGCTCTAAACTTCTTGAAAACATTGAAAGTTTGAGCTTTACTTGACAGAAAATACACCCATGTCATTCTTGTCAAGTCATCAATGAACAAGATAAAATACTTGTTTTGGTTGTGAGAGGGAATACTCATAGGGCCACATAAATCAGTATGAACAAGCTCCAACTTGTTCTTTGCCCTTGTAACATTCTCTGATGAAAAAGGCTTCCTGTGCATTTTTCCCAATTGACAAGCATCACATAAGTCATCCAAAGTGCGACTTAATGCTTGCATATCCCTGACCATATCATGATCTTGCAAATACTTCAATGCATCCATATTGAAGTGACCATATATTTTATGCCATAATGCAGAATCATCAAGCTTAGACACAAATGCTGAGTGATTCACTTGTTCTAAGTTCAATGGAAAACTATTATCATGCATTCCTACTTTAACAACTTCTACACCACATGAATCAACAATAATGCAGTAATTGTCCATAAATGAGCATGAATAACCTTTTTTCAATAATTGTGCAACACTTAGCAAATTCTGATCCAAATCAGGGATTAACAACACATCATGAATTAATTTTGGACTTTTGTTAGTTTGCATAGAGACAGTACCTTTTCCTGCAGCTTAAACCATTTCTCCATTTCCAAGCTTAACATTGGTTCTGTCATTGCTGTCTAGTGAAGTGAAGAGGCTTGAATCTTTTACCATGTGGCTTGTGCAACCACTATCAACATACCATACATCTTTTGAAGCTGAACAACATGCTTGAGAAGCCATGAACATGTGATCTTTAGCTTCGGGTTTTTCATCAGTGAAGTTAGCTTGCTGAGCATGTTGTGGTTTTGATCTACAAAACTTCTCTATATGACCCCATTTTTTGCAAAAATGACACTGGATTTGTTGCTTGCCTTTGTACCAACAATCCTTTGACAGGTGATTTGTTCTCTTGCAGGTTGAACAAGGAGGAAATTTGCTCTTTCCTGAAGTTTCTGATGAGCCCTCATCTATCTTTCCTTTTCCCTTTTGATTACCATTTTTCCTGTCAAAGTTTTGCTTTTGTTGGTCTCTTTTGACAGCTTGCTTCCCTTTGTGTCTTGCTTGAAAAGCACCTTCAGTTACATCATTGCTTCTCATAGACATCTTCTGCTCTTGAGCTTGTAGCTTACTAACCATTTCTGAAATAGTCATTTTTTTCAAGTCACAGGACTCCTCAATAGCTGCAACTTTAGCTTCAAATTTTTCTGGCAAGCTGATCAACATCTTCTCCACAACTTTATAATCCTCCACTTTCTCACCATATAGCCTCATCTGATTCACCAACTCTTACAGTTTAGAAGAGTAATCTTTGACGGATTCACTCTCCTTCATTTTTAACATTTCAAACTCTTTTTTGAGAGTTAACATCTTGACATTTTTGACTCTTTCACTGCCTTCATACCTTTCCTTCAGCTCATCCCATATTTCTTTGGATGTTTCTAGGTGCATGATGCTAGTGAAAACAGAGTCTTTTAAGGCTGAGTGTAGACAAGTGACAGCCTTGTCTTTCTTCATCTTCTCCTCCTCATGTTGTTTAATTTGAGCAATAGTTGGATTAGCTCTCAAAGCAGGAACTTGCTTGTCCTCTGCTACATACTCCCATAAGCAAAAAAACTTCAAATATAATCTCATTTTTACTACCCAAATCTGGTAGTTTTCCCCAGAAAATTGTGGAACTTGAAGAGCAGCACTGCTTCCAGTAGCCATATCTGCACTCATGGGTGTTTAACACTCACTCTCTAGTGTTTAAAACCTCACAAGCACACAATAAACTTGAAAACGAAATCTCACAATCCCTCAAGAACACAGCTCTAATACCACTGTTGGAAATCTATACCATCAAACATCCATAAATACCATCCATAAACATCAATAACATGAAAACATACTCTTGGTTTAGAGGAGATAAACCAGAGTGTTCACTCAGTAATTTTTGCTGTAAAAACTTCAATTATCTTCCATAACATTCCATTAACATCAAATTAAAAAAAAATTACAGACATTAAGTTTATTTACTAAATACAGGGCCAAGTGCAACCATTAGATCGCACCACATCATCATTACCCAACGGCTAATGTGCTACTTTAAACTAGCACCACCATACCTTAACCACTTATACACGTAATTAGCACAACTACCGAGAAAGATAAATATCATCTAAAGACAAATTAACACATTTCTAGAACTCTAAAAGAAACTAAATTGTAACAACACATCCAAATTAAATTAAACTAAACTAAACTAACATAACCAAACCACAAGCTAAAGAGTATTTGTAAAAGTTTCACTTAGCTCAACAGATTTGAGTTACAACTTCATCAATGGAACAATACCTTCCCAACTTGTAGTATTGCCAATACTCATATTCTTATTCCTTTCTCACAATAACCTTTCTGGCACCATCCTTGAACTTTTCAAACCAATACGTTACTTAAACTTGTCATACAATGATTTGGAAGGCAAAGTTCCGATGAGTTTGCAGTATGTAAATAATCCACAGGTTTTTATAGGCAACAAGTGTTTATGAAGTCGACTTAAGCTTGCCTACTTGCTCTACTCCTACAACTTCTATAATTACAAACATCGAAGAGAAACCCCAAAAGACAGTCAGTCATTAGTTTTATTATAATTCTACTTCCTGTCACCACATTACTCACCTTCTTAGATTTTTGTATACACTTGATCCTTAAATGTAAAGATAGAAAACATAGTTCCGAGACAAAGCAACAAAAACTGGAGATGTGTTGTCGATATGGAATTTTGATGGGAGGATTGCATATGAAGACACAGTTGAAGCAATAGAGAACTTTGACATCAAATATTGCATTGGAACAGGAGGTTATGGTAGTGTTTACAAAGATATGCTTCCTACTCACAAAATAATTGCTCTTAAGAAGCTTCACCAGTAAGAAATGGAGGAGACTGTTTTTATCAAGAGTTTCGAAAATGAAGCTCACATACCGTCAAAGATAAGACATCAAAATATCATAAAACTTAATGGGTTTTGTATGCATAAAAGATGCATGTTTTTAATTTATGAGTTTATAGAGATGGGAAGTGACGTAGCGGGGTTTGTCGAAAACAAGAATGATCACTTCGTCAAACCTGAGGCACACTCAGAAGAACCATGACGTAGCGATCGGTAGTTACCCAAGCATGGATTACCATGCAGGGGCCATCATTCCCTAATCTTTATTAGAAAATGGTGCTCTCGAATCCTCAAAAATGCATGTCGAATCCATGACAGATAAATGTTCCAAAGGAATGATTTTATTAAAATCAATTAAAGGTTACAAATAATAATTCTAACACTTGCTTAAATAGAAAATAAAACAAACTAGAATCCTCTAGGATTCGGGACTCTTAACTTGACTGAAAAGAAAAGATCAAAACTACCTAAATCATCTAGGATTCAGGATCCCTAAATTGACTAAAATAGAAAATCTCAAAATTACCAAAAAGGTAATTTGAGTTATTGCCAAAAACTACTAAAAAGGAAATCCTAAACAAATTCAACTAGAATTGAAAATAAATTACAAAATAAATCCTATTAGAATTGAAATTCTCCTAAACTATCCTACATTAGGAAGCTTATATTGTGTTCCACGCAATGATGATGAAGCTACTAGACTAGATTGGATTAAGAGGCTGAACATTATCCAGGGAGTTGCCATTATCTTACTTTAATCATAATTGTACACCGTCAATTGTTCATCGCGACCTATCAAGTAATAACATTTTACTAAACTCAGCCCTATCAACACACAAGAAAACACAACAAATATAAAAGAGGGAGGCTGTAAGAGACAATTACATCGAGGGTGATCATCAGGAAGCCTAGAAACAATCCTCCTCTCTAGAAGAGTAAACTCCGCGAACAGGACGGAGGCGCTCCTTTCGTTTAATGGGCGGGTAACCATCCTGACAACCCTATGGACCTCATCATCCCACAAATCTTGTGAATCATTCATCCACGTAAAGTGTTTCATGAAGTGGCGAGGGATAACTCCAACGAGATGTCCTGTAATAGAATCCTCGATGACCTCTCTCCCCCCAATTTCTTGCCACGAAAAACCAGTTATTCTTCCAAAATTTATTCGAAGTAGGGAACCTGCACAAAAACCCTTTTTCGTTGGAGGTAGTTCCCACCTCGATGTCGATAACTTTAAGCTTGGGATCGGCTCCTTGCGACAGTAGTTTTTCCGCCCCGACTAAAGTAAAGAAATAGGTCCCTCTGTCAGAAACTTTGAGAACAAAAATATGCTTGACCTCGTGGGAAGATGGTGTGGGGTCATTGTTGGCCTACCACAGGGACCATAATCTCAATAACTACAGATACCCATTAGGCTCTAGTTGCACCAAAGAAATCTTTGCATTGTAGAGAAACCTGGCAATATATAGTTGAATGGATAGAATTATGCCGCAAGCAAGCATGGACCCATAAAAGGCCACCACACCCTCCGATGGATTCCAGGCGGCGTGACCCTTCAGTAGTATGAGCTCAACGGACTAAAGGATTTCATAATACTTGCGATATTCGGCCAAGGTGGCCGAGTCCACCACGTTGGTTTCACAGTCGAAGGCATAGGGATCTCTTAGGGTAAATCACATCTGGTTTACCCTGTGTTCCTCGACGTAGGAGTCCGCCACCATTCCTTGATCACCCAATTTTGATGATTTCTCAGACCTAGTCATGGCGAATGAAGAAGGAGTGAAAGTAGAAAATGCAGGAAGTAGGCAAGGAATGAAGAATGTCATTGACAAAGAAAGAAGCGAACAACTGGAATGCAAATAGACTCGAGGAGAAGATGAGGTGAAAAAGCAAAAGGTTAATAAGATGTTGCTCCAAAAATACCATAAAAGAACTTCTGCTGTAAGATAGAGCAATTATACACGAGGAATAAAAATCTGGAAATGGTAATCTGTCTTCCCGACATGAGATCTTATAAATAAGTATATATGATTGGAAGCTACAGCTTTTTGTCTAGAGCAATTAATATTACATAAAGTTACTGGAAGATTAATTAATGGGGTAGCCATACACATTAATGCTCTAAGATAGAGATTGCGGTAGCCATACACTTGAAAAGCAATAAAGGGGATATAAAATACATGCACATCTTAATGCTCCATCTATAAGAACCAGGATTGCCAACTGCCATAGAAATAAGTAATTACTAAGAAAGCAATCTTGTCTCATGCATTTGCGAAAATTTAAAGGCAACTCTACAGAATCAAGGGAAATTTGTGATACATAAGAAGTTGAAGCTCTACAAAACAAATTATGTTAATTCCTTGTCAATATCAACTAATACAATATGTCTAAACTAGTGTATGGAGTGGCTAAAATTCCCTGCAAATGAATATTGAGAACTTGTATACAAAAAGTTTTCACACTCGTAAAACAGCCAAAAGGAAAAGTGTAAATCCTTTGTGAAAGAATATCATTTCCTACTTACCTAGACGATGCAATTAGTCATTTATGCTAGAAGGAAAGCTACAGGATTTTGTAGTTCATGCACATTATTGCGTTAATTAGTCAACCATAAACAGAACATGCCAAACAAACTTACATAATTTGTTTTTATTTACAAAGACAAATGAATTCCGTAGGGATTCAAAAGGGTTCAGAGAAGCCGGAGTATCGTAGGGATTCAAAAGGGTTCACCAGAGGACAATCAGCGTTAGCAGGAGGAGTCTAGAGATGACTGCGGATTTCAGGACTAGAGTTTGGTATGAGAATTGGTAGGTTCCCATCTGCTATATCGAAACGGGTGATTCAGTCAGCAATTCTATTAGAAATTGTAATTCTGTTTTTATTTACAAAGACAAATGAATTCTTTGGCCTTCTATGGAAACAAATGATGCAATTTGAATTTTGTTGTAATGATGCATATGCCATATTTAATTAATTATGCATACTCAATAAGCAATATCATTTGGACATACTTTAATCTTTGTCTTTATTAAGAAAAATATTGATATTGAAGAGTTAATTGGAAGCACAATGAATATGTATGAGAGCAGAGCAAAGAACATTAAAAAATTTAAAAAAATTTAAAAAAAAAAAAAGAAAAAAGAAAAGAAAAGAAAAACAAATCTAAGAAATCAAAAGCTGATTTTAAATGAAGAAATCAAAATGGCCATACCTAAAGAGGTAGAGCAGAGCAGCGGTGGCGCACGCAAGCAGGAGCAAGTCGACCACCGGCGGAGGATGAGAGTGGGAGAAAGAACACCCAGTCGCTTTAGAGAGAAAAATGACGAAATCAAGAACAGGAGAGGAGGTCGACGTGAGCAGAGTACGAGCGTTAGAGGAAGAACGACAGGAGGCAAGTGGCGGAGGACGAGTCACCGAAGACGAGCAGCGATGAGAGTGGTTTGGGTGTAAAAGTTGTTGGCGGTAGAAAAATAAACAAGGCTTTTCTTTTATGTGTAGATTATCATTTAGTCCCTTCTCTTTAGCAAAAAATTAAGGGCCTGTCCGGTGGCGTTTTATAAGGCCATTTTTGTTTTTATTTCTTAAAAACGATTACGAATTCGCGTTCGTTTATGTTTTTCATTTTATTTTCAAAAAACAAAAACGAAATCGAAAACAAAATGGAAAACAAGTTAGTGTTAAAATTGAAAACTTTGAAAAACAACATTTAGATGTTTTTCATGAATTTCATTTTGTTTTTCACTTTGTCTTTCTTCCAACACTGCCTCCTCCTCCTCCTTCTTTCCCAGATCTTCTCCTCCCTCCTTCTTTGCCGCCGATCTCTCTTCTTCTCCTTCCAATCTACTCCTCGCCGTCGATCTCTTCTTCTTCTTCTTCTTCCCTTCTTCTTCTTCCCTTCGTCTTCTTTCCGTCAATCTCTTCTCCCTCTTCACCGGCGATCTCTTCTTCTTCTTCTTCTTCTTCTTTCCGTCGATCTTTTCTCCTTCTTCTTCTTCCCTTCTTCTTTCCAATATGCTTAAGAGAGGAAATTTGGAAATTTTCTGGAAAATTTCCAGATTTTCAGAATTGTTAATTAAAAAAATCTGGTTTTTTTTTTTTTTTTTTTTTTTTTTTTTTTTTTTTTTTTTTTTTTTTTTGAAACTGCTTTATATTATAATAGAAATAAAATAGGAATACCAAAACATACAACCCCCGAGCAGCACCTAAAAAAAAAACCCCAAACCCGATACAAAACTCATCCAAAACAGGGGCATAGACACAAAAGTCACCCAGCAGCTAACAAACAGCAAAGTAACACCAATGGAAAACGAAAACCTACCAATGGAAAACCAAAAAACAGTACAAAATATCTCAACCACAAAACACTAACAGAGAAACCAAAGGCAAACAGAACTACAGAAACGAGACCAATCAGATCAAAACTCCAGCCTTATAATCCCCACTCAAGCCTTTCCTCTTGGAGAGTAACACCAAATTTGGCCAAACCATCAGCTAAAGAATTGCAACTTCTAGCAGTAAAGTTAATGACAACCGAATTTGATGCCGAAAGAAACTGTCTAATATCAAATAACCACTTCATAATACAAAGATTACCGAATCCTTCACTATTAATCCATGTGACCACCGATTTGCAATCACTTAAGATGGTAATATTACGGTCTTTAAAGTACAAACTTGATGAAATCAGAACACAAGCACGATGAATGGCTAAAACTTCAGCCAGAATAGAATCGGCCATTCCCACCGGGGTAGAAAAAAGACATAAAATCTTTCCATTCGCATCACGTAAAACCCCTCCAATGCCCGCCAAACCCGGATTACCTTTTGCAGAACCATCCACATTGAATAAGAGATCGTGATCCACTGGAGGCGACCAAGACGCAATCGTTTTACACCTGGACTGCAGCCTATCAACACATCTCCTTTCAACATCAAGAAGAAGCTGATAGTTAAATCCTCAGAAGATCCGGAGCCAAAATGCTTGAACCACCAAGCCACCCTAAATCTGACAGAATCTAAAGCCAAAGAAAGTAAAGCTTCCTTACCACTAAACACCAAAGCATTCCTATTTTCCCAAATAGTCCAACATACCGTGTAGAACAACACAACCCAAGCCCTCTTACTAGATTTTACAAACACAATCCTAACCAACCATCCGCCCAACCCGATATGTCCCTATTACTGCAAGAGGAGACCCCCCACCATCCCATCGCCTCAGACCATAACTTCCACGACCATTCACAGTGTAAAAAAAGGTGATTAACAGTCTCCACCTCTCTATCACAAAAAGGACAAACCATAGAAACCATTTGAGCCATACCAAACTTACCCAAGACGTCCCTGACAAGAATACGACCCTTAAGCAATTGCCATAGAAATACTTCGACCTTTGGAGGGACAAACCCCAGCCACAACAATGAACAAACTGCAACAGAACCCACATTCCCCTTTTCCTCCAAACATCTCCTAAAAGATTTGATCGTAAAAGAACCCTTCGGAGAAAAAAAAAAAAAATCTGGTATTTTGTTGATAAATCTAGTATTTTGTTGGTATTTTGTTGATAAATCCAGTATTTTGTTTAATTTGAATGGGTTTTTGATGTTGTGGATTTTGATTTCAGATGTTGGTGTTGTTGGTATTTTGATTTGGATTTTGATTTCAGATTTTGATTTCAGAAGGTGGTGTTGATTTTTTTGGTACCTTCATTTCAGATTTTTATTTGAATTTTGATAAATCTGATATTATGGTGTAGTTGGTATTATGTTGATAAATATGGTATTTTGATTGGTTGATTTGATATATTTTGGATAACCTACCGGACGCGTTTTTTACGTTTTCATATTCGGAATACAACTTCCAGGATTTGCTACTAGACGCGTATTTGGATTTCTAAACTGAAACCAAAAACACTGTTTTCATTCTCATTTTTATTTCGTAATCCAAAAACAAAAACACCCTTTGAAAAACGTTACAGGACGGGCCCTAATATTTTAACGTATTTGTTTTTTAACAACCATAATCCCTTACTTTTCATAAATACATCAAGTTGGTCACTCAAACCCTAATTTTGACAAATACAAATCAACCATTTTTCCTTTGTATTTAATTATTAAATGAGAATGAAAGTTTTTCCCTCTAACCTTCTATAATTTGACAACTTTACCTATTTTGATTGTCTAATAAAAAAATTTCTTATAAAATCTCATATTTTGTTATATTTCGTATTAGATTGTACTAAGTTATATAATGTTAAGATGTAATTTTTGTTTATGAATATTTTGATATTAAATTGAATTTTTTTTTTTGAAAGAATAATTTGAAATGTTTTTAGAATAAAAATTAGATTATAAATTATATTTTCATTGTGTTATATTTTTAAAAATAGTAATTAATAGAAAATTAATATTTTAGTACATAAATTATTATTATTCATGGAACAAATTCCAATAATACTTGATAACTCTTTTTAATCTTTTATTTAACTTATATAATGTATACATTTATATAATTTTAAATTGAACATTGAAATAAAATTATGTTATTTTTGTATTATATTTTATAATTGTTGAAAAATGTAATATTACTAAAACAAGTTAGAGTGATAAGCCTACCTGCAAATAGTTATTAACTTATTATTATCTAAATGGCTTAAAAAAATATATAAAAAATATTAAAAAAATATTTAAAAAAAAAAGGCACATTGCTCTTCTTGGGCTAGTGATAGTGAGTGTCCAAAGATATTGCCTTCCGTCCTAGTTATTCAATTCTGTCTTATATTTTACCAACATATATAGTATTAATTTAGTTTCATTCTATCCATTCCAATCCAATTAAATTTCATATCATCTCATCTCAATCCTATATAATTCTATGAAATAGTTCAATTCAATCCCGCACATCAAATGGCGTCTTACTCCCTTCATTTATCACTAATTCAAAACAAAAAAACAAAAAATTAAACAAGTCTATAATACAAATTATCAAATAAATAATAAATTGGGTAAATAAACGAAAACTCACAAATAAATAAATCATAAGTAGCGCATCACCTTTTAATAGAGATGGTAGTGCACTTCCACAGTGGTGATGAGGGGTTTGAGTTCTACCATACACATTTTACAAGCATATGTGAGAAGTTTTCTCTTGATTTATAAGAGTAATTATTCGGACCGTACATATATTGTCTGATCTTAGCTGGTCTCTACAGTCGTATATTGTAATAGTTGTAATACTTTAAAAAAGGGTTATTATCATTTGGTGGAATTGGTGGAAAATGTCACCTTTTTGAATTGATGTGGTGACAAAATCACTGCTTTAATAAGTTAAGTTTAAAAGGCACCTATTATGGTGAACTACCAAAATTGCCCTTACTTTACACCTTCTCTTTCTTACTTTGAAGTTTTCTGAGTTTTATTCTTTCATGTTTCTTTATAACAGACCTCCAATGGAGGTTGAACATCATAACATTATCAATACATCTTCATTGGATAATTAGTTTTATGGCGCTACGCAGACAAGATTTTTTTGGTTTTGGTTTGATTTGTCGATCTGAGTATGGTTGTGAAAAGGCTCGGGTAGTGTATGAAAAGGCTTGAATACTTCATTAAAGGTTCGAATTGTGTATTAAACCGATTAACCTATGAATTTTCCTTGAAAAGGCTCGGGGGCAGTTCAAAAAGGCTTGAAATAAAGGTTCAAAAAGGCACAATTACAGTACAAAAAGGCTCAATTACTGTACAAAAAGGCTCGATTGCAGTACAAAAAGGCACGATTACTGTACAAAAATGCTCGATTACAGTACAAAAAGACTCGATTACAGTATAAAAGGCACGATTACAGTATAAAAAAGGCATGATTACTGTACAAAAAGGTTCGATTACAGTACAAAAAAGCACGATTACAGTACAAAAAGCACGATTACTGTACAAAAAGGCTCGACAAAAGTTCAAAAAGGCTCGATAACAGTTCAAAAAGGCTCGATAAATGTTCAAAAAGGCTCGGATAACTGTTTAAAAGGCTCGAAATATGTATTAAAAGGCTCGAACAATGTAAAAAGGCTCGAAAATGCACGAAAAGGTTCAAGAAGGTTTTCTCTCAATGTTTGAAAAAGACACAAAGTGACAACGTTTGGGTCCCTAAGTTTTTCTGAAAGATCCATTTTTTAAACGAGTTTGCTTCTTTAGCAATATTTTCCTTGACTTTTGAAAAGTATATCAAATAGATCCCTCTGACTTTTTTTTTAACAGTCAAACGTGATAGAAGATATGAATTGACCATTTTACCCTTAACTTTAATTAAAGAGTTTAAAAATACAATTTATTCCTCTAAAATTTTAAAATTTTACAATGGATCTCACAATCAAAAGATTTTATAATTTTTAATTCTTTTTTTATTTAATAAAAATTAATCAAAAAACAATTCTTTTTTATTCTTCTTCTACGAACCAATCACTAATACCATTGTTTATCAATCTCTTATTTTTCAAACTTTTATCTAGAAAAAAAATAATCCATCTTCAATCAAACACCATCAATAACTCCATTCAATAACTTCATTTTTATGAATCTGGAAAACAGAAAATTGAAAACTCAAACCAACAACATAGTTGGCTAGATGCTCAAATGAAGATCTCCATTAGATGGTTGTAGGAACTTTCCATATCTCTCCTCATCTTTTTGTTTGATTTTTTTTTTTTCCTTTCCAGATATGGAGATGGAGCTTCCATATGATAAAGGCTTGAAGAGATCTAGAAAGATTTCCACAAAAACTTTTTTATTTATTTTATTTGTTTTTGAAGAGATTCGTAAATCTATCTAGATTTACAATAATAATAATGTTTTTTGCTTGTAGGTTTACTTTGGGCAGAACTTAGTTTGCAAAGATAATGTGATCGAAGGAAAATGAGACATTGTTAAAGTGGGAGATCCTATTTTTATCATGAGGAAGATCTCTTTTGTTGCAGCAGTTTGAACTTTATATTCTATACCGGTAAAGGTCGCTCATCAGTTCAACAATGTCCCGTTAAACTTGCACCGTTGCTGGTAGTAAATATAAAATATAAATAAAAAATAAACTTCTGAAAAATATTTGTACCCTTTTGGACATCGATATTGGGCCAGAGGTGGATATTAGCCCAAGAATTGTTTCTCGATTCATATTTTCATTGTTGGGCCAAAATTCAAAGACCAAAAGGTGAGCATTGTGGTAAAGGAACGTATTGGTGAGGAATAGTTCCTTGTAAAGATTTATGCTTGCTTGTAAAGTAATTATGGGTGTGTGCGGTTGCAAGTTGCAACGGTCAAATTTATAAACTTATGCATTATAGTCTTATAGATATTCTTATAAAGCTTCATTTGATGCGCATTATTGGATTGGACTATTTTATGGAATTGGATATGATTGAGGTAGAACTAGGGTTAGATGAGATTGGGTTGGATTAGACTAGACTAAATTAATAATATCCTGTATTTGTAGAAACGTGAGATTGAACTAAATTAATACTTTATTTTAATTTTTATATTATTTGATTAAAAATGTCCAAAAAATTATTAATTTTAAATAAATTTCAATTCTTTAATTTTTTTATTCAATAAAAAACAAATAAAAACATAGGTGAGATTATGGTAGGCCTAACGAGTTTAGATTCTCCATTCCAATCCAGAGGGATTATGATTAGAATACTGTCAATCCATTGTATTTAAGTGAAAATTGAATAACAAACTATTAAAATAATTATTTAATATATATATTATTTGAAACTTTTAAGGTGTGTCTAAATATACCTATGGGTGAATAGGTTTTAATTAAGTTAATTACCGATTTTTTTTTTATTAGTCAATATTAAATAAAACACCCAATCTAAGCAAAATACAATCAACTAAATATATGTGCGGAAAACAATAAATTGCAAGTTGATTGATTTATGTGAGAAACCCACGACTAGAAAAAACTCACGGGCTAATATGCTAGCCACACACGGTCCTCAAATCCACTACTTGAATGAAAGTTTACAACCTAGGTTGACCTCAACCATTCTTGGTCATTAACCATTCCACTCTACCCAACTGGCCTTTAATAGTTATTCTAGACCTACTTGCTTGTGCACTAAGCTACTTAGTCACAATGAAGAGAACACAACCTGTGTGTATATCAAATGCATAAATGCTAGGTTAACACATTTGTGCATTCTTTCATGATTTACAAGTGGCATTCTTCTTTACTATCGCTAATTAACCGCAAGTTGAGGAACTTTTTTGTGGACTGATTCTTATAAGGAGACTAAGTTAGTTCGAGTCGCTTAGGATCGTTGTTGTAGGCCTTACTCTCATGGTGGTCTTGATCTGTAAGATCTTGGGTTGCTGAATGACTCGATGTTACGGAAATTCTCTTGGAAGTTTATGACATCTGATGGTTTTGCTTTCTCATTTTTTCGGAAGAGGTATCTCAGGCAGTTGTAGAAGCCTTATGAAGGGTACGTCACCTTTTCGATTTGGTCTTTTATTCGGACCAATTATAGTTCCGTTCTTAAGGAAGGTATCTGATGATTGATGAGAACTCTCTGTGGGACTTTTGGCATGATAATTGGCTGGGGATTCCCATTATGGAGCTTTTAGGGAATCCAATTATTTAGTTAATCCACTTCAGGCAATGGTCTCGGATTTTATTCAGGAAGGTAGATGGGTGCTTAATGATTGCTTCTGAGCACGTTTCCCAGATCTTTGTTTTTGGATTGATTAGATTGCGATTTCTTCTTTTTTGGATTCTCTAGTTTGGGCAAATTCTCGAGATGGTCGTGTTTCTTACAAGACTGCTTATTCCCAGTTTTTTCATGATATTCCCCAGGTTGTTTAATGGAGAGATGTCTGGTCCCGTTTTATTACCCCATCTCGCTCAACTTTGACCTAGCGTCTTATGTTGAACAGGCTTCCTACTAAGGATTGCCTTTGCAGGTTTGGGTTCCAGTTGGCTTCTCTTTGTAGTATTTATGGGGTTAGTAGTGAATCGGCAGATCATCTTTTTTTTCATTGTCCCCTGGCGGTTGCTCTTTAAGAGGCTATTTTTTTAGCTTTCTAGTGACGTGTCTCTATCGAAACTTGAAAATCTATCTTCTTGCAAGCCACGTCGGTTTCCTTGAGTGAGCAGGTTAGGATTTTATGGAAGGCGGCTATCCATACAGTGATTTTGGGGGGGGGGGGGGGGGGGGGGGGGGGGGTGTCGTTGGGGATAGCTAATAATTAATGGATCTTTGAAGGGAAGTCAATCGACTTTAAATCCGTCCTCTCTCTGGTTTGGCATGCAATTTCAGAGGCTAATCGCCTATAGATTGGTTGTATGTGTAATTGTATAGACGACCTTTTGATTCGGGGTCGATTTGACCTTTTGATTATTTCTAAATATTATTAGAGCTCAAAACTGTGGGTCTATTAGGTCCCCTTGCTAGTTCGATAGATTAAAGGTAACAACGGTCATGGTTAATTAATTTGATTATCCAATTAATTGTGTTACGAAAGTGACACGTATTTATTCAGGGATTAATTGAATAGTGAGATTATTTAATTAATATATTAATAATTAAATTAATTAAATAATTAGATTATTTAATTAATGAATTAATAATTAATAATTAATTATTAAACGGAGGTTGCAGGTTCAAATCATAACTGAGATATAAAATAATTAGATTATTTTATTCTTAGTTAGGTATAGTATTTAAGTATAAGTCAACTAGGGTTATGTGGGAGTTGGAATCTTACTCTACCTAGGACACTTAAATACTAAGGGCCCGTCCTGTAAGCGTTTTTTCTGTTGCTGTTTTTCGAAAATAAAAATGAAAATGAAAACAGTGTTTTTGGTTTCAGTTTCGAATTCTGAAAACGCGTCTGGTAGCATATACTGGAATCTATATTCTGAAAATGAATACAGTAAAAACGCGTCTGGTAGCTTCACTGAAAGTTGAATTCTGAAAATAAAAACAGTAAAAACACATCTGGTAGATTAACTGAAAACATAAAAAACTGAAGAACTTTACATATGTAATTTGACTCTCCCATCTCTTTAAAATATTTTCATAAGGTTGTAATATTTATTTTCATCCACTTAAATTTATAATTATATATATATATATATATATATATATATATATATATATGAAATAATTATACCACTGTTCATAATAATATAATAATTTGAATTAATCATTTTTTTACAAATCATTCAATCATTTTCAATTGAATTATAAAAATGATTGTATGATATTTGATTTTTTAGTATTAACAAAAATTACATAATTATCAATTTCCATAATCATAAGTCCATCACAAATTCACGATTTTGATTCTATTGCGATTTCATGAAAATAATAGGGCTCATTGTGCAAAAATCTTGTAAATACATTTATACATTCACCCACCAAAATCACCAAAGAAATCATGCGTGTATGCACTTCCATATATAGTACTGATAACGAACAAAGGACCATGATTATAATCAAATTATACCCAATCACTACAAAAACTGCATCTTCCATTGTATTGATAACGAACAATCAAGGCAAAATAACTCAAAACTCAAAACAATACAAACTCAGGAAATGAAAAAAAAATTATGCTACTAAATGAAGGTCCCATTCAACAATTGTCTCATCTTATCATTTGAAGATAAGTTATTTAATTACAAAATCCAGCTTCCTACTCTAGAACATCTCAGCGAACGAATTTTTTTTTTTTTTCCAAATTGTCATCAATATTTTTTTTAATAACAAATTTAATCATAAAAATTTGTATGATTGCACAATACCACTGCCGACACACTACCACAATACCCACCACCATCCAGCCATTTATATCCAATGCCACCATCCTGTGAAGATTATCGCAACAGAATATAGAGAAGAAACAGAGAACAAAGTGTTTGATATACACTACAAAGTGTTTGAAGAAAGTTCTCAGAGAGAAACTAAGAGAAGATTGAAGAAATTGTAAATCGCCATTAATGGTTTTCGTGTGGCTTTATTCAATATAACAAAAGGAACCTTTTTACATAATATTTGACTACTTGATTGATCACACTTTACATGTGAGCTCAATATATATATCACAATTCCTAACAAACTCTCTAACAATATTCCTAATGATCAGGAAAGATAATTACCGAGGCTTTGACACCTCAACAATAACCAACTAACTACCTGTACTGACTTCCTTTATGTTAAGCTTGCATGAGCTCTTCTTATTCTTTGTAATAGCTAGATCACTACTTTCATTAGTTACACAAACTGCATGCCCAATGTATGGCTGTGAACTGCTGCACACTCTATTAAGCTCATTGCACACGTCTTCTTAAAAGATCCACTGAGGCAACATATTGGATTATATCAGCTTCTCTAACACATCGAAGCCATTTATATCCACTGCCAACACACTACCACAATTAATTTTTATATCAACGGGTTCCATTATACTTGCTGTTTTAAGAACATTTAAATAAAAATAAACCTTCAAAACAAAACAGTAGAACAATAGAATCAAAAACAACACCCAAACAGAGCAATACAAACAAAATATTTTTAATGAACTTGGTGCAATGGAAATAAATGAACTTGGTCTATGGGGAAATTATTCTATACCGAAAGATAATCCGTATGTAGATGACAAAATAAACAAGACACACAAAAGATTAAGCAAACCAAAAGGCATGCAAATAAGGCTAAACTCAACACTATTATATGGTTTTTTAAGGCAAATATGACATGTGAGATAGACATCTTATACATCTAATAGGCACACATTTCTCAGTTCTCACTATAGAATAAAGGCTGCACATGTTGCTTGAATATAGTTCAACTACTTCTGGATAATAACTACTCTGCTCCAATTGGAGGTTATAGTAAGTAACCAAAGCTTAGTAGTTCCTTTTGATAACTATTCTGAGCTTTTATAAGTTACTAAGGAGCCACAAGTTTTATGCATAAAGATGCACCAGGTTTGGTAATAAAATCTCATTGCACAGTACCAGGAAATAAGTTCTAAACCTTTCTTCAAGCTCGTTAATGCAAGTTTAGAATTCCTGTTTTCTAACAGTAATTTGAGACTATTTCTAGGCATATCATCCAACTATTTGTGACATAAGAAAACAAATACATGATAATTATTACTGCTTCAAGCAAAAACAGTATATGTCTTCACCAAATAGCATTGAAACACAGTTTTGAGCAATATCTGACTTACCCACAAGTTATTATGCTGTCACAGACGATATTATTTTCAAGATGCAATCGACAATTTTATTTGAACTAGTATTGTCACCCAAAAAAAAAAAAAAAAAAACGATAGCATTGACAACTTGCTGAGTACTTGCAAACCCAAATCAAAAGCTATTTTCCACAGCTATTTTCCCTAAGAATCACTGCAATTATTTTTTAGGGATTACTTTAATTAAATTTCGGTTTAAGAAAGACAATTAATTGAAAAATTACTTAGATCTATATAGATTCAAGTAAATCAACAATAATTTTAGTTTATGAAAGATAAAAAATTGAAAAAAATTGAAAAATAAAAATAAAAGAAGAAGAAGAAGAAGATGATGATCTAAAGAAAAGGAAGAACACGAAGAAGAAGAAGAAGATCTGAAGAAGAGGAAGAACACGAAGAAGAAGAATAAGATCAGACGAAGAAGAAGAAGAAGAAGAAGAAGATCTGCAGAAGAAGAACACGATTCGACGAACAAGAAGAAGAAGAACGATTCGACGATGAAGAAGAAGAAGAAGATCAGATGAAAAAGAAGAAGATCTGTAGAAGAAGACATACCTTAGAGATGGAGCTGAGAGGAGTGGTGAGAGTGAGAGTGTCGGGTAGCAACTTGCTTCAACCGATGACTTTTTTTTTTTCTTAATTTTGTTTTTCAAATTGTTTTTCAAATTCAGAAAACAACTTTTAAGTGTTTTTCAAATATTTCAATGTTAACACTGTTTTGTTTTTCATTTTGTATTTTGTATTTTGAAAATAAAATGAAAAATGGTTAACGAGCGCGATTTCAAATCATTTTTAGAAAACGAAAACGAAAACGAAAATAGCTGAAAAACAGTCACAGGACGGGGCCTAATTATCTTTTAAGGACAAGGATCCTCTCCTCTCCTCTCCTCACCTCATCCTCACCTCACTAATCTTATGACATATAAGCATTGCAATGAATGAATGGTTAAGATATCTTTTAAATAGATAGAGATATATTTGGAAAAAGATAATGATCTAGTTTGAAAAATATATAGAGATATATTTAAAATAACTAGATAATATAAAACTAATAATTAGAATAGTTAATTTGATTCGCTTGAACCTAATGCACGCAAACACAAAAGAAAAGAAAGAAAGGTGTGAAGGGTGTGCCGCCACTTATTAAAAAAAAAAGAGTTTTATTTTTGCTTCTTGTTCTTCACAAATAGGGTGGCCGAAATTCTTCTACAACAAAAACAAGGGTTGTTTTGTGTTACTTTCTTCTACCTCCATTCAGGTTCCTTGAAGATCGTGACACGCCCACACATAGTTACCGGATCACGGGACATAGCAAGGTAGACGTGGTAGTTCAAATGGAATAAAGCTTAAAGAAACGAAGGAGTTGGTCTACAAGGGTATGACCTAATTCTCTTTATGTATTCTTATATATTGTATACGGTTTACAAGTTGCCTAAAAATTTTGAAACCTATTTTCCATTGCGCAACGTAAATATGGGTTCCTACAATTGGTATCAAAGCCGATTAGACAATATATTAGAATAAAAGTTTCTTTTTCATAGTTTTATTCTTAATTTGCATGTATGGTATGTGTAGGCAGTACTTTCTAAAGATTGTATGATGTGTATATATATATATATATATATATATTTATATAAACATGGTTGATCGTTAATTGTATGGTACAATGGGTTTAGGGTTCATTTTAAAGGTTGTAATATTAATTCCGGGATGTTATTTTATATTTTATATTTTATTTTATGCTGTATTTTCCTTGCTATAATTTTTCTGTTATGTATTTTATTGTAAAATATGTACGAAGAAATCAGATGAAAAAGATGAAAGGCGGAAGAGCAGAATCGGAAACGTGTGCGCACGTGAGATGTGCATGGGCTCACGGTGCGGACTTCCGTATAGCAGCCAAGCTGCTCGCCTGGACTGCTGGCAACGCAAGTCCGCTGCGCGCGGACCAGCTATGCGCGAGGTATCCTCATGCTGTCTTCGTGCACGGCTGGTTGCTCATGCACGGATGGCTGGCTGCATGTGCTTGTTGCTGCGCGATTGTCACGTGTGCTGTTGTGGGTAGCCCATGCGTGCAAATGATGGCCATGCGCGAAAGCGCTAGGGTTGCGAATTTGAAATGCTAGGGTTTCCGAATTCGAAAAAGATTTTGGGCTGAATTTTATTTATTAATTGTTTTTTATGCCTTGGGCCTCCAATAAGTGTTAGAGTAACACTTGGGCTTTAGGTTTGATTCATGAGATGGATCACAGCATAAAAAATAAAAAAATAAAAAATAATTTAATCAAGTTGGACTTGGTTAAAAGCCCAAAATAAGAAGAACCTGAAGACTTGAAGAATATTGGAATTACTTGAAGACCAAGGAATGCCTTGGATAACTTTTGTAATTATATATATTTTTTTTAAAGTTAAATAACCCATTGTACTCCGTCAACTCATGTATGCTTTTATTATGAGATGATTAAAGCATTGCCATGCATATACAAATCATTTAGATTGGGTGTGCCTACACACACACACACATATATATATATATTGATATGTCATACATGCATCATAGCCATCTATATTATGTGTTTGTTTTTTAAATTTGATTAAAATGGGTAATTCACATAATTGGCTATAAATTAATGGGATTAGTTTTTAGGAGTAAAACCTTGGTAATTCTCATTAATCAATAATCTTTTTATTAAAGAGTTTAATTACTTAGATTAGTAGGGTCCTTTATATATATTAGGATTAATTCGATTAAGCCCCTGATAATAATTGGACCTAATAATGTGTTTAGTTTTAATAGTTAAAACTTGGTAAATACACATTTAATAATTCTAGTCTTAGTAAATAGTTTACATAGATTATAATTATCACTAATGAACTAGATTTTTAAGAGTTAAAAATCGAATTAGTTTATTAGTTATTGGAATAGGATTATAATAATTTGTGATTAATGCACTTGACACTTAGATTGAAATTAGCTGTTTAATCTAGTTTAATCTAGGTGCATTAATATTAATAGAAAACCCTTATTATATAATAGTGAGTGGGAGAAGGATATATAACATTATATCCCGTGATCTCCATCATTAGTTCAACACCGTAAGATTCAAGTGGGGCCTCGTGACGGCTTTGCTTTCGTCCTCCCTAAGGAGGGTTTCCATAAGAATCAATACCAAGGTTGACTTCCTAACGGATAGGATTTTTGAGGGGATTTCGGGATTGACCGACCCTAAGGCGGCAATTCTCGAGTTAAGCTCATGAGATCTGAAA
Organism: Acer saccharum; assembly: GCA_030490815.1. Classification (NCBI taxonomy): domain Eukaryota; kingdom Viridiplantae; phylum Streptophyta; class Magnoliopsida; order Sapindales; family Sapindaceae; genus Acer; species Acer saccharum. The sequence continues at coordinate 28,460,808 of CM059866.1, forward strand.
TGATGGATTTCGCTCGCAAGGTTTTAATTAAATTGGTTAATTAAAAACCTGACTAAATAAACGATGGTTGAATGATATTGGAATAAGAGTTATTCTGGTATATCATTTGATTGAGAAGGTCTCGATCCAACATGCAAGAATTTGATCGACCCTAAGGCGACACGTACTTGTGGTATGTTGGATTGTCGTGGCATAGAAACATTGTTTTCTTAGGGTTGTTCTTGTTCATTAAACATTTTCATGCATCATGTTTAATTTTATGCCGAACATTCGCACATGTTTTCAATGTATGACTGAATGAATTCTTAATTTATGTTTTTTCAACCATGTCATTTTCACTATTACAAATCATAGCCAATGACAAATTAACTGGTGATAACTACACTAAATGGAAACATAACATAAATGCAATCTTAATCACCAATGACCTAAAGTTTGTGCTTACGTAGGAATATCCTCCAATGCCTACTGCCAATGCCGCACGAACTATTCATGAGGCATATGAGAAATGGGTCTCATCAGATGAGAAAGCCCGAACATATCTGTTAGCAAGTATTACAGACGTGCTTTTCATTAAGCACGAAGCAATGGATACTACATTTGAAATAATGGAGTCATTACAAGCCATGTTCGGGAAACCCTCTGAACAAAAACAGCACGAAGCTATTCGTTCCATAATGCTTGCTCAGATGAAAGAGGGCACATCTTTTCGGGAACATGTCCTGAGCATGGTGTCCTATTTCAACACGGCAGAGATCAATAGCGGGGCTATTGATGAACCTAGTCAAGTGAGCATCATACTGATGACTCTTCGAAAGAGTTTCGATCAGTTCAAAAGTAACTATGGGATGAACAAGCTTAGGTTTAGTCTCACTTAATTGCTCAATGAGCTCACTACTTTTAAGTCCTTAACTAAGGACAACAAAAGTAAGACCGGTGAGGCAAATGTTACCGAACCATCTTCCTCTGGTAATAAGAAGAGGAAGAGGTCTACTGGGAAGGCTAAGAGTAAACCCAAGCCTAAGAAAGCCCAAGGCAAGAAAAGGGCACCTCCACCATCCAAGGCAAAGGAAAGTGTTTCCATTGTAACAAGGATAGACACTGGAAGAGGAATTGTCCTCCGTATCTAGAGGAGGTAGCCAAGAAGAAGAAGGTGAAAAGTAAATATGATTTACTTGTTCTTGAATCGTGTATAGTGGAAGATGATTCTTCACCCTGGATAGTTGATTCGGGGGCCACTAACCATGTTTGTTCTTCTATGCAGTAGATTGATTCTTGGACACAACTTGAGGAAGGAACCTTCTTTATGCGTGTTAGGTCAAGGGATGTCGTGTCAGCCCGAGCAGTGGGTGTAGTAAAACTGCATTTTGGAAGTTGTTTCATTGTTTTGGATAATACATTTTTAATTTCTGGATTTACTCAAAATTTGATTTCAGTTTCAAAGTTGTTGGAACAATTATATTATGTTTCTTTTAATAATAAGTCTGTTATTATTGCAAAGAATGGTTTGAATAAATGTTCAGGATTAAAAGAAAACAACTTGTATGTTTTAAGGCCGTTAATACATACTACACTGCTCAACGCTGAATTGTTTAAAGTTAAAAAACCTAAAACAAAACAACAAAAGATTTCTCCAGAAAACGAAACGTATCTATGGCATTTAAGACTTGACCATATCAACCTTGACTAGATAGACAGACTAGTGAAAAGCAGACCTTTAAGTGAGTTAAAGGTTGGCACCTTACCTGTCTGCGAATCCTGTTTAGAACGTAAAATGACCAAAAGACTTTTTACTGGAAAAGAGCTTAGAGCTAAAGAACCACTAGAGCTTATATATTCAGACGTCTGAGGACCGATGAATTTTAAAGCAAGGGGTGGTTATGAGTATTATGTCATTTTTATAGATGACTACTCGAGATACGGATATGTCTACCTAATGCAACGGAAGTTGAAACTTTTGAAAAGTTCAAAGAATTTCGAGCTGAAGTTGAGAACTAGTTAGGAAAGACTATCAAGTCTCTACGATCGGATCGTGGAGCTGAGTATCTTGACCAAGAGTTTGAAGACTTTATGGTTGAGTATGGGATAGTGTCCCAACTCACAGCTCTTGGTACACCACAATAGAATGGTGTCGCGGAAAGGAGAAATAGAACCCTAATGGAAATGGTGAGATCTATGATTAGTTTCTCATCATTACCAAATTCCTTTTGGGAATATGCATTACAAACTGCTGCTTACATTTTGTATGTAGTCCCATCCAAATCTGTTCTTAAGATGCCCTTAGAGTTGTGGAATGGTCGTAAAGGTATTTTGTGACATTTCCGCATATAAGGGTGTCCAGCACATGTGCTGAAGAACATAAGTGAAAAGTTAGACCCTAAGTCTGTGGTCTACTTGTTTGTAGGATATTCCAAAGAGACTAGAGGTGGATACTTTTATAGTCCTGAAAAGAACAAAGTATTTATATTGACAAATGCAACGTTTCTTGAGGATAACTATATTAGAGATCATAAACCTCGTAGCAAGATTGTATTAAATGAAATGGAGCCTGGTACGACTAGTGCTCAGTCAATAAGAGTTGTTGATCCATTGACATCTGATAGTCAGATGATTCCTAGTAAGGATACACTACCACCTAAACGTAGTGGGAGGGTTGTAAGACAACCTGAATGGTATTTGGGTATCGGTGAGGGATGAGATATTATCTCTACTGATAGTGAGGATCTTCCATTGATGATCCATTGACATTTAAGAATGCAATGGAAGATCATGACAAAGAGGAATGACTTAAAGCCATGAATCTCGAGATGGAGTCCATGTACTCTAACTCAGTCTAAGAACTTATAGACTTACCAGATGGGGTAAAACCCATAGGGTGTAAGTGGATCTACAAGAGAAAGAGAGGAATATACGGTAAGGTAGAGACCTTCAAGGCAAGGCTATTAGCCAAGAGTTATACCTAAAAAGAGGAGGTCAATTATGAAGTGACCTTCTCGCCAGTAGCCATGTTTAAGTCTATTCGGATTCTCTTATCTATTGTTGTTTACTTCGATTATGAAATTTGGCAAATGGATGTCAAGACTGCATTCTTGAATGGCAATCTTGATGAGAGCATTTACATGATACAACCAGAGAGATTCGTGTCTCCAGATTAATTAAGAGCAAAAGGTTTGCAAGCTGCAAAGGTCTATTATGGACTTAAGGAAGCATCTAGATCTTAGAACATAAGGTTTGATGATGTTATCAAAACCTATGGCTTCAAGAAAAACGTTGATGAACCTTGTGTCTACAAGCGCATCATTGACTAGAAGGTAGTTTTATTAGTTCTTTACGTAGATGATATCTTGCTCATTGGGAATGATGTAGGGTATTATTGGAAGTAAAGGGCTAGCTGGCTAGCCAATTCCAAATGAAAGATTTGGGAGAGACAAGTTATGTTATAGGGATCCAACTTATAAGGGATCGTAAGAACAAACTCATAGCATTGTCTCAGGCATCGTATATCGACAAGATTCTTGTGTGATTTTCGATGTAGAACTCCAAGAAAGGTAATTTACCTTCCAGGCATAGAGTTCACTTGTCTAAGGAACAGTGTCCTAAGACACCTTAAGAAGTTGAGGATATGAGATGTGTTCCCTATGCGTCAGCAGTAGGTAGTCTCATGTATACTATGTTATGCACGAGAGCGAACATCTGCTTCGCAATGGGAGTAGCTAGTAGATACCAGTCCAACCCAGGATTGGATCATTGGGTTGCTGTTAAGACTATTCTCAAGTATCTTCAGAGAAAGAGAAATTATATGCTAGTGTATTCAGGACAGTATTTGATCCCGTTATGATATACGGATTCTGATTTTCAATTAGACACGAATTCTAGGAAATCTACGTCTAGATTAGTATTCACCCTTGGTGGTGGAGCCATTGTGTGAATGAGTGTTAAGCAATCTTGTACTGTTGATTCCACCATGGAAGCTGAATATGTAGCCGCTTGTAAAGCTGCTAAAGAGGTTGTTTGGCTCCGTAAGTTCTTGAGTGATCTGGAAGTTGTTTCAGATCTGGATAAGCCCATCACACTTTATTGTGATAACAGTGGTGCTATGGCTAATTCCAAAGAACCAAGAAGCCACAAGAGAGGTAAGCATATAGAGAGGAAAGATCATCTCATCAGAGAGATGATGTAGAGATGAGATGTGATTATAACCAAGGTAGCATCATAAGACAATCATACTGATCCATTTACAAAGACCATACCGGCTAAAGTGTTAACGGGTCACCTAGAGGGTCTAGATTTACAAGACATGTCTCATATGCTTCAGTGCAAGTGGGAGATTGTTGGGGTTTTCGCCCCAAAGCTTGTAATTTGTAAATGTGAATTGAACATAAATAAAAGAAGTAGTTTATTCATTCAAATTGTCTCATACATTTATATATAACATGTGTACTTAACATCTAAGATTGCTGGATGTAATTTCAAACTGAGTATATGAATGTCATATATAAATGGATTCAGTTTGAAACGAGCAATCTAAAGAGTCCGTAAATAGCAAATAAAGCCGGGTACTTTATTTGTGGTTAATCTACAACCGTTGTCCATTCCATAATGTACGGTAATCTTATCCTGGGTCATTCATATGGTGATATGAGAATGGAGGCACCTTGTATGATGTGATCATTTAGGACTAGGCCACGATCTATATGAATCTCTCAATAAAATCTGTTACATGATGAGATTCATATGTATCGACAAAAGATGGCTATATATGGGTGATCTTAATCCTGAGTGTCTTATCGACTCCTTCAGGTTAGATCGTGGATTTTTATATACCACGGGTGAGATCGGAGTTACATTCTCAGTCAATAACTTCGTATGTTGGAATCGCAGTTTGGCTTATGGCTAGGAAGGTCTTTACACAATAGTGGAATCCACTCCTTCTTGCAAGAAATAGATAATAGTTCCCTTAAAGGTTGATTCAGGGCTTAAACAATATGAGCGCTCTCCTAATTCTGTAAGGAATGTAGGATTTATTATTCATTAGAGAATCAATGGTACTTAAAGGAAAATATATAATTAGAGGGGCATAACGGACTTTATTACTTAGCTCTTATTATGAACTACTTGTGGAGGATTATACCATATGCAATAGCTATATCGATGGATAACTGTAATTTCGGTTTGTGTAATACATCTACAGTTGGGAGAGTGTAGCCTCGGGTTTTTAGTGGAATAACTCCGAGGTTAATAATCATGAAATATTAATTAAAGAGTTTAATTAATTATTTCTAAGTATTATTAGAGCTCAAAATTGTGGGTCCATTAGGTCCCGTTGCTAGCTCGATAGATTAAAGGTAACAAGGGTCACGGTTAATTAATTGGATCATCCAATTAATTGTGTTACGAAAGTAACATATATTTATTCAGGAATTAATTGAATAATGAGATTATTTAATTAATATATTAATAATTAAATTAATTAAATAATTAGATTATTTAATTAATGAATTATTAATTAATTATTAAATGGAGGTTGTGGGTTTAAATCATAACTGTGATATAAAATAATTAGATTATTTTATTCTTAGTTAGGTATAGTGTTTAAGTTTAAGAGTATGTTTGGGAAAGCTTCTCAAGTAGACCTTTTAGAAGTAGATCTTTTTGAGGTAGAGCTTTTAAATAAAAGTCGTTAGTCGTTTGGTTGTCAATTAAAAGAGAGATTTTTTAATGATAGAATTACCAAAATACTCTAGCAAATATTAAATTATAGGGTTATATTGGATATTTTAGTGTTATTAAAAAAACTCCAAAATATCTACTTGGAAAAGCTTTAAATTTGGGCTTCTCCAAATAGACGTAAAACAGCTTTTTTAATCATCTAAAAGCTTTACTAGATGACAATCAAACGATACAAAAAAAAAAAAAAAATTGAAAAAAGCTTTTTTAATTAAAAAAGCTCTTTTAGCTAGTAGACAAGCTCTCCCAAACGGACACTAAGTCAGCTAGGGTTATGTGGGAGTTAGAATCCTACTCGACCTAGGACACTTAAATACTAATTATCTTTTGACTATATGGAGATATATTTGGAAAGAGATAATGATCTAGTTTGAAAAATAAATAGAGATATATTTAAAATAACTAGATAATATAAAACTAATAATTAGAATCAGTGAATTTGATTCACTTGAACCTAATGCACGCAAACACAAAAGAAAAGAAAAAAAAAAAGCTGTGAAGGGTGTGCGGCCACTTATTAAAAAACAAGGGTTGTTCACAAATTGGGTGGCCGAAATTCTTCTACAACAAAAACAAGGGTTGTTTTGTGTTACTTTCTTTTACCTCCATTTAGGTTCCTTGAAGATAGTGACGCGCCTACACACAGTTACTGGATCACGGGACATAGCGAGGAAGACGTGGTGGTTCGAACGGAATAAAGCTTAAAGGCACGAAGGAGTTGGTCTACAAGGGTATGACCTAATTCTCTTTATGTATTCTTATATATTGTATACGGTTTACAAGTTGCCTAAAAATTTTAAAACCTATTTTCCGTTGCGCAACGTAAATCCGGGTTCCTATAGGTGGTTGTGGTGGTATCTTTTGGAACTGTAGAGCCTTTGTGAAGGGTTGCTTTACTATTCCTCTTAGTCAGGTTTTCGCATTTAAGGCTGAGCTTCTAATGGCCTCGTTGGCCAATAATTTTGGTTGGAAGTATATGTGGCATCAGATCTGGCTTGAAAACAACTCTTCTTATATGGTTCAACTTCTTTCTTCTCGTTCTGAGATAGTTCCTTGGAGGGTTCATTAAGCGTGGCAGCGCTGCATCTTCTAGATCTCGCAGATGAATTTTTAGGTTTCCCATATATTCAAGGAGGCGAATCAGGTTGCAGATGCGCTTTCTAAGCATGTTTTGGAGCTTTAGGCTGATTCTTGGTGGTTCTCTCTCCCGTCGTTATGTTTTTCTTTAGTTGGCAATGACTGCATAGGCCAAGAGTCTTTTCGTTTCTTTTGATGCTTTCTTTTTCATTTTGGTGTGGCCTACATTTAATATACTAAACATAAATATTAAAATTAAAAAGTAAAAACTATCCCATAAATATTTAATATACTAAACATAAAATCATAAATATTAAATATACTAAGCATAAATATTAAAATTAAAATGGAAAACTATCCCAAAAATTTTTAATATACTAAACATCAAATCATAAATATTAAATATAGACCTAAGATTCTATGAATAAAAATATTAAGCATAAATATTAATAGTATTAGTAAATTATAAATATAAAATTAAAAATAAATAAGAAATTACCTTTGTTTGTAATTTGTAGAGAAATGGTGAATTGGTGCCTTGGTGGAGAGTAGAGACTAGAAAGCAAGAGATTATATATTATACTACTATAGATTTATAGAGAATTATAGATTAATATTAGAGAGTATTAGAATGTGTAGAGAGTAGAGAGAGTTAGAGTAGATAGACTAGAGAGAGAGAGAGAGAGAGAGAGAGAGAGAGAGGTGTTGAAAATTTGATTTGGAGGGGGATTTATAGATAAATTGAATTGAGGTTAAAATGGTAATTTTAATGAAATTTTTAATTTAATTTTTTTTTTTAAAGTAATCGTTGAAGTAAGGCGGCCAAAAAGTTTTAATTTTTTTTTTTTTTTTTAAAAAGGAAGCCGTTGGCCATTTTTTTATTTTTATTTTTTTTTATATATAAATATTATAATGTCACCGTTGGCCATCGGTAGGTCGACTGTTGGCCACAGGCCACAGGCCAGTGCAATTTGGGGTTGCTGCATTATTTTTTGGGAATTGAAGTATCTCAAATGAAAAATGAGATTTTTATTTCTCAAAGAAAATACATAGAAAATATTCTCAAGAAGTTCAATTTGCTAGGATGTAAATCTGCGGACATTCCATTAATTGCAAATGAGAAATCGAAGAAAGAAGATGGGACCAAGGAGGTTGATACTGCAGTATATAGAAGTCTTATAGGCAGTATTTTGTATCTCATTGCTACCAGACCTGATATAATGTTTGCTGCAGGATTACTCTCCAGATACATGCAGGAACCTAGCCAAATTCACTTTGGAGCTGCAAAAAGAGTTTTGAGGTATTTGCAAGGTACTCTTGATTATGGAATTTTGTACAAGACAACAGAAAATTCAAGATTAATTGGGTATTCCGATAGTGATTGGGCTGGTTGTCTTGACGATATGATAAGTACTTTGGGTTATGTTTTTTTCAATTAGCTCTAGAATATGTTCATGGGTTTGAAAGAAACAAAAAGTTGTTGCTCAGTCCACTGCTGAAACAAAATATGTTGATGTTGCCAAAGCAACTTCTCAAGTTATATGGCTTCGTAGAATTCTTGAAGATATGGGTGAAAAGCAAGAAAGTGGAACCATTTTGTATTGCGATAACAAGTCAGCCATTGCTATTGGTAAAAATCCAGTCAGTCATGATCGTACAAATCATATTGCGATCAAGTATCATTTTATTAGAGAATCAATTCTGAATGAAGAAATTATGTTGAAGCATTGCAGGACTCAAGAGCAACTTGTTGATATTCTAACCAAGGCACTTCCCAAGGAACAATTTTGTTTTCAACAAATTGGAGTTGTCAAGAAAGTGCATTAAAGGGGAGTGTCGGAATTAATGCACTTATTGAGAAGTCTGAGAGTTCATCAGTTCTCAAGAATTGTTGGTATTAGCAAATACTTACTGCAGTCAAATATGAGTTATAATGTATCTGATATTTCCTATGTATCTTAGGGGGGTGTATTCAATTAGGATTCTTGAGGACATTTAAAAACATTTTTTAAGTGATAGATTTTCATGGATTTCTACAAACGTTTATAAATCCATATGGACTTTTATGAATTTGTTTAGACATCTATCTCAAACTTCTATGGATTTGTTTAGACTTCTATCTCATACTTTTATGAATTTGTTTAGACATCCATGGACTTTCATGGATTTGTTATCTCTGACTTCTATTATAGATGGAGAATTATACCACTATATGGCCCAATAACATAATCTATACACTCAACCAATATAATCAATTAATACAATTTGCAGTACTAACAACAATCTCTGCTCTCTTCCTTTTCTCCACTATATTTTTCCATCGAATTTGACATCAACTGACGTGTCAACCTCATCAAGGTTTGATATTTGGTGTTTTGATCGATTTGATTCATCAAGTTTTCTTATTTTGGTGTTTTTGGTTTTCGGGTTTTTTTTTTAAAAAAAAAAAAATTATTACATGATTACTAATTTACTACTGACTTCTAGTTTAGAATTGGTATGCATAGTGCATACTATATTCATAGAACAATTAGTTGTCAGTATCAACATATGTATGTGGTATCAGTACCCTACCTTAAGCAGAAAATTTGCACCAGCAACAAGACATTCCATTTCCTCTTCCTTCTCAATACTAACACCAAGCTTTTCTTTGATAAGATCGACAAACCTGTATGCCCCACCACCTGTGGCCTTTTCAAATATAGTAAATGGTTAATTGATTCATCTACATCAGTACTTTGTAACATAAACCAATTTTATTATGACTTGTATCCATTTCCAATGTGTTTTTTCATCCCAGGAATTTTGTACTGGAGACTACATTTAGTAACAAAAGCATTTTCAATTCTTAAGCTCTAAGTCACTTTTTTTTTCTTCAAATTAATATATGAACTGCGAATTGGTTTGAGGAAGAGACTATCGAATCAACATGTAATTCACAAAAACCCATCACTCATCACTTCATTTATAATTTCATTAGAAAAGAGCACAATTTCTATTTAGATAATAAACTTTCTCGAAAATTGTGGTACTTTAATAAGGATTTTGTCACTGGCAGGATCCTCGTGATGCCGAAAAACAGAATACATCTTCGTTCCTAAGCAAATGACAAGAAAATAAGCCCTTAAAGGTTCAAGAAAAATTGACTTCCAATGATCCTTGATATTGGTTCTAATTATGGCATGTTTGGAATTTGTTTTACTTCAATTCTCTATTTTAAAAATAATTAAAAGACAAAAGTAACTTGATGTAGTTTCTCCTATCAAATTACGGATCAAGCAAGTTTACACCATGCTCAAAAGTTTCATGGATGACAGCTTAGCTGATCAAGTGTCGTGCATAGCTCAGTCGTCTGGTAATATTAAGCAATGAAGTGCAATAAACTGAATTCATAATATTGGAATTTGACAGTTTGTGAAAGTGGCATTGATATTTATAAGTGGCGTTGATATAAACTGAATTCATAAGTGGTGTTGTTTGGTTTTTTGTTGTTTTTTATTTGAGTAGAGAAGAAGTTATTTTTGTTTTGAGAGAGAGAGAGAGAGAGAGCAAAGTCCACCAAAATCTTTGGGGAGAAGGCCGGACATGTTATGACATTTGATATTTATATCTCTCACCATTAAGTCCACCAAAATCCACCAAAATCCATGACCTAAGAAAATCCACCAAAATCTAGTCCTAATTGAATACACCTTGATTCTTGTAGACATTTTTAAAGTCTCAATTCAATACACCCAGATTTGGAAGGATTCTTTAAAAGTCCATAGAAATCTTAATTGAATACCACTGGATTCATATAGACTTTTTTAAAGTCTTTAAATGTCCAAATTGAATACACCAGGATTTATAATGTCTTTAAATGTCCTCAAGAATCCTAATTGAATACACCCCCTTATATTACCTGGGTAGCATTTTAGAGTATTCTACATACTCTTTATATTGAGTTGTAACTCAGTTTTCACAATACATAACATTAGAGCTCTGCAGTGGCAACTCAAAATATATTTCACCGTTACCTTATTCATCAAATATTTCTCTAACAAAAACTAGTGTTTAGCTGCTCTTTGATTTATAAACTATAATATTTTCTCTTCAAATTCATTTCCTGGAAAGTTAGCTGGATAAAGTTTTGGGGAATGAAATTGGTGGGAGTTTATATTTTTCTCTCTAACTTACGCATTCCAACATCCTTCCCCAGTACTTTCTGTTCTTCATTAAGTTCTAGCGTCTAAATTGCTTCAAAGAGTTTTCTACTCCGTATTCTAATTCGGCTTGATTTTTTCGATCAGTTATTTCTGCTTCATGAGTATAAATAGGTAGCCTTTTTCGTTGGCGTAAATCATCTACAAAATTGCTGGTCAGAAAGATGAAGCAGAATTAGTATAATTGTATAAAGACTACAGAATTAGTATAATGTAAAGATATTTTAATTAACAAATATCAATCTCTTCTCCTAGGGTTCTCTCAAAAACCCTAGCGTGGAAGTAGTGGGTTTGATAAAATAGTGGCCGCCGGCGAGCTTTCAATAGAATATTTCTTTTAGCCATCATGGATCAAGAGGAAATAGCAAGATTGTGTGCTTCTCTTTCGTTGAAGAGTAAGGAGGAACAACTTTGGAGTGTCCAGAATTCGCTTGAGGACTCTGCAGGGAAAAAACTTGACTTGTGTCTTGTGGGGAAAGTGTTATCTAACAAACACATTAATAGGGATGCTTTTTGGACGGTGATGCCGAAGATTTGGCAAACAAGTCTAGATGTGGAAGTCGTACAAGATAATATTATTTTATTTTTGCAACCAAGGTGATCGGTTCCGAGTGTTGTCTAGAGGTCCCTGGAGTTTTGACAATTGTCTTATCGTTTTGGAGAAACCGACGGGAATAGGGAACATTGATAGTTTGGCCTTTAATCGGGTTGCTTTCTGGATTCAAATACCCAATGCACCCTTTATGTGTATGACAAAAGAGATGGGGGAATTTAGAGGTAAACTGATCGGGGATTTTAAAGACATTGATGTTGGTTTAACTGGGGAATGTTTCGGGAAGTATATGAGGCTGAAGGTGGCGGTGGATGTTTCGAAACCGTTGAAAAGATTTTTACGGTTGGAGTTGGAGAAAGGGAAGGAGTCGATACTGCTTTTACGGTATGAAAAGTTACCTGAATATTGCTTCCATTGTGGCATTGTTGGCACTCATATCAGGAATGTTGGCAGAAAAGAGAAGAGGATAGGGGGGATCGACGGAATTTGAGTATGGTGCTTGGATGAGAGCATCGGATCTGCTGGGGAAAAATAGTTCTATTGGTTCACACCGTTTCCGGGGGAAGGGATCAACAGTTGGTAAGTCTGGACACCGTTCTGAACATAGAAGACAGGGCCGAAGGGAAGAAGTTTGGGGGCCAAGGAGAGAAACTGTCGACACCGTTCAACAGCAACCGGTGGGGAAGGGTACCCCGGTAGGGGTTTCGGAAGCTGCAGGTTTATGTGGTAATAAGGGTTCAGAAAACGTTTTGATATCTTCGGCTCAGGAAGCACTGGGAATGGGCGATGATCAGGTGTTGGAGGGAGGATTAAATGAGCATTGTGGAACCAATGTTGTTTTTGAATTAAATGATGGGGAAAACCCCATGCAAATGGTACGTCCGAGAGAGCCCTTGAATGGAGAGCTAAGTGAAGCCATGCATGCAAATAATATTAACGTGTTGAAGGAAGCTAGTGGTATTATTAACAGTGGTGTGGCTTACTCCCTAGACACTAGTGGTGAGACCAGAACTTTGGAAGCTACAGATGTGCATCAAAAGAAAGGGAATTGGAAGAGGAGGGCACGTGAAGGTGGGCAGAAGGGGGAGAGGTCTGTGGATATTCTTCGTTTAGAAAAAAAAGGGGCTCAGGATTTTGTTGAAGTTAGTAATGAGGTGGCGGTTAAAAAACAGAAAGTAGACGTTGTTTTTGATCCAGTATCAATTGAGATATCGGCGAATTGGGAAGAGAACCCGGCTTGCCGGACTCAATGAAAACCTTGTTTTGGAACGCTCGGGGTTTGGGAGGGGACCGAGCGTTCCGGGTTTTGCACTCACTTGTACAAGACCATCGCCCTACGATAGTGTTCTTGATGGAGACTATTTGTGACCAGATTGTGATGGAGAGGTTGCGTATTAAACTGGGTTTTGACGCTAAGTTCGTGGTTGATCGGATTGGTAATGGTGGGGGTTTGTGCTTGTTCTGGAAAGACAGTGTGGAGGTAAATTTACTATCTTATTCTCGTTTTCACATTGACTCTGTGGTTATTTCTGAAAATAATTATCGTTGGAGAATTACTGGTTTCTATGGGAACCCGGTGGCGGCTCAATGGATTCATGGTTGGACTCTTCTGAGAAGACTTGCGGGGTTGTCTTCCCTTCTGTGGCTTGTAGGAGGGGATTTTAATGAAATTATTAGTCTAGCTGAAAAGGAGGGAGGGGCGATTAGGCAAGAGTTTTTGATGAATAATTTTTGGTCTGCTCTGGATGATTGTGGTTTGAAAGATTTAGGTTTTGAGTGGCCTATGTTTACCTGGACTAATCGATGGGGGAATGATCAGATGGTTCAAGAAAGATTGGATCGTTTTGTAGGTAATTTGGATTGGATGACGATGTTTCCTTGTTTTCAGGTCAAACATTTATAGTTTTGGAAGTCGGACCATAGGCCAATCCTTTTGGATTTTTCGGTCAAAGAGGAGAGGTACAATGGAGTGAATCGTTTTCACTATGAGCTTTGTTCGGCAGAAAAGGAAGACTGTCTTGAGGTGGTGAAGAAGGGATGGTTCGCAGTACATAGTGGTAGTTGTGTGCAGCGGGTTGTGGAGAAATTGGGAGCTGTCTCCACTTCTTTGAAAAAGTGGAATGGTTTGAATAAAAGACAATTGAAGGATAATATTGAAGTCAAAAAGAGGGAGCTGGCGGCAATGAGTGCTAGCAGACGGGTGGATTGGGGTCTGCAGCAGAAATTGGAGTTGGAGTTGGATGAATTATTACGGTGTGAGGAAACTTTTTGGAGACAAAGGTCAAGAGTGGCTTGGCTCAAAGGTGGTGACCGAAATCCTAGATTTTTTCATGCAAAGGCCACTTCAAGAAAATGTCGAAACAAGATTTGGGGCCTTTTTGACTCTTCGGGGATTTGGAGGGAGGAGGAAAATCAAATGGAAGGTATTATTGCTTCATATTTCTCAGAAATTTTGACATCCTCTCAACCGAATTGGGAGCTGATTGACAGAGTGTGCAAGTCGGTCAAGGCAAGAGTGCCTCCTAGTTTGGTTGGTTATCTCTCGAAAAGTTTCACAGCAGAGGAAGTTCGGGTGGCGTTGTTCCAAATGAATCCTACGAAAGCGCCTGGTATTGATGGTTTCCTAGCAGATTTTTTCCAACGGTTCTGGGATATTGTGGGGGAGGATGTTACTAAGATGTGTTTGGGCTGTTTGAATGAAGGGAAACCGATGGAGTCTATTAATCATACGGCTTTATGTCTTATCCCCAAAATTAAAAATGTTCAGAAGGTGACAGAGTTGAGGCCGATTAGCCTTTGTAATGTAGTGTACAAGTGTATTTCGAAGACTTTGGCTAATAGACTTCGTACGGTTTTAGATAGCGTTATTTCAGAGAATCAGAGTGCTTTTGTTCTTGGTAGACTGATTACGGACAATGCTTTGGTGGGTTTTGAATGCATGTATGCTTTGTGCCGGAAGTTTCAGGGGAAGCAAGGTTTTATGTCTTTGAAATTGGACATGTCAAAAGCCTATGACAGGGTGGACTGGGAGTTTCTGATAGGTATGTTGAGACATATGGGGTTCCTAGAAGGCTGGATTTCTCTGATAAGGGAATGCATTTCTTCAGTTACGTATTCCTTCATCCTGAATGGGAAAGTTAAGGGTTTTATTCGTCCCTCGAGGGGATTAAGGCAGGGGGATCCTCTCTCCCCGTATTTGTTTCTTATTTGTGCGAAAGGGCTTTCGAGCCTAATTTCTCAAGCAGAGGTTTGGGGTGAGTATTTTGGTTTTAAATGTAGTCGTCAGGGACCAAAAATTACACACCTGTTCTTCACAGATGATAGCTTGCTGTTTACAAAAGCCTCTATTAGGGATTGTGTCACTATTAGGAGAATTCTGGAGGACTATTCTCTGGCTTCTGGTCAGTTGGTTAATTTTGATAAGTTTGCAGTTTGTTTTAGTAAGCAAATTCAAGAGAAGGAAAAGAGGCGCTTGGCTGGTTTTTTGGGTATGAGTGTGGTTGATGTGCACTTGCGTTATTTGGGGTTACTGTGTTTAACTGGTAGGAGTAAGCGGCTCATGTTTAACAACATTAAAGATAGGGTCTGGAAAAAGCTTCAAAGCTGGTGTAGTCGGTTTTTTTCGGCAGGAGGTCGAGAGGTCCTTTTAAAGGCAGTTATTCAAGCTACCTGGCTTACTCGATGAACCTCTTTAAAATTCCGGTTTCCCTTGTTCAAGAGCTTCATCGTTTAAGCGCTAGGTTTTGGTGGAGCGGGAGTGGTAAGAGGCAAAAAATGCATTGGTGTAGTTGGGAGAAGTTATGTAGGCCTAAGTGGGAAGGTGGTCTTGGTTTCCGGAACCTTGGGGCTTTTAACAAAGCCATGCTTGCTAAGCAGTGTTGGCGTCTTATTCAGTTTCCTGAGTCTCTTGCTACTAGAGTAATGAAAGGCTGTTACTATCCGGACTGTAATTTTCTTTTAGCTGATTCTGGTGTGGGCTCTTTCCTTTGGAAAAGTCTTCTTTGGGGTAGGGAGCTGGTGGAGAAAGGGTCAAGGTGGAGAGTTGGAAATGGGTCCTCAATCCGTGTGTTCAAAGATCGGTGGATTCCTCGGGAATCTACTTTTATGGTGATGTCTCCGGCGGTGTTAGATTTAAATGCTACTGTTGATTGTCTTAAGTTAGCGTCCGGGGAGTGGAATGAGGTGTTGGTTAGGGAGTCCTTTGTTGATGATGAGGCGGAAGCTGTTCTTAGCTTACCTCCGTGCAATGAATTCGCGGTGGACAGATTAATGTGGGCATTATCATAGCTCGGGGGAATATTCTGTGCGGAGTGGCTATTGGCTTGCGTCTTCTTCGTTTGCGAATCCGAGCTGCTCTGGGCTTTCCGGCTTTGAATCTTGGTGGAAGTTCTTTTGGCGCCTGGGGTTACCGCCAAAAATAAAATTGTTTATGTGGAAGACTTGTAACAATTGGATTCCAACGCGGTGTAATCTATTTTCTCATGGGATGCAGCTGGATGTTACCTGTCCTATTTGTGCGAAAAATGCTGAATCTACGTTACATGCGTTGTGGCGTTGCCCTTCTCTCAAGGTGGTGACAAACATGTGTGTGAATGTTGCAAGTAACTCTGGTTTAGACAATGCTTCTTTTCTAGATTTCGTTATTTCTTGTAGCTCGCAGATGGGTGTGGAAGAGTATTTAGGAGTATGTGAAATTGATTCTACAGATGAAGGGACTTTATGCTTGGACTTTGAGATTGATTCTTGTTTTGGCATGAGCTCGCCGTCCAGGAAGGCATACCGGAGGCAACTGGCGGAGATCTTTAACGTGAACCGTTCTCGGATTCTTGCTTTCAAGAACAAGCCACCGACCCCAGTTGAACTCATCCTACAATCACATTCTAAACCCACTTGTTCTCCTCTTCTTCATCACTCTACAGACGCATTATTCCTCAGGTGGGTCTTTCAATATTAATTGCATTAAGTAATTGCTCACTTGATTGATTTTCAGTTGTGTTTGATTTGTTTAATCTGATTATTATTTTGATTTCGATTGTACAGAAACCTGAGAAAATATTGTCTGCTGCTGATTACCACTGAATCTGTTGGATCGGGGAAGAACCAATGTTTTGGCAATTGCTCTTGAAAGTACAGTCTACTTGAGGGATCCTTGGGATCCTTCGGATGATGCCACCTCAGAACTTGTCACCGTTGATGATGAACTTGTCACAAGTGTCAGTTGGGCTCCTGATGGTCATCATATCGCTGTTGGCTGGAACATTCTCAAGTACAAATATGGGATTCCACTGCTAATAGGAAGGTTGGGATGAAGTTTTCAAGTTAAATTTACATTCTGGATGGTTTCTTTGAGGTTTTAGATGAATTTACATTTTGTATTGATCCTATTTGTTTGTTGTATTTGTGCAGGCTAAGAACTCTGAAAGGTGGACACAGATCAGGAGGGAACAACCACATCCTGACAACAGGAGGTATGGATGGGAACGTCATTAACAATGACATTAGAGTTAGAGACCATGTGAATATGTGATTGAAACATTTACAGGTCACACCCACAGGTTTGTGGCTTGTGGGTTGAAATGGTCGCCCTCAGGCCAACAACTAGCCAGTGGAGGCGGTGACCATCTCCTCCGCATATAGGATAGAAGATCCACACAATGGCTTCATAGTGATAGAACCCTAGCTTTCTACCTTAGCAAATGACTTCACACAGAGAACAAAAAGAAAACATTTTCTTATTTCATTTTTAACATGCCTCTTACAATCAGCTGATGGTAGCTTAATACCCCAGCTAACATCGTTACAATACAAAGACTCACAAATGAAACCACAAATGGGTGACACATGTCCCTTAGTAAAATGTATTTTACTTATTACAAATGAGACTCTATCACATAGGTTGGAGGAACATACTGCTGCTGTCAAGGCTCTTGTTTGGTGTCCTTTTCTGGGGCAATTTGTTGGCAACCGGAGAAGGAAGCGTTGCTGGGTGTATAAAGTTCTGGAACACCCACACCGGTGCTTGCTTGAACTCTATAGATACCGGCTCTCAAGTCTCTGCTCTACTGTGGAACAAGAATCAGAGGGAACTGCTTAGCTCTCATGGATTTCCTCATAATCAACTCACGTTGTGGAAGTACCCATCAATGGTGAAGGCAACGAAGCTCACTGGACATACCTCCAGAGTCCGTTTATGGCACAGGTAAAACAGTCTCTTGCCGTGTTTGATATATTTTACTTGGCTTCATGAATATATTCTGATAACATCTTTTTATCTTGTCAACTTATTCAAAGCCCAGATGGTTGCACAGTGGCATCTGCAGCAGCAGGCAATACACTAAGAATTTTGAATAGTATGGGGATCCTGAAGTGGCTTAATCTGCTCCGAAAGCGGCCCGTGAGCCATTTGCTCACTTCAATCGTATCAGATGATTAGAAAAAAGGATGCTGATGAGGATGACATACTGCAGTTCACGGTTAGTTCAACATGCATTATCTCTACTAATTTTAGCACGGTACATATCTGCCTGAGATTTGAATATGATTGTTTTAGCTATAGTTAGCTTGTGTAACTTCATATCTACAGTTAAGAATACCATTTCCTAATTTTTGAGATAAAATTACTATAATTTCTTTACTTGGGGATCATTGCTATAAAATCTCTTTTCCATGCCAGTGAAGCAATTTGTTCAAAGAGAACCGGATGATAGATATCTGATTTTGACATCTCAAAGTAAATATGTGGTTGCAATTAGGATTTACAAATAAGTCGTGGATTACACAATTTTTCGACCTTATACTATCATGTGTCAAGGTTTGGAAAACATTTGCCTCCTAGATGTTTGCTTGATTCTTAGTATGGTTTTAGATTTCTCATTATGAATTGTAACGAGTAATAGTCTTACAGCTTTACTTTTTTAAAATTGATTGACAGAAGGGCTGGATGAAATCCAGAGGATGAGAAATACCCCCAATTTCTTCAACAAAGTTGTTAATAGCATTGCCCCAACTATTTTCAGCCACCAAGATATCAAGCGAGCAATCCTGCTGATGCTCTTGGGTGGCGTCCACAAGCTGACTCACGATTCATGAAGGCATCAATTTGAGAGTAGACATTAATGTTTGCATAGTTGGAGATCCCAGTTGAGCCAAGTCTCGGTTCCTCAAGTATGCTATTCTTTTCTTTTTGATCTGCAGTTCACTTAGTAATAGTGTTTGAAGCGCTTAAGAAAATGATCCATGTTGCAGATATTCTTCTGGTATAGTTGCTAGATCTGTCTATACATCTGGAAAGTCCTCTGCAGTTCGCTAATGCGCTATGATAAGACTAAACCACTTAAGGTGAGAATGCAATTCTTATGGAAGCCATGTAACTGTTATACTGGTTTTTTTTTTTTTAATTAGTTTCTTTTCGGTTGTCAAATTTTTATAGCTTTTCTCTATCTTATTGGGTTTTTGTTCTTTACATTGTGCACCAGATATCAATGAATGCAATGCAAGGAACATACTGCCTGCCAGTGTGATGGTTGCTCTTGTAAGAACAATTGGGGAAGATTTGAATGCAAGTGTAAAGCGGACCGCC
Organism: Acer saccharum; assembly: GCA_030490815.1. Classification (NCBI taxonomy): domain Eukaryota; kingdom Viridiplantae; phylum Streptophyta; class Magnoliopsida; order Sapindales; family Sapindaceae; genus Acer; species Acer saccharum. The sequence goes on from CM059866.1 coordinate 28,479,946, forward strand.
TTTACATAAAGGAACAGGATGTTTGTATTGGTAAGCTGCGACAAAATTCATATTAATAATCCCTACGAAACTCTTCTGTGGAGAAAAAAGCACACAACTGGATAAATTTCGAAACTCAAAACTTGTAATTAGTAAATTTGCAGTCTCATGATTCAGTTTCGTAAATTTACTGTATCAGTTTTACTGCAACATTCATGGAAAGTTACATACTTTGCTTCAATAATCAAAATCTATCTTGTAAGCGAGCGTTGTGGCAGAGGAAGACGAACAAATTGGTGAGGAATGGTTCCTTCACGATCATCAAAAATGCATTGATTGTCAATCACCACCAGATCTTGGACTATATTCTTATAATGGTAAACAAACTTCACAATCATTTTAATCTCAATTGTTTGCTTTACAATCTTATTTTTGGTTGATTTTCTTCTTTTTTTTCATTTAGGTTTCTCTAACTGGCCACCATCTTCACATGTGGAACTGGAACCGGAAGAGATGCCTTATTGTGATTGGCTCTTGGAAGAGAAAGAGATGGCTGATCGTCATTGGATGAGACTGGATCAGAGGATTGCTGATAGTCGACAGATGGAACTGGAACTGGAACTGGAACTAGAACTAGAACTAGAACCGGAACCGGAACTAGAAGCTGAGATGGCTCATCGTCATCGGCTGTTCGAAGACCAATCTCCATTGAAGGACGAGGAAATCAATGAGCATAACAGTCATTTGACCATATGACTGTGTCAGGTGGTCTAATTTTAGCAGAAAACGTCATAGAATGATTAAACTTGCCAATACTGGAACGACAAGGACCCAAATAGATAATAGAGTAAACAGTAGGGACTAAAATGATATTTTCCCTATTCCTATAAAAGCGAACTCTTCATAATGTTCTAATAAACGATGTTCATTGAGCTATTTATCAAACCAGTGCTGGCTATTGGGCAAAGCAACCAAAGCACCAGCTTAGAGCATCTTTAAACGAGTTACATCAGCATATTTTACTTCAATAGGCTCTTCAAATGATATTCTTCAAATAAGATTTTACTTCTTCCTCTTCAATATTGAAGAACAACTTCTCCCTCTTCAATTATTATTATATTATTTTTTATATTACATCATCTTTAATATTTATCATCTATATCCTTTATCTTTTTAATTAATTTCAATTAATATATAACAAGTTTTAATTTATAAATTTTTATTATCATAAAAATTATACCATTAGAAAGGTCTCATCTAAATATTTAAAATGAGACTAATATTAAATATTTAATAATAACATATTAATAATATGAAAACTTATTATTTCTAACTTGAAAAAAAATAAGGGTAATTAGATTTATTGGTGGGGAGAGGAGAATTTGAATGCATATTTCTAATTAAAGGGTCTTTTGGAAGGGTTCTTCTTTTTTCACTCTTCAAATTGCCACATAGGTAAGCAAATAAACATTTGAAGAGTGAAAATAGAAGAGTCTTTTAGGGATGCTCTTATGGCCTAAAAAAAAAAGGCAAAATTTTAGGGGCCTCATTTATTATAAATTTTAATAATACTATTAAAAAAAATTAAATAACCAAACAAAAGATATTGAAGGGCCTCCTTTTTTTATTTTATTTTATTTTATTTATTATTACTACCTAGAAAATAGGATTTTTTTTATAAAAAAAACCTAGAAAATTGGATAATATTAATAATATTATAAATTATTTATTAAATAGATAACCGTTATAAATCATTATTGAGTATCAGAGTATCCATAATCCACTTTTCAAGCATTTTTATTATCCCATTAAAAAAAGATTTTTATTATTAAAAAACCTTAAACTTCTCCCTATTTATTTTTTTACCGTTTAAAAATTATCTATATATATTAAAAAAAAAATCATTTATATTTATAATGATCGTTACGTAAAGAAAATAACATAATGAAAATAATCACCTCTGATCTCTTTGATTGCTGTCTACGATCAACTGGTGGAGGTGGAGGTTGAGCTTGATGCTAACGAGTAGGAGATGAAGTCCTGTGGTTATCGTCAGACGACAGCAATCCGTTCTGTGTCCCTCCTGAGGATGGATGACGGAGAGGCGAGTGTGTCTCGTCAAGAGGTGGGGGTGACAGATCAGGTCTGTCACGGACATGCCGAGTGGTGCGCATACGTGGTGATGCATTAAAAAAGTTCCGTCGTCTTTTAATTGGATCATCAGGACCATGGTACTGCTTTCGTTTATTCTTATGGAGTTGTTTCGATGACGGCTCCGCTCTGTCCTCTTTGCCGACGAAACCCTTCAACGGTACAAACTGAGGTCCTTTGGATATGTCATCGTCAATGCCCCTCCAGTAGTCCTCTTTTTCCTCCCTTCGAGTAGGCTAGAGCTCGGCTAATCCAGTGAGCTGTAAAATATTACCCTTTCAAGTAGTAACAAAATAGCATACAAATTCGAAACAATCTACCAATTCTACATTTACCGTTCCGTCAGCCTCTTTCTTCAACCATGATTGAGACATAGTTGATCCCCGTTTGATAAATTCCCAATTTTTAAAACGGGGGCATCCGTGATTAGCGAACCTGTTGCCCAATTTTCTCCGCATCGAAGGGATGGCCTCCATTGCCCAGAACTACCAAGGAAAAAAACCAGTTTATTAGATGAATAAGATGATATTTAAAAAAACTATAAGAATAGTTCAACATATTGTCAACTTTGCACGATACCTGAACTCCCCAAACAAAATTGTATAGGTTGTATCTTCTTGTAGGACGCAACGGCTCTGGAACCTTAAAACTAGTTCAGATGTAGTGCAATATCATCTTGAATACGTAATGACCCCATGGGAACGAATTGAATGCCTCTATGTCCTCAACAAACGTCATTAGCCAGTACGTAACTTGTCTCCTGTAATCCTGGCCGAAGAGAATATTGTTCGCAAACAACACAAGTGCCATCTTCAAAGCATCACCCTCTCTCTTAAAACTCCGTCTTAAGAACCTGGACAGCACATCTTCCAATAATAAACCTCCCTGTCCACCAAAATATCGGATGTGGATCCCATTCGGCACTGGTACGTAATCTCTCAAAAAGATATCCGGCAAAACACCAAACCTCAATCCACTGCACAAAAAAAACTCTCTCTTTCCTAGTTTAACCTTGTTCTTACCCAAAGCGAACCACATCTCATCCTCACTGGCACATGGGAACCGAATTTGGCGGAGCAATAGGTTATGTATGTACTGCGCTTGAAATAAAGCCTGCATGTGTCCTGGTAGATCCAAGTAATGCCCGAAACATCCTCTCTTGAAACGTGCCAACTCACCTTCTTCTTCCAATGCCCTCCTGATGTCAGCGATAAATTTTAGTTTGCAATGCATTGTTATGGTTATGTCATACGCCCACGTATTCCTCGGGTATACCAAATACTAATCTAGGTCTTTGTTCTCTGATGCATGTTCAATCTGTACTACGTTTTCAGTCTGTTGTATATGCTCGTCGTTCTGTGTTACGTAGCTCACCACTGCTAGGTTGTCAGTCTCTGCTACGTTCACATTCTCTGCTACGTTCACATTCTGTGGTTGTTTCTCAGCTTCTGATACGTTCACATTCTCTGTTACGTTTTGGTTCTGTTCAAGGTCTTCATTCTCTGCCATTGCTTGGTTCATTCTCACTCTTTTGTATGATCTCATTATCTGCTTACAAACTGAAAATATTTCCAGGATTATTACAAACTTCGTTACACGATGACACACATACAAAGTAAATAAAAATGAAACCATTAATCTTTACACGTTGTAGTATAAAATTCTTTACAAGATGAGCTATACAAGTTTTTAACCGCTCAATTGCAATGTCATTTTAGCGTGTAACCATTTGGATAATTTCCAACATAACGTCAAACCCAGATTCCTTACACGCTGTATAAACAACGTAGTTACACGTTGATTTAAAAGGGTTTACACGCTATGTATAAAGTAATTTTATCGTGTAACCATTCTCGATAATACAAAGTTCAATAAATGAAATCCAGATTCCTTACACGCTGTACAACAAACTTCTTTACACGATATTTTGTACAAGGGTTTACACGCTCAAATGTAAAGTAGCGTGTAACCATTCGGGGTAATACAAATTCAATAAATCAAAGGGAATCCAGATTCCTTACACGCTGTATAACAAACTTCGTTACACGATAATTTGTACAAGGGTTTACACGCTCAAATGTAAAGTAGCGTGTAACCATTCGGGGTAATACAAATTCAATAAATCAAAGGGAATCCAGATTCCTTACACGCTGTATAACAAACTTCGTTACACGATAATTTGTACAAGGGTTTACACGCTCAAATGTAAAGTAGCATGTAACCATTCTGGGTAATACAAATTCAATAAATCAAAGGGAATCCAGATTCCTTACACGCTGTATAAAAAACATAGTTACACGATGATATAAAAGGGTTTACACGCTAATTCTAATGTAATCTTAACATGTAAGTATTCTGGGTAATTTACAAGTTTTTCATTCGAACCCAGAATCCTTACACGCAGAATAACAATCCTCTTTACATGAATACTTGTACTAGGGTTTACACGCTCAATCTTAAATTCATTTTATCGTGTAACCATTCTGGGTAATTTGAATGTCTAAATAAGAAATCAATCATAAAAAACACAGCATTGTTCACAACAAATAAATTAAATAAAACCCAAAGTTCAACAATCTGTAATTCAAAGTTGGTACCTATAGTTTGTTGATGAACAGTTCTTCGGCCAATTTGTTGATGAACTCATGAACAGTTCGTCCGCGATGAAAACCACTTTCTGAAAACCACTTTCCCACGATACAATACAACTTCCTCAAAACCTCTTTCTCAGACGTCCTTTTCGAGGTTTAAAGGACAAAAACGTTTTTAATTTCATTTGAGTTTTATGTATTTTATTGTTTTCAAATTTCTAAATTAGCCAAATAGCCATAAATAAGTGCCACGTTGGAATTGCAGTAAGGGTATACTAGTCCAAGAAACTTTCTCTTAGATTTAAAAAAGGGGTTAATTGCACTAACTTCCATTGACGTTTATCAATATCACAGCTATATTGTACTTTTCCTTTAATTAACAAGAACATACCCTTTCATCGGTTTGACCGGGGTTAGATTTAACGGAGACCTAACTGTGGCAAGGGCATGAATGCCTTTTTCCATTAAAAGAAAATAAAAAATATAAGTTATTTATTATAAAACTAAGAAATATTAAAAATCTTCATTACCCATCACATCATCATCAAACATCTTCATTTTCATCGTTATCACTGTTATAGGTAAAAATAGTCATGAAGGACACGTCATCACCATAAAAGGCCAAGCCAGCAGGAGTCAAGATAAGTCAACTTATGGAGCAGAAACCCCCACGATAACCTACTCGAAAAAGAGAGTAAGTAGTCCGACCACAAACGAAGACGATCAGCTTGGGCAGCAGATCTCATTCGGGCACATAATCAGGTACTCCCCCCTCATCGTCTCCCTCGGGAGGGTTCTCGGGAGCATTTTCATCAGATTCGTCTCCGGGAGGGGCTATCCCGGCGTCCCGCTGACGGAGGGCTGTTTTCCGGCTCGCCTCCACAATGCCCTTCATTCGATGAGCCAGGGCGTCGCAGACCACATCCACCTCAAACACTTCAAGTGAAAGAGTCCGAGTTAGTAGACAAAAAAAAAAAAAAAAAAAGTTAACTTACGGCGTTTGCGGCGCGCAGAAATCTGAGGAAACAGACGGGCTTTAATCATCTTCTCCTCGTTGTAGAGATAGGGTTTCCCCCTTTTCCCCAAGGGGCGGACTGCCGCCCGAGCTAAAGTCTTCAGCTCCTCGTCGGTAAAAGCTGAAGTTAAATGGTTCCACTGAGGCGTACAGAAGTATCGAGGAACCCGGCAAGTCATCTGAGTGCCGTCCAAGTCAAAACTGATTGACTGGCCCTAGTTTTTTCACACACAAAACCAACTGTTCTTCCAAAATTTGTTTGAGGTGGGGAAGCCCCAAACAAACCCCTTCATCTTCTCATCTGTGGTCGGCTCGATCTCGTCCTTGACCACTACATCCTTTGGGATCCACAACTCGGGTTGGGTCGACTGAAGGAAGTAAATCCCGGTCTTCCCCACCGACCTCAGCGAATAGAAGTGATGGATCTCGCGAGGTGTGGGAGGTGGCCGCTTCATTCTATGCCACATGTGCCACATGCACATCAAGATGCGGTAACTATTCGGGGTTAGCTGTGCCGGAGCGAGTCGGGCCTTAGCTAAAAACCATGTAATGAAAGGCTGGAAAGGAAGGGTGACGCCACAAGTGAGCATTGCCCTATAGACCACCACATGGCCAGGCGGGGGGTTCCATGCAGCCCGACCCTCGGTTGGAATCAGCGAAATCTCGTTGCTGTCCAAATTGAACCGCCGCATATATCTCGTCACCTCTTCAGGGCCGACCACGTTCGGCTCAACGTCATAAATGCATATCTGCTCGGGAGAGAAGGGAATGCGAGTGGTCATGTGCTCCTCTTCAATGTCGTCCTCAATAATCCTTTGGGCCGCCACTTGGCTCTCCCGAGAATGGGAGTCCTTATAAACTTTGCGAGTACTTATTCTTTTTCCTGGTCTTCTCCTCGGGCGAATATCAACACAAGCAGAAGAAGAAGAATCGGTATGAGTAAGGTGGCGATGAACTCATAGAAGTAGAAGGGATCTCTGAAGCAGGAGGAACCTCAGAAGTAGCAGGCCTTTCTGGAAAAAGTCCAGAAATGTCAGCGTCAGTATAGCGCGGCTGATCGAAACGAGGCTCGTCTAGTAACCTGTGAACAACCGACGTAGTGAAAGCATCATTTCGCTCAATAGCAATCATACCAACAGTAAAAAGACGGTATCTAGCTTCAGAATCCATAAGAACTAACCTTGGTATAGCGAAGAATGAAGACGATGCAGATTGCAGAAGAAGGGTCTTCGAGAAAAAGTCTGGGGGTTGAAGCAGATAATCTCAAGAGAAGCAGGGTTAGGAAAACAGGTTGGGAAACAAAACAAAGCACACAGAGAAGCAAGAGACACAGGCAAAGTTTCTCTCGATGAACACGCGAAGATAATGGAAGAAGAGATAAAAATGGAAAGGTAAAAGCGAAGCCGGAATATATAGGTGACGTCTCGATTTCAAAAATACCAAAACCCTAGGAGAGGCTGCAGAAAAAGCGGGAAAACAGAGGGGCGTGGGCCGTGACGTGGGCTGCGCGCAGGCGAGCAGAAAGGTTACGTCCCATAAATGCACCGTACCACAGCCAAACAAAAAGGGACAAGTGGCAGCAAGAGAACATCTTGAGCCGTCGGAGAGCAGAAGCGTCACCGTCAAAAGATTTGAAATGATTGATGAATCGAATGTGTGCGGTCGCAATTAAGACACGTCATTTAAAGCTCTGATTCAAACGAGGATACATTAATACAGAAAACGACAAATGAGGACTAGTTATAAAGAAGTATTGAGGTTAAATATTCGACCTGAGAGGGCCTGACTAAACGTGATCGGCTCAAATATTTAAGGGGGTATTGTTATAGGTAAAAATAGTCATGAAGGACACGTCATCACCATAAAAGGCCAAGCCAGCAGGAGTCAAGATAAGTCAACTTATGGAGCAGAAACCCCCACGATAACCTACTCGGAAAAGAGAGTAAGTAGTCCGACCATAAACGAAGACGATCAGCTTGGGCAGCAGATCTCATTCTGGCATACTCGGTCACACTCGGGCACACTCGGGCGTACATACTCGGGAATCAATGAGACAGTCACCAACACTCATATACCAATCATAATCAACGACCAGCATGTCCACAATAAGCAACGATGTAGACCATTAGAGTTTAAAAAGGAAACAAGCAGTTCTCCCGCGAATAAAGGAGAAAGAATCTCGTCCAGAATTGGACTCAGCCAAAAAAGGAAACATAATCTAATTAGGACTAGGAAACCGCTTGAGACTTGGGGACCAAAACACTAAACCCTAGCGGCCACCTTAAAACCCTAAAACAACATGTATAAATACCCCCTCTATTCACGAACAGGGGGTACGTGAAAAACAGTGAGTGAGAGAGAGATTAAAAGTGTAATACTTTTGTAACCATTCGTGATAGTGAATTTGGCTTCGTTGCTAAGGCAACAATCCGTGGACGTTTCTCCAACCATTGGAGTTTTACCACGTAATTGCTTGTTATTTCTTCTTACTTTAAATCGTTCTCGTTCATATACTGTAGCAATTCGAAAATACATCATTGACTTGGTGACCATCAAAAATCACCGTCAACAATCACCAATCCATCATCTTAGACAATCAAACTCAACCCTTTCATCAATTTTCGTCTTCAGTCCAATTCAAGAAAGAAAAAAAAAAACATAAATCATTTATATATATAAAAAATTCATAAAGCATATCCACTTCATATTCAATCAAATTCCAGAAATCTCCATCTTTTAAAATAGGCAATAGATTCCTTCCAAAAAAAACAAAGCAATCAAATTCAACCTCCCCTCTCCCTTTTCTGCAAATACACATCACTCCCCATCTCCACAACACTCTGCCTTCAATGCCCACGGATATCTCCATCCCATAACACAAAACCAAAAATAAAACCAATTTTGTTTTTCTGTTAGAAAGAATCTTTTAATTTTTTATTAAAAAAAAAAAAAAAAACACAGATGAAGTGAGCACTTCGGCCATCTGATATAGATTCAATCAGAAAAAAAAAAAAAATTAAAACTGTTAAAAAACAGATGGAGCCTCCATCAAACGCCAGTGGGCTCCGTCGAAGATGTAGCGATGCTCCATCTGAGATGGAACCGAGCTCCATCCGCTCCAACTCAGACGAAGTTGCGCACCATCACCGGCAGATGAAGCGGCCTCCATTTGACGCCGGCAAGCCTCCCCGCTTAACAACAGAGGGATACCACAACTACTACCACCAAATCCCTCGTCGTTTTTGTTTCTTACGCCGGTGACAAGCTCCATCGGTTTCCTCCCTCACCCAAATCAGAAGCCATTTTTTTTTTTTTTGGAGAGTGCACCATCAGATGTGGGGCACTAAGTCTTTTTCACTAAATAATAAAATATTTACTGAGGGCATTTTAGTCTTTTTAAAGTCAACTGTTAAATGTAACGTTAGACAGTTAGTAGCAAGGGTTGTTTGTGTGATTAAAGCCATTTGTTGAATATTTTGCTACAAAGGCAAAACACATGGTATGTTTTTGCAATTAACCCTATAAAAAGTTAACTTATTGAGATGTGACAGTTTCACAAAGGCCCATTAGTAAAGGTGACTTTTCACTTTTCCCTGTTAGGTATGTTCATCTCGTTCCACTTGTACTTAGGGCTAGGAGATTTGTTCCCTGGCCTGTAAATAAGTTGTTGCTTTTCATTTTCAGAAAGAGCTGAACAACAAACTGGTGGCTTTCCCTAGTGTACCGCCCGTTCAGTTTACAATAACAAAATAATAAATGTTCATTTAAGATAAGTTTAATGGTTCAGTTAAGATTTTAAGGCACAATGGTTCATTTAAAATGTCAAGGTATTGGAAAGGTTACAATGGTTCACTCTTCAATGAAATTAATGTAAGAGGTGACTCTTCAGTTTTCACTGATATGGGTCATATTCTTCCACTATAAATATGTCAATTGCTGAGTTATATTTTAGTCAGAAATCTCTTGAAAAGCTTACAAGTGGAAATGGAAGCAAATGGCATGAGCCTTCATAGGATGAATGTCATTTCAGAAGTGATGCGTGAAAGGATTGCAAAGGCTGAGGAGACCATCGCCATGGAGCGTGAAAATGCAAAACGGCTACGTGATGATTATACTCTTCTGATGGGGAAATTTCATAATCTGGAAGCTGAAATCATCAACTTACACGTATCGATTGAAGCAAGGGACAACGAACTCAATGGCCTCTACCAACTTGTTGAAAAAATGCAGAAGAAGTTGATGGACTTCAACATTCCACCATCACCCTGAATTCAATGTTTTTTTTAATGTTTTTTCACATGCTGTACCCCCCGTCTATATAAATGGAAGTTATCGGTTCGTTTTCACATGCATTACAAATTTCACATACTGTCATTATATTCCTTCATTACTCATACCAGTATAACAGAACAAATAAAATGGTCCTTCATTACTCATACAAGCAGCACAGAACAAATAAAATGCTCCTTCATTACTCATACCAGCAAAACAGAACAGAACAAACAAGATCTTTCAAACAATCTTGCATACCAAAACTCCCAAAATAAACATGAATACAAATAAAAAAATATGATAATATATAATATATAATATATAAATATATATTATTATTATATATATGATAAAAATTATTATAATATATATAGATATATATAATAATATATATTACTAATATATATAAATACATTATAATATACATAGATATATATAATAATATATATTACTAATATATATAAATACATATTATATATATAATATAATATATATTATATATAGGATATAATTATTTATATATTATATAATAATATAATATAATATTTTTTATATTATATTCTACATTATTATGATATATATTATATATATAATATTATGATATAACGTAATATATATAAATACATATTATATAACATATATATATATATATATATATATATATATATAATGGGGTAGGATCCATGGCCCCATCTTTTTACACAATTTTTGACACAATTCCTTGGCCATTGGATATTGCTTCTTTCAATGGAAGAGATATATATGTATTATATATCTATATTATAGGAATTCTTCTTAGGCCTTACAGATCTTACCCGTTGATTAAATTATGGGGGCCCCGCAAAACTCTCAACGATCGGCACCATCCTACGATGAAGGGGTATCAATGGAAGTATGTACATGGAGTTTCGAGATATTCAAACGGTCGAACAAGTACGTCCATACCCATTACACTAGATATACCATATACCAAACAACCCTTTCAAATATTAACCCCTAAGTGCCTAAGAGTTTTTTCACAACCTTATAAGTGGTTCTAGTTGCTTGAATCGATCTCCCGTAATACATTTACACTTCCGAAATCGAGTATGATGGGTGCACACCGCCTTTTTAAAACATTCCGACCAATCGGAATAAATAAATAAAATATTAAAAAAATTTATTTAAATCGAAATTCAATCCACAATGGGCCTAGGAGTTGTTCTTAAGCTTACAGTACCTATTCCAAGGCCTTTAATATCCTAGGCTTAGTTCCTTCTTAGCATCACTGTAAGGATTCCCATATCTTGATTGGCTTATTTCGTGGACAAACCACGTGTTGGGGATTGTATGTAAGGGTAGATTAAGTGAATGATATTCAAGCTCAAGACCCTCTCATGTCCTCAAGGTTGATAAGCACCAAAGGTAAATTTCTATGTGCTTAATTTTCTTTGAAGAGATTAGTTGCACACACACACTCACATCTCATGTTTAATTCATTTTCTTGTATGTTGTGTATGTGTTGTTATTTTGTGCATTCATGATCATATAACATCTCTTCTTGCATAAATATTGATTGCATCTTGTGATTTTAATGTCATACCATGTTAGGCTTTTAGGATGCATCATGTTTTACCTTTTTATCCTTGCATGTGTTTTTGGGTTCAAAGGAGTGGGCTCTGCTGTGCGCTGGTCGTCATGCGCCGGACCAGCGCAGCCCACCAGCGCAGATCGCCTAGTGGTTTGTCGCTGGTCGTGCGCTGGTCCACCAGCGCAGCCCACCAGCGCACCATGAAAATGGTCTATGCGTTGGTGGTGCGCTGGACGTCCAGCGCAAGCTAACCAGCGCACAACGCATAATCAGGTGCGATTTTTCAAAACGACCTCACTCTACTAGAGTTGCCTATATAAAGTCTTCTATGATTTTAGGTCGTCTAAGAGAGTCAAAAATATCATATATTTTCCTTAGAACATTTTTCAAGAGAAAAATCATTCAAAGAACTCTCCTTTAACCACTCAAATCAAATCCCTTTTGCATCATATTTCATATTGCATCTTCTATTACTATATAGAATGCATCCATGATTGGATTTGCATCATCACAACTTGCTTGGTAAGATTTTGATTAAGTTCATCTTATTTGATTATTTTTATTATCAAGCTATTCTCTTTATTTTACTTGTATGTTTTGATCATATGATAAATACAAGATTAGAGAATTAATTGTGATGAATTGATTGAGTGTTGTATTGTGATAGATATCTAGGTTTTATAATCTATGTTTATCTAAGCTATTATGACATGTCATTTAGCACTTGATATCTAGGATTGATTTTAATTGAATATATCATCATCCTAGATAAGCATCTAAGGTTCCCTAGCCTTGTTTGTTATTTGAATATTCATACATATTCACTTAGGTTGCATAATCTCTTCTTAGAGAATTAAGACTTGAGGCTAAGAGTGCTTAGGCCTCAAGCAAATTGGAATAGTGTTGCTAATAAAGGCCCGCAGGGTAGAAGTGAGGGGTTACAGACCGGATTGTTAGACGAGGTCTACATAGGTTGTAAACTTCATTTCAATTAGTGATTTCGAGTTCCGAGTGTGGCGCACTAAACAGCCCGTGGTTTTTCCCAGTGGTTGGGTTTCCACGTATACATCAAATGTCTTTTTTAATTCCGCACTATATTACACTTGCTTGTATTTTTGACTAGTAGGGTCATTTTCGTAATATTGACTTGTATGCGAAAATTGGGTAATAATAGCTAAAATCTATTCACCCCCCCCCCCCCCTCTAGATTAATATATTTGATAACACACCTTGTTTAAAGTAGGACTTTCAATTGGTATCAGAGCGGGTTCCTAGATATACGTAGGTGATCCTTTGCTCATTTTTTGGTGTGTTTTGCATTTGTGTGATTTGTGCTCATTCGTACATTTTGCATTCATTTGAATTCACTCATTATACACTATGAGTAGATTCGGGGGCAACCATGAGGGTGCTTCAAGCACACGGCCTCCTCTCCTCACCGGTGTGAATTATGCCTCATGGAAAGGCAAGATGGAGGCGTATGTGTGCCAAATCTATGATAGGGCATGGATGGCGATTGAAGATGGGTATGCACCTCCTATAATGACTCCCACGAGTGGTGGAGAACAAGTACTCAAGCCAAAGGCCCAGTGGTCACCTGAAGAGTTTGAGACTTCAAAATGGAATAGGAAGGCATGGCATGCTCTTTTATGTGCAGTGGATGAAAATCAGTACAAACTGATTCAGAACACTAGGATAGCCAAGGAAGCATGGGATATCCTAGAGGTTGCACATGAAGGAACCGACGTCGTCAAGGACTCGAAGCTACAAGTCCTTCAAACGCAATTTGAGTTGCTTAAAATGGAGGAGGATGAGTGCTTCAATGACTTTGAAGTCAAGTTGATGGATATTGTCAATCAAAGCCATCAACTCGGTGACCTTTATTCGGATAGGAGAGTTAAGCAGAAAATTATGAGGTCTCTTCCCGCTAGATTCGAATCAAAAGTGACGGCTTTAGAGGAGAATAGCACATATAAGGATATGAAGCCGAGCGAGATGATTGGAAAACTCCTCGCCTATGAATCTAGGAAGGCTCCTAGTATTTCACCTCCTAAAAAGCAAAAAGGAATTGCTTTGAATGCTTCCAAGGTTGTGAAGGAGGAAAAAGGTGACTCGGACCAAGACATGGCTTTGCTACTTAGAAGATTTAAGAAGTTTGTCAAGTTCGAGAATAAGGGCGTTGGATCCAAGGGCCAAGACTTGAAGAAAAAAGCTCCCTTCAAGAATTTTGAGCCTAGGAAAGAGCATAGTGAGAAGAAAGGGGTCCAATGCTATGAGTGTGGTGGTATAGGTCACATCTCACCGGATTGTGGGAACTTGAAGAACAAGATGGCAAAAGTGATGGCCACCACTTGGAGTGAAAGTGATGACTCCGAAAATGGAGACAAGTCATCAAGTGATGATGAGCTTACCATCAACTACACGGCATTTGGGGCCACTTGTGTAGATGACAAGGTTGTTGGTAAGAATGACTTGACTAGTGATCCCATAGAAGAAAAAGATGAAGAAGTAGCTCTAGAAAAGATAAATGTAGCTACTCATTGGGATATGGCTCTCATTGACTCAAGAGACCATGGTGAAGGTCTTAATGGGGGAAATGACTCCATTAGTGAGAAAGAGAGTGGAGGAGATAACTCAAGTGAAGATGACTCCTCATCTAACTCTACAAATGGAAATGTAGAGAAAATGGATGTAAATGACTTTATAGTCAAGTGTGAAAGTTCATTGAAGAAGAACAATAGAAAATTGAAGATTTTAGAGGATGAAAATCTAGAACTTTCAACACACAATGACCACTTAAGTAATCAAGTGGAAGCATCCAAGAAGATTAAAGATAAGCTAAGGGATGAGCTAGCTATGTCTAAGAGGAATGAAGAAGGGTTGAAAAGAGAGCTTGATGAAGCTATAAAGTCATTGACTAGGATGACTACAAGCACCAAGAAACTTGACCACATTCTTGGTGGTGGAAAGAACCCTTGTGACAAGAGAGGTATTGGGTATGAAGAAAGCAAGGAGATCACTACTCCAACCAAGACCGTCTTTGTCAAGAGTTTGGGCAAGATAGAAGCCTCGCCGGTGCACACTCCTAGGAAGAAAATTGATCTAGGACAATGTTCAAAAAATGCACAAGTGAAGGAAGCTCCAAGGAGACAACCTCAAGCTCAAAAAGTTCCTCAACCTAACTTCCCTCAAGCTCATATTCATCAAGGGAAGAGGCCAATCATGCAAAATGGATCAAGGAAGCAAGCAAGAACCGCTCAACCACAAAGTCATGGGAAGGTTCCTATGCATGCACAAGGACATGGTATGAATTCTAAATTTATCCCTACATGTCACTTTTGTGGTATTCATGGTCACATTAGACCAAATTGCTTTCATTTCATTAAATTATGTAGAATCAAAAGCATGATTGAAAAGAGAATGACAAGAGCTAGAATGCATGCTAATAGGAAGGAAAACATTCATATTCATGATCCTATTAATTCTAGAACTCTTGAACCCTTAACCACTAAGAAGAAAAAAATCATATCTATGTGGATAAGGAAAAATGAACCCGCTTGCTACGAGACTAACAAGTCTCAAATAGGTTCATCCAAGTCAAATAGACTTGGGAGGTCCATAGGATCTCATGACCTTTATTGATGAAGGTTGGTGATGACCCCATATGGGGAACTCAAGCAAAGAGAGCTAATTGCATACTTGTTGCATGCAAACACTTGAAAAATCTTATGCTTCTTTGTTGATTGCTTGAGTAAGCTTGGTTGCACATATGTATATATATTTTTTAAATTCAATAAGTGTGAACCTTGCTCATATACAATCCATGTCATATTTATGTTCAAACATGCATTTTTGGACTAGGAGATTTACATAGGAATTATGATTTGAATGACCTATAGTTACCTCCATGACATGATGATTCTAATGACATGCTTAAAAATTGAAAAGCATGAGTTATTTTTATAACATGCTTATGACATATGAAAAGCATGAAATTCAAATGACATGCTCAAATGAAAAAGCATGAATTGATGATTGTAATTTTTAAAATGCACAACTTGTGTGAAAAAGCTAATGAGACTCAAAATGAATAAATGATCTTGCATCCGTTCAAAGGAATTAATATTCCAAATTGTCTCTCTTTCTTTATTGGTTGAACATGTCTACTATCATACGGGTTTTATTCCCGAAAATATCAAATAGGGTGCAAAGTTGCTCATGACATGTTTGACTTATAAAGATGGATATAGTTGCTCATAAATTAAAATCAATGAAAAACTCTATATCCTTGCTTCTCTTATGACATTGGTGAAATTGGTTTGAATTCTTATTAGAAACCTTTGTCATTTGCTTTGCCAAATACCATTGTATTTTGGACTTGAATGCTACATGTCTTGTATGCAAAGCATTTTTTGATTCACACATTTTATCAAAATAAATCTCCTTGTTTCTCTCCAATTGATAGAGTTGCATAAAGTGCATTTAATGATTATGCAAATGACTTGAATGCTATCATCTCTCTTTGCTAAGTAACCCGGTTGGGAACTACTCCTTTGCCTATATCATGACAAAAAGGGGGAGTAGATTGGTGGTAAGGGGAGTTGCAAATTGTGGTGGCAATTGTGCATGTTGGGGAGACAACACATTGAGGGGGAGCATTGCATACACAAACATTGCATGATGTTGTGCTTAATTTTTTAAATATGCAAATGCTTGTTTTGATCTCACTTGATTCATCTCACCTTTTCTTGTTTTGGAAAGTTTAGAAACCTTGTTTCAGGGAATGATTGTTCTACAAGAGATTGAAGACTTCAAGATTTATTTTTTTTATATCTCTTTGTATTGTAGAAAATCTTCATTGACCCATAGGTTTATTTTTTGTGAGGAATCAATGTGAGTGGTGGTTTTGTCACGAAATAGCCAAAGGGGGAGATTGTAAGGATTCTCATATCTTGATTGGCTTATTTCGTGGACAAACCACGTGTTGGGGATTGTATGTAAGGGTAGATTAAGTGAATGATATTCAAGCTCAAGACCTTCTCATGTCCTCAAGGTTGATAAGCACCAAAGGTAAATTTCTATGTGCTTAATTTACTCTGAAGAGATTAGTTGCACACACACACTCACATCTCATGTTTAATTCATTTTCTTGTATGTTGTGTATGTGTTGTTATTATGTGCATTCATGATCATATAACATCTCTTCTTGCATAAATATTGATTGCATCTTGTGATTTTAATGTCATACCATGTTAGGCTTTTAGGATGCATCATGTTTTACCTTTTTACCCTTGCATGTGTTTTTGGGTTCAAAGGAGTGGGCTCTGCTGTGTGCTGGTCGTCATGCGCCGGACCAGCGCAGCCCACCAGTGCAGATCGCCCAGTGGTCTGTCGCTGGTCGTGCACTGGTCCACCAGCGCACCATGAAAATGGTCTATGCGCTGGTGGTGCGCTGGACGTCCAGCGCACAACGCATAATCAGGTGCGATTTTTCAAAACGACCTCACTCTACTAGAGTTGCCTATATAAAGTCTTCTATGATTTTAGGTCGTCTAAGAGAGTCAAAAATATCATATATTTTCCTTAGAACATTTTTCAAGAGAAAAATCATTCAAAGAACTCTCCTTTAACCACTCAAATCAAATCCCTTTTGCATCATATTTCATATTGCATCTTCTATTACTATATAGAATGCATCCATGATTGGATTTGCATCATCACAACTTGCTTGGTAAGATTTTGATTAAGTTCATCTTATTTGATTATTTTTATTATCAAGCTATTCTCTTTATTTTACTTGTATGTTTTGATCATATGATAAATACAAGATTAGAGAATTAATTGTGATGAATTGATTGAGTGTTGTATTGTGATAGATATCTAGGTTTTATAATCTATGTTTATCTAAGCTATTATGACATTTCATTTAGCACTTGATATCTAGGATTGATTTTAATTGAATATATCATCATCCTAGATAAGCATCTAAGGTTCCCTAGCCTTGTTTGTTATTTGAATATTCATACATATTCACATAGGTTGCATAATCTCTTCTTAGAGAATTAAGACTTGAGGCTAAGAGTGCTTAGGCCTCAAGCAAATTGGAATAGGGTTGCTAATAAAGGCCCACAGGGTAGAAGTGAGGGGTTACAGACCGGATTGTTAGACGAGGTCTACATAGGTTGTAAACTTCATTTCAATTAGTGATTTCGAGTTCCGAGTGTGGTTGGGTTTCCACGTATACATCAAGTGTCTTTTTTAATTCCGCACTATATTACACTTGCTTGTATTTTTGACTAGTAGGGTCATTTTCGTAATATTGACTTGTATGCGAAAATTGGGTAATAATAGCTAAAATCTATTCACCCCCCCTCTAGATTAATATATTTGATAACACACCTAGTTTAAAGTAGGACTTTCAATCACAAATACTGATGACGTGGCGAAGGAAAAACATGGTTACACGCTGAAAAGTAATCATGTTTACACGCTAATATTAATGTATCGTGTAAGGATGATTACTTTACATCGTGTAATCGTTGACATAGTTTCATCTAGATATTTGAACATGCAAATGGTCCATGATTACACGCTGAAAAGTAATCATGTTTACACGCTATTGTTAATGTATCGTGTAAGAATACTTTAGATCGTACAATCTTTGACATAATTTCATCTGGATAAGGTTTAACATGCAACTGGCCAATGATTACACGCTGAACAGTATATAGTATTACAGATGACCCATTGAAATAATCGAAGGACACTTAGAAATAAAACAAAGGACTTTTAAACTTTCTAGGTACATTGACACAGGACTTTAATCTCCCAAGATTCATAAATAAAGTTCAACTTTCAACGGTTCATGACTCTTGGAATATGCAAAGTTGATTTATCTTTCCAACAAGTGAAAATTTATTGTTTTTTAAGTGAGGGTGGGACCGTCCAAGAGATTCTTATATACACTGGGCTGTGGTGGTGGTTGTAGGCAAAGTGGTTTTTTTCAGAAATGAAAAAGTTCATGCTCTGAACTTTTTCCTTTTTTTTTTTTTTTCTTTTCTTTTAATAGATCTATTTTCATGTACTTGGTTGGTCTCTTTGATAGTTTCAAATTTCCAGACTTAAAATTCTACTACTAAGCATTCTCATTCTTCCGTTGTCAAACACAGACAAGGCAGGAATTCTAAGGAATTACTTGATAGATTTGGCAATACAAAATCTGGTGTTGGACATGTTGAATTTGTGCTTGTTAACACAAATTCCAACAAGTCCTGTTGCACACGATCTAAATAAGAAAAAAATTATTCACTTCCTTCGTCATGGTATTAGGGTTAGATGGATCGAGTCTGTTCAGAATTGTCACAAACTCATTCTGAAAATGCAATCATCTGAGTTCATTCATCGGCAAACTTCAATCACTGTCCAAGCTTTTGTTCTCCTGAGTTTGTCATCTTCGCGTTACACTCGTAGTGTTAGTGTTGGAATGTGTGATGTTTTGTGTATTTATGTGTAAGAGGATTATGTCTGTGTATGAAAGTTGAGCAGTCCTAGTTGCTTCTCCCGCTCCTCTAATTCTTTTTCCTTAGCTTCCAGACGAGGCAAAACCTTGTCAATCTCTAAAGATATCACATGACATTTTTGCTTTTCCTTCCCTCAGTCCCCTCATGATATTAGCTTGTGAATATCAAACAGAGATAGGAAACCAAACACACAAATACAGAAATCATAGCTTCAATGCTTTGATATCTGCCTCATCACCTGTAAATTTTCTCTTCATTGCAGCAATGAATGGTTTCCTGTCAACTGGACACCAACATCACTACAATTGGTCATGGGATGAGGTATGTTTCAACATTATTATGTAGAATTTCCTGCCTTGTTTACGATGATTACTACCAAGGATAAAATATATTGTTCAAATGTAACTTGCAATCTTGTAAATGTGAGATTGGCTGCAGGAGAGAAATCTCTGGCCAACTAATGTCTGACGGTGTTAATAATTTCCTTTTTTATATGTGGGAACAGGAGAAAAATCTCTGGCCAACTAACGAAGAACTCATCGGCAATAGTCGACTTGACCCTGATTGTTCTGTCTAATTAAACGGAAGTTCTTGATACGTCTTCGGTGGAGAGGTTTAAGTGCCGGAGTGATGCTCTCTCGTGGCATTAGTGTTGTTTGTGACCAGTATCCTTACTAAATATGTACAAATTTTTAAAAAGGTTACTGACTTACTGGATTAGAAGAGCTTCATGCCTGCACCCCACGAGACATGAGGCGTAACAAGATTATTAAGCGGACATTGACGTTGATCTATCCAAATGTCCCCAGTTTGTCCCCAGTCCGAACGGTGTGCCCGACTACCATCTCCACCTACCGAAACAGATACACATGCGGGGTCACACCTACTGGATTTCCAAGAGCAATTCCCATTTGATGTTTCTTGCTGTGATGGAAGTTCCATCCATGTTAGAAATATGAATTTATTTGTAAAAAAAAAAAAAAAAAAAATTATATTATGAAATGTAAATATACATAAAATGTATTAAACCTACTTTAATATAAAGAATGAAATGTGATTCATGTGAATCGCTGTATAAGCCACGCAACAATTTCAAAGACTACATTTAATGTAGCGTGTAAGCATAGTTACTTTTCATCGTGTAATTGCAATATTAATGCTTGAAGATGCAATTTGGTCAATGGTTACACGATTTAAAGTATCCATGATTACACGATACATTTAATACATCGTGTACTCATGATAACAAATTGGCGTGTATTCATTTAGACTGTGACCATATTACGTATAATCAGAGTGTTCCCAGTTATAATGTAATGTAAATATAAAACTGTAAAATAGCTATACCTGATAAACGACCATTTTAATGATTCAACATGCAAATTGGTAAATGGTTACACGATTTAAAGTAACCATGATTACACGATACATTTAATATATCGTGTGCTTATGGTAACAAATTGGCGTGTATTTCCATTTTATTGATTCAACATGCAAATTGGTCAATGGTTACACGATTTAAAGTAACCATGATTACACGATACATTTAATATATCGTGTACTTATGGTAAAAAATTGACGTGTATTCCCATTTTAATGATTCAACATGCAAATTGGTTAATGGTTACACGATTTAAAGTAACCATGATTACACGACACATTTAATATATCGTGTACTCATGATAACAAATTGGCGTGTATTCATTCAGACTGTGACCATGTTGCGTATAATCAGAGTGTTCCCAGTTATCATGTAAAAACTAAGCGTTATTACACGCTACATATGAAGAATAGTGTAATTATGATATGTTTGCAGCGTGTAAACCATTCACATCGTTGCTTGTTGAAGGATTGAACATGCAACAGAGTCAAAGATTATACAATGGCTCGTTTTACTGTTGGCAGGTATTGCCAGTCTGGATGTAGATTCTGCAGAGATTCGCTTGGGAAACTTTTATCTTTGGATAAGTGTTTCACTGTTTGATCGAGGGGACAAGAGGGAGCAAGTCTGGATATGATGTAGATTCTACAGAGATTTACAAGGATTTTTATTTGGATATGTGAAAGGTTGTTTGACTTGTTTCATTGATGGGACATCATTACAAGTGATATATTTAAAATTATTTTTTAAAGGGAGATGGTCGGACTTATTGATTGTTACAGGTAATTCAGTCGAGAAAATCTTATATGCACCGGGTGCAATGCACCATAGCCAATGGGTGCATGCCACGTGGCACACCAACCAATGGGTGTATGCCATGTGACACAGTTTATGCCACGTGGCATACACTTATTGGCTATTGTGCATTGCACCCGGTGCATATAAGATTTTCTCAATTCGGTGGCTGTCTACAGCCACTCAATAAATGTTTTTATTTTTTTTTCTTGTGTTGTTTTCACTCGAGGTTAAATCAACTTTGCATATACCAAGATTCATGAACCGTGGTGGGAAGTTGAACTTTATTTATGAATCTTGGGAGATTAAAGTACTGTGTCAATGTACATAGAAAGTTTAAAAGTCCTTTGTTTAATTTCTAAGTGTCCTTTGATTATTTCAATGTGTCAAAAAGATGTAAAGCAATATATATAGCAAACAACATATTGTATTGTGTGTAATTTTCAAGGCATGAAGTTGAATGACAAAAAAGAATGAGCCTTTAAAATACAAATATTTTCTTCTCTGTTTTGTTCTTTAGTTATGTAACAAAAAAAAATGTGTTTGTATATTGTGCATTTGAATGAAACAGCATTACCATTTATTGGTCGATGATTACACGATGAAAAGTAACCATGGTTACACGATATATCACTTTTTATCGTGTAAGAATGCTTACTTTTAATCGTGTAATATTTGACACTGTTGTTTTGGATCAACAGTGTCAAAGATAACACGGTACAAAGTAAGCATTATTACACGATTCATTTATCATATCGTTTAAGGTTTATTACTTTTCATCGTGTAATCGTTGACACTCTTGATCCAAAATCAACATTGTAAAATATTACACGATTAAAAGTAAATAAGATTTTGTTTGTAAAAAAAAAAAAAAAAAAAACATAAACATTAATACTGCGAATGAAATGTAAATATGCACAAAAATATTATTAATCCTACTTTAATATAAAGAATGAAATGTGAATCACTGTATCAGCCTCATAACAATTTCAAAAAATACATTTAATGTTGCGTGTACGCATGGTCGCTTTTCATCGTGTTATTGCATTATTAATGATTCAACATGCAACTGGTCTATGATTACACGCTGAAAAGTAATCATGTTTACACGCTATAATTAATGTATCGTGTAAGGATGCTTACTTTTAATTGTGTATTCTTTGTCATTGTATCTGAATCAAATTTTCCGCATGTAATTATTGACATTGTTGCATGTTGAATCAAGTTTTCATCGCGTAATGATTGAAAATGCAACAGTATGAATGATTACACGATGAGAGCTAACCATGCTTAGATGATACATTTAATGTAAGCATGGTTACTTTTCATCGTGTAATTGCATTATGAATGATTGAACAGTCCTGTGGTCAATGATTACACGATACATTGAATGTATCGTGTAACCATGTTTAGAAAATGGCGTGTATTCATTCAAAATGTGACCATTTTACGTGCGATCAGAGTGTTCCCAGTTATCATGTAAATATATACATGTTAGCTATGCCTGATAAACGACAACATCATATACCAAATTTACATCAATATGTAAAGTGGAAATTACTTTTCTGATAATAGAACTTTTGGAAATTACAATGTCTAGAAACCATAGTGAAATAAATTTACAACACTTATGGAATGATAGTAGGAATAGAGTGCTATGTGCTGCTTGTCTGACCTTGTGGGCATTCACATTGTTGCTTGTTGAATGATTGAACATGCAACAGTATGAATGGTTACACGATGGAAACTAATCATTATTACATGCTACATACGAAGGATCGTGTAATGATGCTTAGATTTTTAGCGTGTAACCATTCACACTGTTGCTTTTTGAATGAATGAACATGCAACAGAGTCAAAGATATTATACAATGGCTTGTTCTATTATTGGCAGATAATTGCCAGTCTAGATGTAGATTGTGCAGAGATTCGCATGGGAAACTAATTTTTTTGGATAAGTGTTTCACTGTTTGATTGAGGGGACATAAGGGACAAAGACTGGATATGATGTAGATTCTACAGAGATTCGCATGTGGAAGTTTTTTATTTAGATAAGTGAAAGGCGGTTTCATTGATGGGACAAGATTAGAAGTGATATATTAAAAAAAAATTTCTTAAAAATTATTTTCTTCGGTGCCGGTTGTTTTTTTTTTTTTTTTTTTTCCTGTATTGTTTTCACTTGTTCGAAAGTTAAATCAACTTTCCATATACCAAGATTCATGAACCGTGGTGGGAAGTTGAACTTTATTTATGAATCTTGGGAGATTAAAGTACTGTGTCAATGTACCTAGAAAGTTTAAAATTCATTTGTTTTATTTCTAAGTGTCTTTTGATTATTTCAATGTGTCAAGAAGGAGAAAATCTTGTATGCATCCTGTGCAATGCACCTAGCCAATGGGTGTTTGCCACGTGGCACAGAGTGGCCATATGGCATACATCCATTGGTTGGTGTGCCACATGGCATACACCCATTGGCTAGGGTGCATTGCGCCGGGTGCATGGAAGATTTTCTCGTCAAAAAGAAGTAAAGCAATATATATAGGAGTGCAAGCAAACAACATATCCTATTTATCCTTGTATCGTGTGTAATTTTCAAGGCATGAAGTTGAAAGACAAAAAAGAATAAGCCTTTAAAATACAAATATTTTCTTCTCTGTTTTGTTCTTAGTTATGTAACAAAATATCGATATCAGTCCAACTCTTCAGTTTTGTGATATTGTTAACAGTTTCCCTTTTTTCGGTGGTTACCAGGAGAGAAATCTCTGGTTTATAATGAAGAACTCATCCGCACTAGTACACTTGACCATGATTGTTCTGTCCAATTATACTGAGGTGGTAGCCGTGACGCCGTAGATGTCATTATGGGAGAGATCAGCCTTATCCATGGAAGCACTGAGAAAATGACTATATGGCTGGAAATATGAACAAACACTCTCACTCAACCATGGAATCATATTATATCAATATATTGGTCAACCAGAGTGAGAGTTGAGGGCACAAACAGCCTTCAAACATAGTTCATCATCCTCTCTAAGTGCAAGAATGACGTCTAATTCATACTCCCAATTTTTATCAACTTGCTGCCATTCATAATCTTACCATGCTGAATTGCCATCATCTTGTTTATATTCTGTAAAACTAATAGGTTTACATACGGAAATGTATAGATTTTACGTACTTTGATGTAATGGAAGCACTGAGAAGATGATATTATGTCCCTACTTTTGGTATATACATGAAAAGTTTTTGGATTGAATCATTCCTTCCATGTAGAAATATTGATTACTTATGACCTACTTTGCTTTGCTTCCAAAAGTTTTGGATTACTTTGCTGTTATGTCATCAGTATTGGGTCTGATAAAAACGAAACTAAGCCCAGGAAGTTGTAATTCACACTATTGATCAAAAATCAACAGTGTAAAAGATTTCACAATGCAAACAAAGTATACTTACACGATATATTTAATATATCTTGTAAGCTTTATTGGTTTTCATCGTGTAATCATTCACACTGTAATCGTTGTGATCAACAGTGTGAATGATAACACGATGAAAAGTAATCAATATTACACACTAATAATATTAATGTATCGTGTAAAAATGCTTACTTTCATCGTGTAATCATGTTTTCAAAGTGACATGAAATCATTCATGTGACCTGTGACCATTTTACTTGTAATCATGGTTACTTTTCATCGTGTAGTTGCCTATATATGTTTCAAGTGTGCCTCTCATTGTGTGAATTGTGTTATTCACCAACCGTTCTGGGTAATACGAAGTTCAATAAATCAAATCCAGAATCCTTACACGCTGTATAACAATATTCTTTACACGAAGATTTGTACAAGGGTGTACACGCTCAAATGTAAAGTAGCGTGTAACCAATCTGGGTAATTTACAAGTTCCGTAATCGAACCCAGAATCCTTACGCGCTGAATAACAATCTTCTTTACATGAATACTTGTACTAGGTTTTACACGCTCAATCTTAAACTCATTTTACCGTGTGAACATTATGGGTAATTTCAATGACAGAATAAGAAATCAATCATCAAAATCACAGCATTGTTCACAACAAATAAATTAAATAAAAAGGTGACATTCTTGTAAACCCATCTTCAAAAGGTGCCATTAGTTTTTTGTCCTCGGACATTGAACCTTTAACTGGTCAATGATTACACGCTGATAAGCAATCATGGTTACACGCTACAGTTAATGTATTGTGTAAGGAAGATTATTTTCCATCGTGTATTCGTTGTGATCAACAGTGTGAATGATAACACGATGAAAAGTAATCAATATTACACGCTAATAATATTAATGTATCATGTAAGAATGCTTACTTTCATCGTGTAATCATGTTTTCAAAGTGACATGAAATCATTCATGTGACCTGTGACCATTTTACTTGTAATCATGGTTACTTTTAATCGTGTAGTTGCCTATATATGTTTCAAGTGTGCCTCTCATTGTGTGAATTGTGTTATTCACCAACCGTTCTGGGTAATACGAAGTTCAATAAATCAAATCCAGAATCCTTACACGCTGTATAACAATATTCTTTACACGAAGATTTGTACAAGGGTGTACACGCTCAAATGTAAAGTAGCGTGTAACCAATCTGGGTAATTTACAAGTTCCGTAATCGAACCCAGAATCCTTACGCGCTGAATAACAATCTTCTTTACATGAATACTTGTACTAGGTTTTACACGCTCAATCTTAAACTCATTTTACCGTGTGAACATTATGGGTAATTTCAATGACAGAATAAGAAATCAATCATCAAAATCACAGCATTGTTCACAACAAATAAATTAAATAAAAAGGTGACATTCTTGTAAACCCATCTTCAAAAGGTGCCATTAGTTTTTTGTCCTCGGACATTGAACCTTTAACTGGTCAATGATTACACGCTGATAAGCAATCATGGTTACACGCTACAGTTAATGTATTGTGTAAGGAAGATTATTTTCCATCGTGTATTCGTTGTGATCAACAGTGTGAATGATAACACGATGAAAAGTAATCAATATTACACGCTAATAATATTAATGTATCATGTAAGAATGCTTACTTTCATCGTGTAATCATGTTTTCAAAGTGACATGAAATCATTCATGTGACCTGTGACCATTTTACTTGTAATCATGGTTACTTTTAATCGTGTAGTTGCCTATATATGTTTCAAGTGTGCCTCTCATTGTGTGAATTGTGTTATTCACCAACCGTTCTGGGTAATACGAAGTTCAATAAATCAAATCCAGAATCCTTACACGCTGTATAACAATATTCTTTACACGAAGATTTGTACAAGGGTGTACATGCTCAAATGTAAAGTAGCGTGTAACCAATCTGGGTAATTTACAAGTTCCGTAATCGAACCCAGAATCCTTACACACTGAATAACAATCTTCTTTACATGAATACTTGTACTAGGTTTTACACGCTCAATCTTAAACTCATTTTACCGTGTGAACATTCTGGGTAATTTCAATGACAGAATAAGAAATCAATCATCAAAATCATAGCATTGTTCACAACAAATAAATTAAATAAAAAGGTGACATTCTTGTAAACCCATCTTCAAAAGGTGCCATTAGTTTTTTGTCCTTGGACATTGAACCTTTAACTGGTCAATGATTACACGCTGATAAGCAATCATGGTTACACGCTACAGTTAATGTATCGTGTAAGGAAGATTATTTTCCATCGTGTATTCGTTGTGATCAACAGTGTGAATGATAACACGATGAAAAGTAATCAATATTACACGCTAATAATATTAATGTATTGTGTAAGAATGCTTACTTTCATCGTGTAATCATGTTTTCAAAGTGACATGAAATCATTCATGTGACCTGTGACCATTTTACTTGTAATCATGGTTACTTTTCATCGTGTAGTTGCCTATATATGTTTCAAGTGTGCCTCTCATTGTGTGAATTGTGTTATTCACCAACCGTTCTGGGTAATACGAAGTTCAATAAATCAAATCCAGAATCCTTACACGCTGTATAACAATATTCTTTACACGAAGATTTGTACAAGGGTGTACACGCTCAAATGTAAAGTAGCGTGTAACCAATCTGGGTAATTTATAAGTTCCGTAATCGAACCCAGAATCCTTACAAGCTGAATAACAATCTTCTTTACATGAATACTTGTACTAGGTTTTACACGCTCAATCTTAAACTCATTTTACCGTGTGAACATTCTGGGTAATTTCAATGACAGAATAAGAAATCAATCATCAAAATCACAGCATTGTTCACAACAAATAAATTAAATAAAAAGGTGACATTCTTGTAAACCCATCTTCAAAAAGTGCCATTAGTTTTTTGTCCTTGGACATTGAACCTTTAACTGGTCAATGATTACACGCTGATAAGCAATCATGGTTACACGCTACAGTTAATGTATCGTGGAAGGAAGATTATTTTCCATCGTGTATTCGTTGTGATCAATAGTGTGAATGATAACACGATGAAAAGTAATCAATATTACACGCTAATAATATTAATGTATCATGTAAGAATGCTTACTTTCATCGTGTAATCATGTTTTCAAAGTGACATGAAATCATTCATGTGACCTGTGACCATTTTACTTGTAATCATGGTTACTTTTCATCGTGTAGTTGCCTATATATGTTTCAAGTGTGTCTCTCATTGTGTGAATTGTGTTATTCACCAACCGTTCTAGGTAATACGAAGTTCAATAAATCAAATCCAGAATCCTTACACGCTGTATAATAATATTCTTTACACGAAGATTTGTACAAGGGTGTACACGCTCAAATGTAAAGTAGCGTGTAACCAATCTGGGTAATTTACAAGTTCCGTAATCGAACCCAGAATCCTTACACGCTGAATAACAATCTTCTTTACATGAATACTTGTACTAGGTTTTACAGAATTTTTCACAGTACAAAATACATCATAAACATTCCCATTTGAAGTGCACATAACATTCTAAGCGTAAATACATGATTCCCAAGATGTACAAGTCTATAGGGAATTACTGATTTGACCATTGGTGAAAAGGTCAATTGCAATGGCCTTACGAATGTTTTTGATATTCTTTTGTCCAAAAATTGATTTCCATGGAGTTGGTACTCCAGCCATTTCCATGGAGTTGGTACTCCAGCCATAATCAACTCAGCATACTTCATCAAAAAGACACCACAACTGCTTCTATTAAATGATGGGATATGTCAAATACGAGTATATTAAGGAAAGTAAATAAAGTAAATAAAAGTTTATAAATATGTCAAACATACCCATCATCTTGTTGTGGAATGAGATCACTGTGTAAGCTTGCAGCTTTGAACGGGGTGGCATGAGGATCGATCTTCGTTTGTTGATAGTAACCGGCATGCTTCAACACAGATGGCAATAGGTAAAGCAGGCCACGAATGTCCTTTAGCCGATTACTAAGTCCGCTCTTCCGTTCATTCAATGAGTCAAATAATTTAACTTTTCCTTCCTTGAGAAGTACATGGCATAACACCCAATGCCCGTGAATGTGGCACGGAATGAGCACCTGTATATACAGTAGATAAAATTTATTTAAGGAAATAGATAATGACAACGCAACGTCATTTCCAACAACTTACTGAATCCAGTTGCCACCAAGGTTGAGGGTATAGAAGTTCATGGCCTGTTATGTCTAAGGACGTCTGAACTGGGTTGGTAATCTAAAGGAACAAATTCGGGGTACTCTTCCCAGACATTGACTGCTTTAGGAGAAGCATCGCTGGACTTCTTGACCCTTTTTTTGCGATCTTTTTTCTGTTGAGGAGAATTAGTTTCTTTCGGGTTACTTCTTTCCCGGTCATCCTTCAGAGACTTTGCTTTCTCCCTCAAGCTGTCCAGCGATTTCATTTAAGTTTGCCACTTTATGTTTATGCTTGTCTGTCATCAAAAAATACATTCATTGAGATAATTCCTAGACTTCAAAAATACATGCATTATAACACATTTTCATATAGCATATCATATAACTAGGGTGAAACTTACGAAAAAAGATGTGTTGACAAATCCAATATTTTGCATTTAGCTAAGCTCACTGCTCGATCGCCTCCTCCATAGGATATCAAAGTAACTTTGGATGTGCTGCGTAAATGCAGTGATGTACGTTAAGGTGAATAAGTAACATAAAGCCTTAATAACCAAGAAGAAATAGGTAATTAATTATGTTACCATATCTGATATCCACTTGTCAACGTTGACCAGGTCTTGAAAAAGTTGACATGTCATGGGAATGATTTGACCGGTATAAAAACTATTAAAATATGAATAAATTACATTAGGACAGATAATAAAAAATGAATACATTGAAAATCATGGCAATATAACAGAGTACAGGAATGGAAAAATACCTAACTTGGTCGTCGTTCTTCAGGAAAGACGTGAACTCAACTAAGTCTACATCTTGCTCATTTGACTTTGATTTCTTTGTCTAATTGGGCATCAAATCTGTGTACAGGCTTTCGAGATACCTTAACCGCTTTCGACCCCTCTGTTTGTCGAGGTCTCTGTATTCAACATGCGGGTCGGCCTCAGTAAGTGCTACCACACTACTGGGGAGGGTTTCGCCAATAAAACACACGGACGTGGATATAAGTTCTTCCAAGTCAAGGATAGATTTTTCCCCTGAGTTCTACATAAAATTAAATATGTAGTCGGTAAAGTACAAACCATTGATATACTCATGTACATGACAAGAAAGTATTATATAATTTGTTCCCAGGCCTGGAAGAATTATTCCCAGGCCTCGATCATATACATAACATAAACACTATATGTTATAGATAGTATACATGACAAAATCATACCTTGACCGTCCCATCACCCTCGATTGCAATAGATCCAACAACCTTAACACCCTGAACAACAGCCTCATCTCCCTCACCACCCTTACCAAGCTTAACACCCTCACTAAGAGAATCTTGCTCACCAGCCGTACGAACAAAAGCAACATCTTGCAGCTCACCCACTTCTTCAACATCCTCCTCAATAGCAGCCTTACCATCAACATCCTCCCGAACAGCAGCCTTACCACCAACATCCTCCTCAACAACAGCATCATCATCTTGCTCAGCACCCTTGAAAACATCAACAACAATATATTAGTGGAATTTATTAAGGACTAAACTATTGTATATAAATAATAATATAATTTTCAACAACTTTATATCTAACCTTCATCTCCTTCCTAATCTTTTCAAATTCATTTCTACAGATGGAAATGATATGTTTCTCGCTCTCAAGCATGGCGGCATATAGTTCTGGGATTGTGGAAGGCACCTAAATTTTGCAATAATTAATACAATGCATACAAGAATAACATACTAAAAGTCTAAAACCAAATAGTATAGATGCAATCATACCTTCGAATTTCCATCGGAGAACAGACGCTTCTTAGAAAGGGGGGAAATTCGTTACAAAATGTGCTTATATTTCTTCCCACAGAGCCTCCTATCTCCTTCAGAATAGAAGCGCATATCCCATCACTGTCATTGCCTGTCTGATAATCATCAACTCCATCATCATAACCAAGATCTTCTTTCTGTTCAGTTGGATGTATTGGCTGTATTGACAAAGCCAATTTCTCCCTCTTCTTCTCAGGTAGTGGCTCACAAACGTATTTCAGGTTCAATGACTTGAAGTACTTTGTGCCCTTTTCATAAGTTTCAACTTCCCAAGGAAATAAAGCCATATGCATATTAGG
This sequence comes from Acer saccharum, assembly GCA_030490815.1. Classification (NCBI taxonomy): domain Eukaryota; kingdom Viridiplantae; phylum Streptophyta; class Magnoliopsida; order Sapindales; family Sapindaceae; genus Acer; species Acer saccharum. Next base: position 28,510,954 of record CM059866.1, read on the forward strand.
AACAAACAATTGTTAGCGAATTTCTACATATAATTAACTAAAAACAAAGGTATGTCATTAAGTACACACCGATGAATTGAATTTTGATTCAATATCTGAAATTCTTGCACTAAATTGCCATCTAGTGAACCGTGTATACCCCAAACCAATTCGCTTTCCAACGTGATCATCAAAACGAATTATCATCTCCATGGCCCATACCTATACAATTTAAACTAACTACTATGAATCAATGTTTTTCAATCCAACAAAGTATGAAACGAGAAACACTAAAAAAAGTTTGATAACATGCAAATTTATTCTAAAACTTACCTGGAGTACTAGAGGGAACCCGGACAAATTGTATGTATAATATTTTGATTTCTTTTCCTTCTCTTCCTTACCTCGCGGCTTCACTTTCTCTTTCCCTTTCCCTTTCACTTCTTCTTCTTCCTCTTCTTGTTCTTTTTCTTCTTATCTTCTTCTTCTTCTTCTTCTTCTTCTTCTTCTAAGTCTTCTTCTTCTAAGTCTTATGTATTCTTATTCTCATATAGCTTCCCATTATTACCTCCCTTCTTTGCTTCACCTCTCAATTGGGATAGCCGTTTCTGAAGTACAGCCTTCAAAAAATATAGTGTAAACCTGAATATGTAAGAACCCCATGGAAAATTTTTGAATTCTTCTTCGTTTTCAACTAATGAAAACAGCCACCCCGATATGGCTGTGGTCCGTCCGTCATCCGTGCCAAAGAATTGTCTCACCATATATATATTCAACATCTTATATGCATCTTCACTCTGTTCGGACGTCATTTTACTCAAAGTGGCATACAATAGCTTCGCAGTCGGCCTTCTTCCTTTGAAAATTCTTCTAAGCATCGAATCATCTTGTACTTCACTGTTATTAGCAAAACCTTCGGGCAGCTGTCCCATATTCAAACCGCTGCATACACAAAATTCTTCTTGGCCGAAACGGGCTTTCGACTTCCCCAACCCAAACCACATCTCATCTTCTCTTTGTCCTTTGGGGTGAATGATCTCTCGTTTCAAACTATTATGGATAAGCTGCCCGTAAATTTTCAACGGCTCTTTCAAATCCAAATATTTACCGAATGGGCCCTGCTTGAATTTTTCCACCAACCCAAATTTCTGTAGGATGGACTTCAATCGTGTAATCATGTACATTTTACTTCAACTGTTTACTCTAACGGGAACCCAATTCTCATGGTCTGGGAACCGCCACAACTCTGGAATCGAATTTTTTGGCATCTAAACAATGAAAACAAAAAGAAAACATCAGTCCCAGGCTTATGAAAATATGTCCTAGCCTCAAAATTATGCATGTATTATCAGTCTCAGACTCAACATCAGTACTAGGCTTATGAAAATCATTCAAATAATACACATTCAACATCAGTCTTAGGCTGAAAATAATACATACATGCATCATCCATCCATCACCCCTAGGCTTATGAAAATCACTCATAGGCTCAACATATACATTCACCATTACATGCAACGATCATTTACTCTACAAACGTATTTCTTTCTTCCCTCCGTCTCTCCCACTATAAATTTCCAGTGTAGTGTTCACAGCACAAATTACCATAAAAACACACAACCTCCAAATACTACACATACAACAAGTCAAAAACACAAATTACCATCCCAAGACACAAACAAGAACAAACTACAATAAAAACACAAATTTGAACAAATTAGTACCCTGGAAATTGGTTTGCGTTTCATCTAGGGTTTGGATGCTTCGTTCAATGCCGATGGCGACGAGGCAACGGCGACGAGGATAACGAAGGCCAGGAGAACGACAACAAGGACAATGACGACCTCGTGCTTCTCCTTCCTCTCTCTATTTCTGGTTTGTTTGGTTTGTGTTTCGTCTAGGGTTTGGATGCTTCGTTCAATGCCGATGGCGACGGCGACGGCGACGAGGATAATGAAGACCAGGAGAACGACGACAAGGACAACGACGACCTCGTGCTTCTCCTTCCTCTCTCTATTTCTGGTTTGTTGTTGTTTGGGTTTGCGATTTCACACGGAGCAGAATTTCGTCGTTTGGGCTTATGCGTCACTGTATCTCTGCGTCACGGCAACGGCAACGTGGTTTCGATTTGGGTTTGCGCGTAATCACATAGACGACAGTTTGAATTTGTTTTCAATTGTGCTGTAAACCGTTAGTTTTGTGGGAATTCATAGGCCAATTTAGTCATTTTGTGGGGAATGCGAATGGGGAGGGTAATTTAGTAAATGTGATCAATTTTTATTTGTTACAACATTTAAGGAGGGTATTTAGGGAATTTCCATGTGAGGGCCTCTTAAGGGCATAGTGGTAAATAGGGTTCCCCAAGTGGCTGTATATGCAATTTTTTATCCAACGGGCTATTTCCTAGAAAGTGAATGTAGGGAAAGGCTATTTTTGCTAATTTCCTCAAAGAAATATATATGTATATATATATATATATATATATATGTTTGAGATATGCTATATGTATATGTACACACTAAATATAATTATTTGTTTCAAAAAACAAAAGAAAAAATTGATTTACAAAAAATATCTAAAATAAATTAATATCATCCTCATATTTACCAAAATGCCACTTATTGGATGGAATTGGATGGAATTGCCATTAATGTAACAATGTTTGCCAAAAATGGCCATTTTCCATCCATTTCCCCATTTGGTGGCCATTTTGGTAGTGGTGGCAAGAGTTGATGGCCACTAGGGTAAATACCCCTATTTAAAAGCCTTTTGAAAAGCAAATAAAAATAAAAATAATGTAATCTATATCTATATCTAAATTCTTATTCACTCCATGAGTACCTTTGTGTTATTTTTGTTTAATGAACTGAAAAATTCTATTAAAAAAAATAATGATTGTTTTTAATACCATTAATTGAAAACTTTTCGGTGTCCCAGACCAATAAACCAATAAGACTTCATTAATAATTATTTAACAAGTTTAATTAGCTAGATTGACAAATACAATGTGGCTTTTGATATTATCCAAACAATTCCTAATTTTCTATATATAGCCAATGTAGAACATGGAAAAACAGTGCCGGAAAGTAGCTCAAATGTTGATCATGAAGGAGACAGAAAGTCGGGTGATTCAAATCAAAGCGGAAGTGATGGACGAAAATCTATTCACGGCAGGGTAATTTTTCTCCTTTTTTAAACAAAAATTAAAATAATTTTTTGTTTAATTTCTGATGCTGATTTTTGAGTTTTTTTTTTTTTTTTTTCCTCGCTTTGCAGCCGGTTTCGTGGTTGAATATTCTGCTACCGGCAATCACTGGAGCTGAAATAATATACTACTATGACAAGCAAAAAATAAAACAACATATAGAAGGTAGATTTCTATGGTGAGTTTTTAATGTTGGCAGTGCATTTTATGTCTGTTTCCATTGCAAATACAATTTATAAAAATAAGTATCTCTAGGTGGCCTATCACCAGTGTTCTAGTAAGCGCTAGGCGCTAGTCGGGCGGAGACCCAGGGCCTAGCGCCTAGGCCGATTAATCGGGGATTAATCGGAAAACACAATTACAAACAAATTCCACATATCAAATCCAAAGAAAACTCACTAAGCCTAGGCCCAATGTTGCAGTTGGCCCAATAAGCCTCAATTGACCCAATAAGCCTCAATTGACCCAATAAAAGTTGGAGTAATATTGGTCAATTAGGGGTATAAATGTAATTATTGAAGAATGATTAAAGATATTGTGATTGTATAAGAGATCAGGGGGCGTTTTGTAATTTTCCATGCAAATCATAGCTCATGCACTGATGCTGAAACGCTGCGTTTCATTAAATGGGGCATCCAGCTGGCGAGGCCCAAACACAAGCCCAAACCGTGTCAGCTGATTGCCTGCGTACACCCCAGCCCACTGCTAAACGCACCCCACCTTCTCAACTTCATCTTCAACCTCTCGCTTGTCTCCATTGCCGACCGAACCCAAGTTGTTTCAGTCGCCGGAAACGGCCATCCCGGGCCTTATTCCAGCTGATTTCCGGTGCAGAAGAACGGCGCCTAGCCCGATTACGCGGCCACGTGTCCGATTAAGCCGATTACTCGCCCACCGCAAAATAGGTCCGATTTCCACCTTTTCGGTGCGTTTTCCGGCCGCCCAGCTGTATTGGTCCGACTAATCGGTCTAGGCGGCCGCGAACTAGAACACTGCCTATCACTAACTAATTACGTAAAATTATCGACCTAATTGTAAGAAAAGACTTTTGTTTTTTAAAGTCTCATTTTAGTTATTTTTAGTGTGTTCTGTTGCCAAATTTATTTGATAATTTGGAAGAAAAAATTGAACTAGGTTGTTATAACTTGATGTTAATATTTAGGAATATATGGAACTTTTAAGTCTACATTTCCTGCATGTTAAAACCTGAACTGTTTTTATAGTCGACTAATATCCCATGTATATTGATGGTTCGGATTCCCAATACTGTCTACCACAGTTGCAAGGACTATATTGTGGTGATGTCAATACCTCATTGAATTGTCTATTCAGTAGGTTAAGCACTAAATTACCAGCAAATTAAATTTATGTCTGCTGCAAATTAATTGAGTTTTAATTTTATTTTATTTTGTGGGATTTGGTGTGTTTTAACATCACTGTAGTAGCAGTTATTTCTCTCTACAACTCTCTGAATCTGAATGGACCACAAAACATTCTTATTTGAACAAATAATGGTTATACATAACAAAATGTTCATTATATTTAAACAACACAATGTTTTATAAACAATTTTTAATACAAAGCCCGTGCAATGCTCGGGTTGAAAAACTAGTATCTATATAATATAGTAAAATGGAACCCAAAGGCGACACGTGTCATCGTGTGGGTGATTTGAAATTAAATTCTATATATTCATTTCTATATTTGCTATTCATTTCTTTTATTATTATTAAATAGGTACAATAATAATACAATGAATCTAAGCTTTAACCATTCTTTTCCTATTATTATTTTTTGAACGGATTTCCTATTATTATTATTATTATTATTTAATCTATATAATACATGATACATCTATATCTATATCTATAATCTATAATAATATACTCTATAACAGAAGAACAGCAGTGTCACATGTCGGCGTGAGAAGCCTTTTTGTTTTAAATTCTCCATTCATTCTCATTTCTCAATTTATATTAATCACCTATTTATTTGAAGTAAAATGAAAGGTCTCATTTCTCAATTTATATCAATCACCTAAGAGCATCTCCAAAAGACTCTTAAAATAAGATATTTCTAAAAATCAAACGAGCCACGTCAGCATATTTGACTCCAACAGGCTCTTCAAATGAGATTCTTCAAATAAGAATTTGCTTCTCACTCTTCAATATTGAAAAGAAACTTCTCCCTCTTCAATTATTATTATATTATTTTTTATATAACATCATCATTAATATTTAACATCTATAACCTTTATCTTTTTAATTAATTTCAATTAATATATAATAAGTTTTAATTTCTAAATTTTATCATCATAAAAATTATACCACTAGAAAGGTCTTATATAGATCTTTAAAATAAGACTAATATTGAATATTTAATAATAACATATTAATAATATGAAAAGTTACTATTTTTAACTTGAAAAAAATAGAGGGTAATTAGATTTGTTGGTGGGGAGGGAGGGAATTTGAGTGCTTTCATTAAAATAATATAAACCTATTCTTAATTGAAGAGTCTTTTGGAAGAGCTATTCTTTTTCCACTTCTCAAATTGCCACATAGGTAAGCAAATAGACATTTGAAGAATGAAAATAGAAGAGTCTTTTGGGAATGCTCTAAATAGTATCTCCATTTCCATCACTACCAACAAATTCATTGCTTCTTTTATTTATTAATGATTGGTTCATGAGTCCTCTTGAGTTAATTTCTACCAACTAATATTTATTGTTTTTAATCACAATGAAGGAGACCGCTAATATCCCACCTAATATCCCACCTTTTTCATCCCACTACATATGGCATGTGAGGTGTCAAATTGTGAGTGTATCCACTCACAATTTGACACCTCACATGCCATATGTAGTGGGATGAAAAAGGTGGGATATTAGGTGGGATGTGTAGCATTACTGGTCTTGAAAATTCTATTAACAAAATAATAATGATTGTCTTTAATATCATTAATTGAAAAATGCATTGGCTCTTGAGCTTATCTATACAATTTCTATATAAGACACTTCCACCAAAGAGGTCTATTTATTCTCTATTGTATTTAAATTTTTTGTTTTCTTATTCTGTTTTTAAATTTCGATTAATGATTTGGTTATAGATACAAAAATGTTGAATTTTTTTTTTTTTATGATGCAGATGAATTCCAACCCATTTTGCCCAACAGAGGATAGACATCTTGGCTTTCTGTACTTATCGACATCTTGGTTTTCATGATCTCATGTCCTCTGTGTGTGTGTGTGTTTTTTTTTTTTAATATTCTTTTTGAGATGTTTTTGATTTACATTTTTCATGTTGTGTTGAAGACAAAATGTACATCGGTTAGAAATGGAAATAGAATCATGACCGAATGAGATTTTGATTTTGATTTTCTTCTTAGGTGGATGAGAAAATAAACAGTCAAAAACTTCATTATCACTTTCAATAAAAATAATTTTAATACTCAAACAAGGCTTCAACACCTTTACGCCCTTAATAAACCTATTATAACAAGTCTATCATATCTAAAATATTATATTGGTTTATATATCTGCCGTGTAGAGTTGAAAAATTGAAATAAAAACTCACACGAAAAAGACAAATTTGTTGAGGTTACATTATGATTTTTTCATGTGAGCCTCCAAAAATTACTATATATCTCTCTCTCTCTCTCTATCTATATATATATATATATTGAATTCTTATCGATGTACACTGATATAAGAGAAATATAGGACATTCAAATTACTATATCCCTATATATATATTGATTTCTTATCAATGTGCACTAATATAAGAGAAATATAGGACATTCAAATCTATAAACCAACAGTTAGATTTGATATTTTAAAAAATATATTAAAAATGAGATATATATTAAAGAAATCTTGAAATTATTTTATTGACCTCATCAACACAAATTTTCTCTATGTATTTACTTCTCTCTTTCATAACAAATTGCCTATTCGATGTTTTCACTTGGAGAAAATAAATCTTTTCTTCAATATTAAACTGTAATGTAAGTGTGTAATCAAAATTATTCACACAATCCTTAGTAAAATAAGAAAAGTCTCACTGTTACCAAGAACATTAACAGGTTTTCTCTTAACAAGTATGCTTGAAGACAATAAATCTTTTCTTCAATATTAAACTGCAATGTAAGTGTGTAATCAAAATTATTCACACAATCCTTAGTAAAAATAAGAAAAGTCTCACTGTTATCAAGAATATTAACAGGTTTTCTCTTAACAAGTATGCTTGATGGTGGCCTTCTATTTTTCTCTTAGCAAGTATGTTTGATGGTGGCCTTCTATTTGGTTTCTAATTGCTTGATTAATGATTATCAGTTTCTACGTTTCATAGGTTTGCTATATACACTAGAAGAATTTAATTTAATTTTTTAAAAAAAAAGTTTATACAATTAATAAACAATTTTTTTTTTTTTTTTAAGATAAACAATGTTAAACTTACGTTTTTTTTTAGTAAGTTAGTTGCAGAGGAAATTGGTGGGGAGGATTACGAGGAGGAGAGAGTTGATCGGTTAAAGAGCAGTAAATAGGTTGAGAAGATTTTTTTTTTAATTTTTTTGACATAGATATATCCGTCAAGCAATTACTTAATTTTAAGGATTAGATATTGTATTCCTTAAAAAAAAAAAAAGATTAGATATTGTATTTTGAAATAAATTACAACAATTACAATTTTTTTACAGTTCACAGTTACATTGGTCCTCAGTGTTGTTGTATGCATAGCGATATTTTTTTTCTTTGATATAATTTGTCGGTGTGTATATGCATGCATCAATTCAAATATGAATTTATTTCTTTCTTTAAATTCAAAAGGATTGGTGGCCGATTTTAATGCAACACGAAATGGTAAGGTTCGAGTCCGTAAACATTCGATCATCTATTTGTTTATTATTTATTAGTAAAAGTGGTATAAAAATGAAATTGAAATTTAAAGTAGGTGTGGTTTAGTTATCAAGGGGGCTGCCATGAAATTGTGACTCCCATGCTTCTCTAATCAAATCAAGCATGTGGTAGCTACTTTTACAAGGAAAAAAACGCCATAGCCATGTCAACTACAACAAGCATTGTTTTATATTTCGTGATGCCCGCACAGCTAGTAATACATTATAATGAAACTCATACTTGATGTGAGAGAAGTTTGGTATTAAATTTCTTAAAACTTTAATATTAAATATCCATAAAAAATATATTGATTCATCTGAGAAAGATAGTTTTTAATCATATTTATCTTTAATCTTTTGATAGTCATCCTAGATTCATGAACAAAGATTTGGCATGAACCGGTTTTCTCATATTAATCCATTAATTTTTCTTAAAAATTAATAATTGTAGCCATTAATTCATTGGTCCTCACTCCTTATACAATGAACCCACTTTGTCATATTAATCCATTAATTCTTCTTATATTAATCAATTACTAATATTAATTAATTAATTAACTATAAGATGGACCGATTTTCTCATTAAGTAATTACTAATATTAAAGTTACAAAACCTAGAAAGGTAAAAGGTTATAAAATCAAATGGTTCTAAAATTATAATAATAACAGTCATCCATTGGATTTCAAATTTAACCAATCACGCATGCATTAGCAATTAATGCATGCAATGAACCCAAATTCATTTACGGCACAAGTTAACTCAATCCATTAGGTTATTAATTTATTTATATCGCACATTCAATTATTCACATTTCATTTTCAACAAAAGGGAAAAAAAAAAAAAAAAACCTTCATTTTCCACCCCATTTCCTATAAATTTAAATTATACATTTTAGAAATTTTCCATTGGGCTTTTTCAACTGATTTAAAAAAAAAAAAAAAAAAAAAGAGCAATGATTTTTTTAATTCTTTTTAATATACAGTCTTTCTATTATTAGTTTGAACTGAGTTTCTTACATGTGGGTCATTGGATTTAAAAGATACTTTGACAAGTGCATGCAGCCAAGTCAAAGTATTTAAATTCAATGACCCACATGTAAGGAACTGATACTTTTTTGTCAGTTCGAACTGATAATAGAAAAATTGTTTTAATATATATATATATATATATATATATATATATATAACAAAATGTATATATATTGCTGGGTTTGAAATTACATTGTTGGTATGTTGTTTGTATATATTGTCATAATTTTGTTAACGAATTGATATTATTTTTGGATTATTTATTATTATTTTTTTTACAGAAGACAAAAGTTTGTGTGTCATTGATGCTGGATAACTAGCAAGTGAAAAGCACTATCTCAAATCAATCCGTTAATAATTTGGAAGATAATACATTTTTTTATACCTTTTTTTTTTTGTTTCAATAATTTGGGATCTGATTTTGATTTTTTTTTTTTTTTTTTTTCCTTTTTGAGTATTATTTGTTTGATGAGATTTAATTTTTGTTTGTGGTCAACGTCTGCATTATATGTGTTGTATTGTTGTTTTGGATGGAAATTTTGAGTCTCCTATTACAAATTTGCTATTTTTTTATTTTTTATTTTTTTTTAATTTTTATATGTAGATATGTTTACTCATGTATATGAAGATGGTACATATTCTTCCCTTAGGTGGACTTTGGAAAGGGAATCCTTTAAAAGCATTTTTATCATCATCTTCAGAAGTGTGGTTGTTAATTCAGAGCTAATAAGCAACATATAATAATTAGAATAGGACTTTTTCTTTGAAGGATAATTAGAATACGAATTATAAATTTGATTTTCTAAAAATGAATTATTGAACCAATTTCCATCTAATTAAGTTATTAGGTTCAATTTAAAATTATTATATTGAATATCATTATCTCAAACAAAAAATAAAAAATTTAAACAGTCCAATGACATTAATAAATTAAACCCCTTAAGCTTCTATTATGACTACATTGCATACACTACATGTAGACGCTGCTGCCTTCAAATTGGTCTTCTATCTTCAAACTTCCTGTAATCAAAAAGATTCAAAACTCAAGCTTGGCTCGGATTGAAAGACATCAAAATGATTCCTATGAAGTGTCTCTAAAAAATTATAGGTATATATAAATATATGAAGCCGAGGTATTTATGAATATATGAAGTTGAATTTGTAATTTTGAGAGCTATGGTGATGAAATGTTTGTTGATGCTTTGAAACATACTAATTTTTGTTTGAAGTTGAAAATTGTTACGAATTGTGTGTTAATCCTTCCAACCTTCCTCTAGACTTAGCTATTGTGAGATTTTCTTTCTAGAACTTGGAGTTTTAATACAACAGATTTTAAGATTTTGAAATATGAGAATTTGATGATTTATACTTCCTTTTTGGATTGCAATATGGAGGTTGAGAATTTATGATAATCAAGAAAGAGGTGGTGTGGCTCAATCAAGTCTTTGCATGGATCGCCTAGGTGAACTAGATTGTTTATTTTACCTTGGGACTTGGTTGTGTGGTTATGGAAATATTTGTCATTTCAATAATCATGTTTAACAAGTAATTAAGATTTCTTGCTTTGAAACAAATTCCTTTTTTTTAACATGATTTTATGGGGATTAATTAAATGGATTTCGCTGGTGTATACTATTCTTAGTGTCATTGTTAAAATTTTGTTTGAAGAATTAAAGAGGATCCATTGAGTGATTGTGTTCCATATATCCAAATCCTTTATTGGCAAGAATATAATGATCGGGCTATTTTTTTTAGAGTAAATGCTACTTTGCCTAAATTTCTAATTGGTTTTTTTTTTTTTTTTTTTTTTTTTTTTTTTTTTTTTTTTTTTTTGAATTGTGATAGATTTAAATGGAGAAGTGTTGCATGCGAACATGAGATTTCCATTTGCGTTGACCTAACCATTGAGAAAATCGGAAAATTGGAAATTGTAGTTAATGAATTTTTTTTTTTTTGAAGTTCGATATTCAAATATTGGGTTATGAATTTATAATTGGTAATTTATGAAAATTTAGTGGCTTTGGTGTTAGTAACCATCCTTTGTCTCTTCATACTGGGGAACTATCTACACCGATTTATATCTATATTTATATAATCTCTAATAATTAGAGATTGAAGTCGATTGTGTATTTTACAATGCCCGCACATCGTGCGGGCTACAAACTAGTATATATAATAATAGAGTTTCACAACGCCACATGTCGCCGTATGAGAGCTTTGAAATTAAATGTAATCATCATATATATCATAAATAATAGGCTTTTTCTATTTATATATATTAAAATTCATATATTCATTTCTATTTCTATTTCTACTTCTATATATCTATATAATAATAATAATAATAATTGAAGTCCAAATCATGAAATGACACTACTGCAGAGGAACTCTGGGACAGAAGTTGGTGTATTGAGAGCATCTCCAATGTTTTGCTCTAACTTTAATTTCAATTTGAAGTTAAATGGGAATCTTCTGGGAATATGTTTACACTAAATTTTTTTTCCACTCCAATGTTCAACGGTCAACACTAAACTTTACACCAAAAAAGCATCTTCCCAAATCTCAATAAATATCCCATTAAATCCAAAGCATTATTCATTTTAAAAGTATAACTTTTTTTTTAATGTATAATTAATAAGTAAATTAATAAATTAAATAAATATATCAATGTGGGTGTCATTTTGAAGATCTCAACGAGATCTTTCTAATGGTATATTTTTTGGAAATACATATTATTTAATTAAGAATAAAAAAGATTAATTAGAAAAGGGAAAAAAAAAAAAAGAATAACATATGATGTGACGTTTAAAAAAAAATAAATAAATAAAAATAAGAGTCGAGAGTTGAGGAACAGTGCGCGGTAAACCCAGCGCGCTACTGTTCCTCAACGCAACTTTTTTGTCTTGGAAAATGGGAAATGAAGCAACGTTATGCTCTATGTTGAAGTTGGTGGGATGGATAGCGTGACGTTGGAGAAGCTCTAAGTGCTCTGCTTGATTTGTTGGCAATTTGGAACAAAATTAAGATATTCTAGATAGTGTTATGAATAAGTTGGGCACTTTCTTGTGATGGAAATAAAACCTAGAGAACTACCCTTTATACTCTTGCAATTTAATTACTTACGTATCCTGTCACACAACAGATTCTATATATATATTTATTATTATTATTATTATTTTTAAATGTACACCACCGATATTCCTCTCTTCCCAGCTACACCTTGGATTTAAGGCTACCCTATCATTATTTTTACAGGTATTATCGATTTAGTCCTGAGTTTCTGTGAAAGATTAATTTTTTAAACGAGTTTGCTTCTTTACAACCCTTGATCTTTTACTTTTCAAAAATATATCAAATTGATCCCTCTGATCAAAATTTTGATGGCCAAATGTGACAGAAAATACAAATTGATGATTTTTCCCTTTGTGTTTAATTATTGAATGGGAATGACACTTTTGCCCTCCAAGCTTTTACAATTTGACAACTTTTACTAATTTGGATTGTCAAATACAAAATTGACATGTGTTATTAAACTTATTTATAAAAAATGCTTAAAAATTAAATAATAACAGAAAATTAATAAAATACATTAAAAATAAATAATATCACAAAAATATTACAAACTTTTTAATGAAAAACCTATAAATATATAATAACTCTTCAAATAACATAAAATTATTTATTTATTTATTTATTTAAAATGGAAATCCATTAAAAAGACAAAAGTAATTTGAAAAATGATTTTTTTTTTTTTAAATTGACCTCCACCATCCTTCTTGAAATTTTTATCCACCTCCACAAGTCAAGTTTAGGAGGATCCATGATATGCTAACTGGGTCAAAATGCAAAGCCGAGTCAAAGTAATCAAACGATTCTAATCGGCCCAACGGCCCAATAGATTTTGGCCCGCTCTTAGCTCCACGTACACTTTCTCCTAATAGCTATTAGCAAGTAAAGAAATTTGTGATGCAAAACATTTTCTTATGAATGTGTTCTTAATTCTAGACAGCTATCGATAGTTTTTTTTTTATAGTTAAATTCTATTACATTAATTACCCTATTAATAATTATTATGTGCAGGATTTCCACGTGTTTTTTTGTATGAATCGACTCTATAACGTTACAGAGTTACCTGAACACTCTCCCAAAAGTGACAATATCACTCTGTAACATTACAAAGTCAATTTTGTACGAAAAAAATGTGCAATTGTTATAGAATCATGCCAATGTATTGTTCCATTCCTATCTCCTTCCTCCAATCTTCCACATATTGCCATTCACATCATACAAAAAAAAAAAATTCAAACCATATATATAAATCTTGACTAAAAGTTGTTAATTATGATCAAATAAAAATATACAAAGAAACCAATCGAAAATTTCACACAAACTGATCAGGAGAAGGGAAGCTAAGGTGCTTAAAGCAAGTGAACCCTCCATCCACCACAAGGTTGAGACCTGTTATGTACTTGGATTCATCTGATGCCAAATACAAAGCAGCCCGAGCTACGTCCACTTCTTCACACTTAGCTCCCTTGAGCTCACTCAGTCCATTGATGATATCAGTTATCTGTTCCGGTGTCGCGCCCCCGAAAATTTTGGCTATCTCGGTCACTGCCAATCTGGTCGGTATAGGAGCCGGTGAAATGCAATTGATCCTCACACCAGCTCTGCATAGTTCACTGGCCACTGACTTGACAATTCCAGGAATTGTAAACTTTGATATTGTGTATGGATGTGGGCCTATCCCACCCATCAGCCCACTAATGCTTGATGTGCATAGTATGGACCCGGAGCCCGTAGGCACCATCACTCTGGCTGCGTGCTTTATCCCGGCAACCATACCCCGAATGTTGATCCTCATTACACGGTCGAAGTCGTCTAGGTTAAGGTCTGCGATGCTCGGTGGGAACGCGGGGCCTGTTATTCCGGCGTTGTTGTACATTATATCAAGCTTTCCGTAGCGGTTCATGGCTGTTTCCACAGCTTCTGCCACTTGGGACTCAACGGCTACATCGCATTCGACAAAGTGGGCTGCAGGGCCCAGGTCGGTGGCTGCATTTTAGCCCATGTGAGTGTCGATGTCTGCAATGATGACTTGGGCTCCTTGTTGGATAAATTCGTGGGCTGTTGCCTTTCCAAGACCATTTGCACCACCTGTTATCAAGGCTACTTTGCCTTCTAGTCTTTTTTTTTTTTTTTCAAAGCAAACAACAAAGATTACTCATGAATGTCTTTGAATTTTTTGCTCATTTTGGGGGGTCGTTGATGGAATATGAACCAAACTTTCAACATCATCATCAATATAAAGGTAACTAGATAAGATTCAAATAATTGGAAATGGCAAATCAAAATAATGTTGGCATGTACAAAGATAGATTTTAATAATCTCCGTTAATTATGATCCAGTTATGATAAATTGAGATTAGTTATTTTTTTGGTTTTTAAACTGAACAAGTCGAAATGTCAAAATTGAACAATATATTAAGACAAACATGATCAAGCTAATAATTATATGTGTTATGAAAATATAAGTGAATGTCCAATCTCACAATGTAACCTGTGATCCTTCATCTTCTACAATTTACTCTCAAGTTTATGGTACCATTTACTTTCAAGTTAATGGCTCCATTCATTCTCAAGTTTATTGCTTGTGTCTTTTAAGATTGTAAGCACTACATTGTGAGCCTATAAAAGGGAGGTCTCACCAATTTGTAAACACTATTGAGAAGTGAATAAAATATCATATTTATATGTTGTCTATTTCTTGATTTCTTCTTGTGTTCTTGTGTTCTTACTATTAAGTTCATTTCACGTTATCAACACGAAGTAGCTCTGATCAGATGGCTTCGGATCATACTAATGATTTGAACAATCGAAAGATGAATGATGGAAGATGAATGTCTTGTAGACAGTGTCACAATGCATACAATCCTTCGAAACAAAAAATATTTCACTCATTTAAAATTAGCTAAAGCTAATGTTAACACAATATCAGGTACTACAAACCTGATAGACGGCTCCTGGAAGAGCAAATATTTTGTTACCAAATGGGACAAAATTACAAATTAATGATGCTTTATATTCTAGCAATTCCAGAAGAAATTTGCTAAGCTTTAAAGATATTCGTCTTAATCAATACCACATTGAGACTACCAATGAAGGTAATATAGAATACAGTTGCATCACTTCTATCGTATCATGCCAGAAGCATATACTAGAAAGATTTTTTGGACTTTCTTCTGGGTTGTATCAAACTACCATACGAACTATAGAAACAAATCTTGTATTGAACCAGAAGTTCAATGATCCAAAGACTTTTATGCTTTGGCATGATAGACTTAGTCATCCAAGATCAATTATGATGCGGAGAATTGTTGAAAACTCACATGGACATTCCTTAAAGAACCTAAAGATTCTTTAACCTTCTGATAATCCATGTGCAGCTTGTTCTCAAGGCAAATTAATTACAAGACCATCCACAACGAAGGTCAATTTTGAATCTCTAAATTTTTTGGAAAGAATTCAGGGTGATATTTGTGGACCCATTCACCCATCTTGTGGACCTTTTCAATATTTCATGGTTTTAATAGATGCGTCAACTAGGCGGTCACATGTTTGTTTGCTCTCTACCCGTACTGTTGCATTTGCAAGACTTCTTGCTCAAATTATTTAATTACGAGCACAATTTCCTGATTATCAAATTAGAAAAATTAGACTAGATAATGCAGGTGAATTTACATCTAAGGCTTTTGATGATTATTGCATGTCAATTGGTATTGATATAGAGCATCCTGTTGCACATGTCCATACTCAAAATGGTTTGGCAGAATCCTTGATAAAACGTTTCAATTAATTGATAGGCCTTTACTTTTAAAATCAAAGTTACCTGTTTTTTCATGGGGACATGCAATATTACATGCTGCATCGTTAATTTGTATTCGACCAACTAGTTATCATAATTTTTCACCTTCGCAACTTGTCATTGGCCAAAAACCAAATATTTCTCATTTGAGAATTTTTGGTTGTGTTGTTTATATTCCAATTTCACCCCCACAAAGGACAAAAATGGGTCCTCAACGAAAACTTGGAATTTATATTGGATATGATTCTCCTTCAATAATTAGATATCTTGAGCCTTTAATATGAGATATTTTCACCGTAAGATTTATGGATTGCCAATTTGATGAATGAGTTTTTCCATCGTTAGGGGGAGAAAAGACAGATAAACGACTGTGAACTTATATGGAATGCATCATCTTTATCTCAATTTGATCCTCCAACAAATCGATGTGAACTTGAAGTTCAAAGGATTATTCAATTGCAAAATATTGCAAATCAAATTCCAGATGCATTTACCGATTCAAAGAAAATAGTAAAATCATATATACCTGTTGAAAATGTCCCAGTAAGGGTTGATGTCCCTGAAGGACAATTAGATAAGGTAAATGAAATTAAACCACGCTTGAAGCGTGGTAGACCAATTGGTGCAAAAGACTTAACTCTAAGGAAAAGGAGAATACAAATGAAGCTTCAAAATAAAAGTGATTCTCCTGAAGAAGCTATCATCGAAAATAAGACAGCAAAAATTAATCAATTCGAAACTGATCTACTCCTGAAGAAGTATATGTACCAGCAACTAAGGAAATACAAAATCCCCCTGAAGAGGAACAAAATGATCATGTAGATTTACAAAATAAAGAAATTTTAATCTCCCCGGATGAGACTCATGAACTAATCTCAATATATTATGTTGGTTCTAAGAAATTCCTGGATCGAAGAAATATTAACATTGATGATAAATTTGCATTTGCTGTCGCTTTTGATATTATGAATAATGATGAAGATGTTGAACCAACAACAATGGAAGAATGTCGACATAGAAAAGATTGGCCAAAATGGAAAGAAACGATCCAAGCAGAACTAAATTCGCTTGAAAAACGTGAAGTTTTTGGACCGGTTGTCCTAACGCCTGAAGACGTCAAACCTGTCGGGTATAAATGGGTTTTTGTTAGAAAACGAAATGAGAAAAACGAGATTGTGAGATACAAAGCACGACTCGTAGCACGACTCGTAGCACAAGGTTTCTCGCAGAGACCAGGTATTGACTATGAGGAGACTTATTCCCCAGTGATGGATGCAATCACATTTCGATTTTTGATTAGTTTTGCAGCCTCAGAAGGGCTTGATATGCGTCTTATGGACGTAGTAACAGCATACCAGTATGGATCTATTGATACTTATATATATATATATATATATATATGAAAATCCCTGAAGGATATAAAATGAATGAAGAAAATTAAAACATAAAAGCTTGTATTCAATTAAGCTACAAAGATCCTTATACGGGTTAAAACAATCTGGGTGTATGTGGTACAGTCGCTTAAGTGAATATTTATTGAAAGAAGGATATGCAAATAATCCAATTTGCCCATGTGTGTTCATTAAAAAAATAAGAAATTGGATTTGCTATCATTGCAGGTATATGTTGATGATTTAAATCTCATTGGCAATCTTGAATGAACTCACAAAAATTGCATCTTACTTAAAAGATGAATTTGAAATGAAAAATCTTGGTAAAACAAAATTTTGCCTCGGCCTGCAGATCGAGCATTTACCAAGCGGAATATTTATTCATCAATAACATATACGGAAAAAGTCTTAAAGCGTTTTTATATGGATAAAGCTTATCCATTAAGTACTCCAATGGTTGTTTGATCATTTGATACAGACAAAGATCCATTTCGTTCCAAAAGAAGTTGGTGAAGAGATTCTTAGGTCCTGAAGTACCATATTTAAATGCAATTGGAGCACTTATGTACCTTGTAAATTGTACAAGGCCTGACATTGCATTTGCAGTCAATTTACTAGCAAGGTATAATTTCTGCACCAACTAGAAGACATTGGAATGGTGTTAAGCATATATTTCGTTATCTTTGTGGAACAATTGATATGGGATTATTTTACTCAAAGGGATCAAAATCACAATTATCGGATATGCGGATGCTGGATACCTTTCTGATCCACATAAAGCCCGATCACAAACAGGATATTTATTTACCTGTGGAAATACTGCTATTTCATGGAGATCTGTTAAACAAACAATGGTTGCCACTTCCTCAAACCATGCGGAGATATTAGCAATTCATGAAGCTAGCAGGGAGTGTATTTGGTTAAGATCTATGATACAACATATTCGGGAGACATGTGGACTATCTCATGGAGATATGTTAAACAAACAATGGTTGCCACTTCCTCAAACCATTCAGAGATATTAGCAATTCATGAAGCTAGTAGGGAGTGTATTGGTTAAGATCTATGATACAACATATTCGAGAGATATGGGACTATCTTCAATAAAAAAATAGTTCCCACAATATTATATGAAGATAATGCTGCTTGCATTACACAGATTAAGGAGACTATATTAAAGGTGATCAAACTAAGCACATTTCACCAAAATTCTTTTATACACATGAGCTCTAAAAGAATGGTGAAATAGATGTTCAAAAAATACGCTCAAGTGAAAATCTTGCAGATTTATTCACAAAAGCGTTGCCAACCGCAACATTCACAAAGTTAGTGCATAATATTGGGATGCGGCAATTGAAAAGTATTTCTCAAACAATTGAGATGGCAACATCAAAATGAGCATATTGATGAGGGGGAGTAATTGTTTAAAAGGAAAATTTGTAAATTGTACTCTTTTTCCTTCACTGAGATTTTACCCCACAAGGTTTTTCTCAGTAAGGTTTTAATGAGGCAGTTGTTATCACTTCCAATACTACTTTTCAGATACATATGAATAATGTACTATTTTTCCTTCACTAATTTTTTTCCCACAGGGTTTTTTTCCTAGTAAAGGTTTTAACGAGGCATATTCTATGTAAAATGGACATTCGAGGGGGAGTGTTATGAAAATATAAGTGAATGTCCAATCTCACAATGTAACTTGTGATCCTTCATCTTCTACAATTTACTCTCAAGTTTATGGTACCATTTACTCTCAAGTTAATGGCTCCATTCATTTTCAAGTTTATTGCTTGTGTCTTTTCAAGATTGTAACCACTACATTGTGAGCCTATAAAAGGGAGGTCTCACCTAAGTTGTAAACACCATTGAGAAGTGAATAAAATATTATATTTATATGTTGTCTATCTCTTGATTTCTTCTTGTGTTCTTGTGTTCTTACTATTAAGTTCATTTCAGTATGGTAAAACTTGAACTCACTTCACAAGTGTGAAACGGTAAATGCACATCACCTGAACTAAAGGAGGATACATAAATCAAGTGACTTTAAATCTTCTTAGAAATCTCTTTTAGTTTCTTACATTCATCAAAATCAATCTTTTAAGGTAAAGTTTGCTGTCATAAAAGATTTTATTTGTAATTATCTTGATAAGATTACAGTCAATAGGCTGCAGCAAACACTAATCAGCAATCGTAACATAGGTGGCCTTGTCACCTATAATGAACTTGTTGTTCCTAATAGAGAGTTTATTTATTAGTGTCTTTGTTTGAACACCTGGAAATAGCCTGACATTGCCGTTTTCTATTTTTTTATTCTTAAAAACAAATAAAAGCTGTACGGCGGCTGTTTTTTTTAAAAAACTAGTGTGTTACCGGTGCGATGCACGGGTTTTGTTAAAAAATATTAAAAATTTTACCTTTACTTTTGTCTCATATGTATATTTCCTAATTTTTTTTAATTTCTCATTTTATAATATAATTTAGCTATTTAGATTGCTATTTAGTTCAATTTGGGATAATTTATACGAATCATTCTCCCTAACTAATTAACAATACTTAAAAATAAAAATAAAATAAAAAAATAAATAATAAATAAAAACTAATTAATATGAATTTATGGTTTGTTAGGAAAAAGATTTATGATAACTAATTACTATTTATTAGTTACTATTAATTAGTTATAAGATAATTATATATATATATATATATATATATATATATATATATAAATAATAATAAGTTTCACAGCGCCACATGTCGCTGTATGAGAGCTTTGGAATTAAATGTAATCAATCAAATATGATTGCTCCTAATATCTTCTATTATTAAATGCTTTTTTCCTTTCTTCAAAATAATAAAGAAATAAATGTTACAATTAAATCAATTTAGTAAAATAATAATAATAATAAAACAAATAAATAATAACCCTTTCCTATTCAACCTTAACGTGGAATATGTTGGATTCTTAAACTGCCAAGCTAAATTCAAGGAATTAAAACAATGATTTTTATTTGATTAATGACAATGGTGGTTTTGTAGACTCAATTATTTAAACCATCATCTCTCTCTCTCTAAATCATTTATGCTCTCTCATTTCCCTCAATTTTCTCTATAAAAACCATCCAAAATCTCTTTTTTTTTTTTTTTTTTTCCAAACTCATCAAACTCAAAACAAGCGGTAGAGAATTGGATGCCACTGGGTGGTAAGAGGAATTTCTATAGATTTATTTATTTATTTAATATTTGGTTGAATAATTTTAATCCTTTAGTTTTAGTTTTAGTTTTTTTTTTTTTTTTTTTTTTTTTTTTTTTAATCTCACGTTTTTTCCATCTCAGCCTATTGACTCTCCCTCACGAGCAAACTCAAAACAAGCGGTGGGGAATTTGATAGCGTTGGGTGGTGAGAGTAAGAGCATCTCCAATGCAAATAAATAATTTAGTAAAATAATAATAATAATAAAAACAAATAAATAATAACCCTTTCCTATTCAACCTTAATGTGGAATATGTTGGATTCTTAAACTGCCAAGCTAAATTCAAGGAATTAAAACAATGATTTTTATTTGATTAATGACAATGGTGGTTTTGTAGACTCAATTATTTAAGGACTATGATCCTCTCCTCACCTCACCTCACCTCATTCTCACATTTTCCTCACCTTTTCAAAGCATATGATTGGTATTAATAAAGTGTCAATCACATCTTAACCATTGCAAATTCATTCATTGCAATGCTTATGTGTTATAAGATTAAGTGAGGTGAGGATGATGTGAGGTGAGGTGAGGAGAGGATCCTTATCCATTATTTAAACCATCCTCTCTCTCTCTCTAAATCATTATGCCCTCTAATTTCCCTCAATTTTCTCTATAAAAACCATCCAAAATCTCATATTTTTTTTCCAAACTCATCAAACTTAAAACAAGCGGTGGAGAATTGGATGCCATTGGGTGGTAAGAGGAATTTTTATAGAATTTTTATTTATTTAATATTTTGTTGAATAATTTTAATCCTTTAGTTTAGTTTTAGTTTTTTTTTTTATTTTTTTTATTTTTTTATTTTTTTATTTTTTTTTAATCTCACTTTTTTTCCATCTCAGCCTATTGACTCTCCCTTACGAGCAAACTCAAAACAAGCGGTGGGGAATTTGATGACGTTGGGTGGTGAGAGTAAGAGCATCTCCAATGCAAAAGTGTCTTGCATACCAATAATTGTTGACATGGCAACAATGTCAAGAGAATTGCTTTCTATGTGGCATAAAAATAGACTTGATAGACAATCAATTCAAAATTTGGTCTCCAATGCTTCCGTCTAAAACACAATTTTTTTTAATGATGTGTCCATCTTTTTTTCCTATTTTATTTTTTATTTTATTTCCTTACCAAAAATATACTAAAATTAATGTCAGTTTTAAATATTTGCTGAGTCAACCTAAAAAATAGCTGTGCAACAGACCGTCTGAAAGTAGACGGTCATGTTGACAATGTCTATCATTTTTTTTGCCACGTCAGCTTGAGGTTGAATATGCACGGTTGTATTGGAGACACAATTATTAACATAACGTCTATTTATCTTACGTGGCATCTCTTTTTTTCACAAGCCACACTTGCATTGGAGATGCTCTAATTTCTACGGATTTTGTTTTAATATTTGATTGAATAATTTATTTATTTTTTTGTAGGAAACACTTTAGTAGTTCAAAAGGTAATTTTGGATCGATTATGGAATTTTAACTTTGACGGTCTTGGATTTTCAATTAGCTGTCAACTGAGGTGTTTGTTATGGAACCATCAGGTAAGGCTAGCATCCTGCTCATAACCACCAATGCAGAAAATCAATGAACCGGTCGAGACTTATGATGTGTTTTGTACTTATGAACGATGGATTCGATAGACATACTATTACTATAGATAAATATTAGGATTATATTCTTGGTTCTAATTGTAACACTGTATAGTCTCTTAAAAAAAAATACTGTATCTACTTCGGTTTTTGGGTATCAAATACCTGATTTTTCCCTAGATTTTTTTAAGGTAATTTATACATTTTTTTTTGACAGTTTTTCTCTTTATATATTTTTTTTAACCTTTTTGTTCTCTTTTCTTTTTGGTTTTTTAGAATGTATTAATTATGCATATAATACAAGATTATTATTCCAAAAATAACTGTTTTTGAATTTTAATTATCCATATAAATGATAATAAATAAATATTTTTCAAAACATCAATTGTAATACCAAATTACTAGTAATTGTTTTTTTTATTTAAGAATTATTGATAAATTCTAAAAACTTATTAATTGTAAGATATTAATTATATTATGATAACATAACAAATAATTAAAATAATGGTTTCAAAAAAAATTAAAATAATATTTTTTGATCAATTATTAATGGTAACACATTATAAACATTAATTATTACATTCAATTCAATAGATTCATTTTCTAAATATATGAAATTCACTCTTAATTTTTATATATATATATATATATATATATGGTAATAAATAACAAATAACTCCTACTACTATTTGCATCTCCATAAAATTTTTCACCTTATATATATTTTTTTATTGAATCATCTATGAGACGACGTTTAAAAAATATATATATATAATCAAGAATTTATTAAAAAATAGAATGTTTTTAGAAAAAAAAAAGTGTGGAAAAATAAATTAATTTATCACTTGGTTTGACAATATCCTCCATGGAGTTTTTTTTTTTATAAAAAAATTAATACCTCTACAAGTATTTCTAGAATGAGCGTTTTTATAATATATATATATATATATATATATACATATATACAGTGGTTCTCTCATAAGGGATCCCTTATTTTAATTTCGGTAAGGACCACCATGAAATCATATCGATTTGAATGAATTTTAATCTGAATTTTTTTGTGGATGATAATTTCATTGAAATCTACCTATGAATAAAATTTGAGAATTTTTCAAGCACGAAAACTATTTTTCTTGAATTTCCTATATTTCGCCTATTTTTCTAATGCCTTCATATTTAAAAAAAATCGGTAAAAATAGTTTTCGTGCTTGAAAAGTTCTCAAATTTTATTCATAGGTAGATTTCAACGAACTTATCATCCACAAAAAAAATTTAGATTAAAATTCATTCAAATCGATATGATTTCATGGTGGTCCTTACCGAAATTAAAATAAGGGATCCCTTATGAGAGAACCACTGTACATATATATATACAATAATGCTACATTGCCCAAATGATGTGGCAACACCGTGGTCATTCATTTAAATTGTATTAGATTTGCATATTTTAAATGAATGGCCCAGAGTATTGCCACATCATTTGGGCACCAGATTTGGGCAATGTAGCATTACTTATATATATATATATATATATATATATATATATATATATATAGTATTTTCGAGTAAATTGGGGTGTATTAGAGGTTTCAAAATTTTAATTTATTAAAATGAAATGTCTTAAGAAAATAAATGTGAAAAAAAAAAAAAGGGATTGTAAATAGCTAATCTCAATAGTTATTTAACTCTATATAATTATAAATATTTATAATTCTTTTTCTATTTTTTACCTTTTTGTTTTCTTTTCTTTTAGATTGTTTAGAATGTATTAACTATGTATTAAATACAATATGATTATTTCTAAAAATAAAAGTTTTTGAATTTTAATTATTCTTATAAATGGCAATAAATAAATATTTTACAAAGAAAATTAAAATAGTAATTGTATTACCAAATCAATGGTAATCTGTTTTTATGGTTTTTTTTTTTTTTTTTTTTTTTTTTTTTTTTTTTTTTTTTTTTTTTATGGAATTAATGGTAAATTTTAAAAGCATATCAATGGAAATATATTAATGATAACATAACAAAAATTAATAATTTGTCATAATATATATATATAGCTAAAGAGATAGAGGGTTTTTCAATTAATACAAAAAATAATTTTTAATTAACCTATATAATAAATTAAATAATCCTTAAGGAATATGTTCATCTAAACTGGAATAATGGTGATAAAAATGGAGAGTCTCTGTTTATTAATGATATTGGAGACCTAAGAGTTTCCTTAACAGATTATTAGAGACAATAACCATCATTATAATACAATGATTTAATTAGAATCATATTCATTAACTACTTAAGATTCGGTTCATCTTGCTTTGTTGTTTTATAATTAGTTAGTTATTAATAATATCAATAATTCAATCATTACAATTCAATGAACATTATTTGTTGGGGAAGTCAACAGACATGTCAACTTCTCTGATAAACAAATAAAATCTTTTAACATTTCTCCTTAATTTGAGGATCTATGTATATCATCA
The DNA here is from genome assembly GCA_030490815.1 of Acer saccharum. Classification (NCBI taxonomy): domain Eukaryota; kingdom Viridiplantae; phylum Streptophyta; class Magnoliopsida; order Sapindales; family Sapindaceae; genus Acer; species Acer saccharum. The sequence continues at coordinate 28,535,638 of CM059866.1, forward strand.
ATGTTGGTGTGTTTTATTTTTTCCTGCTATCTGATGACCGATGCTTTATTGAAAGGAAAAACTACATGTTCATTAAGTTTAAATATGTTTGCATCAAAAATTTCGGTATAAACAACACAATGTTTTACAAACAATTTTTTATACAAAGCCCGTGCAACACTCGGGTTGGAAAACTAGTAAATAGAAATGATGATATGACACTATTTAGAAACTCAAAAATACATATTTGCATTGGAGATGATCTAATAAATAATCTGAATTAGTTCCAATTTTTTTTTATATTTTTTTTTACATTTAAATAATGTCAACTGACATTAAGTGTTAGTATTATTATGTCAACTAAAATTAAAAAATTGGCACAATATAAATTACATCAACAGTTACGAGGAGTGAACAATAAAGAAAAAAAAAATATAGCACATGTTCTTCTTATATTTCCTGAAGATAAACTTAAACTACTCCAATATATATAATCAAGATAGGTTATTATGTAGTGAATAATATAAGTCCGATTTGAAGAGTTTAGTGCTAGTAATCTATTAAACCTCATCCTTAATCTGTTCATAATGCATTTTGGTTCTTTGTCTTACAATATGATTTTGCTCCATGGTCTTTCACAGCTTCTCACTCATAAGTCAAAAAACAAAAGAAAAAAAAAAATACTCTTAATGAGCTTTTGCACGCTTTTTTTCATTAACAACCATCTCTTCTTATGATCTCATCTCAAATTTCAGCTTTGCTTGCTTAATCAATTTTTGACCATGCATGTCAAACACAACTGCATATCATTCTAAAAACAATTCTAAATGTGTAGAAAAGTGAAAGACGTACCCGATTGAAGTCCGTGTGATTCTAACAAATACATTTACCTTTAGACAAGTCTGAGCATAAGGGAGAAGGTCGATCAGTCTAATATTTTGTAAGAAACTTCAGCCGCAATACTCAATAAATCATCAACGCTAGAAATAATCTAATTTATGATTGAAGAAGTTGCGTTGGAGGTAGAGTTTAGAAAGGAGTTAGATTATATTGATGGGCAAGTACTCCCCTCATCACTTGGAATATGCAACCAACAATAATCTTTGATCTTTAGCAACAATAATTAAGTATCATGGATCCATATATCATATTTTCTGCATTTGTCCTTTTGCTCGGGCTCTTTGGGATTAGTTGTTTGGGACCTTTAATACCTCTACCCTTGTTGGCGGTTGTTGGCAAGATTTTTGGGAGGCCATTATTTTCATGTCTTTTGCACAGCTGAAGAATCTTTGGTTACTTGTTTGCCTTTCCATTCTCTTTGTTATTTGGTCTTCCAGGAACAAGGATAGATTTGATGAGGCTGCCCCTAATCAAATATAGTTTATTTATGCCTAACCTTATCAAAAGAAATCGTTTGTTAAAAAGATCATCCAATGAAAAACATGGAGTAAAGAAGATTCTAGAACTAGGGTTAAAAAAAATCCATTAATGATCAGTAAAAGATCAAGAGCACCTTAAATTCAGTGAAACGACCAAAAAAAAAAAAAAAAAAAAAAAAAATTAAGGAACTTGTCACTAGCCAATACCAATTGATTCAATGGCTTTCTTGGGTTTAGCTGATTTGACACTTCATCCTTTCTAACACTAAGCATGTTGGAAATTTTGTGACAAACTCTTAATTTGAGAGCACAAATTGAGTATGATTAATTCCATGAAAATGGAAGATTAAAGTGGATTCGAATTCTCCTTCGTGAGAGCTTCGAAATGGTATACTCAAACTCACAAAATGGTTAATGGGTGAATGAGAAATTTAGTCTCAAGGTGAGCCCAAAATGTGGTGAACAATGGCACATCCCACATTGGCTAGGGAAGAAACTTATATGTAGTATATAAGTAATTGTGTGATAGTAGCTATCAACATGTGTGGCATAGATGCTCTTTCTCACCCGTGCAGGGGGAGGGGGTGCAAATCATGGACCTCGAACATTCAAATACACGACTCGTGTGTGGACACGTCCTGCGCACACGAATGCTGGTCCGACTGGGCCATGAGAGTTAATAAGGAAAGTATTAATTGTTTGGATTCTAATTTCGTGAGAGTTAATAAGGAAAATATTAATTGTTTGGATTCTAATTTCTTACTTGATCACTAAGAATACAGAATCAGTGTTTCATTAGGAGTAGATCTCTTAATCAAGTAAATTCCAGAATAATCCCATAAAACCCTAGTTCATTTCCTATATAAACCCTAGTATACTCTTTACAATATTCATTCGAAAATAAGTTGTATTATAGAGCAGTAGGGTTCTTTATTTTCTGACCTCGTGTTCTTTCCTTTTGTGGTGAGTTTATACTCGATTTGAGTTCGCTGGTAGTGGATAGTGCTTGGGCCTTCCACTGTTGAACCGTTGTATCCTGGGAGATGATCATCAAACACATATGGTGTTGCCTGGCAAAATAGTCTTAAGGACACCATAACACAGGCCTCGGTTCTTTACTGTTTTCTAATGTGATTTTTCTTGTGTTGTTGCTTTCTGTTGTTCCAGATACGAGCCAGGTTTGTTTGGACTTATAAAACTACGATCTTAAGACGATTTCTTTTACTAATTTTCAAAATGTTCTTTCTCCTTCTTCAAACCTTCTAGTTTCAGATTTTGGTTTAGATCGTGACAAACTTGAATCATCACCGGTGCGATTTGCAAATGTGGAAATCGGGTTTCTTTTTGAAACACTGATTTCAATTTAAAACATATCCATTTGTGGAAATCGGGTTTCTTTCGAAACACTGCATTTCAATTGATTGGTTGATTTATAACTTTGGGAAATTGGGTATGTTTTCAGACATTGATTTTGAAATCAATTTTGATTTCACTTGGATAATCGGGTCTATTATTAGACACTAGTTGTGATTTCTTTTCTGAAATCTGGAATTTATTTGATTCACTACGATATCGAGTGCTTGATATCAACATTATTATTTTCCTCACTCTAAAACAGTTTGTTCTTGTTTCAAATATTATGGCGGACAAATCTAATGTGAACATGAGTGTTCCACTAGAGACTTCGAACGCAAATCCAACTGAGGGATTAGATGCTTCGGCTATGAATTCTTTGCTTGTGGGCAAAATGCCTATTATGTTGCCAAGCGTGGCTACAATGACTCCGGGTAGCAGTTCCTTTGTGAGAAACATGCCAGATCTGATGCTGAGTCAGTATGTGAGTCAAGGGAATGTTCTGACGGTAAATCCCTATATGAATTCAGTTCCATTACCAATGAATCACATGGAGAAGCCTGATAAGTTCAGTGGACCGAATTTTAAACGTTGGCAGCAAAAGATGCTGTTTTATCTGACCACACTGAACCTTGGCAGGTTCTTGACTGAAGATGCTCCTAAACCTAATAGTGGTGAAGAGCGAGATGTTCAGGTATGGAATGCTATTGAAGCATGGAACCACTCGGATTTCCTGTGCCGTAATTACATACTGAATGGGCTATCCTATTCGCTATATAATGTCTATTCTTCAAAGAAAACAACCAAAGAACTGTGGGAGTCATTAGACCGGAAATACAAAACTGAGGATGCTGGTTCCAAGAAGTTTGTTGTGGACCGGTTTCTTGATTACAAGATGGGGGACTCTAAGACAGTTATGAGTCAAGTCCAAGAGCTACAGGTGATTCTACATGAGATACATGCCGAAGGGATAGTCCTGAGTGAAACCTTCCAGGTGGCTACAATTATTAAGAAGCTTCATTCTTCATGGAAGGATTTCAAGAACTATCTCAAACATAAGCGAAAGGAGATGATGACCGAGGATCTGAATCTCAAGTTTTGTATTGAAGAAGATCATTGGAAGTATGATAAGAAAGATGCCAATGTGCCTGAAGCAAAGATCAATGTAATTAAGCTTGGGCAAAGTTCTAAACCAAAGAAGAACAAGCATGGGAAAGGATCCAAATTGGGTCCAAAGGGAAGAGTCTCTAAGAAGCCAAAATTCCAAGGGAAGTGCTTCAACTGTGACAAGCTAGGTCACAAATCTTTTGAGCTCAGGTTGCCAAAGAAGAAGAAGAACCACGAGGCAAATGTGGTTGCTGGGATCTCAAAAGATGTATTCGAGATCAATCTCTCTGTAGTTGTGACAGAAGCAAACCTGGTCGGGTCAAACCCAAGGGAGTGGTGGTTGGATACTGGGGCCACTTACCATATATGCTCTGACAGGGAGATGTTTAATACATTTGAAGACGAGGCAAATAGGGAGAAGCTGTATATGGGTAACTCAGCCACATCTGACATTAAGGGACGTGGGCAAGTCGTTCTCAAGATGACCTCTAGTATAACCCTGTGAACAATGTGCTGTATGTACTTGAAATTTACAAGAACTTGGTGTCCGGTTCATTGTTAAATCAGCATGGGTTCAAGATGGTGTTTGAATCAAACAAAGTAGTTATGAATAAACAGGGTACTTATGTAGGTAGGGGATATGTAACTGAAGGGCTTTTTAAGCTCAATATATCTATTGTTAAACGAACTATCAATAAAGATAATGCTTCATTTTATTTTCTTGAGTCTTCCAATTTATGGCATGGTAGACTAGGACACGTTAATTATGATACTTTGCATGAATTAATTAACTTAAATCATATTTCCACGTTTAATATTGATCCTAAATATAAGTGTTAATTTTGCGTTGAAGCAAAACTAACAAGGTCATCATTTCAAACTATTGAAAGGAAATTTGAACCTCTTGATTTAATTCACACAGATATATGTGACTTAAAATTTGTTCAAACAAGAGGTGGCAACAAATATTTCATCACATTTATAGATGATAGCACCAAATACTGCTATGTATACTTATTGAAAAACAAAGATGAAGCTATAGAGAAGTTTAGTCTCTATAAAACTGAAGTTGAGAATCAACTCAACAAGAAAATCAAGGTACAAAGAATTGACCGAGGTGGTGAGTATGTAGCATCATTTGGTGAATTCTGTGCATAACATGGAATCATACACCAAACCACTACACCATATTCCCCTCAGCAAAACGGTATTGCAGAACGTAAAAATCATACCTTGAAAGAGATGATGAATGCAATGCTAATAAGTCCTGGATTGCCTCAAAACATGTGGGGTGGCACTATATTGTCTAGCAATTACCTTTTAAATAATGTACCCTGAAAGAAAGAAAACAAGACCCCATATGAACTATGGAAAGGAAGAAAGCCTTCCTATAAATTCTTACGAATGTGGGGGTGTCTTGCCAAAGTGGCCATACCTATACCTAAGAAGGTGAAAATAGGTCTGAAAACTGTTGATTGTATTTTCATTGGATATGCACAAAACAGTAGTGCTCATCGATTCTTGGTCTATAAATCTGACATACCAGATATACATAAAAACATGATAATGAAATCTAGAAATGCAACATTTTTTGAGTATGTATTTCCATGTAAATCCAATGATGAAGCAAGTTCGTCAAAACGAACACATGCTGATAGCTGTGAGGACTAAGAACAAGAAAATGAAGTAGATGATGAACCTAAAAGTAGCAAAAGAGCAAGGACGGAAATGTCTTTTGGTCCAAATTTTATGACTTATTTGCTAGAAGGTGAACCTCAAACTTTCAAAAAAGCGGTAAGCTCTTCAGAAGAACTCTTATGGAAAGAGGCTATTAAGAGTGAAATTGATTCCATCGTGCCTGGATCGGGCTACTGAGCCTTTATTGTCCGCGGTTTTGGTTACCACGATTGCCTCCTTACCCTTTTCCTTCTGAGGACGGTTACCTCGCGGGTTTCTTCTAGGTCCAGTACTGCCACCAGCATCGGGCTGTGGAACCCCTTCTCTACTACTGGTTTAGTTGTTGGCTGGTTCCTTCTATAGTAGGCAGAATATCAACTACTGATTTCACCTGCCGGGGTCTGAAATCTATAGGGTAACCTAGGACTGGAAGCGGTGGTCCAAGTCTGTCAAAGACTGGTACTCGGGTACTTGAACCAGCCTCTCCAACGGTCTTGGGTGCTTCAAAAGGTATCCCCTGTGCAATCATCCGGAGGCGGATACTTTCTACATAGGCAATAGCCTGTTCTTCTAAGACATCCCGATTGATTTCCTGTCCAATTGGATCTTAGGGCGTGGAGCCCGTATTTGGAGGAAGGACCGGTGCCTTGTTGTTATTCGTTGATCCCCTTCCTTGCCTCTAAACTCTTTGGGTGGAAGTGAGGGATTGGGGTTCCAAGGGGTCGGGCTACCTTTGAGAGGATCAGAGTCTTATCTTCTTATTGGTTGGGTGGAGCTTGGTAGCTTCTTTGTGAATGATTGGGAGGATTCTTCCCACAGACGGCGCTAAAAAGTGTTAACAGGAAAATGTTAACAATGTCAAATTCCTATTAACACAATACAAATGCTAAAATGGTGAAATAACACTGTTCTATTGATAAGCGATGTACAATTTGAATGATACAAAATGGTGATTTCTAAAAGGTTCAAGTATGGAGTTTTCAGACACAATTGGCGATGGAGATCTCGTGCTAGTTGATAAGTGGAAAAGCTGTAAGGTGTAGGTCGAAAGTATGATCCTATTTTTCTTCTTGTAAGTTCCTCAAGATTGATTGGCTTATTTCTATGACAAACCACATTTGGGGATTGCTTTGTAAGGGTAGCTTAGGTGAATGGTGGTCATGCTCAAGGCCCTCTCAGGTCCTCAAGGTGATAAGCACTCCAAATGTATATTTCTTGTGCTTAGTTTTCTTTGAAGAGATATAATAGCACACACACACTTTTCATGTTCTCTTGTGTGCATTGCATTTGTATGCTTTCTCTTCACATGTCACTTTTCACACTTGCACGTATTGTTGTATCTTGCTTGTGTTGTTAGTGTGTCTAGTAATTCGTTTTCGAGATGGTTTGGAAACGTCCGCGATTGCACATTGGTGTGCTTGGTTTAGCACGAGGGCCGCTTTCGGAGAATGCCGTGGCTTCTCCTTTGATTTCACCTTTTGAGGTGAATCGGCAATTGACTTCGACGGCCTGACCGTCGAATGAAACCGCCGAATGAGTATGGATCCACTGGTCCAATTTTGTAGTTACATCGGCGGCCATAATTCGACTGCCGAATTATTCTAGTAAGTTGATTGGAAAAATACGGTTTCAATCGGCGGCTTGAACACTGAATGAAATCACCAAATTGAACTGGTGTTCACTGCCTCATTTCTGTGGTTTGCATCGACAACCAAAATTTGACCGCCGAATCATTCCAGTGTTCATGGTTCTTGTTAACTGCCAAAAATGGCAGGGGTCAAAGAAGAATTTTCCACCAATCCTATAAGAAAAGCCGGGGTAAACATGTACCATGGAAGAAGTATCCCGATACCTCGCTGTTCTACCGAAACTGACCGAGTACAAACTTCTACCCACTTTGATCAGGTTTAAGGCTTCCAGGACTCAGAAGGTACCAGGAAGCACAAAAAGCTAGGCTCCAAGGACTCCACTACTATGAGATACTAATACTTTTCAGCATCCTGGTACCCCGGTATCCTAGTACCCCGGTACCCCGATACGTACGTTCAAACAAAATTCAATAAAAGCAAGGAAAAGGCAAGGTACTTGAGTACCCCGATCCACTAAGAGTTGGCAGTAAGCATCAGGTTAATAAATGTCCAGTTATCAATACAAGAATCCTAGTACCTCGACCCTACTAGAAGCAAGAGTAGGTACACCGAGTAACATACCAAACAGAAGGACAAATATTAAATGCCATCGTTCGAGGTAAAGTATTGTTTTCATTCCCGCCATGCAGAGTCATATTTGAAATGGGAGTCAACTCCCACTCAATCTGTAAAAGAGATAATTGCTTGATTTTAGGGATCATATCCCCCCGACAACTTCGTCCATCGCCAAGGAAGGTTCCGTGAATCACTAAAACCCTAGGCCGAAGTTCTAGGAGGACATGAGAGAAAAGGGGACCTATATATTCATCGTATGAGCACTCAGAAAAGGGGACCAAACCCTACTTCATACTTTTCCACTTATCAACATGAACGAGAGCTCCATCGCCATCGCCTTCGCCTATTAAGTTTGCTTTTATCAGATAACCATAGCTATGATAAAAATTCGTTGTAACCCTACCATGTATTCACTATCAATAAAATGAGTTGCATATTCGTTCTAATGTTTTTTTGAACCTTTTTTTTTTAACTACTATCACCACCATTCTTATTGAATCTCTAGGAATCTAAAGGTATCGAACTACCTGATATATCTCCGACCAAGATCTACCCCGATCCTAGTCCCCTGGAATTGTTAATTGGAAAAAACTACTCCAGTTACAATTTTCGGTTAACACTTTTGGCGGCGTATGTGGAAAACAAACTCCCAACCCTTAACAAAGCTACCAAGCTCTACCCAGAAGATGTAAAAGATGAGGCTTCAGTCTTTTCAGGGGCAGCTCGCCACCTCGAGGCCCCATTCCCTCACTTCCACCCAAAGAAATCAAGGGAAGAGGAAGGGAGTAAGAAGCTAGATTCCGCCACCAGTTCCGCCACCTAATACCGGCTCCGCGCCGCAGGACCCCGCGGTCGTAGAGGTAAACCAAGATACCATGGAACAACACGCTGCGGCTTATGTGGAGAGCATTCGCCTCCGGATGATCGCACAAGGAATACCCTTTGAAGCACCCAGACTTGTAGAAGGGGCTGCACCAAGTACTTGGGTACTGGTCTTTGATAGACTCGGGCCGCCACTACCAGTGCTGGATTACCCTGGTGATCTTAGACCTCGACCGGTGAAATCAACATTTGACATCCCTCCTAGAAGGATCTAGCCAATAGCTAGACTGGCAATAGAGAAGGAGAATCCTTAGCTCGATGCAGGTAACAATATTGGACCCAGGAAGAACCAATGTGGTACCTGACCTTGGGAGGAGGAACGCAAGGAGCCAACTGTGAAGTTAGAAACTTCAGAAAACGAAGGAACAGTAGCCCGATCCAAGCACGAAGGATCCAAGCGCCTTGAGGATCAGATGGCCAAAATGGCGAAGGAACTCGAGGAGTTAAGGAAGGGGAAACATCGGGGTACCCGAAGAACCCCTTGGGGGAGATGAATGTGCCTTTCTCTAGGAGGATTAGAGAAGCAGAGTTACCCCCCAAATTCAAGATGCCCACCAAGAAGTATTCCAGATCAGAGGATCTCGTGAGCCATATGGAGAGCTTTGTCCACCAGATGGAAATCCAGAATGCCACCCGATCTACTATGTGTAGAATGTTCCCTTCCACTCTGACCGATTGTGCAAAGACTTGGTTCAGGAAATTACCCCCAGGTAGCGTGGATTCTTTTACAAATCTTACTACAGATTTCTATGCTCAGTTTCAGGGGATCAAATCTCGTCCCAAGGATCCCGTCCTACTGCAATATGTGATTCAGGAGCGAAGTGAAACGCTGAAGTCCTACGTAGAAAAGTTCCACAAGGAAGTGATCAAGATGGGAGTGTTTGCTGAGAAGGAGACCCTAGTAAATTTCAGAAGAAACCTGTGGGCTGGTAGGTTGTTCCGATCATTTGCCAAGCATCTGCCTAAGACATACCAGCAGGCTTATGACAGAGCGCTGGAACATGTGGACATAGATGAGCAGCTTCGAGTCAAGATTGAACATGACGAAGCCCGAACAACTAAGCGACCAAAGAAGGAGTATCCAAGACCAGCATCTGTGAAATTCCCTTAAGCAATATAGTGTAAATATACCTAGAGGGGGGGTGAATAGGTATAGGCTCCAAATTCTTCCAATTAAAAATAATGTGGAAAATTACAAAGCAAAATGCACACTTGATAAGATTTAGCAAATGAATTGATTTCACTAAGACAAGAGTTAATCAATTTACAAGATGTGCAAACAATGTAATATATGGAAGATAAAAAAAAGTAAAGCAAAATTGAACACAATGATTTTAACGTGGTAAAACCTCAAAGAGGAAACATCCACGGGTTGATACCACAACCACCGGCAAAGCAATCCACTATACGAAAAGGACTTACACACTCAAGCTATCAACACATGATATCCGCTCAAGCTATCACCTCCTAATCTACCCTCGGGCAAGTGAACTACCAAGCCTACTTCCTATCCGAGATGTGTCCTACACCTCTAGAAAGCAACTTCCTATCCAAGATGCTCACGTCTCTAGGAAGATTTCTTGCTTGACTATCCGAGTCCTCCCGACCCTAGACAAGACTTCTTGCTTGGCTATCCGGAACACTTTCCTAGCCAAGACTTCTTGCTCAAGACAAAGCTTTACTCACTTTGCAAGAGACTTCAACCTTTCACAAGGCAATGATCTAAAGTGATGCAAATGATGCAAGCACAATCAAATTAAGCTAGATGATCAATCAAGCAAAATGTACATGTTCAATGATAGTCTAGAATATGATTTCAACACACAATCACAAAAGTTATCTAGAAATCAAGACATGCAAATCAATAAGAACAAAGGTATCAATATTCAATTTAGCACACTAAAAACCTAGTTCTTAGATCATGAAATAAAACATAGAAAATAACATGAAGCACATCACACATATATTTTCTAGAATCAATTTCATGATAAATCAAGTTTAGCACATAAATGTTCAAGACTAATCACAAAGCTAAAACTCAATTAACAAATGATCAAATAACCCTAGCATGTGATCTAACATACTTCTTAACAAATTTCATCAATCAAATGGAAAGAATCAATAGTTGATCAAAAATGAAATTGAAAAAGAAGAAGTTGAAAATCAAGTACTGACCACGGACTGGAAATGGACCAGCTGAGAAAAATGCCGAAGTCAACTGCCTCTGGAAATGCTTGGGGTTTGTAGCTCTCTTCGAGACCAACAATTTTGGTTTTTGAATCGAATGATTTCGAGTTCGTATGAGAGAGATATGATCAAAACAAGTAAACAAAAATTGTTGAAAAACTGATGCGGGATTTCAAGTGTTCTTCAAAAAAATTGCATGAGTGTGGAGGGAAGGAGGATGGCTTAAAAGGAGGGAAAGGAGAGAATTTACGAGCAAATCACGTGGTGCCACATCAGCACCCCGTGGGGGGCGCGTGGGGCCCACGGCCTCCCACACGGGCTGGCCAAGTGGCCACACGTGATTTGCACATCTCTCGCGCGCTCCCTCGGTTCGTTGCCCCATATCTTGAGCATCCGACCTCCGATTTCGAATCTGTTTTCGGATTACGAACCGTGACTCCCTCATGCACGACTACGACTACTCAACATTGAAAAATGGTTGAGAAATCATCTCGGAATCCGACGATGAAGTCAACACAACAAATGAGAACGAAAAGTAGCATAGTCAACTTGTTTGGACTCGAAACCTTATGAATGAGTAACCGAAACGACCGGAACTTGATAAGGCATTAAATAAGAACATGTTCAAGTCCTAAACACAAAATATGAAAACAAATAAACACATATTCACACAAACATGCCATATCAAAGAGATAGTCACAAAGCATGCAACTTCACAATGTTTGTCAATACAAGATCAATGCATGAGCATACTATGAAGTGTGTGAATGTGTTATACCAAATGTTTGAACCACGATGCAGGGACACACATGTATGAATTGTGTGTGTGTGCGCTAACGCCTTGCAAGAGGATGGAAGTCAAGATATACCTTTGACGCTTTTCACCTCTTGAAGACGACTTTTGCACTAGACGTTGCTCTTCACTTTTTAAGCTTCCTTTCTTCAAATAATGTCCTAAGCAACAACTAATACAATCATAGAGTGTTTTGCAATGGAATCAAGCCAATACAAATAGTGAACCTTACAATCTGTAAAGAAGCTCCAGAACAATCCTCCAAATCGGTCGATTTACAGGCCACCTCCTCCCCGACATCAGGAAAGATACCTAGCGAGAAGGACTCCTCCCAGAACAGCACCTCTTCCAAGAGAAGTAGCTCATGTAGCAAGTGAGAAAGACTGGTACAACCATTACACACCACTCAATGCATCCCGATAGACTATATACCTAGCCATTCGTGATAAGGGTCTACTCAGGAAGCTTGGTCCGATGAAGGTCCTAGCTGATCAAAGAAACCGTTATAAATGTTGTGATTTTTATAAGGATGTAGGACACAACACATTCGAATGCTACAGTCTCCACAACCAAATTGAGGGATTGGTAAGAGGAGGACTTTTGGTCGAATTTTTGGGATAAGTGTGGGATAGCATCAAGGTAAGAAAGGAGGTGCAAGAGGAAATGCAAGATGTAGAAGAAATGAGGAAGGACGAAGGAAAGGATTTGATGCAGAAAATTCAAGTTATTCACACAATCAGCGGAGGCCTAACACTAGCAGGGACTTCTAACAATTCAGGGAAGAACCATGCTAGGAAGATCCCAAGGCTCACCACTGGTCATGACGTACTCCGGGTCTCCAGAGGGTCACAAGATTATCCTCGTTCTGCTCAAATCATTTTCACCAAGGATGACGCCTACAACACAGTTCAGCCCCATGACCATTCAATGGTGATCATGGTGTAGATTGCCAACTGCCGGGTCTACCGTATTCTGATAGATACCGGGAGCAATGTGAACATTCTGTTTAAATGAGCATTGGAGCAGCTCAACCTAAAGAACCCCTGTTACAACAGATGCACCACACCTTTGTATAGTTTTACAGGAGATTCTATAATGCCAGTAGGAACACACATTTTACCGGTGATAATTGGAGAAGCCCCCCTTCAGTAGAACATCATGACGGAGTTCATAGTGGTTGATACCCCATCTGCCTACAATGCAAACTTGGGAAGACCTTTCTTATCAAGGATCAGGGGAGTCTATCTATTTATCTTAACGTATTGAAGTTCCCAGTCAGAACCAAGGTAGGAGAAGTCAGGGGGGATCAACATGCAGCTTGCACCTGTTACGTAGTGTCCACTAACCCTACCGTATTAGCCAAGCAGTGCGCCCATGTTACTAGTGAACCGGGCCACAAGATTCCTGAACCAGATCATTATATCTTAGAGGAAGGGGGGCATACAAGCTAGAAGACATGGATGGCTACTTAGTAGATCACACAGGGAATGCTGATCACCTTAAAAGGTTTTACCTATAGAATTTGAAGAGAAATGTTATCTTGGTTGGTATAATTCTGATATATACCCCGATCTTTTGCTTTGTATTTGCTTTTGAAAAATTCAATAAAGTTTGCTTTTATTCTCTTACATGATTCTCTTGAGTCCGCCTAATTTCGCCATTTCTGATCGCCTCAAGACCAGGAAAGGCCACATGGCATTCCTGTTGCCTTGGTCGGGGTATACCCTCCTCCAAGAAGGATCTGGTGCATAAATGCATAAGAGGTGTAGTCGCCTGCCAGACTTTGCATCCTCAAGACCAGGAGGACTTATATGGACCTCCTGAAGCCTCGGACGGGGAATACCCCTTTCCAAGAAAAACCTGGTGCTAAAAGGCCCTAGTTGACTACCAGGATAGATCACCAAAGGATCAAGATACCTTATCAGGATACTTGAAACCTTTCTTCGTTATATTGCCATATCTACACATGAAAAACCTGGTGCTAAAAGGGGCTCAATAGCTCGCCAGGACAGATCACCAAAAGGATCAAGATACCTTATCAGGATGCTTGATACCTCACTTCGTTACTTTTCTATATCTGTGTACAAAGTCCTAATGCTAAAATGGTTTTAATTGCCTACTAGGGCAAGACACTAAGGAATCAGGCTACCATCCCAAGATGCTTGATACTTCATCCCACTAGATAATCTTATAAGGAATTTCCCACCTTCTAGAAAATCTATTGGGAAGTCAACCGCAATAGATTCATCTTCAGGATCCCCTATGAAAGATGCATCAGGTCTCCAGACTCACAATGTTCAAACCAAGGTACCCAAGCAACCCCGGCTTCCTACCTGGAGCGATTTGTTCTGGTCAAGGTGGTTCCATACTTAGTCAAATTTACTTAGCCAAAAATACTGTCAACTTATATGAAGGGGACTATCATCCAAGAGTTGCTTCTAGAGGATAAGACAAGTATGGATTCCTCTATTGCCATCCAAGCAAGATTGAAGTTAAGCGTAATAATATTCCGAGTAAGCTTGACTTGGATCACATGCAAGCATACGAGAATTGTCCTACACTGGGATATAAGTCCTACAAATAAGCATATGCTGAAAGTAAAACAGTGTGATAGCAAAAAGGTGGAGAGTATTATTCAATCAATTAGGGTGCCCAATCCCCATTTTCGGGCTACAAAAAAAGAAAAAAAAAAAAAGGCAACAGAAAGAAACTATCAAAAGAAAATCATGCATCTTTCTGTTTCTCTCCCACTAGCTTTTCCTGCCCGGACCCATCCACCTCCTCGGCTACCTCATCTCCTGCAACAACTTGAGTTTCCCTAATTCCTAGCACAACTGCTTCAACAGGAGGGCCCACTACCTCAATAGGGGGCACAGAGTCCTGCCCTAAATTATCTTGAGTAATAGGCAGACCCTGAGTTTCTTTCTCGATAGATTCAGAGTTAGCAGCAGCTTGAGAAGGACCTCCCTGGTCTTGATCTGCGAATTGGGTAGCCCTAGCCATAATCTGATCTCGATCCCAATTAAGGGGGGTTTGCAAGTCGAAGGGAGGAGGAAACGCTTTGGCAACTTCATAGGAGGCGGTAAAGTACCCATCCATAAAGGAAGAATCCACTCTGGATTCCAGAATACTCATTGAACCCTGTAAAAACCTATTTTCTTCTAGGAGAACAGCCTTCTCTATCTTGACAGTCTCCCTCTCAGCCCGACGACGCTTTGATTTGACAGTTTCTGTGTCATAGGCATGAGTCATCTACTTAAGCTTTACTAAGGCAGCTTGCCTACCAGACTCAGACTCGAAGGCAGCTTGAACCAGGGAAGTAACATTTTCCTCAGCTTGGGCTAAATCAGCCATAGTCTCCTTTAAATTAGCCTGAAGAGCCAGGTTGGCTTCCTTCAGGGCAATGACCCGCTGCCTTATTACCAAAGCAAATTTAAAACTCTACAAAGCAGTGAAAGACAGTAAGGGTCTCTCTAAAAAAAAAATAATAAAAAAAAAAGGACTCATACTCAACAAGTTAAAGGGATAAGGCTCATACCTTGGCAAGAAGGGAAGCTCCCTTTGCCACCAAAATGTCAGTAGGTAGAGAAGACATTGACTGCAGACCCCCACCAGGACAAGCGATGATAAACTTAGAGATAATCTCCTCCTAACCATAGTCTCGTGACCTCGATCCAGAAGGAAGATTAGTGGAGGAAGTGACCCTAGCAGCATCAACCTTCTTCCTTTCCACCTTAGTTAGGGGCTTGATTGGTATGGTGGGGGGCGGAGGAGGAGGAGGAGGAGGAGGAGGAGGAGGAACCACTATTGCAGGTGGGGTAATGGCGACATTAGAAGTTTGTTTTGAAGCAAAGAGTGGAGAAACTTTAGCCTTGGCAGCCTGTGCTAACATCTCACTCAAGGAGGGACGTGCTACGACTTTTGCGGGAGGAGAGGTAGGAGAATGTAAGGCTAACCCCGTAATCGCAGTAGGAGGAGTTGAAGCAAGTGGTCGAGATTCAGAACCGGTGCTGGCACCGATAGGAGAAGGAATAAGAGAATTGGCTGAAAGGGGATCCGGATGTGCTGACCTTGAAGGGGAAAGAGGAGAGGAGAGGAGAGGAGAGAAGAGGAGGAGAGGAGAGGGGAGGAGAGGAGCAGCAGAAACTCTTAGAAGAGGAATTAGTAAATACAAAAAAAAAAAAAAAAATGAGAAAAAAAGACAAGAAACAAAACCTACTCGGATGCGCAATGGATATCCTTAGATATCTCTCCAGTTGAGCACCTTCAAAGGGATCACAGGTAGGATACTTCAAATTTCTATAGTTCCTATTCTAGATCCTCTTGAGAATCCCCCTGGATTCTGTAGAAAGTACACCCGGGCTCCATTTATCTTTCAGAAAGAACTGAGTGGGAGTCGGGTGTTCAACCCCGTCTAGATGTATTGAATGGCCCCAATCATCACAACCCATTCATCCTTCTAACGTTAATTGTACTTCACGTTTGCCCCAGGAATGACGAACCGCATCTTGTTCTTGGGCCTCAGGTAAAACTAGCCCCGAGGTACCATACTCACTACCTGGTAGACGTAGTGAATCTCATTGAAGCCGGGCTCCCTCAACATACCATCCTTTTCACACTGCTCTTTCCAGAGCACTAGGAACCCCGTTAGTTTCTTCCAGAACATAGGAGAAAGTTGGAGGGGGGTTAGCTCCAGGGCAACAAGTAATCTACAAAGAGAATGGTGAAGGGGAAGCTGAACCTCGCACTTAAATACAGAAACATGAATTAGTAGGCGACCCGTGGGAGAGGTGTACACCTCATACCCCCAATGCAGAAGGGAGAGTCTGATGGTATCCGAGATTCTATAAACCCTCCTTAGACGAGCCAGGGTGTCAACCGTGCAGACCGAATCCAGGATAATCTTGCCATCTTGAAAAAAGGGCAGGGTCTCAACAAGGGCTTCGATAGAGTCGACAGTTAGAATATCACCCTTATTTTCCACCTTATCGTTAACATTGGCAACGTCCTCTTCGACTGCTATCTGGACCGAGTCGTCGGGCCTATTGTGGAAACCTGACACGATTCTGGGATTCTTACCAGAACGCGGTGCTGAGACAGGATACCGCCCCCATCAGCGTCACCTTCACCTCGACCACACTTCTTTCCCCTGATCAATGGGGAACTCACCTCCGAATCTGCCCGTTGCATGTCCAAAAGTCCACTGAAGATGTCAGGAGGATTGGTAGAGGTTGAACGGGGGTTTGAAGAAGTATGTTGAGGGTTCGAAGAGGTTGAAGGGAGGCCCTGGGAAGGGGCAGGAAGCTTGGAAGGGGATGCCATTGTAATAGAAAGAAAAAGGGAAAGAAGACTCAAGCAAAAAGAGAGATTGATTCTTGATTTCTGAAAGCACCAGTGGACATGAGCAAGTGAGGGAAGGAGCAATATATTTATAGCTGGAAGTTTGGGTGATTACCAGAATTGGAAAGGAAACATGGAGTAATGGCTAAAGACGTGTTCGAGGCGGTTTTCGAAAAAGTCACGCCAAAAACGGCTCGCTTTAAATCCACGGAGCAATTATTTTTTAACACGTTGATTGCCATTAAATATCGCTGTATACAAGGAGGATTTCCTCCTTAGCAATGGAAGCCAGCCAGACGAGACTAGACAAGTTGACATGATAGAAAATCCTTCAAACGGACTAGAAATCCTGACTCTAACCCTAGCAAGGTACCGGTGTTCAAGTCAGGGGGACTTCTGTTAACTGCCAAAAATGGCAGGGGTCAAAGAAGAATTTTCCACCAATCCTAGAAGAAAAGCTGGGGTAAACAGGTACCATGGAAGAAGTATCACGATACCCTGCCATTCTACCGAAAGTGACCGAGTACAAACTTCTACCCACTTTGATCAGGTCTAAGGCTTCCAGGACTCATAAGGTACCAGGAGGCCCGGAAAGCTAGGCTCCAAGGACTTCACTGCTACGAGATACTAACACTTCTCAGCATCCTGATACCTCGGTATCCCATTACCCCCGTACCCCGATACGTACGTTCAAACAAAATTCAAGAAAAGCAAGGAAAAGGCAAGGTACTTGAGTACCCCGATCCACCAAGAGCTAGCAGTAAGCACTAGGTTAGTAAACGTCTAGATATCAATACAAGAATTACAGTACCCTGACCCCGCCAGAAGCAAAAGCAAGTACATTGAGTAACATACCAAGCAGAAGGTCAAATATTAAATGCCATCATTCGAGATAAAGTATTGTATTCATTCCTGCCATGCAGAGTCATATTTGAAATGGGAGTCAACTCCCACTCAATATGTAAAAGAGATAATTGCTTGATTTTAGGGATCATATCCCTCCGACAACTTCATCAATCGCCAAGGAAGGTTCTGTGAATCACTAAAACCCTAGACCAAAGTTCTAGGAGGATATGAGAGAAAATAGGACCTATATATTCATCGTATGAGCACTTAGAAAAGGGGACCGAACCCTACTTCATACTTTTCCACTTATCAACATGCATAAGGGCTCCATCGCATTCACCCATTAAGTTTGTTTTTATCAGATAACCATAGCTATGATAAAAATTCATCGTAACCCTACCATGTACTTGTTATCAATAAAATGTGTTGCATATTCGTTCTAATGTTTTCTTGAACCTTTTTTTTTTAACTACTATCATCCACCATTCTTATTGAATCTCTAGGACGCTAAAGGTATCAAACCACCTGATACCTCTCCGACCAAGATCTACCCCGATCCTGGTCCCCTAGAATTGATAATTGGAAATAATCACCCTAGTGACAATTTTCAGTTAACAGTTCTAATTCGACTGTTATGATTGGCAGCCAGACCACCAAATCAAACCGCCGATCTGGTTTTTGTGTCAGGACATTTGGTATTCTGCGGTCTAGTTCGGCAGCTTGACCGCCGATTGAAACCGTCGATGTGTGTTTTTCAGGCAAACTTTTCAAAACGATGTCACTTCACTTTGGCTCTGTCTATATATAACTGTATGCTCTCTAGGTTAGTCTAACTCTAAAAAATTCCATATTTTACATTGAGAGCATCTAGAGGGAAAGAGTTTCATCAAAGAAACCACCTTTCTTCATCTTTGATTCTCTAAACACTCAAAACCAAATTCATGTGCATTTAATCTTCATCTAGCATCCTCTAGCATATCTAGAATGCTTCATTGCATGGGTTTTACTTCATCACATTTTGCTTGGTAAGGTTTTCACTTTCTTCATCTAAGTTAAGTGTCTTTCTACTCAAGCCATCTCTTTTATTACTTGTATGCTCTTAGAATATCATTCTAGTTACAAGGTAGAGATTGTATATGATGCATTGATTGAGTGTTGTATTGTGATAGCTTTCTAAGTTTGCATAATCTATGTTTAGCTAAGCTTTATGACATGTCATTTAGTCATTGATATCTAGGATTGCTTTTATTGATATCTTGTCATCCTAGATAAGCATATAGGGTTCCCTAGCTCTTTGTGCATTTTGAATATCACATATGTTCACATAGGCTTGTTTATCTCTTCATTGAGAATTAAGTCTTGTGTGAATACCAGGATTAGGTATTCACATAAGCAATTGGACTATGTTCACTTATACCGGGATTAGGTTGTAATACTTTTACCATTAGTGGATTCAAGGTTTGAGTGTGGCGCACTTACCAGCCCGTAGTTTTTCCCATGAGGGTTTCCACGTAAATATCTTGTGTCATTTATAATTCCGCACTTATTACACTTGAGATTTCTTTTGACTAAATAGGGGCTTGTTTGGAATATTGGCTAATCGCGAAAATTGGGTAATATCGATTAAAATCTATTCACACCCCCCCTTTAGATAATTAGAACACACCGTGCATTATTTGTTTCACCTCTTTTTCAAGAGTCTTCAATTATTTATAGGTACCTTTTTCTTGCCCATTACTCTGATCATCAATCAATCAATTAAGCAATCAACGGGATGTTAATGGTGGCCTTCTTTCAGGCGCATGAATGATTCCGGTAATTAAGTGATTTTATTTCCTTCCTTGGCGATCCTAACAGAGTTCACTAATCCCATCCAAAGTGGAGCTTTAAAGATGGTAGGAAAAGTCAACTTTCCTTGTATTCAAATGTTGGCGTATACCGTTTTACGTGGAGCTTGATTCTGGTTCCTTGGTGTATTGGTCCATTTCTTCCTTGGTAGTCTTTTTTTCATCTCATTCTTCCGTTGCCTGGTAGAATGGTCAGGGTATCCAGGTACCCTATATCCTACTGGGTCGTGGTACCTGTATTCCTTGTGTATTGGGTATCGGGTACTGGGATACTGGTACTCGATATCCGATAAGGCAGTAGTGGGGTACCTGGATATTGAAGTAGCGGGTTCCTTAGGACCTTGACTTCTCTATTTCCTGGTATTTGGGGGGTCTAGGTGCCTCTGATCTTGGCCCGGATTGGCAGAGGGTATATTTGGACACATCGGTCTGGCTCTTTCTTAGGGTAGCTAGATACTCTCTGTAACATCCTATTACTTCAAATAATCTTTGGCATGGATGAAAAATTCTTCTTTGGATCCCTATGGCGGTTAACAGTAATGTTATAGAAAGAAGAAATAAAGAGAAATTTAATTTTTTTCTCACTTAGAGAAAAATCAAGACCACTTTCATACACCTTTTATTTCCTCAAAATTCTTTTCTTTAGTCGCTTTTCTCTGTATATCATGAATCTTCACTAGGTATGACTTTATCTCAATTCTTTATTGTTTATTTTACTTGCTTTATGTATTTTTGAGGATTGATTGCGATTAGAGTGTTAGCTTTGTATAAATTACTTCTCATGTTAGACTTTTGAATTGTATTCTCACGTGTCATATGATGTACTGATCATGCATCTGCTACGTGCAAGTCAAATAAATAAAAGATAAAGTTAGTTTTTAGATTTTTAGGAATAGTTTTTGATAAATATTAGACTAAATAAGATTAGATTGTAGTTACCCAATCTAATCAGGTGTCTTTAATTAGTTATTTTATATTTATCAGTTAGGTTATTATCTTTTCAGTTTGCTGTATAAATTATGACTTGCATTAATGAAATAATATGATTAAAGTTTATTCTTAAATTAAGTGTTAGTTTACTCTAACATTTGGAGATTTTGGTTTCTCTTGAAGTAAACCATTACCATTTCTCCTTTGATCCAATTGTGCACGTAACAGTTGGTATTAGAGCCGGTTATGGATCCAAGGCTAGAGTGTTTGAAGATTTCTTTTGTAACACTCCGAAAGGAGATGAGAGAAATGTTCTTGGCCTAGAATGCTCACTTTGAGCAACTTTTTGAGTCTCAGACTTGAGTTCATAGACAAGGAGATCTATAGGTTGATGTTTCGGTAATCAAACATTTTGTTCAAGTTTGCAAGACATCAACGACTGATGTTCAAGCATCAAAACCATCAACAATGGTTGTACAACTACCCAAGTGAACACTTTCAATTTCAATCGGTTCAATTTAAACAAGCATAAAGAGACTCAATTCGAAAAAACCAACGATGTGCAACAACTCTTTATCAGTGACAAGATTGAGTCCGGACGAATTGAAGAACATGAAGAAGAAAGGTTTGTGCTTCAATTGCAACAAGAAATTTGGACCTAATCACCGATGTAGTATCCTTGAAGTAAATGAGTCAGTAGAAGACGATGAAGTAAACAAGGAAACAACCTTTGAGAAATTGGCTAAAGGAGTTGGATGATAAAAATTCCAATCAATTTCCTTGTGGATAAGGATGTTTCAAGGGGAAAGGAATGTTATGTGCATGTAAAACAAATAAAAGATAAAGTTAGTTTTTAGATTTTTATAAATATTTTTTTGATAATTATTAGATTAAATAAGATTAGATTGTAGTTACCCAATCTAATCAGGTGTCTTTAGTTATTTTATGTTTATTAGTTAGGTTATTATCTTTTCAGTTTGCTGTATAAATTATGACTTGCATTAATGTAATAATATGATTAAAGTTTATTCTTAAATTAAGTGTTAGTTTACTCTAACATTTTGGATATTTTGGTTTCTCTCGAAGTAAATCATTACCATTTCTCCTTTGATCCAATTGTGCACGTAACAGTTGGTATTAGAGCCGATTATGGATCCAAGGCTAGAGCGTTTGAAGATTTCTTTTGTAACACTCCGAAAGGAGATGAGAGAAATGTTCTTGGCTTGGAATGCTCGCTTTGAGCAACTCTTTGAGTCTTAGACTCGAGTTCATAAACAAGGAGATCTATAGGTTGATGTTTCGGCAATCAAACATTTTGCTCAAGTTTGCAAGACATCAACGATCGATGTTCAAGCATCAAAACCAACAACAATGGTTGTACAACTATCCAAGTGAACACTTTCAATTTCAACCGATTCAACTCAAACAAGCATAAAGAGACTCATTCTGAAAAAACCAACGATGTACAACAACTCTTTATCAATGACAAGATTGAGTCCTGACGAATTGAAGAACATGAAGAAGAAAGGTTTGTGCTTCAATTGCAACAAGAAATTTGGACCTAATCACTGATGCAGTATTCTTGAAGTAAATGAGTCAACGGAAGAAGATGAAGTAAACAAGGAAACGACCGTTGAGAAATTGGCTATAGGAGTTGGATGATAAAAAATCCAATCAATATCCATGTGGATAAGGATGTTTCAAGGGGGAAGGAATGTTATGTGCATGTCAAATAAATAAAAGATAAAGTTAGTTTTTAGATGTTTAGAAATTTGTTTTTGATAATTTTTAGATTAAATAAGATTAAATTGTAGTTACCCAATCTAATCAGGTGTCTTTAGTTATTTTATGTTTATCAGTTAGGTTATTATCTTTTCAGTTTGCTGTATAAATTGTGACTTGCATTAATGAAATAATATGATTAAAGTTTATTCTTAAATCAAGTGTTAGTTTACTTTGATATTTTGGAGATTTTGGTTTCTAGTTAACCAGTACTATTTCTCCTTTGATCCAATTGTGCACGTAACGGTATCTTATTATTGTCTCATAATTCATGAACAATTAGAACAAAATTGAGGTAATCCCCTCCCCCACTTCAAATGCGATCGTGAATTTGAGTTATATATGTATGTCTGCCTATCAAAACTCCCAAATTGATAATAATTCAAATTAATTTCCGGCCCAATGTTTGCAATTCAGAATTGTATTTAGACTCAAGACCTTCAAAGAACATTTTTATTCCTTACATTTAACCACACAGCTTAAATTAAATTAAAATGCAATTTGGCTCAAAGTATGATGATGATGAAATTGATCCGATCCGCTGCAAATTAAGATATATAAGCATAGCTCTCCCTGTTGTTTGAGTAGAATGATCGAGCACGAGTTAATTAAACAAAGTGGCAGAGAGTGCATGATCGACCAGCTGCTTTCTCAAGATTTTTCCAGCGGAAGATTTTGGAATTGAATTGACAAAAGCAACACGCCTTATCCTTTTGTATGGTGGAACCTGCAATCAAAATACGTCAGCCCATCAAAACATAAGCTCATGCATATGCATGACGAGAATGTATTATATATGCAATAATTAGTCTGAAATAGGACACTACTTATAGGTATGTGATCAAAAATGAAACATTTGGTATATATACAATCTATAGATAGAATGATAAAGCACAAGTTGACAACAATAGAAAAGTTTTTTGGAGTTTGATAAAAATAGAAAACCATAATATATATATATATATATATATATATATATATATATTGTGACTATTTCTAGCTATTTCTTCTTTTGGTATATATAAGTACAATTTATAGATTGAATGATAAATACCCTATTATTACAATATAATGATCATATTCAATAAGTAAATTGGTAATGAGGAGCATGCCTGCTTTGCAATGAAATCCATTACTTGAACCTCAGTGATTTGGCTTCCAGTTTTTCTCACCACAAAGGCCATAGGAACTTGTCCGGTTTCTTCATCAGGATACCTACTTGAGAGTAAAACATAAAATGACGCAAAGAAAACCATCACGAGTACGTATTGATAAAATATGAAAAAGAAAGTATAAAAAAATGAACATTTAGATGAATTATTTAATTAGTCTCATTTTTTTTCCCGAAAGAAAATGAGACTAATTAAATACATACGGAATCACAGCAGCATCAATAATTTCAGGATTGGTTTGAAGCAAATGTTCTAACTCAGCTGGGGGAACCTGCAAGAATATTATTTATTAATTATTAAAAACGAGTCTCTAATATTGGTAAAGAAATAAATTATATAATAAAATGATCATCACCTGGTATGCTTTATATTTTATCAATTCCTTTAACCTATCAACTATGAAGAGAAAAGCTTGAGAGTCGAAATAGCAAAGATCCCCGGTCTTTAACCAGCCTTCAGAATCTAAGATTTCAGCAGTTGCCTTGTCATCTCCTACGTAACCTGCACTAACACCATGCATCAACCATCATTAATTAGTTGCAGTATACAGTAATCAATATGGATTTGGATCCCCTCATCACCTTCATAATCTATTAGATTATGAAAGTGAAGACACTAAAGGTGAGGTGTGGATCCAGATCCAATGAGTATTTTTCATATTAGTTGTTAATTAACAAAAGTCCGCACATAATAGATGGATCGATGTTAATTTACAGTAATAAATTAACATGCATACGTATATGCATAATTAGTTAACCTTTCATAATAGCTGGGCCGCGCAACCAGAGCTCCCCTTTTTGTCCCGGAAGCAACGGTTCAGCAGTAATAGGATCAACTATCTTCGCTTCCATAAATTCAGATAGCCGACCAACCGAATCAAACCGCTTGATCTCGTTAGGCCCTTTTAATGACGCCACCACTCCTCCGGTCTCTGTCAAACCATATCCCTAAGTCAAAAATATGAGCATGCATCTGTTAGTGCATGTTACTGGAAATGGGATGCATTGGAGTTCATTAATTTGGATCGAGGACTTACATTCACAATCTGCACGTTGGGGAATTTCTCTCTGAACTTGTGTGCAACATCCTCACCAAGCGGGGCTCCACTACACCGGAGAAACGTGAGCGAGCTGAGATCGTACTTTTATGTCAAATCCGATTTCAACAATGCCACAATTTCCGAGGGGGAAACTGGCATATAATTTGCCCTATATTTGTTTACAGCTTTAAGTATTTCCTCTAACTCAAGCCTCTCTAACAAAACAAGAGTCTCACCCTTTGTAACAGCTCTCATCATCACTGTTAACCCAAACACACCAGCTAATGCTCGCGTAGTCAATGACACTTGTTTCATATTAGGTCCAGCAGGTTGAGTTGGAAAATATGTTTGGGTCGCGATTATAGTGATCTTTACTATCAAGTTCCTGTGAGTCAATAACACACCCTTGTTTCGACCAGTCGTTCCGGATGAGTAAATTATTGCCGCAACGTCAGATTGACTCACCACATTTCTCTTCTTATGTGTACAACTATTAAGGTTGTTGTTGTTGTCTTGAGTAAACAAGGAGAGAAACTCCGGCGAGTCGATCAGTACTGTAGGGAGATTAGATGGGAGCTTGTGTGAGAAGTGTGAAGTGGAAAATGCAATGGTGGGTCTACAGAGGTTGATTTGGTGAGTAATATCCATGTTGGAATCATCTGGGTTTGTTGGTGAGATGATGACACCTAAAGAGAGGAGAGAGAAGTAAAGAATAGGGATTTGGAGGGAGTGAGGAGAGAGGATGAAAACGACGTCGCCTTTGGATAGAGAGTAGTGTTTCTGGAGAGAGAGAGCGAGGGAGTTGGTCTGGCTGATTAAGTCAGAGTAGGTAAGGTGGTGGCCGGTGGTGGCGTTGATCATAAATGTGGAGGTGGTGGTGGTGGAGGAGGAGTGGAGGAGGGAGAAAACGAATTGGGTGATGGAGAGAGGTTGAGTAAGTGGTGGAAGATCAAGTTTGGTCTTAGGCTACGATATGTTCTTGTCTGTGAACAGAAGCCGCTGTTTGGTTCAGCCATTGAGAGAGAGAGAGAGATTTTTTATTTTTTATTTTGACAGAGTGAGAGAGCTTTGTTTTGTTTGAGTGACAAACAAGTGAGATACCAATATCAATATATAAAGGTTCCGTTAGGTTCCGTTTGGTATGTTCGGTGACTTTTTCTTGATTAATGTCGAATTAAGTATGTTCGGTGACTTTTTCTTGATTAATCTGGAATTAAGTATGTTCGGTGACTTTTTCTTGATTAATGTCGAATTAATTATTGTCCATGTGTTTCAACTTTCAATTATGTTTTTCTTTTTAAAAAAAAAAAAAATACTTTTATTAGTTTT
Source organism: Acer saccharum (assembly GCA_030490815.1). Taxonomy (NCBI): domain Eukaryota; kingdom Viridiplantae; phylum Streptophyta; class Magnoliopsida; order Sapindales; family Sapindaceae; genus Acer; species Acer saccharum. Next base: position 28,561,484 of record CM059866.1, read on the forward strand.
AATTTTTTTAATTTTTGATTTTTTTTTCTTTAAAAACAATTAGAGGTGTCATTAAGGGGGCATAACTAATGTGTTAATGGGTAATAATGTCATTTAATTGATTTTTTGACAGTCAAAGTTGTTGACTAACGGACTATCTAACGGTTAGAGGGTAAAATATCTAATATTTTGATTTTCAAGGGGGAAATGGTCATTACTGAAACTAGAGAGGGCAAAATGTCTAATTTGGTAAACTATAGGGGTGAAAATGATTATTTCCCATAAATATGATCAGGTTATATTAACCCAAATTTATGACTTTATTATTTCAACTATTGGATTAAAGAGCACATAAACATATGGGTGGTTGATATATTGAAATTTTGAGTAAATATAGCCTGACCAAAAAATATAAAATATAAAATATAAAATAAAAATTAAAAATTGGGGCCCAAGGTAATAACTTGGTTGTAAAAATAAAAAAATAAAAAAATAAAAAAAAGCCCCAAATTTTTTATTTTAAAATTTTAAAATATTCTTTCATTACCATCGGTAAGTATTAGAAAGATCAAAATAAGTCTCGGAAAATTTTCCAAATCTGTTTTTTTTTTTCTTTTCATTTTTTTTAGATTTATATATATATAAACTCTTTCCGTCAATTTCTTTTCTACATTTCATTCTCACGTATCAAATCACTTGCCTGTTTCAACCCTTTTTTGTCCCAAATGGGTGAAGTTGAGAAAGTGAGAAAGAAGGGAGAGTGACCGAGTTTTTTGTTTCCAAGAAGAAGAAAAGAGACTGAAGATTGAGAAAATGCTCATAAAGTAAAAGTAGATGGCATTTTGTCTCTTAACATACTTTGGTGCTAAAATATATAGAGAATGATGCTATTGGCAATCGCCTAATTTTTTTTTACACTCCATTTAATTATTTTTTATTAATGACAATTTTATCCCAATTGAAATTTTTAAATGGGACAAACATATTTTGAACACACTCCAAACCAATTTTAAACTTAAAAAAAAGTTAAAAAAAAAATTAAATTTAGCAAATTAATGAAATCACTACTTAAAAATATAAAGTTAATAAAATTACAATAAAATATAAATAAAACCAAAAAATATTTAAAAATACAAAATATTGAATTAATTAAATATATGAAATAATATAAAAAGGATAATTTTGTAATAAAATGAAGTGTTTTTGGAAATTTTTTAAATTTAATTTTTTAAGGTGGAGTGTCCTTAGAAAAGGAGTGTGAAAAGATAAAAAAAAAGGATTGTAATGAGAAATCCTCAAACATTAAATTATAAATTAGGTGCTATCCCCAAAACATCCTCACCATTTGGTGCTATTTACCCATATTCTCACTAAAATTTTGACTTAATATTCAACCACACATGTTCTATTAATCAAATAGTTGTAAATGCATTCAAATTCAACAATTGTCTCAACTACTGGATTACGACCCTTGAAGTTTTGTTGAAGAAATATGGGGTTTTATCACTTTTTTGAGATGGCCTTTCAAGACTATCACTACTTTAATAACTTATGTTTTAAAGGCACCAAAGTAAGTGACTTCCAAAAATACCCTTACTTTTAGTATTACATCTTTGACTTTAACTTTCTCATACATTTATGTTGTCTGCAATCTACTTCTCTCACTAACTTTAAATTCTCTGTAATTTGATATCCAAGTTCATCTTCTTCTCTGTAAACTGAGATCCAAGTTCATCTTCTTCTCCAACTCGTGGTTGCTGTTGATCTCTTTCTCCAACTCTTGGTCGCTGTTCATCTCCTTCTCCTTCTCTAACTTGTGGTCTTGTTCTCCTGTTTGTTTGTCTTCAATCACGCTATCGTAATCCCATTTCTTGTGTTTAATATGTTCCAACTTCATCTTCTTCACGTTAAACTAGATCTGGGAAATGAATTTAACTGTCTCGGAGTCTTCGGTTTAATATGTTCTGAGACTTTTCGAAAGGCTCAGAGAATTTGGTTTAATATGTTCCGAGACTTTTTAAAAGGCTCAGAGACTCTGGTTTAATATGTTCCGAGACTTTGGAATCAGCTATAATTTTTCTAGACTTTCTTTGGTTGCTTATATCTGTTTCCACTGTGTCTCTGCCTGTCATCGTGTGAATTTTGTTATTCACTAACCGATATGGTGAGAGAACTTAGAGAAGGTATAATTGTTATACCTCTTCTGAGTTCACTCATCTTGTCGGCTTGTGAATGTATCAAAATTCATTTAAAGGTCTAAGATAACAACTTTGTGAATGTAAAGTCTCAAAAAATGTATAAAAGCCACTTTTTAATTAACCATGTTATGAGACTTTCGTTAAAATGTCCGAGACTTTCATTAATATGTCCAAGACTTTCTAATTGTATGTCTGATACTTTGCAAAAGGCTACGAGACTTTGGTTTAAGATGTTCCGAGACTTTGGAATCAGCTGCAATTTTCCAAGACTTTTACTTTCTTTGGTTGCCTATATCTGTTTCCACTGTGTCTCTACCTCTCATCGTGTGAATTTTGTTATTCACTAACCGATATGATGAGTGAACTTAGAAAATGTATAATTGTTATACCTTCCCTGAGTTCACTCATCTTGTCAGCTTGTGAATGTATAACAAAATTCATTCAAAGGTCTGAGATAACAACTTTATGAATGGTGGTTCTAAAGTTTCCGACGGAAGTCTCGGACAGTTTTCCCAAAGTCTCAGAAAATGTATAAAAGTCTCGGATGGAAGTCTTAGACAGTGTATAAAAGTCTCAAAGAGTGTTACAAAGGTCTTGGACATATAGCATAAAAGTCTCGAAAATTGTTTTGAAAAGTCTCGGAGATTGTTACAAAAGTCTCGGACATATAGCATAAAATCTCGGACATTGTTTTCCAAAGTCTTGGAAATTGTTTTCAAATGTCTCGGACGTTTCCTCTAGGTTTTTCCGAGACTTTAGTTTTTTGCTTCGAGACGTATGGACTTTATGCCGAGACTTATTAACTACTTTCAGACACTTATTAACTTGAAGTTTTTATTCATTTTTTTCAAATAATCCCCACTGTTATGTCTTATGATATACCAACTTTATTTTGTTAATATTTTTGTGTATAGGAAAATGGATCGGATTAGAATAGTTATATCCTATAACGATCAGTGGGAACAGATCAGTGGGAACAACTACCAGACGGAAGCCAAATGTTTGTTGACTCGGATAATCAGGGAATATACGTGTCAAAGAATATGACATTTGATGAGCTTTTGGTGCGCGTGTAGTCTATTGTCCACTATGATCCAAACAAATACAATATTGATCTACAGTCAATATTATGCATTCCTGGCACTACATGTCACACATTTGTAAGAAACGACAATGATGTTTAGTTTATGCTAGGGGAAGATATGGTGATTCCTCAAGTATGTGTTAGCCTAATTGAAAGGAGATGTGGAGGTGTGATGGGTGATGCCATCCCTCTTCATGGAAATCCCCAAGATTATCCATCCGTCAGCGGTAGTAATCAAATGTTGACACAACGGAGTGGGACTAATAATGATGGAAATCCTTGAGGTGCAAAAAACATTTTCAATATCCCGCCTGCAGCAATTGACCTTGCAACTGACGTTAGACATCATTTTGACCATTACTTTAGGCGTCAATTTGATGCCAATGTGGAGTCGAATATATAACCCATTCATGATTATGTAGGTGACCGTGAAAACGTTGGTGAAGAACATATACAACGTCAAACTGAAGGAAGGCATGTACAAGGTGACCGTTCTCGTTATAGTGCAGCGGATATGGCGGGGACATCCGATATCCCGAAAAATCTTAATATGTTAGGTTTCGATAATCAATCAACTTGGGTTATTCCCGGATCCAAAGCGTTTTCGTTTGGTCAAGTGAACTATACCATATGATCACGTGAACCTAACATTTTGATTTACAAAGGTCAATTTTTTCCAAAAAAAAAGCGATTTAAAGAGGTTATTAGGTCTTCATGCAATGAGAGAGAACTATGAATGGAAGGTGAAAAGGTCTAACAAGTCGGTTTTACATTTGGTGTGCAAGATTGACAATTGTATGTGGAAATTAAGAGCGGTGAGGAGAGATAAAGGCACATACTTTCAAGTGAGAAGTTATGTAAGTGAACATAGTTGTCCCTTAGAAGAGGTCCACCGGCGTCACCGACAGACTAGTGTGGTCATAATCGGTGAAGTAATAGTCCATAGACTCCAACAACACGATGGTCGTCTAATGAAACCTAAAGACATAATTACGGATATGGCATCCAAGTTATGTACAGTAAAGCTCATAGAGCCTTACATTATGCATTGGCATTGACCTATGAAGGTCATGAAGAAATGTTCCAACTACTGCCATCTTTTGGTTATGTTCTGGAGCAACACATTCTTGGCACAATCACAGAATTACAGTGCACAGAGGAAAATAAATTTTTATATTTCTTCATGGTGTTAGGGGTTTCCGATGGTGTATGCGTCCCGTGATTGCTGTTGACGGTACCTTTCTAAAAGGGAGATGTCGAGATACAATGTTTATGGCAATAACACAAGATGGCAATGAACAAGCATATCCAATAGCTTTTGGTTACAGGGATTTAGAAAAAACGCTTCTTTGGAGTGATTTTTGGATTGCTTAAAGGGTACCCTCAGTCATATTGAAGATTTGGTTTTTATTTCCGATCGACATGCAAGCATAGAAGCCAGGATAGCTAGCGTCTTCCCATATGCAACCCATACCATATGTGCTTGACACTTTTTTGAAAATGTAAAGAAACGTTTCCATAGAAAGGATGTAGCACAGATGATGTTTGCAACATTAAAAAAATACGGAGAATTGAAATATAACTGCATAATGGAAGAGTTACGTAACCTGCACCAGAATGCGTACGATTATGTTGTCAATGTTGGGCTAGAAAAGTGGTCTCGTGTCCATTATCTCCAACGAAGGTATAGGTTGATGACAACCAATGTTGCTGAGTGCCTGAACTCATGCTTGAGATTTGCATGGAAACTGCCAATGCTAACTTTGGCTAAGTTCATAAGGGATATGCTGCAACGTTGGTATTCCGACTGTCATTGAGTTGCACTCTCCATGCGTCACCAACTAACTGATGCTGCATAATTGGTGATCTCGAAACGTATTTAGAAATGTAGTTTCATGACCGTAAGTCATATTGATTGGAACACATTCTTGGTTAAATTGAAAGAAGATCAGTAGACGGTGAACTTGTTGCAAAAGACTTGCAATGTAATTCACATTCAGATTTATAATTCACATTCTTATCTCAAAATTACCTCATGCAATAACAATTTATATACCTCTCGTACAGGAGATCGTCGCTCTGCATCGTGACCCATTGTCTGAGTAGAGGACACAAATCTCAAATGGGTACACCTGACAGGTGTAGCTGCAGCTGCAGCAGGGACACCTGTATCTGCAACAGGGACACCTGTATCTGCAATAGGAACACTACTCGGTCCAGCATCATCAGTTCTCGTTGCTGGGATGCAAGAGAACTAGACCTAGTTTGTCTGACTGTGTCTACCTCTCTTAACTCAGCATCATGTTCGGCAGACGGTGATAGATCTCCCGCGCACAGCATAGTCGCCATTGAAGCCTCATCAGGGTACAAATTGCCTACCTCGTCAATCCTCTGGTCGTACCATAAACCCCTCTCTGCTTCTGTGGGGATCAGCTCTAGCTTCACGAACATCTGTAATTTTAGCATAAAAACATACGTGACATCATAAACTTGGAATGACAATTACATTCAAACATGTACTAGCTAGATAATTACCTTTACAGTGAAAATCTTATCCAGTTTATCCCCCTTCGGTCGCTTGGTCAACTCCCACTTCAGAATACGTGGGAAGGGTTGTTTAACTTGCCTGACAATCGCGAATCTCGTGGCAAGGGTTAGAATAACTTCATATGCAAAAACCTACAACACAACTGACAAAAATATTATTGGTTAGTTAGAAAACATAGAACTCTATAATTAATTTATTTATGGTAATTATGATTCCAAATGCTCACCAGTAGAGCATATCCAAACCCGAAAATATTGTATCTCTTTGGCTAACTGACAATTGCCTTTTTGAACCCAAATATAGTGTATTTGTACACATGCGAACCCCACGGGAACGCATTGAACGCATCCAAGTCATCAACAAGGCGTAACTGCCATATAGGGACAGAATTCCTCTCTTCCGTACCAATCAAAAAAACAATTCAACATGTACATGAGACATAGCTTCACTGCATCCAAGTAGTGCTCCCATTGACCTTGTTCAATCTTTGCTTCAAGTTCTGTAAAAGTGACCTCCTCTCGACCATGGAAATACTTGTGGTGTATGCCATTCGAGACATCCTCATATAGCTCCATGTCCGGAATGGCTCCAAACTTTAATCCGGTGATCAAACAAAATTCAACCTTAGAAAACCGGATGCTATACGGACCCAATATAAACCCCATCTCATCACTAGGTCCTTCGTGGTGTAACTCACACAATAGCAACCGATGCACAATACCATCATAAAACGCCATTCCTCGTCGTATGCGTTGCCAATGGCCAAAACATGACTGATGATACCTTTGTCGCACTTCAGCCCAATTTTCCACAACTTCATCAAGTGCCTCATCGATTACAAGTAGGTTTTGCATGTGGTTGTCGTGAGTAATCTTGACACTATACCACCAGTCAGCCTGGGGAATTTTTAAGCTAGCCCTCAAATTCCTCATCTGCAATTCACAACCATACAAAAGGTTAGGAAATTTTTCCCAGTAAAAAAATCTTGGAATAATATAAAAAAGTCTCGGAATGCATTCGAAAAGTCTCGGAAAAAAGTCTCAGAACGCATTCGAAAAGTCTCAGAACGTACTCTTATACAAAAGTCTCAGAGAGTGATACAAAAGTCTCGGACGAAAGTTTAAGACAACAATCTCAGAGACTTTTGTCACACTGTCCGAGACTTTTACTAACCTATTCACTGTTCATCATCTTCCCCAATCTAACCCTAGTGACCAAAACCAGGTATAAAACTAAAAACACTACAAACTTGATATTAACGATGTAAAAATATAAAACAAATGTATAACCCAACAAACACAATCAAATCGGTATTCAAAATCAAATCATTGAAATTACATACCTTTTTTTTTACCGAAAAAGAAATTGAAATGCAGGAAAAATCATCACCGTGTACTATAGAAATCCGGTTGCTTGGAATCTCAGAACAGTCACGTAAGTTATCTCAAAGTGAAAGTGAAAGTGAAAAGTCTCTGTCAAATGAAAAGTTAAATGAATAGAGAGAGAAAAAAAAATGAAACATGGGTTTTCAAAATATCTGACGTGGAAGTGCTTTTGGGAGCATTTTTATCCGTTCACTATAATAGGTGTTTTTTAAACATAACTTATTAAAATGGCGACCGTGTTGAAAACTCACCTTAAAAAGTGACATTTATTTTTTGAAATCAAGTTCTGCATGATTACAACTAGAAAACAAGTTTGGTGACATTTCCTTGATAAATCTCAAATTAATTACTGCCCATATGTTTTTTGTTTGGGTGCCGTTTAAAAAATATTTTCACAACACCCACCATTCAAATTTAACGATTAATTTTTTCCTTTCTTTCGATACCCATTGTAAGTCCACACAAAATTCTAATTAAAAACCTATATTAATTTTTCTTCTTAGCACCCACGGTCAAATTTTCTACTGTTTGTTTTAACAGATAACGAGAAAGTTTCTAATCTCTAATTATTATTACTAGAAATAAAAGGAGTGGAGACGGTAGCAAGCAAATGGTCGCAGGCAAATAAAATGATGCGGGAACCATTAAAATTTCACTTTAGACACAACATATGGAACATAAAACAACATTTATATTGTTTTTTAGCCATAATTAATATGTATATCTTTGATATGAGAGGTAGATAATACAAGCAGCAATTCATCAAGCCATACAACTAAGAATCAACTATATATTCTACTCTAGCTAAGATAGACATCAACTGGTCAGTAGAAGGAAAGAATTGATTTACTTTTATTTTTAATAATAATAATTAGAGACTAGAAACTTCTTCTTTCTCCTCAAGTTTCTCTCATTGTTTGTTAAAAAAAGGCAATAGAAAATTTGATTGTGGGTGTAAAGAGAGAATCAATACATGTTTTTAATTAGGATATTCTTTGGAATTATAATAGGTATCGAAGAAAAAAAATTAATTGCTAAATTTGAGTGATAGGTACAATGAACAAATGGGTGTAGGGAGGATTTTGTTTTTTTTTGAGTCGCAATAGAGCCACTCTGTTTGTTTTCATTTCGAATATTCTTTTACATTTTAGGGTTAAATACATTAAGACCCCGTGCAACTCAAACTCAAGAATAGCGAAGACTCTTTCAAGAAAAATATAGAGGGATTTGAATTGAAGTGATTGAAGGAAAGAAGTAAGTAATCGAAGCAGAGAAATCAATGGGAAGAGGAAACATATATACATATATACAGGGACGTAACCAGGATTAAACACTATGGTGGGCTAGAATAATTTTTTTTTTTTTTTCCGATCATTAACATTATGAGAAAATTATATTAATTAAAAATAAAGATACACCTAGTTAAGAAGACAAAGCGGGGATTACTCTATAAATGTATATTCTAAATAAATCATTAAAAAAATTAATAAAAAATAAAGTCAAAACAAATTATAAAATAAACATGAAATGCAAATACAATCAAATACTAATTAAGTTATATCCTACGGTTTTTCAAATGCAAATACAATCAAAATACTAATTCTTATTTTATTACTTCAATATACTTCAAGAAATAAGAAATTATTTACATATATAATATTAGTTGATTTATTCGAAATATACAAATACAATATTAAAGGAAATATAATTCATTACTTTCTAATATATATATAATTTATTTAATTATTAGTTTAGTTTAGTTATGATGGGACATTCACATCATATAGAAAAATAAATATTCACTTATATTACTATTTGCTAACAAATTTAAAAACAAAAGAATAATTAAAAAAAATTAATAAGCATGTATTTAAATTTCAACCAAAACAAAAAGAAATTTATTAAACATTAATGTTAATTTGTAAATTAAAATTAGAATAACTAATAATTAGATTAATCCTAAAATTTAATTACAAAACAAAATATTTAAATTTATAATATTCATAAAAATATACCTAATTGGAAGATGAATTATTGATGTTGATAAAGAGGTTGGACTAAAATTTAAAGAAAGATGAGAGAGAAAAGAATTATTAAAGAAAAAGAAAAAAAAAGAATTATTAAAAAAAAACTTATAACTGCTGCGGTATGCAGTTGTTAGAAAAAAAAAAAAAAGAGCAAAAAAAAAAAAATAAAAAAATTTGAAACCTGATTTGCCTTTAACCGCCTCGAGACTCATGAAAGTGATAGACTGATAGGTAAAAGAGTTGCAAAGTATATATAAGCATATCAGTTGGCTGTTTTATACAATCCTACACGGTGTAGGTTTCACTAGTCAGTATAATTATTATTATTATTTTTTTTTAAACCTTCAATTTTTTTTTAAAAAGGCTAGCCCAGCCCAAGGTCCATCCCTGCACATATATATATATATATATATATATATATATACACACACACACACAGAAATGGTCAAGTTAGTACGTACTGATATAACTTCATCAGTGCGTTGGATGTGGACCATTAGATTTATATACTTTGACTCAAAGTGTATGCACTTGTCAAAGATTTTCCATAATCAGTGATTCACATGTATTGGTACCAATGTAGTTACATCAGTGTGCACTGATGTGAATGTGACTGTACATATATATATATATATATATATATATATATAGAGAGAGAGAGAGAGAGAGAGAGAGAGAGAGAGAGAGGAGAGAGAGAGAGAGAGAGAGAGAGTTTGAAATAAAAACTAAAAACACATATCTGAAAAAACAAAACAATAATCCAGAAATAAGTCTTGGGTCCAAGACTTAATAGGTTTTGATTAAGAGTTTTGACTAAAGAAAATAAGTCTCGATCAAAGGAAATAATTCTTGAGCACAGGCTTGAAAAAAAAGCATGAGACTTAGGGGTCGTTTGTTTTTTAGTCGTTTGTTTTTTTTGTCTGAAGATTAAATAGTACTGAATTTTCCTGAAGATTAAATAGTCCTGAATTTTTCTGAAGACTGAATAGGGACTGAAATTTGAACCTGAATGACAGGTTTGTGTGTGTTTTTTTTTTTTTTTTTTTTTTTTTCTTCTCATATTTGAATATACTGTCAACATGTTTATTTTTTAAAAATAAAATTATTTGAAAATAAGTAATTTTACATTTATACCCATGCTACTTAAAAGAAGTAATTTAACATGTACCATTCTTTATACGATTTTGCATGTTCTGCAAACAAAGTTCAAGTTCAATTTATTGTCAAAAAAAAGTTCAAGTTATTTTGCATGTTGTCCACATTTCCAAAGTATATAATTGATGTTTTTGTTTTTTGGTTTCCTGGATTATATGCATCGGAACCCAAATAAAAAAAATTAAAAAAAAAATAATAGATTTTTTGGTTTTGAAATAGGTTCTTGAATTATATGCACCGGTCTCTATGAGAACTGATTTTTTTTTCTTTCTAAAAGCCATTTAAAATAAGAAATATATTAAAAGAAAGATTATACACCATAGGATATATTAATCATATATTCTATGTTGCATATATTTGCATTTGCAACATTTGATCACGTTAGAAAGCCTTGCAAAGGCATAAAGTCTTTTGTTGGAACATGTGGTTCTAGCTTGAGCAAGAGAGTCTTGACTAGGATCAAGCAAATCCAAAGGTTGAGCATGTGGACTCAATTAGAGGCATGTGTGATGTAGAGGAAAATTCAATGCAAAACAACAATTGATAAAAGAAAGGGTAACCGATTCGAATCCGTTGATTCGCGCACAAATACCGAAAATGAACCTTACTATTAATCTGTTTATTCGCACACAAATACCAAAATAATATGCTTCAAATTCATTGACATTCGCAAAGGTACCAAAAATGGATAAAAAGAGATACTCTCTCTACAATTTTATTAATCTTCAAAAACTAAAATCCTTGTTATGGTACATTGTCTTTAAATATGAAAATAAAAACATAAAAGAAACCTAAAATAACTAGTAAAGCAATAAAATTATCAATTTCCCTATAAAAGAGATAATCGAGATAACAATGAAAATTAAAAATACTAGAATCCTAAAACATTAAAAACCTATCTAATAAGGAAATAAGATTTGATTTAATAAAATCAATTCATAAAATATTTAACTACCTAATTAAATACACAATAAAAAGAAACATAATAATTAATGCAGGAGATCTTATTGAAGATTTTCTTGAAGACTTTTTATTTTAAAAATAGTCTTGTAATTAATATTGATTATTATGTTTATTTTTATTGTATATTTAATTAGGTAGTTAAATATTTTATGATTTGATTTTTATTAAGTCAAATCTTATTTCCTTATTAGATAAGTTTTTAATGTTTTAGGATTCTAGTATTTTTAATTTTCATTGTTATCTCAATTATCTCTTTTACAGGGAAATTGATAATTTTATTGCTTTACTAGTTATTTTTGGTTTCTTTTAGGTTTTTATTTTCCTATTTAAAGACGATGTACCCTGACAGGGATTTTGGTTTTTGAAGATTAATAAAATTGTAGAGAGAGTATCTCTTTTTATCCATTTTTGGTACCTTTGCAAAGGTCAACGAATTTGAAGCCTATTATTCTGGTATCTGTGTGCGAATCAACAGATTAATAGTAGGATTTGTTTTCGGTATTCGTGCATGAATCAACGGATTCAAATTGGTTACCCATTTTTTTTATTGATTGTTGTTTTGCATTGAATTTTCCGCTGCATCAATAATCGATATTAATTTCAAGATTATTTTTAAAATAAAAAGTCTTCAAGAAAATCTTTAATAAGATCTCCTGCATCAATGTGGTTTCTAAGTTGAGTGCCGGCAAGTCTTTTATTAGTAAAAGGCCTGATGGTAGGATAGAAGGGATATCCAATATGAAGTAGACAATCATGCGGATTGGTCACTTATCCAATTAGTGAAATGTGGTGTTTTTTCGAGGTGGTTGGATGGTTCAACCTATGGAAGTTTTCTCTTTGAAAGTTTAGCACGTAGAAATAACGTGTCAAATGTCTCTATCCCTTTCTCTCTCATATTTGTATATGTAATTAATTGTATCTTGTTTAGTTTATCATTTCTTCATGACTTTGTAAACAAGATCTTTGTAAAGAAAGAGAAGCAAACATTTTTTTTGATCAAGTTGTAAATATCATTTGTATTTGTTAATAGTTGACTTATTTGTATATAGTTATTCATACATTTGTATTTGTGAATATCGAATATTAATATATATATGTATATAAATATATAAGTGTAAGTTGATTGATGTTTTAGTTAGATATCTTCACTTGCAAGTTATAGATCGACTTTGATTGACATGTTGAATCCTTATCGCGTAGGTAAAAGTTTCGAGGAGATTTAATCATCTTGAGATTCTAGAGAGAGGACAATTGTCTTTCTTTATCGGAGGCTGGACTTTAAATGCTCCCAGTTTAGTAGTGACTCGTTAAAGATATGGTGTGTCCATGCCTTGTCTGTTTGGCAAGCTGGTCAGGTTCGCTAAGGGTGCGTTTGGTACAGACATAAGACAGAACAAGATGGGACGAGACATGATAGGACGGGATAGAACATATTGTTTTGTATTGTGTTTGAAAGGCCTGAGATAGAACTGTGGACTGTACTATTATACATTTGGTATGGCTGAGATAGGATAGGATAAGAGGTTCAAATGACCAAAATGCCCTTCTTGTCTTGTCCATAATATTGAAATTAAAAAATATTTTTGTATAGAATTGGTTGGATTTTACACATAATTGTATGGAATTATGAAGATCTGGGTTTTGTCAAAATATTTTTGGATTTTACAAAATAGAAAATTAATGAAGAAAATGGAAATGAAAATTAAATAAATCATTTTTTTTTTCTCCCAATTTGTTTTCTCCCATGACAAAAAATTAAAGCAAAAAATTGAAACTCCACCAATAATCTCCTCATGACAAATAACTGTTCCACAGTAATTTTTTTCAATTAAAGTAAAACAATCTCTTAGCAATTCGGTTCCACATGTCGTTGATCTTGTCCATCAGTGGGTGTGACCTATCAGTAGCTACAAATTTTTGGAAGATGCCATTCAAACCAATTCAGTTTCAATTAAAGCAAAAAATTGAAACTCAAATGAAAAAATTTACACAGAAAAATTGAAAATTGATTATATTTTTTGACAAAGCATTAGAGAAACAACTGGAGCTGCTTCCTTTTAATCACAAAAATTGATTATCTCTCTCTTCCGGAGTGGCAGTAGCAGCAGCAGTGGCAGGTGGCAAGTTCACATGACCCCGACCAGGATGGATCTGTAGTTGTTAGGTGTGAGAAAGAGAGAGAGGAGCGGAGCAGCTGAGGATGAGCGAGTGAAAATGAAATGAAAACCTGATTTGAAGATTAGTTTTTAATTTATAGTTGGTATTTTTGTAATTTTTTGAAGTTTTGAGGGTAAAAATGTTTTTTCCAGACTTATCCCATGGCCATGCATGGGACAAGTTTGGCCGAGGGTTTGAGGTGGGACAATCTTTTATGGTTTTTGTCCCACCCTGTCCAATCCCAAACTAATGGCACGCCAAACGTGAGACAAGAGAAAGTTATCCTGTCTCGTCCCGTTCCGTGGGTCATTATATTTTGCCCATACTGATGTGTTGGACCGAATAAAAATTCTCCAAACAAAAATATTTTTATTGTTGCACACATTTACAGTCCGCGAAACTTTGAATATGTTTTAATGGGACATATAGCATCACAACAAGAAGCATCTTAGTTAATTAATTTAAAATTTTCAAATGTATCTGAAAGATTTTTCAAAATATTCTAATACAATTACAAATCATTCACTCACAACACGACTAATAAAAAATTTTGATTGCTTTCCTGGCTCATAAAAGCTTTGTTCGCAGTTCACATGCAGAAGATCTAGGAGACCAGCTGGTGTCGGTAAAGCAAATTGGGTTCATTGATCCTAAAATCGTTCCATTGACATTCGCTATCAGAATTTTTTTATTATTAATAATTTATTATTATTCGCTATGTATAATCTATGATTTATAAAAAACTTGTCAGCAGCCCACCCAATTTTATTTATTTATTTAATTATTTATTTATAATTTTTATTCTGGTTTTGCCCCTTGTTACCAAAACATAACAAATAACAACCAAACACAAATGTCAACACAAAAATCCAAGAATAGCATAGAAACATCCTTTGCAGATAAATGTATTCAAGAAAAGTGAAACATATGATTTTTCTCGTTTCAAACCTGGAACACTAGGTGTAAACCTTTGAAAAGTGAAATATCAACTCATTTAAAAAAAAACAAACTAAAATTCAAAAATTACTCTGAACTGTTATTTTAATTTTACACATCATTATCTAACTTCTTGTAGATTGTATTTCTGTGAATTCAATTAATAAAGTAAAAGACAAAAACAAAAATTAGTACTTATCGGTTTGATTGAGGCTTGCACTAGATGCAATCGGCTAAAAGCAAATTTCGTCCTTTCTACGGTGTTGACAGTTCTTGGACGTTTGACTTCTAGGATACAATAGTCTTCTACGTATATAGAGCAACACTCTAATATATACATTCTGATGAACTAATGCTTGCTTATTGTACTCTCAGAAAGAAGATGAAACTCAAAAATAATACAGATGTTTTTCTAATAAATTTGTTGTACTTAAACAATTACCAGAGTCAATATTTATAAATGCTTAGTGACTCTCCCAACAGACATCAATGGTGTCTATTCAAGGAACTGATATGTCTATTGATGTTAGGGATGGCAAAATTATCCACGGATATGGATATCCGAAAGAATCCGCTCCATTTATAATGGGGATGGATACTATTATTACGGGGATGGAGCGGGGATGGATACGATTCTAATATCCGTTTAATTTTCGGATATGGGGATGGATATCGTCTATGGATATCCATCCCCATCCGGATCCATTGTATATTTTAATATTTTAATATTTTAAAAATATAAAAAATTATTATATAATTATTAATTTTAATTATATAAGTTATTATTAATTTTTTTATTATCAAAACCCTAAAAGCTATTTTTCTAAAGTAAGCGGCAGAAAATCTAAAGAGTTGAGACTACCTTGATTGTCGTATGAACCGTGGTGATAGAAGAATGAGAATATTTATGGTTTTTTATTAAGTTGTTGGAGAAAATTAAATAGTAAAGTTTTATGTGATTTTTTTTTTCGTTTGTTGAATTTATGTTATTTGAACTTTATTGGATTGGATGTACTTGTTTCTCCCTTTTAAATAGGATAAAAGGTACCATTGTACACGTTAGTTACATTTTTCTTTTATAAATTATAACAATATATATATATATATATATTTCATTGGATACGGATATAGACGGAGCGGGGATGGATATCGTTATCTAAATTAGCAGATTATCCGAATCCGCCCTGCTCATTTAGATGCGGGGATGGATGTGGGGATGGATATACATATATCAAACGGATACGGGGATGGATAATGGGGTATCCATCCCCGATCCGATCCATTGCCATCCCTAATTGATGTCAACAGACTTCTGAAGATACATAACTATTCATCAGAGTAATTTAATAAAAGAATTAATAATAAAATAATATTATATAAAATAAAAACCTAAGACTTCAATGAAAGACTACAAACAATTATCTTATACTCCATTCATTCATAATTTCCAACACTTCTCAACACCGCCACTTCACAATCACAACCAAACACAAATTTCAACACACAATTTTAAGATTAAAGCACAACCACATTCAAAAACACTCCAAATTACTAATTCAACACTTCATGTTAAAATTAGGAAACAATTGAAATTTAATTAATTTATCCTAAAATACAATATTAAATAAAAACAATTTACGAAAAGAAAAAATCATATTTAGAAATAAAAGATAGTTCGTGTTCGCAACATGAAACAACTTTGTTAAGTCCAAATGTTCAATCCATTAAAACATCCAAAATCCAATTTGAAAATAATTAAAAGATGATTAATTTAGCGTAAAATACAAAATTTATATAGAGAAAAAAAAAAAAAATCATATTTGGAAATAGAAGATGCTTCATGTTTGCAACATGAAACAAATGATATGAAACTGTTATGCTTTCCGTTAAACATAAAAGTGATCAAATCAGATTTCGAAACAATATACAACATATTTTCATTGTAACACTGTACAACCCAAATTCAAAAATGATGTGGTAAGTGAATTGTCATCATCCCATGTTGTGTGTAGTGATGACAACTCACTTACTATATCATTTGGGTTGAAATTTAGGTTAATTATTCGGTTTGTATAGCATTACTCCACAAAAATTGGGATGATGTGGTTAATGAAAAAACCACTTGTCATATCATTTGGGTTGTCTAGTATTAGTGTTTCATTAAAAAAAAATACTGATAAATTCGTATGAACAGTACTGATAAATTCAGTTGTGTCATGTGTGATTAATATGAAAAACAACATTCAAGAATAAAGAAGTGCGTATCATTTTGCATGATTATAAAGAGCAGAATGAGTTATCTAAATCAAATTAAAATATAATTTAATAATTATATAAATGTATGTGTGCCTCTGCGCATATACAGACACTATATATTTACAGATTTTACAACACATTTAATGGAGATTATCATATTTTATGAAGCATGTATCAACAATATCGCAAAATGGCACATTTTCTTAGAAAGAGTGCTTTGAATGTAGGGATATAATCATTTCCCCCCTGTAGTTTGATATATTAGACATTTTGTCCCCTCTAGTTTTAGTAATTGCTATTCCCCCCTGAAAACTAAAATATTAGACATTTTACCCCCTCTAGTTTCAATAATGGCCATTTTCCCCCCTAAAAACCAAAATATTAGACATTTTATCCCCTAACAGTTAGGAAGTCCATTAGTCAACAACTTTGACCATCAAAAAATCAATTAAATGACCTTGAACACATAGTTATGTCCCATAATGACACCACAAATTGTTTTTAAACAAAAAAAAAATCATAAATAAATAATTAATTAAAACTAATAAAAGTATTTAAAAAAACATAATTGAAAATAAAAAATTATAAAATTTAATTAAACTTTAATAAAAAAATTAATTTAAAAAAATAAATACAAATAATTAAATGTACAAATAAAAAATTTATTTAAAAAACATTAATATAAAGAATGAAATGTAAAAATAAAAATTTCATTTAAAAAGCATTAATATAAAGAATGAAATGTAAAAATAAAAATTTCATTAAGAAAAAACATTAATATAAAGAATGAAATGTAAAAATAATTAAAATTTTTTAATTATTTAAAAAACATTAATATAAAGAAGGAAATGTAAAAATAAAAAATTCATTTAAAAAACATTAATATGAAGAATGAAATGTAAAAATAATTATATTTTTTAATTAATGTAAAAATAATGTAAAAAACATTAATATTTTTTTTGAACTATTGAATTTTTTTTATTAAAGTTTAATTAAAATTTATAATTTTTTATTTTCAATTATGTTTTTTTAAAATACTTTTATTAGTTTTAATTTTTTAATTTTTGATTTAAGAAAAAAAAAAACAATTACTAGTGTCATTAAGGGGCATAACTAGTGCGTTCAAGGGTAATAAGGTCATTTAATTGATTTTTTGACGGTCAAAGTTGTTGACTAACGGACTACCTAATGGTTAGGGGGTAAAATATCTAATATTTTGGCTTTCAAGGGGAAAAATGGCCATTATTGAAACCAAAGGGGGTAAAATGTCTAATATTTTTGTTTTCAGTGGGAAAATGGCCATTACTAAAACTAGAGGGGGCAAAGTGTCTAATATGGCAAACTACAGGGGGGAAACGATTATTTCCCTTGAATGTATTATGAAGCACAACTTAATAATAGAGTTACATAACTTCATGTAATAAATCAAGCTAAGTAAAAAAGAAAAAAAAGACATAACTTCAATGTTTTCTTGTCAGAATAGGTAGGGGTGGGCAAAAAACCAGTGAACCAAACCGAACCGACGAACCAAATCAGTCCAATCAATTTTTTTCCGATTTTTCATTATCAACTGCTTCGGTTTGGTTCGGTTCGGTTTTTTAAAAACTGGATATTCTAGTTCGGTTTCCGGTTCAAGTGTTTGAACTGGTGAACCGAACCGAGAACCGTTGTATATAATAAAAAATCCCTACATTTTTTACAAATTGTATCTGGTCTTGTTTTGCATTGTGATGTTTGTGTTTCTGGTTTTATGTTCTATGCAAGTTTCTAAACGTCAATATATGCTTTCTTTTGTTAGAGCATACATGGCTGTTTCTATTGAATAAAGTTGCTTATTGTTAGTTTTCATAATATATATATCTTCTCTAGTCCAGTTTCTTGTCATGACTTGATATGATTTTATTGCATATATAAGCTTGCCTCAATTGTTCTTTGATCATGTAAGGTGGTTGTGTGTTTCCTGTTTTTGAGACTGTTTCCAGAGCAATTGTGTATATTAAGGTTCAAAGCCGAAAAAATCGAACCAAACCGAACCGAACCAAACTGGTTCAATCTGTTTTTGATCGGTTCACACTTCTAAATTTTATCGGATCAGTTCACTTTTTCAAAAACTGGATATTATCGGTTTTTTATCGGTTCACTCAAAAAGTAAACCGATCCATTAAACGCCCACCCCTAAGAATAGGTAAACAAAAGCCCTGTGAGATCTTCTATCTTTTAAAAAGATATAGTTTATTCTTTGGAACTTCTGAAAATTTTATGGGTTCAATACCCCCTCCAAGAGAGCATGAGATATCTCTATCAAAGCTACTAATTCCCATTCTATTTTGTCTTGATTGTTTCTAGGTTAATAGAAGACTAATTTTATGCATATAACTGCAAAGAAATTTACCAATCCCTGGCAAATCTGCCATTAAACTTAGCTTTTACTAAATGCCAAACCAAAAATAACTTACAGTCGATCTCTTGAATTTGGGGTCCATTGCCGTCTGCTCCCCAGCTCTGGTCCAAACCCCAGCTTGAAACGATTGATGTAGAATCTTCATTATTGGACTTTGAAGAAGTAAATTGGCCTTTATTCCGTTGCATCCTACAAGAGTAACAAAATATGTGAAAAAAGAAAACATAATTGTTAGTATATATTGGGTACACTCAAGATGGGTCCAAACCCAATTCCATGGCCTTGGCCCATGAAGCCCAACCCAACACATGTTAATAACTTATTATAGCAGTTACTGTAGATAACTGCCTATGCAGTTATTCTACAGACACTATTTATAAAGTATGTGAGTAAATGCAGAACTCTGTGATACAAAAGGCTAAGTATCTGTAAGTGGATATCAGTAATACGTGAAATACAGAAATAGAGAGAAACGGTAAAGAGAGGATTCTTGTACTGTGGTTTGAGTTTGAGTTCTATTTATTGGTGACTCTTTCCTGACCTGTGAAACATTCTGTGATCGTTCTAGAACTGAAGAAAGGTACATAATCTTAATACTTTCTTCTTATGTTTTATATGAAATATTATCTTTATTGGTATCAGAGCCTGAAAGAATGTTTTTTGGTTTGGAAAAATTTTCTTTGTGTTTATGATATGCATGGATCAAAGTTTTACTGTTAGTTGTTGAATAACATGTAAAACTAATTGATAATTTTTTCAGATTTATTATATACATAATGTATGTGTTTTCTAATACCATGTAATCATATTTATGACACAGATTTATACGTTTCATAATATTCGTTTATGTTATAATGTATATACATCTGTGTGGCTTATTATTTTCGAAATCATATAATCATTATTTAATGAGTGATTTTTTGGTTACCATACGAATTCCAATTATGTTAAATGCCATGATTTTTTTATTTTTTTTATTTTCTTAGTTATTAATGAATTCACATATATGTCTTACCGTAATTTTAAGAATTGTATGTGTAGAACTATTTTTATGTTTCGAATTCATTAAAATTACGTATGATATGCTTCTGATTCTAGGTGAATTGTTTTATTTGAGTTATATGCCATGAAAACTTCAAATTTCGCATATGAACACTAAGACATGGAGCCCAAAAACCAAGACTTTGAGAGAGTCGTAGAGGGTTATAATTTTCATAATTTGTTGTCAATCTGGTATCATTAAAAACTAGAGATCCCAAGCTTTTCAAAGACACCGCAATCACATAATTTGGTCTAGTAACGAGTGAGAACGAGTTGATTGAAAATTGGGTCGGGAAAAAAAATTCCAGAATTTTTTTTTAAGGTTGAAGATGATTAAACAGTAGCACGCTCTATTAGGGCAGCGAGTGTACTTCACCCCAGATCCACTTTTAAAAACCAAGGGCATTAATAGAATTAGGATGCTATTTGGAGTCAAACGATAGTTTTCGATGATCATATAATTCTGGGAAAGTGGCATGTGGAATACACGTGCCTCATATGTGCGTGGGATTGCGCATAACAGCTATGTGTTGTTGAAACGTGGCCAACCCAGAGAGTGACACATGTTGGGGATTTGTCAGCTATGACACATGGTCCAATCCCCTGATGCCATGTGTCACACATGAAACTGTCGACTGTTTTCGACGATCGGAGCGGTTTCCGACGACAATTACCGACTACTGGAACAGTACTGGTGTCGGTCCATCACCGAACCTTTTTCCGGTGCCGGTTCACCGGCTGTACATGTTTTCCGGCACCGTTTTCGACGATTGACAAATTTCAGGTGAATTTTTCTGGCGTCCTTTAAGTGGTTTTTTGGCAACCAAAAGCGGTTTTCTAACGACCGATAGCGGTTTTCCGGCCAAAAAAAAAAATTCAATTTCCTAATTTTTTAATTTTGATTTTATTATTATAATTTTTTCTTTTTTCCTTCTCCATTGATTGTTTTCACTCCAATGGGAGTTGAATATATGCCCAATATTTTTTTTTTTAAGTTCTTAGATTTTTTACTGACAAATTAATTAATGGGTGTCTATTTTTCATTTCTCTGTAGATTGAGGAAATGTGTAACCACAGCTCATCTGACTCTGATCCTCAAGAGGAGTACTCACCGTTGTCGATGGAGGAATATTCATCACAATCGGTAGAAAATAATTCACCATTGTCGGATGACTTTGATCCTCAAGAAGAGTACTCACCACTGTCGGTGGAGAAATATTCACCACAATCGGTAGAAGATAATTCACCATTGTCGGATGACTCTGATCCTCAAAAGGAGAACTCACCACTGTCGGTGGAGGAATATTCACCACAATCGGTAGAAGATTATTCATCATTGTCGGATGAAATGTCCCATGGAGTCTTGAGCTTTGCTTTGGTGCTGCAGTTGGTGTTTTTGGGTTTTCTTTGTGCTTCCTTTTTTCTTTTTAGCTTGGGTTTCTTTTTGTCAACTTTGTTTTGCTACGGTTTGGCTCTTTGTTTGCTGGTTTTCTTACTCTTGTTTGGGTTTTTGCTGGCTTGTTTGGGTGTTGTGTGGTGAGGTGCTTTTTTGTTTCTGTGTTTGTTTGGGTTGTCCGGCCTTGGTGGTTATGTTCTTTGGTTCTTGGGTTTTCACTAGGCCGAGTGCTCGGTCCCTTTGTTTCCTCTGTTTTGGCCATCTTTGGCCCCTTTGAATAAAAATGCCGTTCAAAAAAAAAAAATCACTCAATTAATACAACGTTATGTGATCACATATGATTGCATGTGATAGTATATATATATATAATGTTATCGTATATGAGTTACATGTGATCATACAACTAAAGTTTAATGTCATTGCATATGAGTGCATATGATCATATGTGAGTTTTTGTGATAGTAAAAAAAAAAAAAATATTTATCACAATGATAACAGTTAAATTTTTTAAATTTCATAAAGGGATCCATATTAAATCTTTTCACCCATTTAAATTTGGTTAATCGTTAAAGTTAACGGTTAACGCTAACGGTAGGGGAGTTCAACGCAAGTTATTGAATAATTGTTTCCATGTAATTTATTTATAATGTATACCCAGTTAATACAATTACAAATCATCCACTCATAACACGTGACTAATAAAAAAAAACTTGATAGCTTACCTGACTCATAACCAGCAAGTTTTAGGGCTTTTATTAAGATTGATATTGATCAAATCACATTTTGCAAGTCACAGATCACATGCAGAAAATCTAGGACTCGCACATCATCTCTTAGAATAGATGGTTGTGCATCTCTCTTTCACATTGCTAGTCAGGGGTTTGAGTCCAACCATATGTATTGAGAAGCATGTGTGAGGAATTTTTTCCTGGTTTGTTGGGATAGATATCTGGACCGCATATGTATTATCTGATCTTGACAATCCCGACAATCCTATTGTAATACTTCAAAAAATAAATAAATAAAAGAAGATCTAGGAATTAAATACAAACCCTCCTTGAATTAAACTCAAATATTACAATCGTATTTATATCATATATATATATATTTTTACAGTAATCGTATTTATAGCTAGTGATAAATAATTTGATAACAATCACATAATAAGAAAATAATAGGCTGGTTTAGAAAATAATAAGCTGTCTATTTCAGATTCTCTTGTATAGGCTGGTTTAGTGTCATTATTGCTGGGCTTTGTAGTTTGTACATAGCCCTGTTTTTCTGCTTTGGTTTTGACGTTCAGGTTGTGGTGTTTGTTGAGCTAGTCAGGCTCCTGTTATCTTTTTGGACTTGTTACGCCCCTATGGCTTTTATTAATAAACTAGCATTTAAAAAAATAATAAGAAAATAATATGATAAACCTAATAAAAATGTTATGTCTCATCACTCACCGATAATGATAAATACTTAATAAAGATAATAATGAGCTTGGTTTAATTTTATCCAACATTTCATTTTAAAATTTTAATTGGAAATCCTTAGTTTTTGAATAAAATATTCAATAATTATTATTATTATTATTATTATTATTATTATTATTTTTCATAGAGAATATTATATCAAGATTCAAGACTCATGATAATACCAATAAATTAATTTTCAAACATTAATGTTTTATTTTTTTATTTTTTTATTTTTTTTATTTTTTTATTTATTTAATTTTCAGACTTCTATTCTAAGAGCATTTCCAATGCAGCAATGAATTGTGATAAAAATTTATGTCAAATATGAAAAATAGACATTGTGTTCAAATATGTTTATCCAATGCAATTGTGCTGTTACCCAATGTCAAGTTGATGTGGTAAAAAAAAAAAATAGACACTGTCAAGTTGAATGTCTGCTTTCAAATGCTCTGTTAGACTGTAGGCCAACTCAGCATTTGGAGATAAATATAAAAAATTGTTAAGAAAGTTGTTTGATTAGAAGTAAAAATAAAATAATAAAACATGTTAATAATAAATTAATATTTAAACATGAGCATCGGAGACAGATTTTTTATTTCGATGTCTATCAAGTAGACTTCTACGCCACATAGAAAGCAAGTATCTTGATATAAGTTCATTTTTGCTCACCTCTTGAGAGGGGGAGAGCATTACCCCTTCCTCACATGTTGACATGTGTCCATTTGTTAATTAAGGCTTGACCAAATTAACTATCATAAGGGCAACAAGTAAATTAATAATTAACAAATGAACACATGTCAACATGTGGGGTGGGGGGTAATGTTCACCTCCTTTCAAGGGGGGTGAGCAAAAATGAACTCTCTTGATATTGTTGACATATCAACAATTATTGGAATTCAAACCACTTTTGTATTGGAGATGCTAAATTTTCTCTGGTGGGCACACAACTTATAACATACTTATAACACAAGTGCCACATCATCCTTTTTTAAATTATAAACCATACCTGATTGTATGCACATGGTAAAAACCGATGATGTTGCACTTGTGATATAAGTATGCTACAAGTTGTGTGCCTACTAGAGAAAAACTGTTGGAGATGCTCTAAACATATACTAATTTTACAAATCATCTACTCATATCACATGACTAATAAAAAAAAATTGATGGTTCACTACAAAAAAAGTGACCTATAGTAACACATTTCTTTATAACAATTTTTGATTGTATTACTGTTGGCATTAATTTGTGAAAAAATTTACTATTTGTCATTATGTTTTGTTCAATTGAAACTTTTTAAAAATAATTGTCACAATTAGCTACAAAACTTGATAATTTGTGATAAATAATATAATTAGTCACAAAATTACCTTTTTAAAGGAAAGATTTTTATTTTATAAATTATTAGGTTTTTAAAAGACATCAAAATCGATTAATATTTCATTAAAAAAAATTAATAATTCCTCTTTAAAAATAAAAATAAATAAATAAATAAATAAATAAGCAAAAAAAAAAAAAAAAAATGCCATAATAATGCTGTGTTTTTTTTTTCCCTTTTTTTTTTTTTCTTTACCTTAAAAACACTTTTTAAGTTGAAACAGTGTTTCATTCGAAGAAGTACCAAGATTATAGAGAAACTTTTGCCCGGATAAAAATGTAAGCTTCTCTTTTTAGGGTTTGTTTTCTTATACTTGTTTTTCATGGTCGAAATCTCAAATTTGAGTTTCATATATTGAAAGTGTCTTTGAATAATGTATGATTTTTTATATAAAAAAAAATTATGTAGAATTGAATATATCTATTTAGAGATGTTTTTTATTTTTATTTTTATTTTTTATAACTTTAATTTGTTTTCAATTTTTTTAAGAACCCCGTTATTATTATTTCATGATTTATAGTTGTTTATTCTTAAATTTTCATGGTATATGTCAATATTAGTTTATGTGCTTACTAACTGTTATAGGTGAAAATCGTCATTAAGGACACCTTATCATATTAAGAAGGTCAGCGTAGCCATGTAAGCAGAAAGTTGAGAAAAGTCAACCTGGGGGACAGAACCTTTCGGAAGATGAGTTACTCAGTATATATTGACTAAGGGAAGATAAGAGCCGAGTAGGGCAACTCGGGCAATAAAGCCTACTCGGATATACTCGGTGCCCGACAAAGAAGATAGACTACAAACCTTCACCTTTCAGGCGTAAAGGCAGAATCAGCGACTTGCAGCCCCAAAATAATTATGGTACGGATACCCAAAGTCCAAGAAGGAAAAAGATAGGTTCTATATGTGTAAAGAAATTAGAAGTCCTACCCAGATTCGGATCCAACTGAATTAAAGCACGTTGCAAATATCAAACAGGAAAACAAGTCCTAAAAGGACTCCACAGCCACCCGTAACTTGCGGACCACAACACCAAACCCTAGTGGTACCTAAAAACCCTAATATCACCATGTATAAATACCCCTACAAAACATAAAGGAGGGGTACGTAAGAATTTAAAAGAGAGACCAAAGTGTGTATTTCTTGATAATCATAGTGGATTTGGCTACGTTGCTAAGGCAACAACCAGTGGATGTTTCTCCGATCATCGGAGTTTTACCACGTATTTTGTGTCTTTCATTGTTAATTCTTTCATTCTCGTTATTTCATTAATAATTACAGATTATTTGTTGAGATAAACTGTTGACCGATTGACTACGATAATCACCGTCAACAATTGGCGCTAGAAGGAGGGGGGCTCGTTGCGAGAAGATCACAGGTTACTTTCAAACTCCTTTGAACTTACTTCGAGAACCCTTATGAAATAATGGCTGGAGCGATTCTAGGTATAGTCAAGGACTACCAAGTAATGAACCGGAGGATGACGCTACTCTTAATGCTGCGGATGTTACCTTAACTACTGCAGATCAATCAACTGCAGTAGCAGGTATTTAGCGTTTTCCTCCAACCAACGAGGAAATCGTTGTACGATTTTGGGCCTCTCTACAGCAGCTCATATATGATGCAGCAAGGCAGAGGGTTGACCTCTCCACTACGAAAGGTTTAACCTCGCCCCATAACCTGCCCACTCCAAATCAGCAGGCAAGGAGATTGCGCTCCACAGTAGTGGTTCCGACACCGGACGTGCCCCTATAGATGGGTTGAGATCCGACGGATCGGCCTGAGACTCTGTCCGAAAGACAAGCCCGGGGTAGTAGAGAGCATAGAGGAGAAGACCATTTTGATAGGAGATATGACCTTGATCGAACGGGGCGGAATCGAGACCAACCAAAGAGGCGTACCCACTGGAGAGATTGGTCATCATCTACGGGAGAAAGCGAGCAATATAATCGTCACAAGCGCCAAAGGGGTATAGTTCGATTGCATGGTTTAAACCGAGAAGTCAGGGAACAAGAACCGGAAGAAAGAAGACAAAAACTAACCATCAGTTAGAACTTTAACGCGATGGGGGAACCAGAAGGAGATAGGGACATACTCATATAGAGTTTGACCCGGGAAGTTCAAAACAATCGTCAACAGATGGATGCTTTGGTTAGACGGTACGGGTGCAATGAGTTGTCAGATGATGATCCGGTAGTCCTTTCACCAATGGAGTTCAGAGAATGCCCTTCCCAGAAAGGTTCAGGATGCCGCATGTGGAGCAGTTCAAAAAAGATACCGACCCAAAGGAGCACGTCAGGAGGTATAAGAGCGTCATGGCCTAATATATCCACAATGACACCCTACTATACTTGAATTTCCCATAAACTCTTAGGGATTTAGGTTCTCGATGGTTCGGCAGATTACCAGCAGCAAGCATAAGCAGTTTCAGCGAGCTGAGCAAAGCCTTCTCAAGGTAATTCCTTGGGAACGTACACAGAAAGAAGTTGGTGGCCCACTTGTCTCAGCTCAAACAAGGGAAAGATGAGTCATTGAAGAAATACTTGGGAAGGTTCAGCCAGGAAGTGTCAGAGATCGGGAGTGCGAATGATGAAGACATCATCGCAGCATTTATCAATAACCTTCAGAATGGCCGACTATCTTTTGATCTAAAGAGAGCTCGCTTAACCAGTTATGCTAATATGATGGACATGGCTGGGGGTTATACCTTAGCCGAGGAAGAAGAAATTGCGACGGGAGGATATTTTGTGCATGGCGGGCGCCCAAATGGACCTAAAGTGAAAGATCAGACCAAGCAAAAGAACAGAACACGGGATGGTCGGGACGGCCGTCGGGCTTATGACCCAAAAACAGACCAGCCGCACTAGAAATTCCAAGGCAGATATACAAACTACACCCCGTTGAAGAAAGATCAGGAAGAGGTATTAGCAATCCTGGAAGAGAAGAATCTGTCCAAAGAACCCTCTAAACAGTCGTCTTATGCTTGGAGAGACACCACGAAATATTGCAGATTCCATAAAGAGAATGGACATAAAACGTCCAAATGCTTCAAGCTCAGAGATCATATTGAGACCCTCACCAGAGAAGGACACTTGAAAGACATAGTCTTAAAGAAAATAGACAGGGCAGACGGACAGAAAGATAGCCGGTAGGAAGGACGAGGGAGGAACCAAAGTCTAAAGAGAACCGAAGATGAAGGAGCAATCAACACCATTTTCAGCGGGCTGGCAATAGGAAAAAGCAACAAGGAAAGGACCCAGGAAATATGGGAAGCCCTGGAAGCCCGAAGAGACCTCGATGTTAATTCTATCGAACCCGACCCAAAAAGGATCAAGGAAAGCTGGGACCTAATCATATTCACAGAGGCTGATTCACACGGAATAGATGTAAGGCCGAACGACGCGCTAGTCATTAGTGCTCGGATTGGTCACATAGAAGTCCATCGGATTTTGATCAATAACGGAAACTTGGCAGATATCTTAAGTGCGGAAGTGTATGATCAACCGAGACTAGACAGGAAGGACTTGCAACCCTTTCATACCCCACTCCGAGGATTCGGCGAAGTGGAAGTGAGGTCGCTTGGCATGGTAAAACTACCAGTTAAGATCGGGAAAGCCCCTTGCCAGAAGACAGTGCTACTTGACTTCGTAGTTGTGGACACACAAAATTAGCCATACAACGCACTATTGGGCCGGCCATTCTTGAATAAAAGTAAGGCAGTAATAGCTACGTATGCCCTCATAATAAAGTTCCCAACCGAGTGCGGAGTAGGAGTGGTTAAGGGATCATAGGAGATGGCACGAACAACGAATCTATCGGTTTATAAAGACAAGGACGTCCACCAAGTGTGCGTATTATCAGTCGAACAAGCCACCATAGGGTCTGAGGGACAAGCAGAAACATTGAAGGAATTCGAGCTTGACCCTAGAGAAGAGCCTGAAGCTAAAAAAGATGAACCAACGGAAGAGGTAATGTTAGATCTTGATGAGCCGGGTAGGACAGTAAAGATAGGGGCAAACCTAAGCGAACACGTCAAAGCAAAACTTATTGCACTATTGAGAGATTGCAGGGATGTATTCGCATGGAGTCATGAAGATACGCCCGGGATAGACACGAAAGTGATATCACATCATCTTTTCGTCAATCCAGAATTTCGGCCCATGGTACAGAAAAGGCGACTATTCAACCCGGAGAGAAGCACAGCTATTAAGAAGGAAGTAGAGAAGTTACTCTCTACGGGGTCGATAAGGGAAGTCAAATACCCGGAATGGGTGGCCAATGTAGTGCTAGTCAAAAAGAAGAACAATCAATGGAGAATGTGCGTCGACTTCACAGACCTGAACAAAGAATGTCCGAAAGACAGTTTCCCCTTGCCAAGAATTAACCGATTAGTGGATGCAACAGCAGGACACGAGTTACTGAGTTTCATAGATGCATACTCAGGATACGATCAGATCAGGATGAATAAGACACAACTTTCACTACCAATCAGGGGTTATACTGCTACAAGGTAATGCCATTTGGGTTAAAGAACACCGAAGCAACATATCAGAGGTTAGTAAACAGAATATTTGCTCGACAGATTGGGAGAAACATGGAAGTCTATGTAGACGATATGTTGACCAAGAGTGTCACAGCGGAAAAACATTCAGAAGATTTGAAGGAAACTTTCAATATTCTGAGAAAGTATAAGATGAAGCTCAACCTAAACAAGTGTGTGTTCGGGGTACCGTCGGGAAGGTTTTTGGGTTTTCAGGTCCATCAGAGAGGAATCGAAGTAAACCCTAAAAAAATCAATGCATTAGAAGAAATGGCCTCGCTAAAGACACTGAAGGATGTGCAGAGACTAACAGGATGTCTGGCCTCACTTAATCGGTTCATCGTAAAATCAACAGACAAGTGTGCCCCGTTCTTTAGAGTAATAAAAAAGGAAAAATGACTCAAATGGAGTGAAGAATGTGAAACAACCTTCCAAAAGTTGAAAGACTATTTAGGACGAGCACCTATTCTCTCAAAACCGATAGTTGGGGAAACCTTGTACTTGTACCTCTCGGTCACAAAGGTGACAACATGCTCAGTACTGATTCGGTTGAAGGAATGAGTACAGAAACCAGTGTATTACACAAGCAAGGCGTTGTTACCAGCCGAAACCAGGTACTGGCCAGCTGCAACAAGGAAACTAAGGCCTTATTTTCAAGCCCATATGATACAGGTATACACTGACTGTCCATTGAAACTCATCCTACAAAAGCCAGAGCTGTCAGGAAGGTTGACCAAATGGGCAGTAGAGTTAAGTGAATTCGACATCAAATCTACCCCAAAAGCAGCAATCAAGGGGCAAGCGGTGTCAGATTTCATAGTAGAATTCACCGAGCCGGATGTCAAGGTAAGAAGAATGATGGAGGGTGAACATGTGAGTACTTTTTAGTGAAAATTGCATGTGGACGGGTCATCAAACACCTATGGCAGTGGGCCAAGAATAGTCATAACAACCCCAGATGGGGATGCTGTAGAGTGTGCCATGAGATTTGATTTTAAGGCAACCAACAATCAAGCTGAGTATGAAGCTTTACTGGCTGGCTTAAGAGTGTGCATAGCATTAGGGGTAGATGAATTGGAGATTTTCAGCGATTCATAGGTGGTGGTTAACTAGGTACTGGACGAGTACCAGGCGAGAGATAAGCACATGATAACTTATCTGGACATTGCCAAAAGATTACTAAGGAGATTCAAGAAGTATAAAGTCTCTTAGATTCCTCGGGAAGAAAACGAGAAGGCGGACGCTCTATCCAAATTGGCATCAACTACTACTTGTATCAGGTCTAAAACAATATCGGTGGCACACTTAACTAAGCCAAGCGCAGCAAAACCCATGGAAATCACGATAGCAGAAATCCGACCAAGCCCGGATGATTGGACGACTCAGCTTAGGAGATATTTGGAAGAAAACATCTTACCAGAAGATACCGCAAAGGCCAAGAGCATCAAATACAAATCAACCCAGTACACAATTTTGAATGGCGAGTTATATAGGAGAGGGTTTTCAAAAGTATTGCAGAAGTGTGTCGCTGGTAAAGAGGCCAACTAGATCCTAAAGGACGTTCACAGTGAGGTGTGTGGAAACCATACTAGGGGTAAGAGCCTAGCACATAAGGTACTTCGGCAAGGGTTTTACTGGCCAACCTTGTTTGCCGAAGCGCAACGATTCGCAAAAAGTTGTAAAACATGCCAAAGGGTAGCCAACAATATTCGGCAACCTCCAGAACTGCTCAGGAGCCTAACCTCACCGTGGCCTTTTGTCATGTGGGGCCTTGACCTTATAGGACTAATGCCTACAGGAACCAAAGGAGGAGCGAAACACATTATTGTGGTAGTGGACTATTTTACCAAGTGGGTAGAGGCAGAAGCACTTGTACACATCACCGAGGTGAACACCACCAAATTTGTCAAAAAGAACATATTGTATAGGTTCGGGATTCTGAGTATTATTATAACAGACAATGGGACCCAATTTGACAACAGCAAATTCAGAGAGATGTGTGAAGAGCACAATATCACAAACTACTATGCCTCGCCCGCCCATCCTCAAACCAATGGCAAGACTGAAGCGGTAAATAAGGTGATCAAACACACGTTGAAAGCAAAGTTGGAGGCAAAGAAAGGTAGCTGGGTGAACAAGCTACATGAAGTTCTATAGGCATACCGAACAACTGTAAGGTCATCCACATAGGAGACCCCTTTCGCACTAGCATTTGGAACGGAAGCCGTCATCCCAGTAGAAACAACTTTCACCTCTCCCAGGGTCCAACTATACAACCCAGAGCACAACGTTAACATGCTGCTACAGAATTTAGATGAATTAGAAGAAGTCAGAGAAAAAGCACAAGTAAGAAATGCAGCATACCAGCAAAGGGCTGCAAGGTATTACAACTCTCACGTTCGCGTGCATAGATTCCAACTCGATGATTTGGTACTAAGAAGGGTGTCCCCAAGCACCAAGGACAAAGCAACCGGATCCCTTGCCGACAAATGGGAGGGACTATACATCATTAGTGGAATAGCAGGACATGGAGCTTACATGATAGCCCGACCAGGGGGTGGTTTAGTGCCCCGACCATGCAACGCGCAGTACCTGAAGATCTTCTATCCCTAAGGGACCAATCTCATTTCTCCATTTATTTTCTGTTTTCTACAATTTGCATGTTTCAAGTATTCCTAGACTCTCGGTTATTTGATTTTTTGAAAAGTTCAGTTTCTAATAAAATAGGAGATTATTCACTGAATTCATGTTCAAATCAACTATGATGAGCTAAAAAGTAAAAGGGCGGTCATCCAGAGACCGATAAAAAATTCTTAAACAAAAAAATTTGGGCGCAATGAAACTGCGAAAGAGTAGAAGGATAGTGCTTGAAGGGCGAAAAAGCTAAAACAGTGTGCCCGCCTAGTTAAGATAGTGCAAACACACCCCTTAGCAAAAAGGTAAAACCGAGGCACCAGAATGAACTGGAAAACTGCTTGGTGCGCCACTAGAAAAGCTAGTGAGATGCGTAGCTGTGTTGGCCGTTATACATTACCCCAACGATTCAGCAAAACCTTGTATAGACAAAACTAGGAGACGTCCTAGGTGACATGTGCAAGGACCTTAGTGTATGGTCGTGGCGAGCCTCGATGTAACACCAGGGTAAAAAAGCTAAAGCGAAAAGACAAATCCAATTGCCAGTTAAATAAGATACTCGGCTAAATCGATAAAATAAATGGATCAGTTATTCCAATTGCTAATTAAATAAGATACTCGGATAAATCGATAAAATAAATTGATAAGTTATTCCTTTCGCCAGTTAATAAGATACTCGGCTAAGATAAATGATACTAAAAAATATGCTGCAAGTGTATATAGATATCATCAGAAGTATTTACAAAGCCTATTACAAAAATAAACAAATAATCATAAGTCAGGAAGGTAGCGCTGGGGGTTGCGAACTGCTCCTGCCGACACTCAGATCAGGCTCCATCACATATTCTTCCAAGAGGCTATCATCAGAAGGCCACACAATCTCGTCTTCCTCGTCATCCATCCAAGCGCTGTTAATTCCAACCTTTTGACAAGCATGGAAAGTAGAGAAGGAACTGGTAGTAGGGACCTCTAAATGCATGAGATGTGGCAACTTCCCCTTACTCCGGTAGTATGCTTGCCACTCCTTCATCTGGATCTAGAGAGATTCCAGAGATGTATCCACATGCTTCTTGATTGAGAGGTCCCAGTTGGTCCTAGCCCGGTCTGTTGCCCTATTTTTCATTTTGAAGAACTCTCCAGCTGAAACCATCCCTCATTGAAATTCACGGAGAAGCAAGGCATCATAAGCCGGAGACCTTTTGAAATGATCCACAGTTTGAATTTCCAACTCCAGCCTAGCCTCTTTCGATAGGGATTCGACGGTTAAGGCCTGGTGTTCTAAGTCTTTGATCTTGCTCTCGTAGGATGACTTTATCTCCTCAGCTTTCTGCTCAGATTGGAGCATTGCCTCCTGAGTAGAAGATAGCAAATCCTTCAGGTGTTTAACCTCATCGTTAGCAAGGGAAGCTCTTTGCTCAACTTCCATCTGACTAGCCAAACATCGGTCCATGAACTCCTGCTTAGCTCTTATCTTCTTCTGGCAAGCCGATTCGATCTGAGCAAGGTTATCTTCACTCTCCTTTAACTGAGCCTCCAAGAGCCTTATTTTGTCTGCTTGGGCATTACTTGCCTGACAGGCCTCTGACATCTCGGCTACCATCTGTAAATCGGACCACCAAAATAGAATGAAGTGAGATGGAAAAGTCAAAACGAACAAAGAGTTTAAATGAAATTTTACTCACGTAGGAAGCACTGTTGAAGAAATTGTAGAGTCGGTCTGATAAAGGGCCAACCCTGAAGCGGCTCCAGTGATCTTCCCCAATATAAGCATAGTCTGTAACCATAGCCTTCAACATGACCTGGGGGGTAGGTTCACCAATCTGGACTGAGGGATCCAAACCGCCAACATCGGTTTCAGGCAACCAGTGGCTGATGTTGCCCGAGGAGAACTAATAGGACCCTCAGCATGAACCACCGGTTAACCTCGGGGAGGAGTCCGAGTCACCGTTTCTTCAGCTCCGACAATAGCCTCGTCACCTGAGGATGAGTCAACGTATGTGACCACCTGAGGAATTTTCAGGGGTGGGCGGCGAGGTGAAAATGAAGCTTTCCTCTTCTTGAATTGCCTCCTGCATGTATCTAAGTTAGCACCAGGGTCTTCAGTTTCAGCATCATCCCCACCAACGGCTAGGGAAGGGGTAGGAGTTAGCTCTACAGGGTTAGATATTTTAGGAGCCGTGACATTTACAACCTCCCAAACCCCCTCATCACCTTGATGCATAGCACCGCCTCATTTGTGGCAGAACCCCTGGCATCATTCTGCCTCTCCTCCTCACCTGTATTATCCACAGTATGGGGCAGAGGAGTCCTAGAAGAAGCAGAAACAACTGGCTCGGAAGGCTCCCCGATTTTCTCTTTCCCTTTGAGCCTCAAGGAATTGGTAGGATCCCTTGCTTGGGCAGCTGCCTCGTCTGTAGTGCGATCACCCAGATCATGTACGCCCTCTCCCATGTTTGGCTCCTCTTTTTGACCTTGGGTCTCCTCAGGCACATACTCGGGGACACCCTCATTAGTTCCTCCCTCGGGAACATTATCAGGTGAACTCTCGTTCGAGTCATCCTGTGGAGGAGCCACACCAGCCTCATTTTGACGCATGGCCTCTTTTTGGCTCGCCTCAACTATGGACTTTATTCGACGCGCCTGGACATCACACATAATATCTACATCGAACACTTAAAAAAAAATAACTCATGTTAGTAAGCCGACCAAAAAAAAAGGAGAAGAAAAACTCACGGCATCATCGTCGGGCAGAAATTTGAGGGAAAAGATGAGCTTTGATCATTTTTTCTTCATCAAAGAGGTATGGCCTGCCTCTTTTCTTCAAGAGTCGTACAGCTGCTCGGGCCAGGTTTATGAGTTCGCCATCAGTGAAAGAGGGGGGCGTTCGATTCTAGCTCTCAAGTGAACAGAAATATCGGGGAACCTTGCGTGTCACCCGAGTACCATCGAGGGCAAGAGAAATAGATTGACCCCAGCGATTGCCAACAAAAAGCCAACTATTCTTCTAGAATTTGTTGGAGGAAGGGAAGCCCTAGATAAATCCCTTCATTTTTTCATCAGTGGTTAGCTCGACCTGCCCACGGATATTAACATCCTTCGGGATCTAACACTCAGGCTGGGTCAAAACAAGAAAGTAGATTCCAGTCTTCCCTAATTACCTTAGCGAGTAGAAATGCCTAATCTTATGAGGAGTGGGAGGTGGCCACTTCATCCTATGCCACATGTGCCACATGCACATCAAAATCCGATAGTTGTTCGGAGTCAATTAAAATGCACATCAAAATCCGATAGCTGTTCGGAGTCAATTGAGCCGAGGCAAGTTGGGCATCTGCTAAAAATTAAGCTGAAACAAATTATAGCACGGTGTGTATAAAACTATCTAGAGGGGGGGGGGGGGGGGGTGAATAGATTTTAAACTTATTACCCAATTTTTCGTGTTAAGTCAAAATTACGAAATTACCCCTAAATAGATAAAGCAATAAATCAAGTATAAAATACGAAAATTAAATAACACTTGATTTTTACGTGGAAACCCTCACGGGAAAAACCACGGGCTAGTAAGTAAGCCACACTCGAACCTCGAATCCATTAAATGTGTAAAACAATTACAACCTAATCCCAGAAGTAATCACACACCTACCTAATCCCGGTATGAGTGAACCTAGTCCAATTTGCTTGCGATCTAAGCAACCTAATCCCGAAAGCTACACACAAGACTTACTTTCTCTATGAAGAGAATAAGACCCTAAGTGAATATATGAATATCCAAATGCAACATAGAGCAAGGGAAACCCTATATGCTTATCTAAGATGATGAATTTGCAGTTAAAGCAATCCTAGATATTAAAAACTAAATGACATGTCAAATAGTTTAGCTAATCAAGATTAAGCACAAAACCTAATTAGCTATCACAATACAACTTCTCAAACATACATCACACTAATC
This sequence comes from Acer saccharum, assembly GCA_030490815.1. Classification (NCBI taxonomy): domain Eukaryota; kingdom Viridiplantae; phylum Streptophyta; class Magnoliopsida; order Sapindales; family Sapindaceae; genus Acer; species Acer saccharum. Next base: position 28,596,971 of record CM059866.1, read on the forward strand.
TCAAACTTGTATCAAAAGATATATGAAAATCATACAAGTAATAAAATGAGATTGCTTGTTAAGAAAAACACAAAATATGTAAGATATTAGTGAAAAGCTTACCAAGCAAAGTATGATGAAGAATCCATGCAAGATGACATCTAGAAGATCAAAGATGATGCTAGATGATGATTGATGATCATGAAAAAGTGTTTGAGTAATTAAAAATGAGTTCTTGGAATTTTTCTTCTCTTTGAAAAATATCCTAAGTATGAAATCTGAATATGAACTCTCCTGATTGACCTAAAGTCAAAGTGGCATATATATAGGAGGCCAAATCAAAGTGTGGTCGTTTTGATAAGTTTGCCTCAAATTTGCCTTGGGCGCTGTACGTAGGGCGCTTCTGTACAGTGCCTGTACAACGCCCCTGCTCTATTCTCTCGGGAAAACAGAGGGGCGCTGTACGTACAGCGCCCTATACAGCGCTTTGTACAGCGCCCGTACAGCGACCGAATTAAATCGACTGTATAGCGCTCGAAAGGGGCTGTTCGTACAGCGCTTCTGTAGAGCGCTTTTGGGAGCGCCCAATGCAAAAATGCAATCCTAAGTCTAAGCATGACAAGGCAATTGGATATGCAAGATGCAATCAAACTAACATGCAAGAAGAGATGTTAATGAACATTAAAGCACACAAATAAGACACACAACATACAAGGATTAAACATATGCATGAGTTGTGAGTGTGTGCAACTATCTCTTCAAGACAAGTAAGCACATAGAAATTTACCTTCGGTGCTTATCAAGACGAGGTCTTCAAAGGGCTTCGAACAAGAATACCAATACCTAGGCTACCTGTAAGGTTTATGATTTGTATTGGCTTGATTCCATTGCAAAACACTCCATATTATGTATTAGTTGTTGCTTAGGATATTCTTTGAAGAAAGGAAGCTTAAAAAGTGAAGAGCAACGTCTAGTGCAAAAGTCGTCTTCAAGAGGTGAAAAAACGTCAAAGGTATATCTTGACTTCCATCCTCTTGCAAGGCGTTAGCGCACACACACACAATTCATACATGTGTGTCCCTGCATCGTGGTTCAAACATTTTGTATAACACTTTCACACACTTCATAGTATGCTCATGCATTGTTCTTTAATAGACAAACATTGTGAAATTGCATGTTTTGTGACTATCTCTTTGATATGGCATGCTTGTGTGAATATGTGTTTATTTGTTTGTGTATTTTGTGTTTAGGACTTGAACATGTTCTTATTTGATGCCTTATTGAGTTCCGGTCGTTTCGGTTACTCATTCATAAGGTTTTGAGTCCAAACGACTTAGCCATGCTACTTTGCATTCTCATTCGTTGAGTTGACTTCATCGTCATTTTCCGAGATAATTTCTCAACCATTTTTCAAAGTTTTGTATTCTTAGTCGTGCGTGAGGGAGTCACGGTTCATAATCCAAAAACGGATTCAAAATCAGAGTTCGGATGCCCAAGATACGGCTGAAGAACGTGAGGGAGCACGCGAGAGGCAAGCATGGCCAAAGGCCATGCATTGGCCACCACGTGTGGAGCCCGTGGGACCCACGGCCAGAGCACCCCTCTGGTCCCGTGTGGCCCACGCGCTCCCCATGGGGTGCTGACATGGCAGCCTTTGATTGGCTCCCGTCATCCTCTCTCTTCTCCATCTCTTTTCCCTCCATTTATATTCGAAATCCCGAGCAGAATTCTTTACAATTTTTGATTTCTTATTTTGATCATATCTCTCTCATTTCAACTCCGAATTGAGTGATTCAAAAGCCAAAATTGTTGGTCTTGAAGAGAGCTACAAACCCCAAGCATTTTTAGAGCCATTTGAGTTCATCATTTTTCCCAGTGATCTGATTTCAGTACGAGACTCAACTTTTGTATGTGAAACTTCTTCTTCTCACTTCATCTTTTGATCATCTCTTTTAATCTTCCTAATTGATAGATGATATGTGTTTAATGTTGTTAGATCATATTCTAAGGGTGGTTGATCTATTGATTGTTGAGTTTTAGCCATTTGATTTCAATTGAACATATATTGCTAAACTTGACCTATCTTGATATTGATTCTAGAAATACTTTTTGTTCTTGAACTTGATTGTTGATTTCTAGGTTTTTGTCACATGTTCATGAATTAGGATTTTTGATTATGCTATCTATCATTTAAATCTAGTTCTTGTTTGGATTGAATATGTTGTGGATTTCAAGTGTTAACTTGTTTACTTGATTTCAAAGCTAGTTTTGTGATTTTTATTGAAAACTTGTTACTCTAGCTTTGATTGACATGTTTAGGTTTCTATATATTTTTTTGAATGACTTTGAATGTCTAATCTAGACTTCTAATCACATGTTCATAAGAATTAGCTAAATTTGCTTGTGAGATTGATTTGTGCAAATCTAATTCTTCATAGAGTGTGTTTGATCTACTTGCTCTATTTGCTTGTGTTTGCATCATTTGCATCACTTAGATCATTGCCTTGTGAAAGGTTGAAGTCTCTTGCAAAGTGAGTGAAGCTTTGTCTTGAGCAAGAAGTCTTGGCTAGGAAAGTGTTCCGGATAGCCAAGCAAGAAGCCTTGATTAGAGTTGGGAGGACTCGGATAGTCAAGCAAGAAATCTTCCTAGAGACGTGAGCGTCTTGGATAGGAAGTTGCTTTCTAGAGGTGTAGGATACATCTCGGATAGGAAGTAGGCTTGGTAGTTCACTTGCCCGAGGGTAGATTAGGAGGTGATAGCTTGAGCGGATATCATGTGTTGATAGCTTGAGTGTGTAAGTCCTTTTCATATAGTGGATTGCTTTGCCGGTGGTTGTGGTATCAACCTGTGGATGTTTCCTCTTTGAGGTTTTACCACGTAAAAACACTTGTGTTTATTTTTGTTTTTACTTTTCTTTATCTTCCATATCTTACATTGATTGCATATCTTGTAAATTGATTAACTCTTGTATTAGTGAAATCAATTCATTTGCTAAATCTAATCAAGTGTGCATTTTCTTTGTTATATTCCGCATCATTTTTAAGATTGGAAGAATTTGAGTAAATACCTATTCACCCCCCCTCTAGGTATATTTTACACTATATTGCTTAAGGGAATTTCACTACCCTTACAAAGAACCCCAACATGTGGTTTGTCCACGAAATGAGCCAATCAACAAATGAGAACCTTACAATCTCCCTCTTTGGTTATTTCGTGACAAAACCACCACTCACATTGAATCCTTACAAAAAAATAGAAACTACGGGACAACAAAGATTATCTACAATACAAAGAGATAAGAAAATAAAACTTCAAGTCTTCAATCTCTTGTAGAACAATCAACCATTGAAATTAAAGTTTCTAACATTTTCAATACAAGTAAAGTGTGAGATTAATCAAGTGAGAACAATAACAAGCATTTGCATTTAAAAAAAAAATAGGCACAACATTATTCAATGTATGTGTATGCAATGCTCCCCCTTAACGGGTTACTCCCCCTCAATGAATGTTCTCCCCAATATGCACAATTGCTTCTATATTTTGCAACTCCCCTTACCATATCCTACTTCCCCTTTTTGTCATGATATAGGCAAATGAGTAGTCCCCAACCGGGTCACTCATAGCAATAAGAGATAGAGGCATGCAAGATATTTGCATAATCAATAGAAGTCACTTTATGCATCTCAATTAATTGGAGAGAAACAAGGAGATTTATTTGAGAAAATGTGTGAATCCAACATGCTTTGCATACAAGACATATAGCATTCAAGTCCAAAATACAATGGTATTTGGCAAAGCAAATGACAAAGGTTTCTAATTAGAATTCAAACCAATTTTACCAATGTCATGAGAAAAGCAAGGATATAGAGATTTTATTGATTTCTGAAACTAATTATAGCACGGTGTGTATAAAACTATCTAGAGGGGGGGGGGGGGGGGGGTGAATAGATTTTACGCTTTTTACCCAATTTTTCGTGTTAGACAAAATTACGAAATTACCCCTAAATAGATAAAGCAATAAATCAAGTAAAATATGCGGAAATTAAATAAGACTTGATTTTTACGTGGAAACCCTCACAGGAAAAACCACGGGCTAGTAAGAAAGCCACACTCGAACCTCGAATCCACTAAATGTGTAAAACGATTACAACCTAATCCCGGAAGTAATCACACACCTACCTAATCCCGGTATGAGTGAACCTAGTCCAATTTGCTTGTGATCTAAGCAACCTAATCCCGGAAGCTACACACAAGACTTACTTTCTCTATGAAGAGAATGCAACCCTAAGTGAATATATGTGAATATCCAAAATGCAACATAGAGCAAAGGAAACCCTATATGCTTGTCTAAGATGATTAATATACAATTAGAACAATCCTAGATATTAAAAACTAAATGACATGTTCAATCAAATAGTTTAGCTAATCAAGATTAAGCACAAAACCTAATTAGCTATCACAATACAACTTCTCAAACATACATCACACTAATCTCAATATTGTATCCAAAGCATACAAAATAACATACAAGTAATTAATTGAAATTGCTTGTTAAGAGAAACACAAAATATGTAAGATATTAGTTAAAAGCTTACAAGCAAAGTATGATGAAGAATTCATGCAAGAAGACATCTAGATGATCTAAGATGATGCTAGATGATGACTGATGATCATGAAAAAGTGTTTGAGATGATAAAAATGAGTTCTTGGAATTTTTCTTCTCTTTGAAAAATATCCTAAGTATGAAATCTGAATATGAACTCTTGTTCTTGACCTAAAGTCAAAGTGGCATATATATAGGGTGTCAAGATGAAGTGTGGTCGTTTTGATAAGTGACACCACAATTTTGCCATGGGCGCTGTACGTAGGGCGCTTCTGTACAGCTCCTGTACAGCGCCCCTGCTCTGTTCTCGCGAGAAAACATAGGGGCGCTCTACGTAGAGCGCCCTGTAGAGCGCTTTGTATGATGCCTCTACAGCGCTCATACAGCGACTGAATTAAATCGATTAGGCCTGTACAGCGCCCAACAGGGGCTGTTCGTACAGCGCTTTTGTAGAGCGCTTTTGGGAGCGCCCAGTGTAAAAATGCAATCCTAAGTCTAAGCATGACAAGGCAATTGGATATGCAAGATGCAATCAAACTAACATGCAAGAAGAGATGTTAATGAGCATTAAGGCACACAAATAAGACACACAACATACAAGGATTAAACATATGCATGAGTTGTGAGGGTGTGCAACTATCTCTTCAAGACAAGTAAGCACTTAGAGTATTACCTTTGGAGTGCTTAACACTTGCAAGGGCCTTGAGCTTGAACACTTCCTAAGCTATCCTTACATGATCCCTACATATGGTTTGATCACGAAATAAGCCAATTAAAAACTACGGGAATCCTTACAATCTCCCCCTTTGGCTATTTCGTGACAAAACCATCACTCACATGATTCCTCACAAAAAAATAGAAACAACGGGATAACATAGATCTTCTACAATACAAAGAGATAATAAACAAAGTAAAATCTTCAATGCTCCAATCTCTTGTAGAACAACCAAACCTACAAAACAAGGTTTCTATATTTTTCCAAAACAAAATGCATGTGAGATTAATCAAGTGATATCAAAACAAGCATTTGCATTTTTAGAATTTAGGCACAACATTACAAAGATATGCAATGTATGATAAATGCAATGCTCCCCCTCAACGAGTTACTCCCCCTCAATGTATGTTCTCCCCAAAGTGCACATTTGCTTCTATATTTTGCAACTCCCCTTACCATATCCTACTCCCCCTTTTTGTCATGATATAGGCAAATGAGTAGTCCCCAACCGGGTCACTCATAGCAACGAGAGATAGAGGCATGCGAGATATTTGCATAATCAATATAAGTCACTTTATGCATCTCAATTAATTGGAGAGAAACAAGGAGATTTATTTGAGAAAATGTGTGAATCCAACATGCTTTGCATATAAGACATATAGCATTCAAGTCCAAAATACAATGGTATTTGGCAAAGCAAATGACAAAGGTTTCTAATAAGAATTCAAACCAATTTCACCAATGTCATGGGAAAAGCAAGGATATAGAGATTATTGATTTCAATTTTAGAGTAACTATATCCAACTTTATAAGCGAAACATGGCATGAGCGACTTTGTACCCTATTTGATTTTTCCAGATAAGATATTCGTATGATAGTAGCCATGTTCAACTAATAAAGAAAGAGAGACATTTGGAATATAAATTCCTTTGAACGGATACAAGATCCTTTATTCATTTTGAGTCTCATAAGCTTTCACACAAGTTTTGCATTTTAAAAGTATGCAATCATCAATTCATGCTTTTCATGTGAGCATGTTATATGAATTTCATGCTTTTTCATTTGACATTAGCATGTTATAAAAGAATCATCATGTCATGGAGATAACTATAGGTCATTCACATCATACTTCCTATGTAAATCTCTTAGTCCAAAAATGCATGTTTGAACATAAATATGACATGGATTGTAAACAAGCAAGGTTCACACTTATATAATAGAAAACATATATACATATGTATAACCAAGCTTACTCAAGCAATCAAAAGAAGAGGTATAAGTTATTTCAAATTTTTTGCAAGTGACAAGAATGCAAAATAGCTCTCTTTGCTTGAGTTCCCCATATGGGGTCAATCATAAAACACATCACTCCACAAGACATATCCCAATAGATCTACTAAGAGTTTTAAATCGAGTAGCATCTAAGGGTTTAGTAAATAGGTCCGCAAGTTGATCATTAGTACCTACATGTTCAAGTACTATGCATTTATTTTCAACAAGCTCTCTATTGAAGTGATGGCGGATGTCAATATGCTTAGTTCTAGAATGTTGAACCGGATTCTTGGAAATATTAATAGCACTCATGTTATCACAAAAGAGAGTGAGAGTACCTTGGTTGAATCCGTAGTCTACTAGCATTTGCTTCATCCATAGGAGTTGTGTGCATCCACTCCCCGCGGCTATGTACTCGGCCTCGGCTGTGGACAAAGAAATCGAGTTTTGCTTCTTGCAAAACCAAGACACCAAGTTGTTGCCTAGAAAGAAGCAACCGCCTGATATGCTCTTCCTATCATCACAATTTCCTGCCCAATCCGCATCACTAAAGCCTACAAGACTAGCATTAGTGTCAAAAGAGTACCAAATCCCATAGTTGGATGTCCCATTCACATAGCGAATGATCCTCTTTACGGAAGAGAGGTGGGACTCCTTAGGATCCACTTGGTACCTAGCACACACACCCACACTAAAGGAGATATCGGGCCTACTTGCGGTCAAATAAAGCAACCTACCTGTCATGCCACGATATAACGCTTGTTCCACACTTTTACCACTAGCATCCTTACTTAGCTTCAAAGTGGTACTCATGGGTGTGTCACAATGTTTGGCTTTTTTCAAGACCAAACTTCTTCACTAGGTTTTTGGCATATTTGGCTTGGGTTATGAAAATCCCATTATCTAGTTGCCTAATTTGCAAACCTAGGAAGTAACTAAGCTCACCAACAAGACTCATCTCAAATTCGTGAGACATGACATCAACAAATTGTTGGACCTTGGTGTTATTGGTGGAGCCAAAAACTATATCATCAACATATATTTGAGCTATGAAAAGCTCATCATTGTCTCTTTTGATGAATAGCTGTAAGGTTCACTATTTGTATTGGCTTGATTCCATTGCAAAACACTCTATGATTGTATTAGTTGTTGCTTAGGACATTATTTGAAGAAAGGAAGCTCAAAGAGTGAAGAGCAACATCTAGTGCAAAAGTCGTCTTCAAGAGGTGAAAATCGTCAAAGGTAAAACTTGACTTCCACCCTCTTGCAAGGCGTTAGCGCACACACACACATAATTCATACATGTGTGTCCCTGCATCGTGGTTCAAACATTTGGTATAACACATTCACACACTTCATAGCATGTTCATGCATTGATCTTGTATTGACAAACATTGTGAAATTGCATGCTTTGTGACTATCTCTTTGATATGGCATGTTTGTGTGAATATGTGTTTATTTGTTTTCATATTTTGTATTTAGGACTTTAACATGTTCTTATTTAATGCCTTATCGAGTTCTGGTCGTTTCGGTTACTCATTCATAAGGTTTCGAGTCCAAACAAGTTGACTAGTCTACTTTTCGTTCTCATTTGTTGTGTTGATTTCATCATCGGATTCCGAGATGATTTCTCAACCATTTTTCAAAGTTGAGTAGTCGTAGTCGTGCGTGAGGGAGTCACGGTTTGTAATCTGAAAATGGATTCGAAATCGGAGGTCGGATGCTCAAGATATGGGGCAACGAACCGAGGAAGCGCTCGAGAGGTGTGCAAATCACGTGTGGCCACTTGGCCAGCCCGTGTGGGAGGCCGTGGGCCCCACGGGCAAGGGAGCCTTCTGCTCCCGTGGGCCCCACGCGCCCCCCACGGGGTGCTGATGTGGCACATGTGATTTGCTCGGAAATTCTCTCCTTTTCCCTCCTTTTAAGCAAACCTCCTTCCCTCCACACTTATGCAATTTTTTGAAGAACACTTCATTTCCCGCATCAGTTTTTCAACAATTTTCATTTACTTGTTTTGATCATATCTCTCTCATACGAACTCGAAATCATTCGATTCAAAAACCAAAATTGTTGGTCTCGAAGAGAGCTACAACCCAAGCATTTACAGAGGCAGTTGACTTCGGCATTTTTCTCAGCTGGTCCATTTTCAGTCTGTGGTCAGTAGTATGTTTCAACTTATTTCTTTTTCAATTTCATCTTTGATCATCTATTGATTCTTTCCATTTGATTGATGAAATTTGTTAAGAAGTATGTTAGATCACATGCTAGGGTTATTTGATCATTTGTTAATTGAGTTTTAGCTTTGTGATTAGTCTTGAACATTTATGTGCTAAACTTGAACTATCATGAAATTGATTCTAGAAAATATATGAGTGATGTGCTTCATGTTATTTTCTATGTTTTATTTCATGATCTAAGAACTAGGTTTTTAGTGTGCTAAATTGAATATTGATACCTTGTTCTTATTGTTTTACATGTATTGATTTCTAGATAATTTTTGTGATTGTGTGTTGAAAGCAAATTCTAGACTATCATTGAACATGTACATTTTGCTTGATTGATCATCTAGCTTAATTTGATTGTGTTTGCATCATTTGCATCACTTTAGATCATAGCCTTGCATAAGGTTGAAGTCTCTTGCAAAGTGAGTGAAGCTTTGTGTAGAGCAAGGGAGTCTTGACTAGGACATGTGGTCCGGATAGTCAAGCAAAAGTCCTAGCTAGGAGTGTGGTACTCCGGATGGTTGAGCTAGGAGAGCTTAACTAGGATCTTTGTGATCCGGATAGCTAAGCACGAAATCTTCCTAGAGACGTGAGCGTCTTGGATAGGAAGTTGCTTTCTAGAGGTGTAGGACACATCTCGGATAGGAAGTAGGCTTGGTGATTCACTAGCCCGAGGGTAGATTAGGAGTTGATAGCTTGAGCGGATATCATGAGTGATAGCTTGAGTGTGTAAGTCCTTTTTCACATAGTGGATTGCTTTGCCGGTGGTTGTGGTATCAACCCGTGGATGTTTCCTCATTGAGGTTTTACCACGTTAAAATCATTGTGTTCAATTTTGCTTTACTTTCTTTTATCTTCCATATATTACATTGTTTGCACATCTTGTAAATTGATTAACTCTTGTCTTAGTGAAATCAATTCATTTGCTAAATCTTATCAAGTGTGCATTTTGTCTTGTAATTTTCCGCATTATTTTTAATTGGAAGAATTTGGAGCCTATACCTATTCACCCCCCCCCCCCCCCCCCCCCCCCCTCTAGGTATATTTCACTACTACATTAAGGGAAATTTCAATAGCGTCTTGTCAACACTACCTCTTGTGTAGTCATTGTCAACAAGAAATTGAGTGAGGCGCTCATACCAAGCCCTCGGTGCTTGTTTCAACCCATATAGTGCCTTCTTGAGGCGATAGACATGGTTGGGGTGGTGAGCATCCACAAACCCCTTAGGTTGTTCAACAAACACTTCCTCTTGCAAGAAGCCATTGAGGAAGGCACTCTTGACATCCATTTGGTGCAATTTGAACTTGTGCACGCAAGAAATGGACAAGAGAAGCCTAATAGACTCTAAACGGGCAACGGGAGCAAATGTCTCCTCAAAATCGATACCCTCAATTTGAGAGTACCCTTGTACTACAAGTCTAGCCTTGTTCCGCACTATGTTGCCATCCTCATCGGATTTGTTCCTAAATATCCATTTGGTGCCTATGACATTAGTGGTCTTAGGCCTAGGAACTAGAGTCCAAACCTCATTCCTTTCGAATTGGTTTAGCTCTTCTTGCATAGCAAGAACCCAAAATTCATCATTTAAGGCTTCTTCAACCTTTTTGGGTTCAATTTGAGAGGTGTAGCATGTATAGCTAATAAGATTAGCAAGTTGACGTCTAGTCCTAACACCCTAATTAACCTCTCCAATGATATCTTCTTTATCATGGAGTTTCCTAACCCATGGAGCGGGTTCTTTAGAGTCCAAGAGAGGAACTCTATCAATAGGTTATGTGTCATCATTGTTGACATTGGATGTCCCAACATTAGGAGACACCACAACCTCTTCCAAAGGAGAACCATCACTAAAAATAACCTCCTCCTCATGATCATTTGACTTGAGCCTAGTATCATCAAATACGACATTGGATGATTCCATAACACTTAGAGTCTTTAAATTAAAAACTCTATAGGCTCTACTATTCAAGGCATAGCCAATAAAAATACCCTTATCACTCTTAGCATCAAATTTGCCAAGTTGATCACGGTCATTCAAAATGTAGCATTTGCTTCCAAAAGTGTGGAAGTAGCTAACATTTGGTCTCTTGCCTTTCCATAACTCATAGGAGGTGTTTCTAGTACCGGGCCTTAGGAAAACTCTATTTCCTATATAGCAAGCCGTATTGATGGCTTCGGCCCAAAGGTTCTTAGGGACATTGTTGCTAAGCAACATCACACGGGCCATCTCTTGAAGGACCCTATTTTTCCTCTCAACAACTCTGTTAGGATTCCCGTTGTTTTTAATTGGCTTATTTCGTGATCAAACCACATGTGGGGATGCTTTGTAAGGGTAGCTTAGATGTTGTGTTATTGCTTAGGCCCTTTTGAAGACCTCACCATTGACAAGCACCAAAGGTAATATTCTAAGTGCTTACTTGTCTTGAAGAGATAGATGCACACACTCACAACTCATGCATATGTTTAATCCTTATATGTTGTGTGTCTTTTATGTGTGCCTTAATGCTCATTAACATCTCTTCTTGCATGTTAGTTTGATTGCATCTTGCATATCCAATTGCCTTGTCATGCTTAGACTTAGGATTGCATTTTTGCACTGGGCGCCCCCAAAAGCGCTGTACAGAAGCGCTGTACGAACAGCGCCCATTGAGCGCTGTTCAGACCTGATCGATTTAATCGGTCGCTGTTGGGTCGCTGTTGGGGCGCTGTACGTGGCGCTGTACGAAGCGCTGTACGAACAGCGCCACTCTGTTTCCTCGTGAAAACAGAGCAAGGGCGCTGTACAGGCGCTGTACAAGGGCGCCCTACGTACAGCGCCCATGGCAAATAGTGGGCAAACTTATCAAAACGACCACACTTTGTTTTGGCCCCCTATATATATGCCACTTTGACTTTAGGTCAATAAGAAGAGTTCATATTCAGATTCCATACTTAGGAGATTTTTCAAAGAGAAGAAAAATTCCAAAGAACTCATTTTTATTACTCAAACACTTGTTCCATGATCATCAATCATCATCTAGCATCATCTTAGATCATCTAGATGACATCTTGCATGGATTCTTCATCATACTTTGCTTGGTAAGCTTTTCACTAATATCTTACATATTTTGTGTTTCTCTTATCTAGCAATCTCAATTTAATTACTTGTATGTGATTTTATATTTGTTGAATACAAGATTGAGATTAGTATGATGTATGTTTGAGAAGTTGTATTGTGCTAGCATATTAGGTTTTTGTGCTTGATATTGATTAGCCAAACTAATTGACATGTCATTTAGTTTTGATATCTAGGATTGCTCTTAATTGCATATTAATCATCTTAGATAAGCATATAGGGTTTCCCTTGCTCTATGTTGCATTTTGGATATTTTATATATTCACTTAGGGTTGTATTCTCTTCAAGAGAAGCTAAGTCTTGTGTGTAGCAATCGGGATTAGGTTGCTTAGATCGCAAGCAAATTGGACTAGGTTCACTCATACCGGGATTAGGTAGGTGTGTGATTACTTCCGGGATTAGGTTGTAATCGTTTGCACATTTAGTGGATTCGAGGTTCGAGTGTGGCTTACTTACATAGCCCGTGGTTTTTCCCGTGAGGGTTTCCACGTAAAAATTCAAGTGTTATTTTAATTTCCGCACCATATTACACTTGCTTGTTTATATTATCTTGAGGGTAATTTCGTAATTTTGACTAACACGAAAAATTGGGTAAAAAGCGTAAAATCTATTCACCCCCCCTCTAGATAGCTTTATACACACCGTGGTATATTTAGTTTCAATTGGTATCAGAGCGGGTTCCTAGACATACATAGGTGATCCTTGCTTTATTTTGGTGTGTTTTGCATTTTGTGTGATTTTTGATCATTCATACATTTGCATTCATTTCATTCATTCATAAACACTATGAGTGGAAACGGTGGAAATGGTGGTGGCCACGAAGGAGCTTCTAGCACAAGGCCTCCACTTCTTACCGGTTTGAACTATTCCCAATGGAAAGGGAAGATGGAATCCTACATATGCCAAATTCATGACCGTGCATGGATGGCGGTGGAAGACGGATATGATCTCCCTATGATGACTCCTGCGGGTGGAGGACAAGATGTTTTGAAGCCTAAGGCGCAATGGAACGCGCAAGAGTTTGAGGCTTCAAAGTGGAATAGGAAGGCGATGCATGCCATTATGTGTGCCATGGATGAGAATCAGTACAAGCTTATTCAGAACACTCAAATTGCCAAAGTAGGCATGGGACATCCTTCAAGTGGCACATGAGGGAACCGAGGTGGTGAAGGAGTCCAAGCTTCAAGTCCTCCAAACTCAATTTGAGTTACTTAGGATGGGAGAGGATGAATGCTTCAACGACTTCGAAATCAAATTGATGGACATAGTAAATCAAAGCCATCAACTCGGAGACCCGTATTCGGATAGGAGAGTCAAGCAAAAAATTATGAGATCTCTCCCCGATAGGTTTGAATCAAAGGTGACGGCCATAGAAGAAAATAGTGGCTACATGGATATGAAGCCAAGTGAGGTAATTGGGCGTCTCCTTGCATATGAGTCTAGGAAGGCTCCTAGCAACACTACTCCTCCTAAGAAGTCTAAAGGAATAGCTTTGAAAGCATCTAAGGATGAAAAGGAGGCAAAGCATGAATCGGATGAAGACCTTGCCTTATTTGTGAAACGGTTCAACAAGGTTATGGGGTTCAAGAAGAAGAAGGGATTTGGGTCAAGAGGACAAGATTTGAAGAAAAAGAGTTCCTTCAAGAAGTTTGAGCCTAGACAAGAGAGGACCGAAAGGAAAGGGGTCCGTTGCTTTGAGTGTGGTGGGATTGGTCACTTTGCCCCCGAATGTGCGAATCACAATGAGAGGAAGAAGGGTAAAGTGATGGCCGCCACATGGAGTGGGAGTAGTGATGACTCCAATGAGGAGGATGAGTCTTCAAGTGAGGAAGAGCTCATGGCTAACTTCCTAGCTTTTGCATCTTCTCACAAGAGCAAAAGTGCTAGTGAAAAGGAAGATTTGAGTCAAGAGGAAATTGACTCTAGTGAAGAAGAAAGTGACTCCTCTTCTAGTTCCAAGAAGAAGTTTGTGGAGCAAAAGGTGCTTGCTAAATACCATGCCGAGTTCAATGATTTAGCACTTAAAAGCACAAGAAAGATTGAGAGGTTGAGAGAAGAAAACCTTGAACTTTCGGCTCACAATGACCACTTAAGTGAACAAGTGGAAAGATTGAAGAGGAGAGAGGATAAGTTAATTGAGGAGTTAGACTTGTCCTAAGAGAAATGAAGAAGGCTTGAAGAGGGAACTTGTAGAAGCTAAAGGGTCCTTGGCTAGGATAGATTCTAGCACCAAGAAGCTTGATCATTTACTTGGTGTTGGAAAGAGTCCAAGTGACAAGAGAGGTCTTGGGTATGAAGATGGCAAGAAAATCTCAACCTCTAACAAGACCATATTTGTCAAGAGCTTGAAGAATGAAGAAACTTCATTTGTGCAACCTCCTAAGAAAAAGTTAGAAATAGGACAAAGTTCTAATGCACAAGTGAAAATGGGGCCAAGAAGGAAATCTCAAGCTCAACCTCCTAAGGTTCCTCAAGCCAACACTCCTCCCAAATTGGCTCACAAAGGAAAGAGACCAATCATGCAACCTCAAGCTTGGAAGCAACCAAGACCGGTTCAACAACGAAGACGGATTGAACCCACATATCCACAAAGACATGGACGTGCTCAAAGGCGAGGTATGATTCCTTTTTTCATTCCTATTTGTCACTTTTGTGGTTGTGATGGTCATATTAGACCAAATTGCTTTCAATATATTAAAATGTGTAGAAAACAAAGCATGATTGAAAAGAGAAAGAATAGAGCCAAGATGCATGTTTCTAGGAAAGAAAATATTGATTTGCATGATCCTAGAAATAGTAGAGCACATGTACCAAAGACCACTAAGAAAGCTAAAATTGTTGCTAAGTGGATTAGAAAGAATGATAATGTTTGCCATGTTGCACAAATAGCCTTGAAGGCAAATTCTTCTAATTTTTGGTACTTGGATAGTGGGTGCTCTAGGCACATGACGGGAAACAAGAGTTTCTTCGAGACTCTTGTTATGGAGGAAGGTGGAAATGTCACTTTTGGTGATGGATCCAAAAGAAATGTTATAGGGAAAGGAACCATTTCCGTTCCCGGATTACCCTCCTTATCCAATGCTTTATTTGTTGATGGCTTGAAAGCCAATTTAATTAGCATTTCACATCTTAGTGATGAAGGATATTCCGTCTTGTTCTCTAAAGATTATTGCTCTATCCTTAAACCCGATGGACAAACCTTGTTGAAAGGCATGAGATCTAGCGACAATTGCTATTGTCTTGAAGCTAGAATTGTATCTAATCATGTGTCCATGGATGAGCAAATTGAGTTGTGGCATGAAAGACTTGGCCACATGAACTTTAGGGATCTACGGACCCTTGGAAAGTTCAATTGTGTGCGTGGCCTCCCTAAGCTTGGGAAGAAAGCCAATGGCATTTGTGGACCTTGCCAACAAGGAAAGCAAACCAAAAGCATGCACAAAAAGGGTAAGTATCTCACCACCAAGGAGCCACTTGAGCTTCTCCACATGGACCTCATGGGTCCCATGCAAACCGAAAGTTTGGGTGGAAAGAGATACATTTTTGTTTGTGTTGATGATTTCTCTAGATTTACATGGACATATTTTCTTAGAGAAAAATCCGAAACTTTTGATAAGTTTAAAATGCTTTGTACTAAATTGCAAAATGAAATGAATTCTAACATTAGAAGCATTAAACGGAATTAGAAGTGACCATGGGAGAGAATTTGAGAATGCCACCTTTGAAACCTTTTGTAATGGTTTAGGCATCTCCCATGAATTTTCTGCTCCTAGGACACCTCAACAAAATGGAGTTGTTGAGAGGAAGAATAGGGTCCTCCAAGAGATGGCCCGTGTGATGTTGCTTAGCAACAATGTCCCTAGGAACCTATGGGCCGAAGCCATTAACACGGCTTGCTATATAGGAAATAGAGTGTTCCTAAGGCCCGGTACTAGAAACACCTCCTATGAGTTATGGAAAGGCAAGAGGCCAAATGTTAGCTACTTCCACACTTTTGGAAGCAAATGCTACATTTTGAATGACCGTGATCAACTTGGCAAGTTTGATGCTAAGAGTGATGAGGGTATTTTTATTGGCTATGCCTTAAATAGTAGAGCCTATAGAGTTTTCAATTTAAAGACTCTAAGTGTTATGGAATCATCCAATGTCGTATTTGATGATACTAGGCTCAAGTCTAATGATCATGATGAGGAGGTTATTTTTAGTGATGATTCTCCTTTGGAGAAGGTTGTGGTGTCGCCTAATGTTGGGACATCTAATGTCAACAATGATGGCACACAACCTATTGATAGAGTTCCTCTCTTGGACTCTAAAGAACCCGCTCCATGGGTTAGGAAACTCCATGATAAAGAAGATATCATTGGAGAGGTAAATGAGGGTGTTAGGACTAGACGCCAACTTGCTAATCTTATTAGCTATACATGTTACACCTCTCAAATTGAACCCAAAAAGGTTGAAGAAGCCTTAAATGATGAATTTTGGGTTCTTGCCATGCAAGAAGAGCTAAGCCAATTCGAAAGGAATGAGGTTTGGACTCTAGTTCCTAGGCCTAAGACCACTAATGTCATAGGCACCAAATGGATATTTAGGAACAAATCCGATGAGGATGGCAACATAGTGCGGAACAAGGCTAGACTTGTAGCACAAGGGTACTCTCAAATTGAGGGTATCGACTTTGAGGAGACTTTTGCTCCCGTTGCCCGCTTAGAGTCCATTAGGCTTCTCTTGTCCATCTCTTGTGTGCACAAGTTCAAATTGCACCAAATGGACGTCAAGAGTGCCTTCCTCAATGGCTTCTTGCAAGAGGAAGTGTTTGTTGAACAACCTAAGGGGTTTGTGGATGCACACCACCCCAATCATGTCTATCGCCTCAAGAAGGCACTTTATGGGTTGAAACAAGCACCGAGGGCTTGGTATGAGCGCCTCACTCAATTTCTTGTTGACAACAACTACACAAGAGGTAGTGTTGACAAGACACTATTCATCAAGAGAGACAATGATGAGCTTTTCATAGCTCAAATATATGTTGATGATATAGTTTTTGGCTCCACCAACAACACCAAAGTCCAACAATTTGTTGATGTCATGTCTCTTGAATTTGAGATGAGTCTTGTTGGTGAGCTTAGTTACTTCCTAGGTTTGCAAATTAGGCAAATGCATGATGGGATTTTCATAACCCAAGCCAAATATGCTAAGAACCTAGTGAAGAAGTTTGGTTTAGAGAAAGCCAAACATTGTGATACACCCATGAGTACCACTTTGAAGCTAAGCAAGGATGCTAGTGGTAAAAGTGTGGAACAAACTCTATATCGTGGCATGATAGGTAGCTTGCTTTATTTGACCGCAAGTAGGCCCGATATATCTTTTAGTGTGGGTGTGTGTGCTAGGTACCAAGCGGATCCTAAGGAGTCCCACCTCTCTTGTGTGAAGAGGATCATTCGCTATGTGAATGGGACATCCAACTATGGGATTTGGTACTCTTTTGACACTAATGCTAGTCTAGTTGGCTTTAGTGATGCGGATTGGGCAGGAAATTGTGATGATAGGAAGAGCACATCGGGCGGTTGCTTCTTTCTAGGCAACAACTTGGTGTCTTGGTTTTGCAAGAAGCAAAACTCGATTTCCTTGTCCACGGCCGAGGCCGAGTACATAGCCGCGGGGAGTGGATGCACACAACTCCTATGGATGAAACAAATGCTTGTAGACTACGGATTCAACCAAGGTACTCTCACTCTCTTTTGTGATAACATGAGTGCTATTAATATTTCCAAGAATCCGGTTCAACATTCTAGAACTAAGCATATTGACATCCGCCATCACTTCATTAGAGAGCTTGTTGAAAATAAATGCATAGTACTTGAACATGTAGGTACTAATGATCAACTTGCGGACTTATTTACTAAACCCTTAGATGCTACTCGATTTAAAACTCTTAGTAGATCTATTGGGATATGTCTTGTGGAGTGATGTTCTATGATTGACCCCATATGGGGAACTCAAGCAAAGAGAGCTATTTTGCATTCATGTAACTTGCAAAAAATTTGAAATAACTTATGCCTCTTCTTTTGATTGCTTGAGTAAGCTTGGTTGTACATATGTATATATGCTTTCAAATTCTATAAGTGTGAACCTTGCTTGTCTACAATCCATGTCATATTTATGTTCAAACATGCATTTTTGGACTAGGAGATTTACATAGGAAGTATGATGTGAATGACCTATAGTTATCTCCATGACATGATGTTTCTTAAATAACATGCTTATGCTAAATGAAAAAGCATGAAATTCATACAACATGCTCACATGAAAAGCATGAATTGATGATTGCATATTCTTAAAAATGCAAAACTTGTGTGAAAGCTTATGAGACTCTAAATGAATAAAGGATCTTGTATCCGTTCAAAGGAATTTACATTCCAAATGTCTCTCTTTCTTTATTAGTTGAACATGGTTACTATCATACGGATATCTTATCCGGAAAAATCAAATAGGGTGCAAAGTCGCTCATGCCATGTTTCGCTTATAAAGTTGGATATAGTTGCTCTTAAAATTGAAATCAATAATCTCTATATCCTTGCTTTTCCCATGACATTGGTGAAATTGGTTTGAATTCTATTAGAAACCTTTGTCATTTGCTTTGCCAAATACCATTGTATTTTGGACTTGAATGCTATATGTCTTGTATGCAAAGCATGTTGGATTCACACATTTTTCTCAAATAAATCTCCTTGTTTCTCTCAAATTAATTGAAGTGCATAAAGTGACTTATATGTATATGCATATCTTGCATGCTTCTATCTCTCGTTGCTTTGAGTGACCCGGTTGGGGACTACTCCTTTGCCTATATCATGACAAAAAGGGGGAGTAGGATATGGTAAGGGGAGTTGCAAATATAGAAGCTTTTGTGCATTTTGGGGAGAACATACATTGAGGGGGAGTAACCCTTTGAGGGGGAGCATTGCATTTATCATTCATTGCATACATTTGCTAATGTTGTGCCTAAATTCTAAAAATGCGAATGCTTGGTATTGTTCTCACATGATTAATCTCACACTTTACTTGTATTGGAAATGCTAGAAACTTTATTTTCAGGGCTTGATTGTTCTACAAGAGATTGAAGACTTGAAGTTTTTACTTTCTTATCTCTTTGTAATGTAGATAATCATTGTAGTCCCGTAGTTTCTAATTCTTTGTGAGGAATCAATGTGAGTGGTGGTTTTGTCACGAAATAGCCAAAGGGGGAGATTGTTAGGATTCCCGTTGTTTTTAATTGGCTTATTTCGTGATCAAACCACATGTGGGGATGCTTTGTAAGGGTAGCTTAGATGTTGTGTTATTGCTTAGGCCCTTTTGAAGACCTCACCATTGACAAGCACCAAAGGTAATATTCTAAGTGCTTACTTGTCTTGAAGAGATAGATGCACACACTCACAACTCATGCATATGTTTAATCCTTATATGTTGTGTGTCTTTTATGTGTGCCTTAATGCTCATTAACATCTCTTCTTGCATGTTAGTTTGATTGCATCTTGCATATCCAATTGCCTTGTCATGCTTAGACTTAGGATTGCATTTTTGCACTGGGCGCCCCCAAAAGCGCTGTACAGAAGCGCTGTACGAACAGCGCCCATTGAGCGCTGTTCAGACCTGATCGATTTAATCGGTCGCTGTTGGGTCGCTGTTGGGGCGCTGTACGTGGCGCTGTACGAAGCGCTGTACGAACAGCGCCACTCTGTTTCCTCGTGAAAACAGAGCAAGGGCGCTGTACAGGCGCTGTACAAGGGCGCCCTACGTACAGCGCCCATGGCAAATAGTGGGCAAACTTATCAAAACGACCACACTTTGTTTTGGCCCCCTATATATATGCCACTTTGACTTTAGGTCAATAAGAAGAGTTCATATTCAGATTCCATACTTAGGAGATTTTTCAAAGAGAAGAAAAATTCCAAAGAACTCATTTTTATTACTCAAACACTTGTTCCATGATCATCAATCATCATCTAGCATCATCTTAGATCATCTAGATGACATCTTGCATGGATTCTTCATCATACTTTGCTTGGTAAGCTTTTCACTAATATCTTACATATTTTGTGTTTCTCTTATCTAGCAATCTCAATTTAATTACTTGTATGTGATTTTATATTTGTTGAATACAAGATTGAGATTAGTATGATGTATGTTTGAGAAGTTGTATTGTGCTAGCATATTAGGTTTTTGTGCTTGATATTGATTAGCCAAACTAATTGACATGTCATTTAGTTTTGATATCTAGGATTGCTCTTAATTGCATATTAATCATCTTAGATAAGCATATAGGGTTTCCCTTGCTCTATGTTGCATTTTGGATATTTTCATATATTCACTTAGGGTTGTATTCTCTTCAAGAGAAGCTAAGTCTTGTGTGTAGCAATCGGGATTAGGTTGCTTAGATCGCAAGCAAATTGGACTAGGTTCACTCATACCGGGATTAGGTAGGTGTGTGATTACTTCCGGGATTAGGTTGTAATCGTTTGCACATTTAGTGGATTCGAGGTTCGAGTGTGGCTTACTTACATAGCCCGTGGTTTTTCCCGTGAGGGTTTCCACGTAAAAATTCAAGTGTTATTTTAATTTCCGCACCATATTACACTTGCTTGTTTATATTATCTTGAGGGTAATTTCGTAATTTTGACTAACACGAAAAATTGGGTAAAAAGCGTAAAATCTATTCACCCCCCCTCTAGATAGCTTTATACACACCGTGGTATATTTAGTTTCAAACTCCATTTTGTTGAGGTGTCCTAGGAGCCGAAAACTCATGGGAGATGCCTAAACCATTACAAAAGGTTTCAAAGGAAGCATTCTCAAATTCCCTCCCATGGTCACTTCTAATCCGTTTTATGCTTTTAATATTAGAGTTCATTTCATTTTGTATTTTATTACAAAGCATTTTAAACTTATCAAAAGTTTCGGATTTTTCTCTAAGAAAATATGTCCATGTGAACCTAGAGAAATCATCAACACAAACAAAAATGTATCTCTTTCCACCCAAACTTTCGGTTTGCATGGGACCCATGGGGTCCATGTGGAGAAGCTCAAGAGGCTCCTTGGTGGTGAGATATTTACCCTTTTTGTGCATGCTTTTAGATTGCTTTCCTTGTTGGCAAGGTCCACAAACACCATTGGCTTTCTTCCCAAGCTTAGGGAAGCCATGCACACAATTGAACTTTCCAAGAGTCCGTAGATCCCTAAAGTTCATGTGGCCAAGTCTTTCATGCTACAACTCAATTTGCTCATCCATGGACACATGATTAGATACAATACTAGCTTCAAGACAATAACAATTGTCGCTAGATCTCATGCCCTTCAACAAGGTTTGTCCATCGGGATTTAGGATAGAGCAATAATCTTTAGAAAACAAGACAGAATATCCTTCATCACTAAGATGTGAAATGCTTATTAAATTGGCTTTCAAGCCATCAACAAATAAAGCATTGGATAAGGAGGGTAATCCGGGAACGGAAATGGTTCCTTTCCCTACAACATTTCTTTTGGATCCATCACCAAAAGTGACATTTCCACCTTCCTCCATAACAAGAGTCTCGAAGAAACTCTTGTTTCCCGTCATGTGCCTAGAGCACCCACTATCCAAATACCAAAAATTTGAAGAATTTTCCTTCAAGGCTATTGTGCAATATGGCAAACATTTTCATTCTTTCTAATCCACTTAGCAACAATTTTAGCTTTCTTAGTGGTCTTTGGTACATGTGCTCTACTATTCCTAGGATCATGCAAATCAATATTATCATTCCTAGAAACATGCATCTTGGCTCTATTCTTTCTCTTTTCAATCATGCTTTGTTTTCTACACATTTTAATATATTGAAAGCAATTTGGTCTAATATGACCATCACAACCACAAAAGTGACAAATAGGGATGAAAAAAGGAATCATACCTTGTCTTTGTGCACGTATGGGAGCTCGTCCATGTCTTTGTGGATAAGTGGGCTCAATCCATCTTCGTTGTTGAACCGGTCTAGGTTGTGAATGTACACAAACGAAGTTAAATTGCTTAAAGCATACCTAGAGGGGGGGGGGGGGGGTGAATAGGTTTTTACACCTTTTTTCAAACCCTTGAACAAACATCCGTTTGTCCCTCAAGGTAGCTTTACACACAACACAATAAGCCAAGGTAGACATACATAGACAATACAATGATACAATCATAAGAGAAATGCCTAAGTATATCAACAAGTCATGTGAGGTAAAACATCAAATAAACATAACAACAAATTAAGCTTGTATTTCATAAGATGTTCAATGTGTTACAAGAGTGAGCAAAATGTCACTAAACAAATATTACAATATACAAAAGAATCAAAGATACAAATTGATCTATAGAATGAATACTCTAATCACACTATACAAAGACTTGGTTCACAATACATCACAAGTGAATATTATGAATCAAGACAATAAAATATACAATTAAAATATAAGAGAAGAGATAGAAAGAATTAACACAAGGGATTTTTTAACGTGGTAAAACCTCCAAGGAGGAAACATCCACGGGTTGAATTACAACCATTGGGTACTATATTATTGGAAAGTAAACATAGAACATTCACAAAGTGACCAATCTTTAGCTCACCCAACCTAGTGAAGTCTAAGCCTACCCAACCCTATTGGAAAGTATGAAATCCCTCAATGATGCGGAACCACCATATATTGGACAACACACTCAACCAACATCGATGGTAGATTAGAAATTCCTCAAGAGTGCATACACATCCCGTGTACCCCGCTCTATCGGAGTCTATGTCTAACCATACGCCTAGGCCTACCAATATGTTAGCCAACTCCCTATCCAAGGCACTCTTGCCTCTAGGGAGCCTCCCATGCATGACTATCCGAGTCCTCCCGACTCTAGCCATGACTTCTTGCTTACCTATCCAAGTCATCCCGACTCTAGGCAAGACTTCTTGCTTGGCTATCCGAGTCATCCCGACTCTAACCAAGACTTCATGCCTTTTACAAGGACTTCCTAGTGTGATCATGTGAATGCAAATGATGCAAACATTCATTTCAACATAGAACATGTGATCAATACATTCTATGGCACAAATAGACCTAAACATGTGAAAACACAATTAATCAAGTCTAGATGCAAAAATCCATGAATAGAAACCTAAGCATGTGAAACACCTAACACATATACTCAAAGTCTCATTCACACACATAACACTTGAATCACAAAATGTTCATTAAGTCCTAATTCAAGATGCTATCAATATACAATCAAAGTCTAGATATATGAGATTAAAATCAATCAATATACTAGACAAAAAATATAGAGCAAGGTTTTGAGATTTACATCAATCAAAACCTATATTCTCTAAATCACAAACAAATACACAAATCCTTGATTTCTTCAATCAAAGGACCAAATCAAATCTCAAAGTCATTTTAATACAAAATTAATTCAATTAAGTATCAAACAACCTAAGATGCCATTCTAATCACAATACAACTCACAAACAAATGTAAAACCTAGAATCATGAAATCTAGTCAACATAAGTCCATAAATTGAATTTCAATTGGAATGATAATCAAGCTACCTTTTCAAATAGCTTTCATAAAACAATAACAAAGATATAGAAGAAGAAACCCCAAGCATTTGGAAGGTCAAATAATAAGAAATCCCTAAGATGAGACCATTACCTCGGATTATGATGCTGGTTCGGAATTCAGTGGTGAACCACTAGAAATCACGATCAAACAGATACCAAACCACTTGGAGATGTTAGAGGACTCAAATACGAACACTCTCCAACTTGAATCACTCAAATCCGACTCCGGATGAGGAAGATATGGTGTTTCGAAAATCTGAAAATTCAGAGGAGAGGACTGACGGGAAGACCAGAATTTTTCTTCTTTGAAATTCAAAATGAGAGAGAGAGGGAAGAAATAGGAGGAGAGAGAAGACATTTTTTGACCAATCACGTGGTGCCACGTCACCCCCAGGCCGTGGGGGGCGCGTGGCCCACACGGGAGCAGAAGGTGCTCCAGGCCGTGGGGCCCACGGCCTCAACCACGGCCAGCCCATGTGGCCCACGGCCTGGGCTGTCCTCTCCCGCGCACTCTCAGTTCGTTGGCCCGTATCTCGAGCGTCCAAACTCCGAATTTGAATCCGTTTTCGGATTACGAACCGTGACTCTCTCACGCACGAAAACAACTATACAACTTTGAAAAACGGTTGAGAAATCATCTCGGAAATCATCGATGAAGTCAACACAACGTAAGAGAACGTAAAGTGGCATAGTCAACACGTTTGGACTCGAAACCTTATGAATGAGTAACCGAAACGACCGGAACTCAATAAGGCATTGAATAAGAACATGTTCAAGTCCTAAACACAAAATACGGAAACATACAAACACAAATACACACACATATGCTAGTTTCCGGACATAATCCTAGAAAATGCAAAACACAAAGTTTATTAACTAAATGTGAATGCATGAGCATATTTTGCCAAGTGTGTGAAAGTGAAATGTAAATGAAATAAAATCATGAAGGGACACACAAGAATGATATGTGTGAGTGTGTGCCTAGCCTTGTAAGAGATAAGAGGACATGTATACCTTTGTAGACCGATAATGTCCGAGACTCTTAAAAGCTGGCAACTTGAACGAATAATGGTTGAGACGTCCTTCGTCTTCGAAATCCTTCATTTACTAACCACTAAACATTACAAGTAAAACACGTTTTGATATGGAATTAATGCCAACACTAATTATCAACCTAACAGGTTGCTTCCAAGCTTGAGGTTGCATGATTGGTCTATTTCCTTTGTGAGCCAATTATGGAGGAATGTTGGCTTGAGGGACCCTAGGGGGTTGAGCTTGAGATTACCTTCTTGGCCCCATCTTCACTTGTGCATTAGAACATTGTCCTACTTCTAACCTCTTCCCAGGAATTTGCACAATTGAAGTTTCTTCGTTCTTTATGCTCTTGACAAACACAGTCTTGTTAGAGGTTGAGATTTTCTTGAAATCTTCATACCCAAGACCTCTCTTGTCACTTGGATTCTTTCCAACACCAAGTAAATGATCAAGTTTCTTGGTGCTAGAGTCTTTCCTAGCCAAGGACTCTTTAACTTCTACAAGTTCCCTCTTCAAGCCTTCTTCACTTCTCTTGGATAAGTCTAACTCCTCAATTAACTTATCCTCTCTCCGCTTCAATCTTTCCACTTGTTCACTTAAGTGGTCATTGTGAGCCGAAAGTTCAAGGTTCTCTTCTCTCAACCTCTCAATCTTTCTTGTGCTTTTAAATGCTAAATCATTGAACTCGGCATGGTATTTAGCAAGCACCTTTTGCTCCACAAATTTCTTTTTGGAAATAGACGAGGAGTCACTTTCTACTTTACTAGAGTCAATTTCCTCTTGACTCATCTCCTCTTTTTCACTAGCACTTTTGCTCTTGTGAGAAGAGGCTGTAAGGATTCACATATCTTGATTGGCTTATTTCGTGAACAAACTACGTGTTGGGGATTATATGTAAGGGTAGCTTAAGTGATTCATTATCAAGCTCAAGACCCTTTCAAGTCCTCAAGGGACAAGCATGCTAAAGGTATAATCTCTAGTGCTTATTTTTCTTTGAAGAGATTAGTTGCACACACACACTTAGCATACTAGCATTTGTGTGCATTCTCTTCACATGACATTTTTCACTTGCACTTCTTTGTTATATTTTTTATGTGTGGATTTGTCCATAGATGAGTTCCGAGCGATTCAGAGACTTTTCTATATGTTTCGGATGATTTCCGAGACATTTGGGATATTCCGTATTTTTATCGAAAACCAGATTTTAATTCCGAGCTTAAATTGGAAAGTTATATAATTTTCTATATTTATGATTAAGTCCGGGTTAATATTCTGAAAACGAAATTGGATTCCAAGATTCGAGATCAACTAGACTGAAGAACACTCGGATCCGAAGTCAGCTTAGTGTGGCATGTTAGCCACACCTAGCAAGGCACGCAAGAGGGTGGCGTGGGCCACGGGCTGCTCACGGCAAAGAGAGTTCTCTGCCCCCGTGCACACCACAGCTCTTCAACGCGCACTTGTTTGCCTTTCTTCTTTGCATTTCTTTGTTTTAATTGTTTGTGTCTTCTGTCTGTTTGTGTTATAATATATTATATATATATATGTTTAAATGTGCACAGCCTAATATATAGATATATATAATCACCGTTTCACCTAAATACTATATATATATATATATATATAAAGTGTGCGTTTTTGTCTGTTGCTCACACCTAATATATATATATATATATATATATATATATATATATATATAAAACGGTGCCTTTGTTTTTAGAAGACCTAATGCATATATATCTCTTTATATTTGCTTTCTTCTTCACTTGACACATACACATTTTGAGAGAGCAAAAATATCTTCAAGAGAAAAATTCCCAAGAACCTTTCTTTAACTCTTAAAACCCATTTTCATATGCATGAAAATATCATCTAAACATTTTCTAGCATAGTTAGGATGTTTACTTGCATGGGTCTTGGTCAACACACTTCCCTTGGTATGTTCTTCACTATTATCATTTATAATTAGTGTTTTATTTATCAAGGCATCTCTTTTATTATTTGCTTGTTCTTAGATTAACATCTATTATTCAAAATAGAGATTGTTGTGTTGACATGATTGTGTGTTGTATTGTGATAGATATCTAGGTTTTTATAATCTATATTTATCTAAACTATTTGACATGTCATCTAGCCATTTATATCTAGGATTGTTTTAATTGCAAAATCATTATCCTAGATAAGCATATAGAGTAACCTAGCTCTAATTTGCATTTTGAATATTCATACATATTCACTTAGGTTGTTTCTCTTCATTGAGAAGTAAGTCTTGGGGCTAAGAGTGCTCAGGCCTCAAGCAAATTGTAATAGGGTTGCTAATAAAGGCCCGCTGGGTAGAAGTGAGGGGTTACAGACCGGAGTGTTAGACGAGGTCTACATAGGTTGTAAACTTCATTTCAATTAGTGATTTCGAGTTTCGAGTGTGGCGCACTATACAGGCCGTGGTTTTTCCCAGTGGTTGGGTTTCCACGTATATATCTTGTGTTATTTAAATTTCGCACATATTACACTTGATATATTATTTTGACTAATTAGGGGCATTTTCGTAAAATTGACTTGCATGCGAAAATTGGGTAATATTTGATAAAATCTATTCACCCCCCCCCCCCCTCCTAGCTTTATATTATACACACCGTGCATTAATTTGTTTCAATTGGTATCAGAGCGGGTTCCTAGATATACTTAGGTGATCCTAGCTCATTTTGGTGTGTTTTGCATTTGTGTGATTCTTTGATCATTCATACATCTTGCATTCATTCATCCATTCATCCATTCATTATACACTATGAGTGGAATCGGTGGTTCCTATGAGGGTGCTTCGAGCACACGGCCACCCCTTCTCACCGGCATAAATTACTCCCAATGGAAAGGGAAGATGGAGGCGTATGTGTGTCAAATCCATGATAGGGCATGGATGGCTATTGAAGACGGGTATTCAGCTCCTATGATGATCCCCACGGGTGGAGGTGAAGAGGTTCTCAAGCCTAAGGCACAGTGGTCACAAGTCGAGTTTGAGTTGTCCAAGTGGAATCAAAAGGCTTGGCATGCCCTTATTTGTGTAGTGGACGAAAATCAGTATAAACTGATTCAGAACACTAAGATAGCCAAGGAGGCATGGGACATCTTAGAGATTGCACACGAGGGAACCGAAGTAGTGAAGGACTCCAAACTTCAAGTCCTCCAAACTCAATTCGAGACACTTAAGATGGAAGAGAATGAGTGCTTCAACGACTTCGAGATTAGGTTGATGGACATTGTCAACCAAAGTCATCAACTTGGTGACCCTTACTCGGATAGAAGGATCAAGCAAAAGATAATGAGATCGCTTCCCGAGAGGTTTGAGTCTAAGGTGACGGCTTTAGAAGAAAACAGTGATTTTAAGGACATGAAGCCGAGCGAGGTAATAGGTAGACTTCTCGCCTACGAGTCTAGGAAGGGTCCTAGCTCCACTCCTTCAAAGAAGCAAAAAGGAATTGCTTTGAGTGCTTCTAAGGTAGGGAAGGAGGAGAAAGGTGACTTGGACGAAGACATGATTTTGATGCTTCAAAGATTCAAGAAATTTGTCAAGTTCGAGAAGCGTGGCTTTGGATCCAAAGGCCAAGACTTGAAGAAAAAGGCTCCCTTCAAGAAGCATGAGCCTAGGCAAGAGAAAGGGGTCCAATGCTATGAGTGTGGCGGCATAGGTCATATCTCACCCGATTGTGGGAATTTGAAGAACAAGAAAGAAAAAATGATGGTCGCCACTTGGAGTGAAAGTGATGACTCCGGAGAGGGAGATAAGTCATCAAGTGATGATGAGCTTATCAATAACTTCAAGGCATTGGGTGCCACTCATGAAGAAAATGAAGTTGTTGGCAAGAATTCCGTTGCTAGTGATCCCATAGAAGAGAAAGTCGAAGAAGTAGCTCTAGAGGAGATAGTTGTTGCTTCACATTGGGATATGGCACTTATTGACTCAAGAGACCAAGGTGAAGGTCTTGATGAGGATATTGGATCCATAGGAGAGGAGGAGAGTCTAGAAGATGACACTAGTGGAGATGACTCCTTATCTAACTCTACAAATGGAAATGTAGAGAATATGGATGTGAATGACTTTATAGTCAATGTTGAAAGCTCCATGAAGAAGAAAGATAGACTTCTAAGGATTTTAGAGGAAGAAAATCTAGAGCTTTCAACATATAATGACCACTTAAGGAAGCAAGTGGAGAAGGTGGATCTTAAGGACAACTTTGAAAGTTTTGAAAGCTCTAAGTTAAAGAATGAAAAAGAGATTCAAAGGTTAAAGGAAGAACTACTTAGGCTTTCAACACAAGTTGACCACTTGAATGATGAAGTGGTAAGATCCATGGTGGAAGAAGACAAGCTAAAAGATGAGCTAGCTTTGTCTAAGAGGAATGAAAAGGGTTTGAAAAGAGAGCTTGTTGAAGCCAAAGAGTCATTGACTAGAATGACCACAAGCACCAAGAAGCTTGACAACCTACTTGGTGTAGGAAAAAGCCCTTGTGACAAAAGAGGTCTTGGATTCGAAGTGAGCAAGGATTGCTCTATTCCTAAGAAGACCATCTTTGTCAAGAGTTTGGGGAAGATAGAAGCATCACCTGTGCAAACTCCTAGGAAGAAGTTAGAACTAGGACAATGTTCGAAAAATGCACAAGTGAAGGTGGTGAAAACGAGACAACCCCAAGCTCAACAGATTAGAGCCTCTCGAGTCAACTTTCCTCAACAAATGACTCACTATGTGAAGAGAAAAAACATGCTACCTCATCCAAGGAGGCAACCCATTCCGGTTCAACCACATAGAAGACATGAACCGACTCAACACCAAAGGAGACATCAAATGCATGATGAGTCTCCAATGACTTCACACGGATATAGTATGAATTCTTACTTTGTACCAACTTGTCATTATTGTGGTGTTTATGGGCATATTAGGCCTAAGTGCTTTAAGTACATTAAGCATTGTAGGATTAATAGCATGATAGAGAAAAAGAGGCTAAGAAGAGCCCATTTGCATGAGCCTAGGAAATCCTTTGTCAATAATCCTAGGTTAGTGAATGACATGGAACCCTTAACCACTAAGAAGAAAAAAGTCATATCTATGTGGATAAGGAAAAATGAACCCGCTTGCTACGAGACTAACAAGTCTCAAAAAGGTTCAAATAAGTCCAATGGACTTGGTAGGTCCATAGGACCTCATCGCCTTCATTGATGAAGGTTGATTCTAACCCCATATGGGGAACTCAAGCAAAGAGAGCTATTTTTGCATTATTGTCACTTGCAAAAATTTTGAAATATCTTATGCTTCTCTTTTTGTTGCTTGAGTAAGCTTGGTTGCGCATATGTATATATATTTTCAATTCAATAAGTGTGAACCTTGCTTGTTTACAATCCATGTCATATTTATGTTCAAACATGTATTTTGGACTAGGAGATTTTCATAGAAAGTATGATATGAATGACCTTTAGTTATCTCCATGACATAATGATTCTTTTATAACATGCTAATGTCTAATGAAAAAGCATGAATTGATAATTGCGTTCTTAAATGCAAAAACGTGTGTGAAAAAGCTTATGAGACTCAAATGAAAAAGGATCTTGTATCCATTCAAGGATTTTACAATCCAAATGTCTCTCTTTCTTTATTGGTTGAACATGTCTACTATCATACGGATATCTTATCCGGAAAAATCAAATATGGTGCAAAGTTGCTCATGACATGTTTAGCTTATAAAGTTGGATATAGTTGTTCTTAAATTGAAATCAATGAAATTTCTATATCCTTGCTTCTCTCATGACAATGGTGAAATTGGTTTGAATTCCTATTAGAAACCTTTGTCATTTGCTTTGCCAAATACCATGGTATTTTGGACTTGAATGCTATATGTCTTGTATGCAAAGTATTTTTGATTCACACATTTTTATCTAATAAAACTTGTTGTTTCTCTCCGATTAATTGAGATTGCATAAAGTGACTTATATTGATTATGCAAATACTAGAATGCTACTATCTCTCTTTGCCTTGAGTGACCCGGTTGGGGACTACTCCTTTGCCTATATCATGACAAAAAGGGGGAGTAGGATGTGGTAAGGGGAGGTGCAAATTGTTGTAGAAATTGTGCACATTGGGGAGAATATATATTGAGGAGGAGTAACCCTTTGAGGGGGAGCATTGCATACACAAACATTGCATGATGTTGTAGTTGTACTTAAATTCTTAGAATGCAAATGCTTGTTTATATTCTCACTTGATTCATCTCACTTTTTACTTGTATTGGAAAGTATATAAACTTTGCTTTCAGGGATTGATTGTTCTACAAGAGATCGAAGACTTCAAGATTTTTTTTTCGTTATTATATCTCTTTGTAAAGTAGAAAATCATTGTTGACCCGTAGTTTCTAATTTTTGTGAGGAATCAATGTGAGTGGTGGTTTTGTCACGAAATAGCCAAAGGGGGAGATTGTAAGGATTCCCATATCTTGATTGGCTTATTTCGTGGACAAACCACGTGTTGGAGATTATATGTAAGGGTAGCTTAAGTGATTCATTATCAAGCTCAAGACCTTTTCAAGTCCTCAAGGGACAAGCACGCCAAAGGTATAATCTCTAGTGCTTATTTTTCTTTGAAGAGATTAGTTGCACACACACACTTAGCATACTAGCATTTGTGTGCATTCTCTACACATGACATTTTTCACTTGCACTTCTTTGTTATATTTTTTATGTGTGGATTTGTCCATAGAAAAGTTCCGAGCGATTCGAAGACTTTTCTATATGTTTCGGATGATTTCCGAGACATTTGGGATATTCCGTATTTTTATCGGAAACCAGATTTTAATTCCGAGCTTAAATTGGAAAGTAATATAATTTTCTATATTTATGATTAAGTCCAGGTCAATATTCCGAAGACGAAATTGGATTCCAAGATTCGAGATCAACTGGACTGAAGAACACTCGGATCCGAAGTCAGCTTAGTGTGGCATGTTAGCCACACCTAGCAAGGCACGCAAGAGGGTGGCGTGAGCCACGGGCTGCTCACGGCAAAGAGAGTTCTCTGCCCCCGTGCACACCACGGCTCTTCAACGCGCACCTGTTTGCCTTTCTTATTTGCATTTCTTTGTTTTAATTGTTTGTGTCTTCTGTCTGTTTGTGTTATAATATATATTATATATATATGTTTAAATGTGCACAGCCTAATATATATATATAATCACCGTTTCACCTAAATACTATATATATATATATATATATATATATATAAAGTGTGCGTTTTTGTCTGTTGCTCACACCTAATATATATATATATATATAAAACGGTGCCTTTGTTTTTAGAAGACCTAATGCATATATATCTCTTTATATTTGCTTTCTTCTTCACTTGACACATACACATTTTGAGAGAGCAAAAATATCTTTAAGAGAAAAATCCCCAAGAACCTTTCTTTAACTCTCAAAACCCATTTTCATATGCATCAAAATATCATCTAAACATTTTCTAGCATAGTTAGGATGTTT
Source organism: Acer saccharum (assembly GCA_030490815.1). NCBI lineage: Eukaryota > Viridiplantae > Streptophyta > Magnoliopsida > Sapindales > Sapindaceae > Acer > Acer saccharum. The sequence goes on from CM059866.1 coordinate 28,629,039, forward strand.
ACTTGCATGGGTCTTGGTCAACACACTTCCCTTGGTATGTTCTTCACTATTATCATTTATAATTAGTGTTTTATTTATCAAGGCATCTCTTTTATTATTTGCTTGTTCTTAGATTAACATCTATTGTAAGGTTCCCAATTGTTGATTGGCTAATTTCGTGGACAAACCACATGTTGGGATACTTTGTAAGGGTAGCTTAGGTATTGGTTTTATTGTTCGAAGCCCTTTGAAGACCTTGTGTTGATAAGCACCGAAGGTAATTTTCTTTGTGCTTACTTGACTTGAAGAGATAGTTGCACACACTCACAACTCATGCATATGTCTTATCCTTGTATGTTGTGTTCATTTGTGTTGTGCATTAATGCCTATTTTCATCTCTTCTTGCATGTTAAATGATTGCATCTAGCTTATTAATTGCCATATCTTGTTAAGAATTAGGTTGCATTATTTTCACACTCACACGTGCACTTATTGTATGTTTCTTTTGTGTGAAGTGGCTTAGAAGGCTTGCCCTTCTTGTGCCGCGGTTGTGCTGCCGCGGTTGCCTAATTTTGGCATACCGCGGCATGCAAGCGACAGAGACTTCCATGTCTCTGCCGCGGTTCATCTGCCGCGGTTCCACAACCGCGGCAGTCTAGCGATAGCAACGTCTTTGCTGTGCCGCGGTTATAGTGCCGAGGTTATGCAACCGCGGCAGGCGAGCCACAGAGATATTTTTAGTGCGTTTTTCCAAAACGACCACACTTCACTTATGACCCCTATATATATAACACTTTGACTTTAGGTCAGCTAAGAGAGTTCATATCAGATTTCATACTTATGATATTTTTCAAAGAGAAGAAAAATTCCAAGAACTCATTTTTAATCACTCAAACACTTTTTCGTGATCATCAATCATCATCTAGCATCATCTTAGATCATCTAGATGTCATCTAGCATGGATTCTTCATCATACTTTGCTTGGTAAGATTTTCACTAATATCTTACATATTTTGTGTTTCTCTTATCTAGCAATCTCAATTTAATTACTTGTATGTGATTTTATATTATTTGAATACAAGATTGAGATTAGTATGATGTATGTTTGAGAAGTTGTATTGTGCTAGCATATTAGGTTTTGTGCTTAATATTGATTAGCTAAACTAATTGACATGTCATTTAGTTTTGATATCTAGGATTGTTCTTAATTGCAAATTAATCATCTTAGATAAGCATATAGGGTTTCCCTTGCTCTATGTTGCATTTTGGATATTCACATATATTCACTTAGGGTGGTATTCTCTTCTAGAGAAAGTAAGTCTTGTGTGTAGCAACCGTGATTAGGTTGCTTAGATCGCAAGCAAATTGGACTAGGTTCACTCATACCGGGATTAGGTAGGTGTGTGATTACTTCCGGGATTAGGTTGTAATCATTTGCACATTTAGTGGATTCGAGGTTCGAGTGTGGCTTACTTACATAGCCCGTGGTTTTTCCCGTGAGGGTTTCCACGTAAAAATCAAGTGTTGATTTAATTTCCGCACCATATTACACTTGCTTGTTTATATTATCTTGAGGGTAAATTCGTAATTTTGACTAACACGAAAAATTGGTGTTAGGTTGATAATTAGTGTTGGCATTAATTCCATATCAAAACGTGTTTTACTTGTAATGTTTAGTGGTTAGTAAATGAAGGATTTCGAAGACGAAGGACGTCTCTACCATTATTCGTTCAAGTTGCCGGCTTTTAAGAGTTTCGGACATTATCGGTCTACAAAGGTATACATGACCTCTTATCTCTTACAAGGCTAGGCACACACTCACACATATCATTCTTGTGTGTCCCTTCATGATTTTATTTCATTTACATTTCACTTTCACACACTTGGCAAAATATGCTCATGCATTCACATTTAGTTAATAAACTTTGTGTTTTGCATTTTCTAGGACTATGTCCGGAAACTAGCATATGTGTGTGTATTTGTGTTTATATGTTTCCGTATTTTGTGTTTAGGACTTGAACATGTTCTTATTCAATGCCTTATTGAGTTCCGGTCGTTTCGGTTACTCATTCATAAGGTTTCGAGTCCAAACGTGTTGACTATGCCACTTTACGTTCTCTTACGTTGTGTTGACTTCATCGATGATTTCCGAGATGATTTCTCAACCGTTTTTCAAAGTTGTATAGTCTTTTTCGTGCGTGAGAGAGTCACGGTTCGTAATCCGAAAATGGATTCGAATTCGGAGTTTGGACGCTCGAGATACGGGCCAACGAACCGAGAGTGCGCGGGAGAGGACAGCCCAGGCCGTGGGCCACATGGGCTGGCCGTGGTTGAGGCCGTGGGCCCCACGGCCTGGAGCCCCTTCTGCTCCCGTGTGGGCCACGCGCCCCCCACGGCCTGGGGGTGACGTGGCACCACATGATTGGTCAAAAAGACCTCTCTCTCTCCTCCTATTTCTTCCCTCTCTCTCTCATTTTGAATTTTCAAGAAGAAAATTTCAGAATTCCCGTCTAGAGTTCTCTCCAATTTTTCCAAACTTCAAAACACCATATCTTCCTCATCCGGAGTCGGATTTGAGTGATTCAAGTTGGAGAGTGTTCGTATTTGAGTCCTCTAACATCTCCAAGTGATTTGGTGGCTGATTGATCGTGATTTCAAGTGGTTGGACACTGAAATTCGCACCAGCTGCAGAATTCGAGGTTTGAGTCTCAACTTTGGGATTTCTTGTTATTTCACCTTCCATTTGCTTGGGGTTTCTTCTTCTATATATATGTTATTGTTTTATGAAAGCTATTTGAAAAGGTAGCTTGATTATCATTCCAATTGAAACTCAATTTGTGGACTTATGTTGACTAGATTTTATGATTCTAGGTTTTACATTTGTTTGTGAGTTGTATTGTGATTAGAATGGCATCTTAGGTTGTTTGATACTTAATTGAATTAATTTTGTGTTAAAATGACTTTGAGATTTGATTTGGTCCTTTGATTGAAGAAATCAAGGATTTGTGTATTTGTTTGTGATTTAGAGAATATAGGTTTTGATTGATGTAAATCTCAAAACCTTGCTCTATATTTTTGTCTAGTATATTGATTGATTTTAATCTCATATATCTAGACTTTGATTGTATATTGATAGCATCTTGAATTAGGACTTAATGAACATTTTGTGATTCAAGTGTTATATGTGTGAATGAGACTTTGAGTATATGTGTTAGGTGTTTCACATGCTTAGGTTTCTATTCATGGATTTTTGCATCTAGACTTGATTAATTGTGTTTTCACATGTTTAGGTCTATTTGTGCCATAGAATGTATTGATCACATGTTCTATGTTGAAATGAATGTTTGCATCATTTGCATTCACATGATCACACTAGGAAGTCCTTGTAAAAGGCATGAAGTCTTGGTTAGAGTCGGGATGACTCGGATAGCCAAGCAAGAAGTCTTGCCTAGAGTCGGGATGACTCGGATAGGTAAGCAAGAAGTCATGGCTAGAGTCGGGAGGACTCGGATAGTCATGCATGGGAGGCTCCCTAGAGGCAAGAGTGCCTTGGATAGGGAGTTGGCTAACATATTGGTAGGCCTAGGCGTATGGTTAGACATAGACTCCGATAGAGCGGGGTACACGGGATGTGTATGCACTCTTGAGGAATTTCTAATCTACCATCGATGTTGGTTGAGTGTGTTGTCCAATATATGGTGGTTCCGCATCATTGAGGGATTTCATACTTTCCAATAGGGTTGGGTTGGGTAGGCTTAGACTTCACTAGGTTGGGTGAGCTAAAGATTGGTCACTTTGTGAATGTTCTATGTTTACTTTCCAATAATATAGTATCCAATGGTTGTAATTCAACCCGTGGATGTTTCCTCCTTGGAGGTTTTACCACGTTAAAAAATCCCTTGTGTTAATTCTTTCTATCTCTTCTCTTATATTTTAATTGTATATTTTATTGTCTTGATTCATAATATTGACTTGTGATGTATTTTGAACTAAGTCTTTGTATAGTGTGATTAGTGTATTCATTCTATAGATCAATTTGTATCTTTGATTCTTTTGTATATTGTAATATTTGTTTAGTGACATTTTGCTCACTCTTGTAACACATTGAACATCTTATGAAATACAAGTTTATTTTGTTGTTATGATTATTTGATATTTTACCTCACATGACTTGTTGATATACTTAGACATTTCAATTATGATTGTGTCATCATATTGTCTATGTATGTCTATCTTGGATTATAGTGTTGTGTGTAAGGCTACCTTGAGGGACAAACGGATGTTTGTTCAAGGGTTTGAAAAAGGTGTAAAAACCTATTCACCCCCCCTCTAGGTATGCTTTAAGCAATTTAACTTCGTTTGTGTACATTCAATTGGGTAAAAAGCGTAAAATCTATTCACCCCCCCCCCCCCCCCCCCCCCCCCCTTCCCCCCTCTAGATAGTTTTATACACACCGTGCTTTAATTAGTTTCATCGATTATTCAAATAGAGATTGCTGTGTTGACATGATTGTATGTTGTATTGTGATAGATATCTAGGTTTTTATAATCTATATTTATCCAAGCTATTTGACATGTCATCTAGCCATTTATATCTAGGATTGTTTTAATTGCAAAATCATTATCCTAGATAAGCATATAGAGTAACCTAGCTCTAATTTGCATTTTAAATATTCATACATATTCACTTAGGTTGTTTCTCTTCATTGAGAAGTAAGTCTTGGGGCTAAGAGTGCTTAGGCCTTAAGCAAATTGGAATAGGGTTGCTAATAAAGGCCCGCTGGGTAGAAGTGAGGGGTTACAGACCGGAGTGTTAGACGAGGTCTACATAGGTTGTAAACTTCATTTCAATTAGTGATTTCGAGTTCCGAGTGTGGCGCACTATACAGGCCGTGGTTTTTCCCAGTGGTTGGGTTTCCACGTATATATCTTGTGTTATTTAAATTCCGCACATATTACACTTGATATATTATTTTGACTAGTTAGGGGGCATTTTCGTAAAATTGACTTGCATGCGAAAATTGGGTAATATTTGATAAAATCTATTCACCCCCCCCCCCCCCCCCCTAGCTTTATATTTTACACACCGTATTCTTTTCAGAGGCAAAAGCTAGGAAGTTAGCCATGAGCTCTTCTTCACTTGAAAACTTATCTTCCTCATTGGAGTCATCACTACTCCCACTCCAAGTGGCGGCCATCACTTTGCCCTTTTTCTTTTCATTGTGATTAGCACATTCGGGGGCAAAGTGACCAATCCCACCACATTCAAAGCATCGGACCCCTTTCCTTTCGGTCCTCTCTTGTCTAGGCTCAAACTTCTTGAAGGAACCTTTCTTCTTCAAATCTTGTCCTCTTGACCCAAATCCCTTCTTCTTCTTGAACCCCATAACCTTATTAAACCTTTTCACGAATAAGGCAAGGTCTTCATCCGATTCATGCTTTGGCTCCTTTACATCCTTAGATGCTTTCAAAGCTATTCCTTTAGACTTCTTAGGAGGAGTAGTGGTGCTAGGAGCCTTCCTAGACTCATATGCAAGGAGATGTCCAATCACCTCACTTGGCTTCATATCCATGTAGCCACTATTTTCTGCTGTGGCCGTCACCTTTGATTCAAACCTATCGGGGAGAGATCTCATAATTTTTTGCTTGACTCTCCTATCCGAATACGGGTCTCCGAGTTGATGGCTTTGATTTACTATGTCCATCAATTTGATTTCGAAGTCATTGAAGCATTCATCCTCTCCCATCCTAAGTAGCTCAAATTGAGTTTGGAGGACTTGAAGCTTGGACTCTTTCACCACCTCGGTTCCCTCATGTGCAACTTGAAGGATGTCCCATGCCACTTTTGCAATCTAAGTGTTCTGAATAAGCTTATATTGATTCTCATCCATTGCACACATGATGGCATGCATAGCCTTCCTATTCCACTTTGAAGCATCAAACTCTTGCGCGTTACATTGCGCCTTAGGCTTCAAAACATCTTCTCCTCCACCCGCGGGAGTCATCATAGGGAGATCATATCCATCTTCCACCGCCATCCATGCACGGTCATGAATTTGGCATATGTAGGATTCCATCTTCCCTTTCCATTGGGAATAGTTCAATCCGGTAAGAAGTGGAGGCCTTGTGCTAGAAGCACCTTCGTTGCCACCACCATTTCCACCGTTTCCACTCATAGTGTTTATGAATGAATGAAATGAATGCAAATGTATGAATGATCAAAAATCACACAAAATGCAAAACACACCAAAATAAGCAAGGATCACCTATGTATGTCTAGAAACCCGCTCTGATACCAATTGAAACTAATTATAGCACGGTGTGTATAAAACTATCTAGAAGGGGGGTGAATAGATTTTATGCTTTTTACCCAATTTTTCGTGTTAGATAAAATTACGAAATTACCCCTAAATAGATAAAGCAATAAATCAAGTAAAATATGCGGAAATTAAATAAGACTTGATTTTTACGTGAAAACCCTCACGGGAAAAACCACGGGCTAGTAAGAAAGCCACACTCGAACCTTGAATCCATTAAATGTGTAAAACGATTACAACCTAATCCCGGAAGTAATCACACACACCTACCTAATCCCAGTATGAGTGAACCTAGTCCAATTTGCTTGTGATCTAAGCAACCTAATCCCGGAAGCTACACACAAGACTTACTTTCTCTATGAAGAGAATACAACCCTAAGTGAATATATGTGAATATCCAAAATGCAACATAGAGTAAGGGAAACCCTATATGCTTATCTAAGATGATTAATATGCAATTAGAACAATCCTAGATATTAAAAACTAAATGACATGTTCAATCAAATAGTTTAGCTAAACAAGATTAAGCACAAAACCTAATTAGCTATCACAATACAACTTCTCAAACATACATCACACTAATCTCAATATTGTATCCAAAGCATGCAAAATAACATACAAGTAATTAATTGAAATTGCTTGTTAAGAGAAACACAAAATATGTAAGATATTAGTGAAAAGCTTACCAAGCAAAGTATGATGAAGAATCCATGCAAGAAAACATCTAGATGATCTAAGATGATGCTAGATGATGATTGATGATCATGAAAAAGTGTTTGAGATGATAAAAATGAGTTCTTGGAATTTTTCTTCTCTTTGAAAAATATCCTAAGTATGAAATCTGAATATGAACTCTTGTTCTTGACCTAAAGTTAAAGTGGCATATATATAGGGTGTCAAGATGAAGTGTGGTCGTTTTGATAAGTGACACCACAATTTTGCCATGGGCGCTGTACGTAGGGCGCTTCTATACAGTGCCCTTGCTCTGTTCTCGCGAGAAAACAGAGGGCCGCTCTACGTAGAGCGCCCTGTAGAGCGCTTTGTACAGCGCCTCTACAGCGCTCGTACAGCGACCGAATTAAATTGATCAGGTCTGTACAGTGCCCAACGGGGGCTGTTCGTACAGCGCTTTTGTAGAGCGCTTTTGGGAGTGCCCAGTGCAAAAATGCAATCCTAAGTCTAAGCATGACAAGGCAATTGGATATGCAAGATGCAATCAAACTAACATGCAAGAAGAGATGTTAATGAGCATTAAGGCACACAAATAAGACACACAACATACAAGGATTAAACATATACATGAGTTGTGAGTGTGTGCAACTATCTCTTCAAGACAAGTAAGCACTTAGAGTATTACCTTTGGAGTGCTTAACACTTGCAAGGGCCTTGAGCTTGAACACTTCCTAAGCTACCCTTACATGATCCCCATATATGGTTTGATCACGAAATAAGCCAATTAAAAACTACGGGAATCCTTACAATTTCAATTTAAGAGAAACTATATCCAACTTTATAAGCGAAACATGGCATGAGCGACTTTGCACCCTATTTGATTTTTCCAGATAAGATATCCGTATGATAGTAGCCATATTCAACTAATAAAGGAAGAGAGACTTTTGGAATATAAATTCCTTTGAATGGATACAAGATCCTTTATTCATTTTGAGTCTCATAAGCTTTCACACAAGTTTTACATTTTACGAATATGCAATCATCAATTCATGCTTTTCATGTGAGCATGTTGTATGAATTTCATGCTTTTACATTTGACATTAGCATGTTATAAAAGAATCATCATGTTATGGAGATAACTATAGGTCATCCAAATCATAATCCCTATGAACATCTCCTAGTCCAAAAATGCATGTTTGAACATAAATACGACATGGATTGTAAACAAGCAAGGTTCACACTTATTGAATTGAAAACACATATACATATGTGCAACCAAGCTTACTCAAGCAATTAAAAGAAGAGGCATAAGATATTTCAAATTTTTACAAGTGACAAGAATGCAAAATAGCTCTCTTTGTTTGAGTTCCCCATATAGGGTCAATCATAGATCACATCACTCCACAAGACATATCCCAATAGATCTACTAAGTGTTTTAAATCGAGTAGCATCTAAGGGTTTAGTAAATAGGTCCGCAAGTTGATCATTAGTATCTACATGTTCAAGTACTATGCATTTATTTTCAACAAGCTCTTTAATGAAGTGATGGCGGATGTCAATATGCTTAGTTCTAGAATGTTGCACCGGATTCTTGGAAATATTAATTGCACTCATATTATCACAAAAGAGAGTGAGAGTACCTTGGTTGAATCCGTAGTCTACTAGCATTTGCTTCATCCATAGGAGTTGTGTGCATCCACTCCCCGCAGCTATGTACTCAGCCTCGGCCGAGGACAAGGAAATCGAGTTTTGCTTCTTGCAAAACCAAGACACCAAGTTGTTGCCTAGAAAGAAGCAACCGCCCGATGAGCTCTTCCTATCATCACAATTTCTTGCCCAATCCGTATCACTAAAGCCTACAAGACTAGCATTAGTGTCAAAAGAGTACCAAATCCCATAGTTGGATGTCCCATTCACATAGAGAATGATCCTCTTTACGGAAGAGAGGTGGGACTCCTTAGGATCCGCTTGGTACCTAGCACACACACCCACACTAAAGGAGATATCGGGCCTACTTGCGGTCAAATAAAGCAAGCTTCCTATCATGCCACGATATAACGTTTGTTCCACACTTTTACCACTAGCATCCTTGCTTAGCTTCAAAGTGGTACTCATGGGTGTATCACAATGTTTGGCTTTCTCTAAACCAAACTTCTTCACTAGGTTCTTAGCATATTTGGCTTGGGTTATGAAAATCACATCATTCATTTGCCTAATTTGCAAACCTAGGAAGTAACTAAGCTCACCAACAAGACTCATCTCAAATTCATGAGACATGACATCAACAAATTGTTGGACATTGGTGTTGTTGGTGAAGCCAAACACTATATCATCAACATATATTTGAGCTATGAAAAGCTCATCATTTTCTTTCTTGATGAATAGTGTCTTGTCAACACTACCCTTTGTGTAGTTATTGTCAACAAGAAATTGAGTGAGGCGCTCATACCAAGCCCTCGGTGCTTGTTTCAACCCATATAGTGCCTTCTTGAGGCGATATACATGGTTGGGGTGGTGTGCATCCACAAACCCCTTAGGTTGTTCAACAAACACTTCCTCTTGCAAGAAGCCATTGAGGAAGGCACTCTTGACGTCCATTTGGTGCAATTTGAACTTGTGCACACAAGAGATGGACAAGAGAAGCCTAATGGACTCTAAACGGGCAACGGGAGCAAAAGTCTCCTCAAAGTCGATACCCTCAATTTGAGAGTACCCTTGTGATACAAGTCTAGCCTTGTTCCGTACTATGTTGCCATTCTCATCAGATTTATTCCTATAAATCCACTTAGTTCCTATCACATGTGAGCTTTTAGGCCTAGGAACTAGAGTCCAAACCTCATTCCTTTCGAATTGGTTTAGCTCTTCTTGCATGGCAAGAACCCAAAATTCATAATTCAAGGCTTCATCAACCTTTTTGGGTTCTATTTTAGAGGTGTAGCATGTAAAGCTAATGAGATTAGCTATTTGACGCCTAGTCCTAACACCCTCATTCACATCTCCAATAACATCCTCTTTGTTATGGAGTCTTCTAACCCATGGAGCGGGTTCATTAGAGTCCAAGAGAGGGACTCTAGTAATAGGTTGTGTGACTTCATTATTGTCATTGGACGTCCCAACATTGGGAGTCACCACAACCCTCTCCAAAGGAGAGTCATCCTCTAAAACTTCCTCCTCCTCATGGTCATTAGACTTGAACCTTGTATCATCAATGACAACATTTGATGATTCTATGACGGTTCGAGTCTTCAAGTTGAAAACTCTATAGGCTCTACTATTCAAGGCATAGCCAATAAAGATACCCTCATCACTCTTAGCATCAAATTTGCCAAGTTGATCACGGTCATTTAAAATGTAGCATTTGCTTCCAAATGTGTGGAAGTAACTAACATTTGGCTTCCTACCCTTCCATAACTCATAGGAGGTGTTTCTAGATCCAGGCCTTAGGAAAACTCTATTCCCTATATAGCAAGCCGTATTGACGGCTTCGGCCCATAGGTTCCTAGGGACATTGTTGCTAAGCAACATCACTCGGGCCATCTCTTGGAGGACCCTATTCTTCCTCTCAACAACTCCATTTTGTTAAGGTGTCCTAGGAGCCAAAAACTCATGGGAGATGCCTAAGCTATCACAATAGCTTTCAAAAGAGGCATTCTCAAATTCCCTCCCATGGTCACTTCTAATCCGTTTAATGCTTTTAATATTAGAATTCATTTCATTTTGTAAATTAGTACAAAGCATTTTAAACTTATCAAAAGTTTCAGATTTTTCTCTAAGAAAATATGTCCATGTAAATCTAGAGAAATCATCAACACAAACAAAAATGTATCTCTTTCCACCTAAACTCTCGGTTTGCATAGGACCCATGAGATCCATGTGGAGAAGCTCTAGGGGCTCCTTGGTGGAGAGATACTTGCCATTTTTGTGCATGCTTTTGGTTTGTTTTCCTTGTTGGCAAGGTCCACAAATACCATTGGCTTTCTTCCCAAGCTTAGGGAGGCCACGCACACAATTGAACTTTCCAAGGGTTCTTAAATCCCTAAAGTTCATGTGGCCAAGTCTTTCATGCCACAACTCTATTTGCTCATCCATGGACACATTGTTTGAGACTATTCTAGCTTCAAGACAATAGCAATTGTCACTAGATCTTATACCTTTCAACAAGGTTTGTCCATCGGGCTTTAGGATTGAGCAATCATCTTTACTAAACAAGACGGAATATCCTTCATCACTTAGATGTGAAATGCTTATTAAATTGGCTTTCAAGCCATCAACAAATAAAGCATCGGATAAGGAGGGTAATCTGGGAACGGAAATGGTTCATTTCCCTACAACTTTCTTTTTGGATCCATCACCAAAAGTGACATATCCTCCTTCCTCCATAACAAGAGTCTCGAAGAAACTCTTGTTTCCTGTCATGTGCCTAGAGCACCCACTATCTAGATACCAAAAATTAGAAGAATTTGCCTTCAAGGCTATTTAAGCAACATGGCAAACATTTTCATTCTTTCTAATCCACCTAGAAACAATCTTAGCTTTCTTAGTGGTCTTTGGTACATGGGTTCTAGATGTTCTAGGATCATGCATAATAATATTATCATTCCTAGGAACATGCATCATGGCTCTTTTCTTTTTCTTCTCTATCATGCTTCTAGTTTTGCACATTTTAATATATCGAAAGCAATATGGTCTAATATGACCATCAAATCCACAAAAGTGACAAATATGAGTAAAATAAGGAATCATACCTTGTCCTTGTCTTTGTGGATGAATGGGTTCAATCCGTCTTCGTTGTTGAACCGGTCTAGATTGCTTCCTAGCTTGAGGTTGCATGATAGGTCTCTTTCCTTTATGAGCCATTTGTGTAGGAATGTTGGCTTGAGGGACCCTAGGGGGTTGAGCTTGAGGATGCCTTCTTAGCCCCATCTTCACTTGAGCATTTGAACTTTGTCCTATTTCTAACTTCTTCCTAGGAATTTGCACAAATGAAGTTTCTTCGTTCTTTAAGCTCTTAACAAACACGGTCTTGTTAGAGGTTGAGATCTTCTTGCCATCTTCATACCCAAGACCCCTCTTGTCACATGGACTCTTTCCAACACCAAGCATATGGTCAAGCTTCTTGGTGCTAGAATCCATCCTAGTCATAGATTCTCTAACTTCTTCAAGCTCCCTCTTTAGACTATCTTCATTCCTCCTAGATAAGACTAACTCCTCTCTTAGCTTATCTTCCATCTTCGTGAATCTTTCCACTTGTTCATTTAAGTGGTCATTTTGAGATGCAAGCTCAAGATTTTCTTCTCTCAACATCTTAATCTTTCTTGTGCTCTTGATTGCTAAATCATTAAACTCGGCATGATATTTAGCAAGCACCTTTTTCTCCACAAATCCATTTATGGAGTTAGAAGAGGAATCACTTTCTTCTCCACTTGAGTCATTTTCCTCTTGACTCATTTCCTCTCTCTCACTAGCACTTTTGCTTTTATGGGAGGAGGCAAAAGCTAGGAGATTAGCCATGAGCTCTTCATCATCCGAAGACACATCTCCCTCATAGGAGTCATCACTACTTCCACTCCAAGTGGCGGCCATCACTTTCCCCTTTTTCTTCTCAACATGATTTGCACAATCGGGGGCAAAATGACCTATGCCACCACACTCGAAACAACGGACCCCTTTCCTTTCGGTCCTTTCTTGCCTAGGTTAAAACTTCTTGAAAGAGCCCTTTTTCTTCAAATCTTGACCTTTTGATCCAAAGCCCTCTCTTGTAAACTTCATAACCTTGTTGAACCTTTTTACAAACAAGGCAAGGTCTTCATCCGAGTCAATCTTCTTTGCCTCCTTTTCATCCTTGGAGGTCTTTAAAGCAATTCCTTTTTGCTTTTTAGGAGGTGTGGAGATAGGACCCTTCCTAGACTCATAAGCTAGAAGTCTCCCAATCACCTCACTCGGCTTCATATCCTTATAACCACTATTTTCTTCTAAAGCCGTCACCTTCGATTCAAACCTATTTGTAAGCATTCCCGTTGTTTTTAATTGGCTTATTTCGTGATCAAACCATAAATGGGGATCCTTTGTAAGGGTAGTTTAGATGTTGTTATTAGTGCATTAGGCCCTTTGAAGACCTCATTATTGACAAGCACCAAAGGTAATATTCTAAGTGCTTTCTTGTCTTGAAGAGATAGTTGCACACACTCACAACTCATGCATATGTTTAATCTTTGTATGTTGTGTTTCTTTTTGTTGTGCATAAATGATTATTTACATCTCTTCTTGCTTGATTTTATGATTGCATCTTGTGTTGAAAACATCATAGCATTTAGGCTTTTAGGATGCATTTTTTGTTTAACTTTGTACCCCTTGCAAAATTGCTTGTGGGATACAATTTTGGGGCTGTGCGTTGGTCCACCAGCGCCGGTCGACCAGCGCCGCTCACCGGCGCAAATCGCCCAGTGGCGCGCCGCTGGTCGTGCGCTGGTGTGGACCAGCGCCAGCCACCAGCGCCGATCGCCCAGTTTGGCACCGCTGGACTGGCGCTGGTGGCAGCGCCTGACGTCCAGCGCTCAAGCCAAAATTGGCTTGTGCGCTGGTCCTGCGCAGGTCCACCAGCGCACAGAGTGTTTTTCTGGCGAAATTTCAAAACGACCTCACTTCACTTATGGCCTCTATATATATGCTAACTTGATTTTAGGTCACTAACAAGAGTTCTTATTCATGCTTCAAACTTAGGATATTTTTCAAGAGAAGAAAAATACACAAAGAACTCATTTTTAATTACTCAAACACAATTTCATGATCATCAATCATCATCTAGCATCATCATAGATCATCTAGATGTCATCTTGCATGGAATCTTCATCATACTTTGCTTGGTAAGCTTTTCACTAATATCTTACATATTTTGTGTTTAATTTATCTAGCAATCTCAATTAATTACTTGATTGTTATTTTGTATGCTTTAGATACAAAATTGAGATTAGTATGATGTATGTTTGAGAAGTTGTATTGTGCTAGCATATTAGGTTTTGTGCTTGATATTGATTAGCTTAACTATTTGACATGTCATTTAGTTTTGATATCTAGGATTGTTCTTAATTGCATATTAATCATCTTAGATAAGCATATAGGGTTTCCCTTGCTCTATGTTGCATTTTGGATATTTTCACATATTCACTTAGGGTTGTATTCTCTTCAAGAGAAGGTAAGTCTTGTGTGTAGCAATCGGGATTAGGTTGCTTAGATCATAAGCAAATTGGAATAGGTTCACTCATACCGGGATTAGGTAGGTGTGTGATTACTTTCGGGATTAGGTTGTAATCGTTTGCACATTTAGTGGATTCGAGGTTCGAGTGTGGCTTACTTACATAGCCCGTGGTTTTTCCCGTGAGGGTTTCCACGTAAAAATTCAAGTGCTAATTTAATTTCCGCACCATATTACACTTGCTTGTTTATATTATCTTGAGGGTAATTTCGTAATTTTGACTAACACGAAAAATTGGGTAAAAAGCATAAAATCTATTCACCCCCCTCTAGATAGGTTTATACACACCGTGCTATATTTAGTTTCAATTGGTATCAGAGCGGGTTCCTAGACATACATAGGTGATCCTTGCTTATTTTGGTGTGTTTTGCATTTTGTGTGATTTTTGATTATTCATACATTTGCATTCATTTCATTCATTCATAAACACTATGAGTGGAAACGGTGGAAATGGTGGTGGCCACGAAGGAGCTTCTAGCACAAGGCCTCCACTTCTCACCGGTTTGAACTATTCCCAATGGAAAGGGAAGATGGAATCCTACATATGCCAAATTCATGACCGTGCATGGATGGCGGTGGAAGACGGATATGATCTCCCTATGATGACTCCCGCGGGTGGAGGACAAGATGTTTTGAAGCCTAAGGCGCAATGGAACGCGCAAGAGTTTGAGGCTTCTAAGTGGAATAGGAAGGCGATGCATGCCATTATGTGTGCAATGGATGAGAATCAATACAAGCTTATTCAGAATACTCAGATTGCCAAAGTGGCATGGGACATCCTTCAAGTTGCACATGAGGGAACCGAGGTGGTGAAGGAGTCCAAGCTTCAAGTCCTCCAAACTCAATTTGAGTTACTTAGGATGGGAGAGGATGAATGCTTCAACGACTTCGAAATCAAATTGATGGACATAGTAAATCAAAGCCATCAACTCGGAGACCCTTATTCGGATAGGAGAGTCAATCAAAAAATTATGAGATCTCTCCCCGATAGGTTTGAATCAAAGGTGACGGCCATAGAAGAAAATAGTGGCTACATGGATATGAAGCCAAGTGAGGTAATTGGGCGTCTCCTTGCATATGAGTCTAGGAAGGCTCCTAGCAACACTACTCCTCCTAAGAAGTCTAAAGGAATAGCTTTGAAAGCATCTAAGGATGCAAAGGAGGCAAAGCATGAATCGGATGAAGACCTTGCCTTATTTGTGAAAAGGTTCAACAAGGTTATGGGGTTCAAGAAGAAGAAGGGATTTGGGTCAAGAGGACAAGATTTGAAGAAAAAAAATTCCTTC
Source organism: Acer saccharum (assembly GCA_030490815.1). Classification (NCBI taxonomy): domain Eukaryota; kingdom Viridiplantae; phylum Streptophyta; class Magnoliopsida; order Sapindales; family Sapindaceae; genus Acer; species Acer saccharum. Next base: position 28,644,546 of record CM059866.1, read on the forward strand.
AAGAAGTTTGAGCCTAGACAAAAGAGGACCGAAAGGAAAGGGGTCCGATGCTTTGAGTGTGGTGGGATTGGTCACTTTGCCCCCGAATGTGCTAATCACAATGAAAGGAAGAAGGGTAAAGTGATGGCCGCCACATGGAGTGGGAGTAGTGATGACTCCAATGAGGAAGATGAGTCTTCTAGTGAAGAAGAGCTCATGGCTAACTTCCTAGCTTTTGCCTCTTCTCACAAGAGCAAAAGTGCTAGTGAAAAGAAAGATTTGAGTCAAGAGGAAATTGACTCTAGTGAAGAAGAAAGTGACTCCTCTTCTAGTTCCAAAAAGAAGTTTGTGGAGAAAAAGGTGCTTGCTAAATACCATGCCGAGTTCAATGATTTAGCACTTAAAAGCACAAGAAAGATTGAGAGGTTGAGAGAAGAAAACCTTGAACTTTCGGCTCACAATGACCACTTAAGTGAACAAGTGGAAAGATTGAAGAGGAGAGAGGATAAGTTAATTGAGGAGTTAGACTTATCCAAGAGAAGTGAAGAAGGCTTAAAGAGGGAACTTGTAGAAGCTAAAGGGTCCTTGGCTAGGATAGATTCTAGCACCAAGAAGCTTAATCATTTACTTGGTGTTGGAAAGAGTCCAAGTGACAAGAGAGGTCTTGGGTATGAAGATGGCAAGAAAATCTCAACCTCTAACAAGACCGTGTTTGTCAAGAGCTTGAAGAATGAAGAAACTTCATTTGTGCAACCTCCTAGAAAAAAGTTAGAAGTAGGACAATGTTCTAATGCACAAGTGAAAATGGGGCCAAGAAGGAAATCTCAAGCTCAACCCCCTAGGGTCCCTCAAGCCAACACTCCTCCCAAATTGGCTCACAAAGGAAAGAGACCAATCATGCAACCTCAAGCTTGGAAGCAACCAAGACCAGTTCAACAACGAAGATGGATTGAACCCACATATCCACAAAGACATGGACGTGCTCAAAGGCGAGGTATGATTCCTTTTTTCATTCCTATTTGTCACTTTTGTGGTTGTGATGGTCATATTAGACCAAATTGCTTTCAATATATTAAAATGTGTAGAAAACAAAGCATGATTGAAAAGAGAAAGAATAGAGCCAAGATGCATGTTTCTAGGAAAGAAAATATTGATTTGCATGATCCTAGAAATAGTAGAGCACATGTACCAAAGACCACTAAGAAAGCTAAAATTGTTGCTAAGTGGATTAGAAAGAATGAAAATGTTTGCCATGTTGCACAAATAGCCTTGAAGGCAAATTCTTCTAATTTTTGGTATTTGGATAGTGGGTGCTCTAGGCACATGACGGGAAACAAGAGTTTCTTCGAGACTCTTGTCATAGAGGAAGGTGGAAATATCACTTTTGGTGATGGATCCAAAAGAAATGTTGTAGGGAAAGGAACCATTTCCGTTCCCGGATTACCCTCCTTATCCAATGCTTTATTTGTTGATGGCTTGAAAGCCAATTTAATTAGCATTTCACATCTTAGTGATGAAGGATATTCCGTCTTGTTCTCTAAAGATTATTGCTCTATCCTTAAACCCGATGGACAAACCTTGTTGAAGGGCATGAGATCTAGCGACAATTGTTATTGTCTTGAAGCTAGAATTGCATCTAATCATGTGTCCATAGATGAGCAAATTGAGTTGTGGCATGAAAGACTTGGCCACATGAACTTTAGGGATCTAAGGACCCTTGGAAAGTTCAATTGTGTGCGTGGCCTCCCTAAGCTTGGGAAGAAAGCCAATGGAATTTGTGGACCTTGCTAACAAGGAAAGCAAACTAAAAGCATGCACAAAAAGGGTAAGTATCTCACCACCAAGGAGCCACTTGAGCTTCTCCACATGGACCTCATGGGTCCCATGCAAACCGAAAGTTTGGGTGGAAAGAGATACATTTTTGTTTGTGTTGATGATTTCTCTAGGTTCACATGGACATATTTTCTTAGAGAAAAATCCGAAACTTTTGATAAGTTTAAAATGCTTTGTAATAAAATTCAAAATGAAATGAACTCTAATATTAAAAGCATAAAACGGATTAGAAGTGACCATGGGAGAGAGTTTGAGAATGCCTCTTTTGAAAGCTATTGTAATGGCTTAGGCATCTCCCATGAGTTTTCCGCTCCTAGGACACCTCAACAAAATGGAGTTGTTGAGAGGAAGAGTAGGGTCCTCCAAGAGATGGCCCGTGTGATGTTGCTTAGCAACAATGTCCCTAGGAACCTATGGGCCGAAGCCATCAACACGGCTTGCTATATAGGAAATAGAGTGTTCCTAAGGCCCGGTACTAGAAACACCTCCTATGAGTTATGGAAAGGCAAGAGGCCAAATGTTAGCTACTTCCACACTTTTAGAAGCAAATGCTACATTTTGAATGACCGTGATCAACTTGGCAAATTTGATGCTAAGAGTGATGAGGGTATTTTTATTGGCTATGCCTTGAATAGTAGAGCCTATAGAGTTTTCAATTTAAAGACTCTTTAAGTGTTATGGAATCATCCAATGTCGTATTTGATGATACTAGGCTCAAGTCAAATGATCATGAGGAGGAGGTTATTTTTAGTGATGTTTCTCCTTTGGAGGAGGTTGTGGTGTCACCTAATGTTGGGACATCTAATGTCAACAATAATGACACACAACCTATTGATAGAGTTCCTCTCTTGGACTCTAAAGAACCCGCTCCATGGGTTAGGAAACTCCATGATAAAGAAGATATCATTGGAGAGGTTAATGAGGGTGTTAGGACTAGACGCCAACTTGCTAATCTTATTAGCTATACATGTTACACCTCTCAAATTGAACCCAAAAAGGTTGAAGAAGCCTTAAATGATGAATTTTGGGTTCGTGCCATGCAAGAAGAGCTAAACCAATTCGAAAGGAATGAGGTTTGGACTCTAGTTCCTAGGCCTAAGACCACTAATGTCATAGGCACTAAATGGATATTTAGGAACAAATCCGATGAGGATGGCAACATAGTGCGGAACAAGGCTAGACTTGTAGCACAAGGGTACTCTCAAATTGAGGGTATCGACTTTGAGGAGACTTTTGCTCCCGTTGCCCGCTTAGAGTCCATTAGGCTTCTCTTGTCCATCTCTTGTGTGCACAAGTTCAAATTGCACCAAATGGACGTCAAGAGTGCCTTCCTCAATGGATTATTGCAAGAGGAAGTGTTTGTTGAACAACCTAAGGGGTTTGTGGATGCACACCACCCCAATCATGTTTATTGCCTCAAGAAGGCACTTTATGGGTTGAAACAAGCACCGAGGGCTTGGTATGAGCGCCTCACTCAATTTCTTGTTGACAACAACTACACAAGAGGTAGTGTTGACAAGACACTATTCATCAAGAGAGACAATGATGAGCTTTTCATAGCTCAAATATATGTTGATGATATAGTTTTTGGCTCCACCAACAACACCAAAGTCCAACAATTTGTTGATGTCATGTCTCTTGAATTTGAGATGAGTCTTGTTGGTGAGCTTAGTTACTTCCTAGGTTTGCAAATTAGGCAAATGCATGATGGGATTTTCATAACCCAAGCCAAATATGCTAAGAACCTAGTGAAGAAGTTTGGTTTAGAGAAAGCCAAACATTGTGATACACCCATGAGTACCACTTTGAAGCTAAGCAGGGATGCTAGTGGTAAAAGTGTGGAACAAACTCTATATCGGGGTATGATAGGTAGCTTGCTTTACTTGGCCGCAAGTAGGCCCGATATATCTTTTAGTGTGGGTGTGTGTGCTAGGTACCAAGCGGATCCTAAGGAGTCCCACCTCTCTTCCGTGAAGAGGATCATTCGCTATGTAAATGGGACATCCAACTATGGGATTTGGTACTCTTTTGACACTAATGCTAGTCTTGTAGGCTTTAGTGATGCGGATTGGGCAGGAAATTGTGATGATAGGAAGAGCACATCGGGCGGTTGCTTCTTTCTAGGCAACAACTTGGTGTCTTGGTTTTGCAAGAAGCAAAACTCGATTTCCTTGTCCACGGCCGAGGCCGAGTACATAGCCGCAGGGAGTGGATGCATACAACTCCTATGGATGAAGCAAATGCTAGTAGACTACGGATTCAATCAAGGTACTCTCACTCTCTTTTGTGATAACATGAGTGCTATTAATATTTCCAAGAATCCGGTTCAACATTCTAGAACTAAGCATATTGACATCCGCCATCACTTCATTAGAGAGCTTGTTGAAAATAAATGCATAGTACTTGAACATGTAGGTACTAATGATCAACTTGTGGACTTATTTACTAAACCCTTAGATGCTACTCGATTTAAAACTCTTAGTAGATCTATTGGGATATGTCTTGTGGAGTGATGTTCTATGATTGACCCCATATGGGGAACTCAAGCAAAGAGAGCTATTTTGCATTCTTGTATCTTGCAAAAAATTTGAAATAACTTATGCCTCTTCTTTTAATTGCTTGAGTAAGCTTGGTTGTACATATGTATATATGTTTTCAATTCTATAAGTGTGAACCTTGCTTGTCTACAATCCATGTCATATTTATGTTCAAACAGGCATTTTTGGACTAGGAGATTTACATAGGAAGTATGATGTGAATGACCTACAGTTATCTCCATGACATGATGTTTCTTAAATAACATGCTAATGCTAAATGAAAAAGCATGAAATTCATACAACATGCTCACATGAAAAGCATGAATTGATGATTGCATATTCTTAAAAATGCAAAACTTGTGTGAAAGCTAATGAGACTCAAAATGAATAAAGGATCTTGTATCCGTTCAAAGGAATTTACATTCCAAATGTCTCTCTTTCTTTATTAGTTGAACATGGTTACAATAATACGGATATCTTATCCGGAAAAATCTAATAGGGTGCAAAGTCGCTCATGCCATGTTTCGCTTATAAAGTTGGATATAGTTACTCTTAAATTGAAATCAATAATCTCTATATCCTTGCTTTTCCCATGACATTGGTGAAATTGGTTTGAATTCTTATTAGAAACCTTTGTCATTTGCTTTGCCAAATACCATTGTATTTTGGACTTGAATGCTATATGTCTTGTATGCAAAGCATGTTGGATTCACACATTTTCTCAAATAAATCTCCTTGTTTCTCTCAAATTAATTGAAGTGCATAAAGTGACTTATATGTATATGCATATCTTGCATGCTTCTATCTCTCGTTGCTTTGAGTGACCCGGTTGGGGACTACTCCTTTGCCTATATCATGACAAAAAGGGGGAGTAGGAAATGGTAAGGGGAGTTGCAAAATAGAGAAGCTATTGTGCACTTTGGGGAGTTAAAACATTGAGGGGGAGTAACCCTTTGAGGGGGAGCATTGCATTTATCATTCATTGCATACATTTGGTAATGTTGTGCCTAAATTCTAGAAATGCAAATGCTTGGTATTGCTCTCACATGATTAATCTCACACTTTTCTTGAATTGGATATGTTAGAAACTCTTTTCAGGGATTGATTATTCTACAAGAGGATTGAAGACTTCAAGTTGCATTCTCTTATCTCTTTGTAATGTAGAATATTATTGTAATCCCGTAGTTTCTATTTTTTTGTGAGGAATCAATGTGAGTGATGGTTTTGTCACGAAATAGCCAAAGGGGGAGATTGTAAGGATTCCCGTTGTTTTTAATTGGCTTATTTCGTGATCAAACCATAAATGGGGATCCTTTGTAAGGGTAGTTTAGATGTTGTTATTAGTGCATTAGGCCCTTTGAAGACCTCATTATTGACAAGCACCAAAGGTAATATTCTAAGTGCTTTCTTGTCTTGAAGAGATAGTTGCACACACTCACAACTCATGCATATGTTTAATCTTTGTATGTTGTGTTTCTTTTTGTTGTGCATAAATGATTATTTACATCTCTTCTTGCTTGATTTTATGATTGCATCTTGTGTTGAAAACATCATAGCATTTAGGCTTTTAGGATGCATTTTTTGTTTAACTTTGTACCCCTTGCAAAATTGCTTGTGGGATACAATTTTGGGGCTGTGCGCTGGTCCACCAGCGTCGGTCGACCAGCGCCGCTCACCGGCGCAAATCGCCCAGTGGCACGCCGCTGGTCGTGCGCTGGTGTGGACCAGCGCCGGCCACCAGCGCCGATCGCCCAGTTTGGCGCCGCTGGACTGGCGCTGGTGGCAGCGCCTGACGTCCAGCGCTCAAGCCAAAATTGGCTTGTGCGCTGGTCCTGCGCTGGTCCACCAGCGCACAGAGTGTTTTTCTGGTGAAATTTCAAAATGACCTCACTTCACTTATGGCCTCTATATATATGCTAACTTGATTTTAGCTCACTAACAAGAGTTCTTATTCATGCTTCATACTTAGGATATTTTTCAAGAGAAGAAAAATACACAAAGAACTCATTTTTAATTACTCAAACACAATTTCATGATCATCAATCATCATCTAGCATCGTCATAGATCATCTAGATGTCATCTTGCATGGAATCTTCATCATACTTTGCTTGGTAAGCTTTTCACTAATATCTTACATATTTTGTGTTTAATTTATCTAGCAATCTCAATTAATTACTTGATTGTTATTTTGTATGCTTTAGATACAAAATTGAGATTAGTATGATGTATGTTTGAGAAGTTGTATTGTGCTAGCATATTAGGTTTTGTGCTTGATATTGATTAGCTTAACTATTTGATATGTCATTTAGTTTTGATATCTAGGATTGTTCTTAATTGCATATTAATCATCTTAGATAAGCATATAGGGTTTCCCTTGCTCTATGTTGCATTTTGGATATTTTCACATATTCACTTAGGGTTGTATTCTCTTCAAGAGAAAGTAAGTCTTGTGTGTAGCAATCGGGATTAGGTTGCTTAGATCACAAGCAAATTGGACTAGGTTCACTCATACCGGGATTAGGTAGGTGTGTGATTACTTCCGGGATTAGGTTGTAATCATTTGCACATTTAGTGGATTCGAGGTTCGAGTGTGGCTTGCTTACATAGCCCGTGGTTTTTCCCGTGAGGGTTTCCACGTAAAAATTCAAGTGCTAATTTAATTTCCGCACCATATTACACTTGCTTGTTTATATTATCTTGAGGGTAATTTCGTAATTTTGACTAACACGAAAAATTGGGTAAAAAGCGTAAAATCTATTCACCCCCCCCCCCCCCCCCCCCCTCTAGATAGGTTTATACACACCGTGCTATATTTAGTTTCACTATCGGGTAGAGATCTCATAATTTTTTGCTTGATTCTCCTATCTGAATATGGATCACCAAGTTGATGACTTTGGTTGACTATATCCATCAACTTGATCTTGAAGTCGTTGAAGCACTCATTCTCCTCCATCTTGAGCATTTCGAATTGAGTTTGGAGGACTTGAAGCTTAGAGTCCTTCACCACTTCGGTTCCCTCATGTGCAATCTCTAGGATGTCCCATATTTCCTTAGCTATCCTTGTATTTTGAATCAACTTGTATTGATTTTCGTCCATAGCACACAAGATGGCATGCATCGCCTTCCTATTCCACTTTGAAGCCTCAAACTCTTGGCGTTCCATTGCGCCTTAGGCTTCAAAACTTCTTCTCCTCCACCACTGGGAGTCATCATGGGTAGATCATATCCGTCTTCCACCGCCATCCATGCACGGTCATGAATTTGGCATATGTAGGATTCCATCTTCCCTTTCCATTGGGAATAGTTCAATCCGGTAAGAAGTGGAGGCCTTGTGCTAGAAGCACCTTCGTTGCCACCACCATTTCCACCGTTTCCACTCATAGTGTTTATGAATGAATGAAATGAATGCAAATGTATGAATGATCAAAAATCACACAAAATACAAAACACACCAAAATAAGCAAGGATCACCTATGTATGTCTAGCAACCCCACATTAATGAGGAAAACGACGAACAGGAACAGGCACTCAGTAAGGAATCAAATGGAGGTTAAATATTTTTTTCAAATAAACCAAACTCAGCCCACTCGGCTCAAATATTTAATGGGGCATTGTTATAGGTGAAAATCATCATTAAGGACACCTCATCATATTAAGAAAGTCAGCGCAGCCACGTAAGCAGAAAGTTGAGAAAAGTCAACCTGAGGGATAGAACCTTTCGGAAGATGAGTTACTCAGTATTAACTAAGGGAAGATCAGAGCCGAGTAGGGCAACTCGGGCAATAAAGCCTACTCGGATATACTCGACGCCCGACAAAGAAGATAGACTACAAACCTTCACCTTTCAAGCGCAAAGGCAGAATCAGCGACTTGCAGCCCCAAAGTAACTATGGCACGGATACCTGAAGTCCAAGAAGGAAAAAGATAGGTTCTCCACGTGTAAGGAAATTAGAAGTCCTACCCAGATTTGGATCCAACTAAATTAAAGCACGTTGCAAATATCAAACAGGAAAACAAGTCCTAAAGGGACTCCACAGCCACCCGTAACTTGCAGACCACAACACCAAACCCTAATGGTACCTAAAAACCCTAATATCACCATGTATAAATACCCCTATAAAACATAAAGGAGGGGTACGTGAGAATTTAAAAGAGAAACCAGAGTGTGTATTTCTTGATAATCATAGTTGATTTGGCTACGTTGCTAAAGCAACAACCTGTGGATGTTTCTCCAATCATCGGAGTTTTACCATGTATTTTGTGTCTTTCATTGTTAATTCTTTCATTCTCATTATTTCATTGATAATTACATATTATTTGCTGAGATAAACTGTTGACCAATTGACTAAGAAAAATCATCGTCAACACTAACTGTTTAAGCTTCTCTTTCTCTTGATTTTATTTTTTTAGGGTTTGTTTTTTGATACTTGTTTTTTCAAGGTCGGAATCTCAAATTTGAGTTTCATATATTGAAAGTGTCTTCAAATAAGGTATGATTTATTTTATTTTATTTTATTTTATGTAGAATTATATATATGTTTAGGAATGTTTTTTTAACTTTAATATATTTTCAAATTTTTTAAGGAACTCATTATTATTATTTCATAATTTATAGTTTTTTGTTCTTAAATTTTCACAGTATATGTCAATTTAGTTTATGTGCATACTAACTATTTGATAAAAATGATTTTTATAGAACAACCAATTTTTATATGCATAGCAATTATTTGATAAAAGAGTTCAAATACTCAATAAGATATTTGATATTTGGCTGGATGAATAGATTGACATTATAGAGGACTTTATATGAAGATGAATAGATTAAAGCTCCAATAAGTTTTATACTTGGATATCAAACTTATAGAATTTATTTTATACTTGTAATAAGTTGTCATTGTTGTTACATTTTTCATTGGTTTTATTTTGGTGACTTTAATTTGTCTTCACTGGTTTTTTTTTTCTTCATATCTTCATGTATATAGGTTTCTCTTGCAAAATCTAAGAATTCTTTAGCTACCTGACAACTGACAATTGATCATTGGCTGCTAATATTTCACAATCAAGACCTCGAAAGTTTCTAGTTTTTGGTTATGCAGTTGGAAGTTATTGTGTGTGACCTAACACTTATTTTAACTTAGACTAGTCATCTTACATGTGTTATTTAGAGCATCTCCAACAGTCTACTTTGGAGACTCCCTTAAATAAAGGTGGATGTTGATGTAAGGAGCCATTAAGGGAGTATGTGCTCCAACAATACTCCCTTAAATGGTCCCTTTAATAATTTATTATTATTATTTAAATGTTTGATGTTGTGTAATAAATATTATATGGAGTTTTTAAGAAATAAAATAATCTTAAATAGGTGGAGCCCACTTTAAGGGGGTCTAAAAACACCCCTTAATTAAGGGAGTGAACTCCACTTGAACACAATTAATGGGGTCATTTAGGGAGTTGTTGGAGTTGTAAAAATACACATACTCCCTTAATTAAACTAAGGGATGTCATTAAGGGAGTCTGTTGGAGATGCTCTTAGTAGTAGACTTTGAAAGATGTTGAATTGCTTTTGTATCAATTCGATATTATGTTAATTTTTGGATATTTTTTAATGGAATGATTATTTATGGAACTCAATGTCATTCAATGAGTGACATGTTTTATGTGGTTATATTTTTATATTTTATATTTTTTTATAATTTAAATTTATATTAAATTTTGGCAATTGATTAAATTGTTACTAAATATCTATATAGTGACTTAATATTCATATTGTTAATTGTAACTAAGTCTGCATTGTAGTGACAATTATTATATGGTTAACTTAATTGTCACTAAGTTTGTATATAGTGACATAATTTTTAGATGATTATTTGTCATTAGATTTGTGAATAGTGACATTTTTAAACAATAAATTGTCACTAAGAATATATACAGTGACAAAATCTTCAAACGGTTAATTGTCATTAAATTTTAATCTAGTGACACAATTTTTATTTTGTCACTAATTAAGGTTAAGTGATAATGTGTCACTAAAAGTTATGATTTGTGACAAGTACCAAAAAACTATCACAAATACATTTTGTGACGAGGGCAAAAGTGACGAATTGTTAGTGACACATTTTTTTGTTACAATACTGAATTTGTGACAATTTCTTCACTTATAGTGACAAATATATTTTGCCACTGTAAGTCAATTTTCTTGTAGTGGTTGCCTGACTCATAACCCAGTTTTAGGGCTTTTATTTAGTTATTTAAATTATTATTATTATTGAATGGTGGGCTTTTATTAAGTTTGATATTGATCAAATGACATTTTGCAAGTCACAGTTCACATGTAGAAAATCAGCTGGTGTCGGTAAAGCAAATTAGGGTCATTGAAAATGTGATTGTATCAACTGTAAATTATATTCAACATTCTCAAGTGACTTCATAGCAAAATAGGATGGTTGAAAAACCATACAACTGTATCAAAAAAAGAGTTTTATCTTAGGTCCAAAGGTGAATGTGGTCCTAAAAATCATTGCAACAAATTCTCAAGATTACACTTTGTCCATAATGAATTCAGAAGTGAATTAAAGGAGCATCTACAAAAGAAGTTCAATATATCATTATATTTAATTATTAATTGGAAGTGGAGGAGACGGTGAATCCATTCAAAAATCCTTTATCCTTGAGGACAAGAATGCTTTTAAGGGAGAAGGAATGATACGAACCCACTAGGTAGAACTCATCCTTAAAAACCGACTTGTAAGGAAAGTATGCACAATGGGTTATATACCTTGACTAATCTCATACTCAGTCAATGTAGGATCCTAACATTCCACCACGCTTCCGTAGCCGTCGTCCACGGTGGCCCATCTTTCCTAGCTAGGTGACTTTATGGATCTCGCTTTCTTAGGTAGCTGCCCTCCCCAAGTCACCCCGTCCGTGATGAACCCGCTGCTCGGCGTGGTGTGGGCTCTGATACCAAATGATACGAACCCACTAGGTAGAAATCATCCTTAAAAACCGACTTGTAAGGAGAGGGTGTCCAATGGGTTATATACCTTGACTAATCCCATACTTAGTCAATGTGGGATCCTAACATTAATGTTTTCATTGTATTTTTATTAATTTACATATTTAGTTTTTAATTAGATTATAATTTATTTATTTTAATTTAGATGTGTATTAACCACCATTAGCAATTACTAGATGTGTTTTGTTATGTGAGTGGTGGATCCCTAGTTTTTAGTTAGTAGATAATTGATCCTAAATTGTAGTTACAGTTATTTTTAACTTTTACTATTTATATGTTCAAGTACATTAATGAAAGCATTAGAATATATATTTGCTCAAATTGAGTTATTGATTTTCTCTTGAAAATCATTTGGGGAGTGGTTCTCTCGAATTAACCATATTTCTTTTCAATTTATCTAAAATTTTATTTTTAGAATTTTTGTGATCATATCAATCAGTATTAGAGCCTGGCAATGACAACGGATTTGGAGCAACCCTTGGAAAAAATCGAAAAGAGGCTGTGTTTTCTCATGTTTGGTCAGCAACAAATCTTACAGAAGATGACAGAATTCATTGAGAAGATAAGTGCACAAGACGAGGGGTCAGAAGAATCAAATACCCCTAGGCTTTCTATTGACAAGAAAAAATGTGGGGTTGAGACCTATTTTCTTGTTGAAAATGGGGTTGTAGCTACTGCAAATTATATTCAACCTTCTCAAGTTGATAAGGTTGCAGCTACTGCAGATTCTATTTAACCTTCTCAGGTCGATGGAGAACACATTGGTGCAGATACTCCTTAGTGGAACAAAATTGCAGCTTCTAATTAGGGTTCCTTTTTTATGCCTGTAAAAAGATTGATAAAAGAAATTGGACCAAAGCATTGCAGTAAAAAGTGTTTCTTGATTCAGGCAATTGCGGCAATCCTCTCCACAAGAAACGCACCAAGAATTCAACTTCAAATTAATCCCATTTAAAAATCCTTGAGGACAAGGATTGATTTTTAAGGGGGAAGGAATGTTATGGTTGTATTTTTATTAATTTACATATTTAGTTTTTAATTAGATTATAATTTATTTATTTTAATTTAGATGTGTATTAACCACGATTAGCAGTTACTAGATGTGGTTTGTTATGTGAGTGGTTAATCCCTATTTTTTAGTTAGTAGATAGTTGATCCTAAATTGTAGTTACAGTTATTTGTAACTTTTACTATTTATTTGTTCAAGTACGTTAATGAAAGCATTAGAATATACATTTGCTCAAATTGAGCTATTGAATTTCTCTTGAAAATCATTTGGAGAGTAGTTCTCTCGAATTAACCATATTTCTTTTCAATTTATCTAATATTCTAATTTTAGAATTTTTGTGATCGTATCATCGATCACAAACGTATTGAGGTTATACGATGGAGGTGTGAAGGCCTGGAAGCGATTAGGGTTTCAAATTTTTTTTGTTTTAAAAGATATGTTGGTTTCAATTTTTAAACTCTTAGGCTTAGTTTGACATTTCTTCCTGAGGTGCTTTTGGGAGAAGCTAAAAAAATGTAGCTTCTAATTTTCTCATTTGGGAGAAGCAAAAAATGACCAAAAATTACTTGGGTGTTTGGTAAAATTCTAGAGAAGTTCTCTGGCGGTGAGGCACAACCTTTTTAGGTCAAATTCCATTGTTTAAGCCTCGTAGTTACTGTTTTTACTATTTTAGGAAACTTTTGTTTTGGTAGTAAGTCAAGTTTTAAAAGTCAGAATCATCTACCGTTAATTCTGCCTTGATTTAGGACTTTAGTATTATTTGTTTCCTCTATTATCTCAATTTTGCTATTTTTGGTAATTTCCATAAATTTGGCTTATTTCCTTGCTCAACAAGGATTAGGGTTTCAAGCTGAAAGGTAAATCAACTTTTATCTAATAGAATTCATATTTTCTCTTAAGAGTTTTTCTCTTTTCTGGTGGATTCCATTTTATTTTGGAGTATAGATGTTGATCTTATTCCTTCATTGTTTCACGATGCATCACAATTCATAAAGGTAATGCTTACATTTTACCAAGCCAAATTGGTTAGTTTAAAGGGACAATTATAAATAATCCATACTTTTGTTGAAAAGCCAAATCAAACTGAATATATATATATATATATTAAAATATATAGTTTTAATTTTAAAAAAACATTTAAAATATACTACAACTAAACAATAATATCTTTAAAAATTTTAAAAATTAAAAAAAAATTATAAAAATTATAAAAAAAAAAACAATATGTGCAGGAGATGCTAACATACACATTTCCATATTGGTAAAATGCATGTCTTCTCCATAGTTTTTATTCTATATTAAAAAAAAAAAAAATTAGTTTTTTACTTTTATTCTCATAAATATTATAGGTTTTATTTTTTTTATTGTAATATGTTTTATAATTTTGTAAGAAGTTAACTTTATTATTTATTTTCCCTTTTTTTAATTATATAATAAATAATCTAAACTAGTTATTTTTATTTAACATTTAAATAAAGTCAACTAATGGATAACAGTAAACTAACATTAAGGGGTTTTTTTGCTAATTTTTCAAACCGTTGGGTTTGATTTTGTATATTATCAAAAGACATAGAGTTAAATAACGATTCTCCCTAGTTTATAAAAATGGATTTGGATTAGTTTTCAATATTTAGTCCATCAAAATCACGTGAAGAGGCTTTCCCCCGTTTCATTAGGTTTCGATTCCTATGTCGCCTAAAGGCGCGCTAAAGCTTCTATATATATCTTAAGTGGAGTGAGAGACAGTGTAAGATAAAAGTTAATGTTGGTTTATGCAGAAGAGCTCTTATCTCTAAGGTAAAAGGTAATTTCTAAACTTGTCTAATTATAAAGGTGAAGGTTTTTGTTAGAACCATGCCGACTTCAATCAGGTCTTGTTGGAAGTTAAACATGATTTTATAGACAAATATGTTCATGAATCTTGGAGGATTTAATTGCACATTCATCTAGGAGTTTGTGTTCATTATATATTTTGATATTCTATGTGTTAGTTAATGTGGTACATGTATTTATGGGTACATTGTATTGTATTTATGAGAGTGGTCTAGAACTTTCTCTTGAGTACAAGAGAATATTGTATCAGTTGATAAAGAATTAATAGAATTTTATTTCTCCTGAAATCATTTTTCTGATTATTGTTTTTGAGTGAGTTCCCACAACATAAGTTTTCAACAAAGTGGTATTAGAGCCTTGTCCTTAGAGAGGGTGTGATTAAAAAAAATAGCTAGCAACAATTTGGTTCCTTTCCAAGTACCTCGTCTCACTAAGGAGAATTTCAGCAATTGGTGTATTCGCATGAAGGCCTTAACAAGCTATTTGGGAGATTTTTGACAAATGATATATACACGGAACTAGAGAATGAAGCTTATTTGAATCAAACTCAAAAGGATGCTTTGTGTAATACAAGGAAGAAGGATTGGAAGGCTCTCACCATAATCCATCAAGCTATTGATGATGGAATGACAGGACACATCCTAATTCCTCTCTTGAGTATAAGGGAATCATGTGAAAATCTAATCTTTATATCTGAAATCTGAATCTTCTAGAAAACAATACATGAAATCATATGAATCTCAAGGTGGCTTCTAATAAAATATTTAATGATCACTTTGGATTTTCAAACTTTTTCACCTTGTGACTTGAAAATGCAATTTAAATACGTGAGTTATGGCCCATCATAAAATATAATTTAGTTAAAATGCAATTTTTTTTTGTATATCCCATTAATGCTTGATTTACAAGTATATACAATTGCACAAGTCGATCGTGCACCACAGTATAGGAAATCTAAAGCTATTTAACTACTTAAACTAATAACTATCAGCTAAAGAATAAATACAACAAGTGATGAGAATAAAGTAAAGCAGTATGAGATAATAAGAAAGACTTCAAGTGACGTCTACTTCTATTCTACTTCTATTAAACTATTAACATGATAACTATAAAGGATAATTACAACAAGTGAATCAGTATAGGATAATGACAAAGACAAAGTCTTCAAGTCTGAGGAAGAGACGGATTGGTATGAGACTCCAAGTCTTAGGTGGAGTTGGACTTCAAGTCTGAATTAGAGTTGGACTTCAAGTTTGAGTTGGAGTTGGAGTTGGATTATGTACGTAAGAGTCCTGAGAGTCCTGAATCCTGATACTCCCCCTCAAGTTGGAGAGTGAATGTCAAGAACGCCTAACTTGTGTATCAAACGAGAGAATAGATCCTTTGCCAATCGGTTTGGTGAAGATGTTAGCAATTTGTGATGAAGAAGGGATGTAGCGGGGAATCAATAATAGATTCTAAATTCTTTCACGGATAAAATGACAATCTAACTCAATGTGTTTTGTGCATTCGTGGAACACTGGATTTTGCGATATGTGAATGGTCGCTTGATTGTCACAAAACATTGTCATTGGAGAAGGATGAGAAATACCCAAATCCACTAAAAGATACTTTAACTATTGAAGCTCACATGTGAGAGATGCCATCAATCTATATTCAACTTCAGCAGAAGATCGAGATACTGTAGATTGCTTCTTTGTCTTCCAAGAGATCAGACTTGAACCAAAGAAAGTACAATAACCACTAGTAGAACAACGAGTAATGGGGCAACCGGCCCAATCAGAGTCACAAAAACCTAAGATATGAAAAGAACTGGAGACTGATAACAAAATACCTTTGCTGATAGAACCTTTTAAGTAAAAAAGAACCATATGAGCCGCATCCAAATTGGAAGAGCGGGGGGACTGCATGAATTAACTGAGATAGTTGATGGCAAAATTGATGTCGGGCCGTGTGACAGTAAGATATAGCAGCTGACCAACTAATCGACGGTATATGGTCGGTTCCGGCAACAAAACATCATTGTCAGCCGCAAGGTTGATGTTTTGTTCCTTGGTAAACTCGGAAATTCGACCACCTGTAACATCAATATCCTCTAAAATGTCCATAATGTATTTTCGTTGGGAAAGAAACAGCCCATATTGTGATCTAGCCACCTCAATACCAAGGAAATATTTTAATTTTCCCAAGGCCTTGATGTAGAATTTTTTTTTCCAAAAAACTTTTTAGTTGTTGAATTCGAATGGGATCATTTCCTGTGACAATAATGTCATCAACATAAACAAGAACAAACACAGAAGAGGAACCACATATGTTAGTAAACAATGAATAATAAGATTTAGGTTGAGTGAAGCCGGATGTGGTCAAGGTGGTGGAGAATTTAGCAAACCATTGCCTCGAAGCCTGTTTCAAACCATATAACGATTTGTTGAGTTTGCACACTCGTTGCCCCCCTATTTCGAAAACCCAGGTGGTAGAGTCATGTACACCGTCTCATTCAGATACCCTTGTAGAAAAGCATTATGAACATCGAATTTTTGAATGTCCCAACCTTTGACAGCGACGATGGAAAGCAATAGTCGGACAGTGACTAACTTTGCCACAAGAGCAAACGTATCATGATAATCAAGGCTTTCAATTTGATTTTAGCCTTTCACAACTAAGCGAGCTTTGTAGCATTCAATCAAACCATTAGAGTGATACTTAACTTTGAAAACTCATTTACACCTAATAGGCTTATGTGATGATGGCAAAGGAACAAGATCCCACGTGTTATTTTTCTCTAATGCCTCAATTTCAGTGGCCATTGTTGCTTTCCAATGTGGGTATTTGATGGCTTGGGAAAAGGACTTAGGTTCAACTGTAGAACAAACCTTGGACAAAAAAAAATTTTGTGATAAAGAGAATTTTTTGTCAGAAACATATAAAGCCATTAGATAAGGAGTGGAAACTTTAGTTACCTTAAAGTCAGATTGAATCAGATTCGCCACATGAGGGAAAGTAGGACAGTGATAGTGTTTCAAATATGATGGTGGCTGTCTTGGTCGAACCGATCAAAGAGGAGGATTAGGTTGTGCACTAGTTGACACTAGGGAAGAATCCGAAACTGGAAGGGCATCAGGTGACATCTCATTGTCAAGAGAAGCAACTGATAAAATTGAATCCT
Organism: Acer saccharum; assembly: GCA_030490815.1. Classification (NCBI taxonomy): domain Eukaryota; kingdom Viridiplantae; phylum Streptophyta; class Magnoliopsida; order Sapindales; family Sapindaceae; genus Acer; species Acer saccharum. The sequence goes on from CM059866.1 coordinate 28,661,919, forward strand.
CATGAGGTTCTGTCTCATGTGGAATGGATGAAGTGGGTGGAGAAAATTTAAAAGTGCCATCATCATGTATGGGTAATGTATGAACTAGCATATTTGAAGGAGTGGGTAAAACATTTTGAAAAGGGAAAACATGTTCATGAAATATGACATCACGAGATGTAAAAATCTTTTTAGACTGAAAATTGAATACACGGTATCCTTTTTGGCCATAAGGATAGCCAACAAAAACACCTGGTGTACCTCTCTGATCAAATTTATTTGTGACATGAGGGTTTTGAGCAAAACATAAACAACCAAAAATTCTAATGTTAGTAAGAATCGGTGGTTTTTGAAATAACATCTCGTGAGGTGACTTGCCTTTTAATAAAGAAGTTGGTAGTTTATTTATGAGATATGCAGCAGTGAGGACACATTCTCCCAAAAAAGATAATGGAAGATGGGCTTGAAAACGTAAAGCTCGGGCAATATTCAGAAGGTGACGGTGTTTGCGTTCGACTACACCATTTTGTTGTGGTGTAGCAACACAACTATGTTGATGAAAAACACCATTAGATGGAAAAAAAAAATGCTGCATGTTTTTTGATAAAAATTCAGTGTCATTGTCGGTTTGAACAACTTGGATTTTAAAATGTTCATTTATGTCTCCAACCCCAGAAATAACATATTTGATCTGAGAATTAAATTGAGTATGAACCATGGCAAAAAATGATTGTAAAATGTGAGATGTTTCAGATTTAACAGTCATTAAATATATCCATGTGGCACAACTAGAATCATCAACGATAGTTAAAAAAAATATGGAATTTGAATGTGACGGTAGTGAAAAAGGTCCCTAAATTTCATAGTGAATCATTTGAAATGGTCTACTAGTTTTTATTGAACTAATTGAAAAACACATACGAGTTTGCTTTGCTTAAGGGCATATCATGCAATCAACATTATTTGAAGAATGAATAAAAGAGAATTGCTTAGCTAAGAGTTGTAAACAACCAGGTGAAGCATTTCCTAATCGGCAATGCCATAATTTATTTTGATCTAAATTTCAAAAAAAAAAAAAAAGCAGATAGTTGCAGAATTTTGAAGATGGTAGAGTCTCTCATGTAGGCGTCCCAATCCAATCCTCTTCTTCGATAACAGGTCCTGAAACACACATTCATTATTAGAAAAAGAGACATAAATTTTTCGAGTCTTGACAAGTTCACTGATAAAAATTAAATTAAATTGAAAAGTAGGAACAAATAAGACATTTGTGAGACATAATGTCGGTGAAAGAGTGACAGTTCCTACATGAGTAATTAAATGGTCTGTTCCATCTGGGAGTTTAAGTGTGGAATGTTTAGAGCAAGTAGAATAACTACAGAACAAATTCAAAGATGAGCTCACATGATTTGTCGCTCTTGAGTCAATGATCCATATGGATTTATAGGAATATGATAGGGAAATACCTATCAGATTTGCTTGTGGTGCAATACCTGTCAGAGTTCCAATGTTGCAGTTGTCCCCTGACAACATTGGAGAGACTAGAACAGCTATGGGATTATCTGAGTGATGAACGAAGAAGGGATCATTGGGTCCCTGAGCGGAGAAAAGATCGTTGGATCCTTGTGAATCATGTGTCTAAAAATCCACCCATTACAAATAAATCTGCCTCTAAACATACCTCTGTACAATTGCCAAACGAAGGACATGCTGAAATTAAATCCATTGGATCAATGAAACTTTGTGATGATATGACTGTTGACAATGTGCTATATGTCCGGAACTTCAAAGTGAATATGCTCTCTGTTAGCAAACTTACACGAGCCTTAGGTTGCAATGTGACGTTTTACTCTGATTTTTGTGTGATGTAGGATTTAACTATGAGGAGAACGATTGGACTGGGGCGGCAGAGTAATGGCCTCTACTATCTCATGGCGAATCGGAGTCCACCCTCATCCAACACCATAAACCGCACATCCAACCTTTGGTATAAACGTCTCGGGCATCCTTCTACCACTCCTCTTTAGTTATTATCTAAAACTATTCCAGATATTTCTTTTGATTCTTATACATTTTAATTAATTACAATTGATTCTAGTCAACTATAATAATTAACACTGATTGATTCTAGTCAACTATACTACTTAGTATTTACTGATTATAGTCAACTATACTAATTAATATTGATTGATTCTAGTCAACTATCCCAATGAATGCCTGTGATACTTGACAATAATCAACAGGATTCTTTCCTTTAATAATAGGATTAGGATCCCATACCCATCTTATTTATACTCATCTCTTATAGATCTATGTACATGTGACAACTTAACAAATGGATGGACCGGATTAGATTTCTATATTTTTTTTTTCGTCTCTCTTCTCCAAACGACAACGTTTACATCAGAGTTTAAACTCCACTTTCACTCATCTTCATCTGATTCCACTCTCTCTCTCTCTCTCTCTCTCTCTCTCTCTCTCTCTCTCTCTCCTCCTAACAGCTTGAGTTTTCTCCTTTTCTTCATCTAATTCTAATTGTCTTTTCTTTCCTTTTCTCCTTCTCATCTCCATCTTCTTTCTTTTACCTGAGTTCCCCGATCTTTAAGAAAGAAGTTATTTTAAATTTTTTTCTTTAATTGATGTTATTAATGACTAACAAACTTTATTATTTCCATGTTTTTCTTTGATTTTTTCTTTTAAGAAAGAAGAAGACAAAGATCTGGGTTCCTAATCTCTTAAAAAAAATTATTTTTCTTGAATATGTTGGGTTGGGTTTCCTCCAAATGTGGAGATGGCCCAAAGAGAGTTTACCATTCTTTTTTGGTAAAGCCCACATGAGAAGTGTGGATGGCCCAAGGACATTTAGGTCTTTTTTATAGGTTATATAACAGGGTTAAAAACCCTAGGTGAAGTAGAGACAAGAGAAGAGAGTAATCAGTGTGTGCAAAGAGAGAAGAAGAGAGAAAATGAAAAAAAGTGCAGAAATTGAGTTTGAGGCTACTGTCTAGAAATCTTTAGAGAGCTGATCGGAGATCGATTTGCTGTCAGATCGAGCTCAAACTTTTCAGGTGTGTTCAGCACACAAGGTTCTACATTGTGGACAGTGGAATTATCAAACGGAGCTCCCTGTTGTGAGATTTTCTGTTCCAAAGAGGGCTGGACAGAAAATAGAGGAGGTGTTGCGTAGGTTTCTTCAAAGAGTGATATCTCTTTGATCTGCAGTCGGATTGGACTGAAATTTGGATAGAACTTTCTTCACTCGTGGTTCTACGATCTGACCGTTTGGATTGTTGAGCGGAAACCTTAGGAGAGAGATGTATACTCAGACCAGAGGATTCGAGTTTGTGTAATCCTAACTCTCTTGTTTTTTCTTGTTGATTTTGCATGTGTTGCCAAGATTAGTTAATCTTAAGATTGCTCTATTGTATGCCTCTAGTTTTATTAGAGAGAACTTGTATTCTCATTATATTTTGATAGTGGAGATTTCAGAGGACCCGTGGTTTTTACTCCTCAAATTGGGGAGGTTTTCCACGTAAAATTCTTAGTGTTTTTGTGTTTGTGATTGAGCTTGTGGTTGTGTATATTGCTGCCCTATTTAATTGCTTCCTATTAGGTTCACACAAGAGAGGGATAAATATTGCTTGTTGTTGTTTGTGTGGTTTTATCCTATCAAAGTGGTATCAGAGCAAGGTTTTAGTAGTCTTGTGCCTTGTGTTAAACAATGGAGGTCAATAAAAGTAGAATGATTAATCTAAATGGTTCTAATTATCATGTGTGGAAGGGAAAAATGGAAGACCTTTTGTATGTTAAAGATTATTACTTGCCTGTGTTTGCGGAACAGAAACCCGAAGATAAAACTGATGATAAATGGACTATACTTCATCGCCAAGTGTATGGGTACATCAGACAGTGGGTAGATGATAATATTTATAACCATGTCAGTGAGGAAACACATGCTCGTTCTTTATGGAACAAGCTTGAACAACTGTATGCTCAGAAGACTGGGAACAATAAGTCGTTTCTAATAAAGAAGTTGTTAGGTTTGAAATTCAGGGATGGAACTCCTTTATCTGATCACTTAAATGCTTACCAGGGAATTCTTAATTAGTTGGCTGGGATGAATATCAAGTTTGAAGATGAGGTACAGGGGTTATGGCTTCTAAGCACAATACCGGACTCGTGGGAGACGTTTAGAACGTCGGTATCTAACTAAGTTCCAAATGGTGTAGTTACTATGGATTTAGCTAAGAGCGGTGTTCTGAATGAAGAAATGAGAAGAAAGTCACAGGGTTCGTCACAGTCAGAGGTCTTAGTCACAGAAAAGAGGGGGAGGAGTAAGAATAGAGGTCCGAAGAATAGAGACAGAAGCAAAAGCAAGTCCAACAAGTTTGCCAATGTTGAGTGTTATCATTGTGGTCAAAAGGGGCATATAAAGAAGTATTGTCGACAACTCAAAAGAGACTACAAAAATGAAAAAGGGAAGGAAAAGAAAACCGATAATAGCAATGATGGTGATAGATTTTCTACCATCACAGATGATTTCCTTGTTGTGTATGATGATGATGTTGTCAACCTTGCATGCCATGAGACTAGTTGGGTGATTGATAGTGGTGCCTCCATTCATGCTACATCGCGACGGGATTTCTTTGCATCTTATACATCCGGAGACTTTAGGGATGTTAAGATGGGTAACAATGCCGTAGCTAAAGTTGTAGGCATGGGAGATGTATGCTTGGAGACCAACAATGGTATGATGTTGCTTCTGAAAAATGTTAAACATATCCCTTATATTCGCTTGAATTTGATTTCAACAAGTAAGCTTGATGATGAGGGATTTTGCAACACCTTTAGTGATGGTCATTGGAAGCTCACTAAAGGTTCTATGATTGTGGCTAGGGGCAAGAAGTGCTCCTCATTGTACTTTATGCAGGCAAAGGTTTTTGATTGTATTATCAATATAGTGGCCAATAAAAATACAACAGAGCTATGGCATAGAAGACTGGGTCACGTGATGGTTTTGGCTAAGAAGAATCTTCTTTCTGGGATGAAAAGTGCCCCATTGAAGAAGTGTGCTCATTGCTTGGTAGGGAAGCAAAACAAAGTTGCCCTTAAAACATCCTCTCCTTCAAGAAAGCTAGGTATACTTGATTTAGTATATTCTGATGTTTATGGTCCTATGAAATTAAAAACACTTAGTGGTGCTTTCTATTTTGTGACTTTTATAGATGATCATTCAAGGAAGTTGTGGGTCTATACCTTCAAAACAAAAGACCAAGTGTTAGATGTGTTCAAACAGTTTCAAGCCTCAGTTGAGAGACAGATTAGGAAGAAGTTAAAGTGTATTAGAACTGACAATAGGGGTGAGTATTGTGGTCCTTTTGATGAATATTGTAAACAGTTGAGTATTAGGCATCAAAAGACACCTTCGAAGACTCCTCGGTTGAATGGGCTAGCTGAGAGGATGAACAGAACACTAGTTGAAAGGGTCCTTTTGGGGTGAGGCTTTGCATACCGATGTACATGTGTTAAATCTCACACCAAGTGTTCCTTTAAACTTTGATGTTCCAGATAGAGTTTGGTCGGGAAAGGATGTTTCCTATAGTCACTTGTGTGTCTTTGGATGCAAGGCTTTTGTGCATATTCCCAAATATTAGAGATCTAAGCTTAATGTCAAGACAAGGCAGTGTGTATTTATTAGCTATGGCCAAGATTAGTTCGGCTATATGTTTTATGATCTGGTGTAGAAAAAGCTTGTAAAAAACCGAGATGTTGTGTTTATGGAAGACCAAACCATACAGGATATTGAGAAGATAGACAAAACAGTTTCTAAATATCATGATGATTTGATAGACCTAGATCCAGTTCCTTTAACACATGTGCCAGTACATATTATAGATGAAGTTCAAGATGACCAGGATGGTACAGTTGATGCTGATACTCATACAGAGGTTGAGATTGATGATGATATTCATGAGTAATCACCAGTACCAGAAGTTCCACCAGATGTTCCACTCAGGAGGTCTACCAGAGACTGCCAGCCTTCTACATGGTATTCTGTTGATGAGTATGTGTTACTGACTGACGGGGGAGAGCTCGAATGTTATGCAGAAGCCATGGAAGATGAACACAAGACGGAGTGGGTTGATGCCATGCAAGATGAGATGAAGTCACTGCATGAAAATCATAAATTTGAGTTGGTAAAGTTGCCTAAGGGCAAAAGAGCTTTAAAGAATAAGTGGGTGTACAGAGTGAAGCAAAAACAACATACCACTCAACCCTGATACAAAGCTAGATTGGTCGTCAAGGGATTCAGTCAGAAGAAAGGTATTGATTTTGATGAGATTTTTTCTCCAGTTGTTAAAATGTCATCTATTCGTGTGGTTTTGGGTCTAGCAGCTAGTCTTGACTTGGAGATTGAGCAGATGGATGTTAAGACTGCTTTTCTCCATGGTGACTTAGACAAGAAAATTTATATGGAGCAGCCAGAGGGTTTCATGGTAAAAGGAAAAGAGGATTATGTGTGCAAGTTGATAAAAAGCCTTTATGGTTTGAAGCAACCACCAAGACAATGGTATAAGAAGTTTGAATCAATTATAGGGGAGCAAGGCTACCGGAAAACAACTTCTGATCATTGTGTTTTTGTGTAAAAATTCTCTGATGATAATTTTATTATACTATTGCTTTATGTCAATAACATGTTGATTATTGGCAGAAATTCTTCAAGGATTGACAAGTTGAAGATGCAGTTGAGTAAAGCTTTTGCTATGAAGGATTTAGGGCCTGCAAAGCAAATTCTTGGTATAAGAATTCATCGTGAGATGAATTCCAAGAAGTTATATCTGTCACAGGAGAAGTACATTGAAAAGGTACTTCAGAGGTTCAACATGGACAAAGCTAAAGCGGTTAGCTCTCCTCTTGCTACCCACTTTAAGCTAAACATAGAGCAATGTCGCTCTACAGATGTAGAGAAGAAAGACATGGAAAGGGTTCCATATGCTTCAGCAGTGGGAAGTTTGATGTATGCAATGGTATGTACAAGGCCAGATATAGCCTATGCTGTTGGTGTTGTTAGCCAGTTCTTGTCCAATCCTGGGAGAGAGCATTGGAATGCAATTAAGTGGATTATGAGATATCTACGAGGTACTTCTAGTTTGAGACTTTGTTTTGGCAATGAGAAGCCTTTGCTAGTTGGCTACACAGATGCAGATATGGCAGGAGATGTGGACACTCGTAAGTCTACCTCTGGTTTCTTGATTACTTTTGCAGGGGGAGCTGTAGCTTGGCAATCAAGGCTACATAAATGTCTTGCACTTTCTACAACCGAAGCGAAATTCATTGCAGCAACCGAAGCATGTAAATAGTTGTTGTGGATGAAGAGGTTTCTACAAGAGCTAGGTTTCAAACAACAAAGATATATAGTATTTTGTGATAGTCAAATCGCAATTCACCTTAGTAAGAATTCTTCTTTTCATGCAAGATCAAAGCACATTGATGTGAGGTATCATTGGATAAGAGATACTATTAATGACAAGTTGTTTGAACTTGAGAAAATTCATACCGATCATTATGGCTTTGATATGTTCACAAAGGCACTACCAAGGGAGAAGCTTGAAGCTTGTTGTTCGATCGCCGAGATGGTGAATCTCTCCACATAGTCGGAAAGGGGGAGATTTGTTGGGTTGGGTTTCCTCCAAATATGGAGATAGCCCAAAGAGAGTTTACCATTTTTTTTTGGTAAAGCCCACATGAGAAGTGTGGATGGCCCAAGGACATTTAGGTCTTTTTTATAGGTTGTATAAAAGGGTTAAAAACCCTAGCTGAAGTAGAGACAAGAGAAGAGAGTGATCAGTGTGTGCAAAGAGAGAAGAAGAGAGAAAAAGAAAAGAGTGCATAAATTGAGTTTGAGGCTACTGTCCATAAATCTTTAAAGGGCTGATCGGAGATCGATTCGCCGTCAGATCAAGCTCAAACTTTGCAGGCGTGTTCACCACACAAGGTTCTACATTCTATGGTGGAATTGTCGAATGGAGCTCTCTGTTGTGAGATTTGCTATTCCGAAGAGGGCTGGACAGAAAACAGGGGAGGTGTTGCGCAGGTTTCTTCAAAGAGTGATATCTTTTTGATTTGCCGTCGGATTGGACCGAAGTGAAATTCATTGCAGCAACCAAACCATGTAAAGAGTTGTTGTGGATGAAAAGGTTTCTACAAGAGCTAGGTTTCAAACAACAAAGATATATAGTATTTTGTGATAGTCAAAGCGCAATTCACCTTGGTAAGAATTCTTCTTTTCATGCAAGATCAAAGCACATTGATGTGAGGTATCATTGGATAAGAGATGCTATTAATGACAAGTTGTTTGAACTTGAGAAAATCCATACCGATCATAATGGCTATGATATGTTCACAAAGGCACTACCGAGGGAGAAGCTTGAAGCTTGTTGTTCGATCACCGGGATGGCGAATCCCTCCACATAGTCAGAAAGGGGGAGATTTGTTGGGTTGGGTTTTCTCCAAATGTAGAGATGGCCCAAAGAGAGTTTACCATTCTTTTTTGGTAAAGCCCACATGAGAAGTGTGGATGGCCGTCTTTTTTATAGGTTGTATAAAAGGGTTAAAAACCCTAGCTGAAGTAGAGACAAGAGAAGAGAGTGATCAGTGTGTGCAAAGAGAGAAGAAGAGAGAAAAAGAAAATAGTGCAAAAATTGAGTTTGAGACTATTGTCCAGAAATCTTTAGAGGGCTTATCGGAGATCGATTTGTCATCGGATCGAGCTCAAACTTTGCAGGCATGTTCACCACACAAGGTTCTACATTCTACAGTGGAATTGTCGAACGGAGCTCTCTGTTGTGAGATTTGCTATTCCGAAGAGGGCTGGATAGAAAATAGAGGAGGTGTTGCGCAGGTTTTTTCAAAGAGTGATATCTCTTTGATCTGCCGTCGGATTAGACCGATGCAAAATTCATTGCAGCAACCGAAGCATGTAAAGAGTTGTTGTGGATGAAGAGGTTTCTACAAGAGCTAGGTTTCAAACAACAGAGATATATAGTATTTTGTGATAGTCAAAGCACAATTCACCTTGGTAAGAATTCTTCTTTTCATGCAAGATCAAGCACATTGATGTGAGGTATCATTGGATAAGAGATGCTATTAATGACAAGTTGTTTGAACTTGAGAAAATCCATACCGATCATAATGGCTCTGATATGTTCACAAAGGCACTATCAAGGGAGAAGCTTGAAGCTTGTTGTTCGATCGCCGGGATGGCGAATCCCTCCACATAGTCGAAAGGGGGAGATTTGTTGGGTTGGGTTTCCTCTAAATGTGGAGATGGACCAAAGAGAGTTTACCATTCTTTTTTGGTAAAGCCCACATGAGAAGTGTGGATGGCCCAAGGACATTTAGGTCTTTTTTATAGGTTGTATAAAAGGGTTAAAAATCCTAGCTGAAGTAGAGACAAGAGAAGAGAGTACAAATGAGATGAATAGGGAATCTTAATCCTTAATAATAATAGAGTTATAATATTCACTACACAGTAACCTATCTTGATTATATTGGAATAGTTTGGGTTTATCTTCACGAATTATAGGAAGAACATGTACTATTTTTTTCTTTATTATATTGTTCACTCCTCGTAACTGTTGATGTAATTTATATTGTGCCAATTTTTGGTTTTTTTTTTTTTTTTTTTTTTTTTATCTATTAAAAAATGAACTATCAAGAAAAAAAATTCAAAGATCAAGATCAAAATGATTCATGAATTTTTTCCTCTCGATGTCTCTGCTTCATCGCACACATTCTCTCTTCATATGCTTTCATCAAATTGACCTTATTTCGTTCCGGTTGCTGTTACTTCTCATTCCTAGCTTCATGAATCATTTTGATCTGATCTTTGAAAAAAAAAAAAAATTCTTGATAGGTCTTTTTTAATGGAAAATTTTCAAAAATTGGCACAATATAAATTACATCAACAGTTACGAGGAGTGAACCATAAAGAAAAAGAAATAGCACATGTTCTTCTTATATTTCCTGAAGATAAACTTAAACTACTCCAATATATATAATCAAGATAGGTTATTATGTAGTGAATATTATAAGTCCGATTTGAAGAGTTTAGTGCTAGTAATCTATTGAACCTCATCCTTAATCTGTTCATAATGCATTTTGGTTCTTTGTATTACAATATGATTTTTCTCCATGGTCTTTCACAGCTTCTCACTCATAAATTGAAAATACTCTTAATGAGCTTTTGCACGCTATTTTTTCTTTAACAACCTTCTCTTGGTATGATCTCATCTCAAATTTCAGCTTTGCTTGCTTAATCAATTTTTGAGCATGTCAAACACAACTGCATATCATTCTATAAAAAATTCTAACTGTGTATTGAAGTCCGCATGATTATAACAAAAACCTTCACCTTTAGACAAGTCTGAGCAGAAGGGAGAAGGTCGGTCTAAAATTTTGTAAGAAACTTCTGCCTCAATTCTCAATAAATCATCAACGCTAGAAATAATCTAATCTATCATTGAAGAAGTTGCGTTGGAGGTAGAGTTTAGAAAGGAGTTAGATTATATTGATGGGCAAGTACTCCCCTCATCACTTGGAATATGCAACCAACAATAATCTTTGATGTTAAGAAGGTAATTAATAACCAAGTAGATCATGTGCTGCCATCGACATAGACATTCTCCATACAATCACAATCCATTGTTTTATCTTTTGAGACTTTATGATATTCATCTTGTCAACACATTTTCACACAGTTTTATATTTTTTAAAATAGCCGGTTTATCTATATACTTGGGAATTTTATTTTGGTTATCATGTGTCGTGGTATTATCGTGTATTTTTTTACTTAGACATTTTGCGTTATTTTGTTGATGATTTGTTTTGGTTAATTTATTTATATCGCCTAAGGTTTATACAGCTTCAGTGTGATCATGCTCCTCTAAAGTGCAACGAGAGTGAATTAAAAGTTACAGTTGGCTTATGCAAAAAAGTAGAGAAATTTTAGAGCAATAGAATAATCATTATTACACCATATCTCCAGCGTAAAAGGTAATTTATAAACTTAATTATTTCAAATAGATTTTTCATTCGTAATTTAGATGGTTGTTGTGTTGATGATTTATTGAGAATTGAGGCGGCTAAGTTTCTTACAAAATTTCATCTTTTCTCGTGTTTCTAATTAAATCTTCTTTTCGATGTAGCATTGTGGTTCAGAGATGGAGAAAATACTGGAAATGACAAGGGAGAAGCTTGATATAGTCAAAATATCAATGTGTTTTCGCTCTTTAAGCACAGGTCCTAATGCCTTTTCGTTTCCTCCCTGTGTGGACTAGTAATAATTCTTGGTTCTGTTCTTTAGTTGCTCGAAGTTGTAATTCTTAGGCTTTTCGATATAGTCAAAATTTCGGCTAATTGCCACGGCTAACTTTAATTTTAAAATAATTACTAAGATTCTGGCTTGTCGCCTAGGTCCGATTGCTAGTCGTATTGTCTCTCCACAGCAAGCTGTGTTCATCCCTAACAGACACATCTCTGATTGTATTGATACGAAGACTTATGGTGGTAATGTTGCTATTAAACTTGATATTGTGAAGGTCTTTGGATACTTTGGATTGAGGTTTTATCATTCAAGTTCTGTTAGAAATCAACATTATAGCCATGATTCAAGGAAGACTTTGACCAAGATTGATTACAGAATTATTATTATGATTACCTTCCATAAGGAGCTGCTTTCTATGAAGACTTTAACCAAGATTGATTGCAGAATTATTATCATGTTTACTTTCCATAAGGAACCGCTTTTTATGAAGACTTAGACCAAGATTGATTGTAGAATATTATCGTGATTACCTTCCATAAGGAGTTGATTTGCTTTGATTACACCATTGACTATTATTTCCCTCTTTATATGTAATTACCATTGACATAGGATCTAGACATTAATTGTCAAGCTATTATATAAATGTATACTTATTGTAAAAAGAAAAATACACCAAATTATTCAATCACCATATTTTCTTATAGGTTCTCCATGCTTTCGGTTTTCATTCCACTTTTATTGCCTTGGATTAAGCTATCCTTGAGTCTGCTCGTTTGTCTATTCTTCTGAATGACTCTCCTAATGATTTTTTTTTTTTTCTTGTCACTGGAGGCGTTAGGCAAAGGGATCCACTTTCTCCTTTGCTTTTTTGTCTCGCGGAAGATGTTCTTAGCTCAGAGGTATTTCAAGTCTTTTCTGGTAGCATGAAATTCATTTCTTCTCCTCGTGGATGCATTCCGCCTTCGCACGTTCTTTATGCCGATGATATCATGATTTTTTGCAAGGCTGATGTTAGGTCTTTAAAGAACTTAGCCACCTTTTTAGATTCTCTTGGGCAGGCCTCTAGCCAAGTGGTTAGCAAGGATAAAAGCAGGTTTTTTCTTGCAAATTCTGCCTCCCATAGAGTTCATACTATCAAGGATATTTAGGGCTTTAATCAGGATTGCTTACCTTTCACCTATCTGGCATGGGGTTCCTATTGTCAAAGGAAGGCAAAAAAAAAAAAAAAAAAAAAGGATATTTCCTAGCTTTGGCAGATAACATTAAAGCAAATAGCTTGAGGGTTGGAAGGGTAAGTTGCTCTCTATGGCTGGTCGCGTTTAGTTGGTTAAGTCTGTCATTCATTCTATGTTTCTCTACAGTTTCTCGATCTATAATACTAGTAAGTTGACTGTAATACTAGTAAGTTGATTACTGTTTCGTGGAGGAAAATTTGTTCTCCTGTAGAAAGAATGTGGTCTCGGCCTAAGGAGTTTTTAGGCTCTTAATAAAACAGCTCTTGTTCTTTGTGCCTGGAGGACTCTCAAGTTCAACAATCCTTGGTCAATGTATTTTAAAAGGCGCTTCAGTTTGACTTGCAACTCCTTTTCCTCTCGTTATTGCAGGTCTTCAGTTTGGTTCGGAATCAAAGAAGTTCTTTCTTACACCCGTGATGGCTGTAGTTGGCTCATTAGCAATGGTGATCGAGTCTATTTTATTTTGGCAATATTGGAATTTTCCATTCCTAAGAATTTAAGAATTAATATTAAAGTGGCAATAGTGGTTCATGATTCTAGTTGGGTGTTGCCTCTATATTTTAAGATGCAATTTCCAGAAATTTCCACTGAGATTAATAGTATTATTCTCCCTCCAGCTGATACATAGGATTGTCTTGTTTGGGAGCATTCGGAAACTAGTATGTTGACTCTCAAAGAGAGTTATGATTATTGCAGACATAGATCTCCTTCAGTTTCTTGGGCCCAATTCATCTGGTTGGCTAATATTCCTCCTAAGATTTCAATTCTTGAGTGGAAAATATTCAATAAATATTGCCTTCCTACCAATGACGTCTTGCAGCATCGTGGTGTCAGTCTAGCTTCCTTTTGCACTCTTTGCTCGTCTGCTAGGTGTGTGGAATCTATTTATCATATTTTCTGCATTTGTCCTTTTGCTCGAACTCTTTGGGATTAGTTGTCTAGGACCTTTAATACCTCTACCCTTGTTGGCGGTTGTTGGCTAGATTTTTGGGAGGCCATTATTTGCAAGTCTTTTGCTCAGCCAAATAATCTTTGGTTGCTTGCCTTTCCGTTCTCTTTTGTTATTTGGTCTTCCACTCTTCCAGGAACAAGGATAGATTTGATGAGGCTATTAGGAGATAAAATATGATTCCTCCATCTTCTCCCATCATTGACTAATCTCCTATGATTATGGTCATCTTTCACTCTAGCATATTTCCTATACAAGTCTTTTCCTGTAATTTTGTATAGCATTTACTTTTTAATATTGTGTAATTATTATTAGATATTTTTCCTTGTATAGCTGATACTCATGGCTGTATAAACTCAGAAATTCTAATCAATAAAATTACTCTTTCTTCCATATTCTTCAAGCTTTTTTATGGTATCAGAGCAGTAAAATCTCCAACGAGAACACTGCAATCATTTTCAATGGCAACTGAAAGTTCAGCCTCCACCACGTTCACCATCCCAATCATCCAAAAAAATCCAGGAATCCAAACTCCACCAACCACACTTACTGCTTTCAATTCCACACAACTTCCGCTGAAACTCACGCCAACAAACTACCCTTCCTGGAAAGCACAATTTGATGCCCTCCTCTTGGGTTATGATCGGTTTGTCGATGGCACTCATCCTTATCCTACGTCAACCACCAGAGAAAAGGAAAATGGAAAAGAAGTCACCAACCCAGCCTTCCATCTCTGGGTACGTCAAGATAAACTGTTATTCTTGGCTATCATCGGGTCTCTTGACACCACCATCATTCTCTTGGTGGCCTCCACAAAGTCATCACAAGAAGCTTGGAAAAAACTTGAAGGATTGTATGCCAACAAGTCAGTAACTCACATTATGGGACTGCAAGAAAGCCTGATGAAAATTACTAGGGGCACTTCGTTTGTCACTGACTACCTTCGCTTTATCAAGAGTGTGGCTAATGATCTCGCTCTAGCCGGTGCTCCACTTGAAAATCTCAACTTGGTCATGCATGTTCTAAATGGCATTGGCACCGAATTCAACCCAATTGCTGTAGCTGTCCGTGCAAGGGACATCCGTGATTTCATTCGAGGAACTTTTTGATAAACTGACTAGTATGAAACATATTTGAAGCGTGAAGAAACTCAAGGTGCTCCAGTTCCTATCACTGCAAATAACACGCTACAATCAAAACAATAACGAAAATGGCAAGAAGAACTACAACCAAAATTGAGGTGGCACCAATATCAACAAAAACAATCGATCCTTCAACACCTCCAACATCAACACTGGTGGGAAGAATCCATATGTGGTGTGCCAATTTTGTGAAAAACATGGCCACTCTGCCAAGCAGTGCTACCATGCCAAGAAAATTATGCTAAGGGAAAATCCTCCAACTACCAATCACACAACAATAAACGGTGGTACTCCCTCAGGTTGGTTGCTAGATTCAGGAGCATCTCACCATGTCACCACTGACTTAGGCAACCTATCGCTTCATCAACCCTATGAAGGACCAGATGATATAGTCATTGGTGACGGTACAGGACTCGCAATCACACATACTGGCTCATCCACCTTACATTCATCCTCTAATTCTTTTTCGTTATCAAATGTTCTTTGTGTGCCCACTATGCAAAAAATTTAATTTCAGTTTCTCAATTTTGTCACACCAATAACACATCTGTTGAGTTTTTTCCCTCTTATTTTGTTGTGAAGGATCTTACCACGGGGGCAACACTCGCACGCGGAAGGAACAAGAATAAAAGGTGTTGGTTAAGGATCTTACCACGGGGGCAACACTCATTTCAATTTTCTTTACCTCATATACATCAATTTCTCTTCTTATTAAAAGGTGTTGGTTACGGATCCCTTTACTTTCTTGACGGTGTTGGAATGGGGGATGCCTAGCTCATTTATAAGAAGTTAAATACATGCCACGTCTGAGTTAAGTTTTTAAAGCGTTACATTAATTCTTTACTTCGTATTTATTGAAATTACTTGGAACTAATATATAAAAAGTGTTTCAATTGATATTACGTTATTATTACATACATAAACCTTGCTCAATCATCTTACAATTTAATGGTATGATTAATTAAAACATCATGTGACAATGCCAAACATGCATGAATCGGATCCCGACTTTATGGAGTAATTTACGTAGTGGTAAACTTATGATCCGTTACCTTATTAATTGTCAAGATAAGTCAAAACAAAAAGCCACGTTCGGGAATTACGAAGTGTGTAGCAGGATGCAAAATTTACATAAAATCGCTTTCTTTTCTTTTCTTTCCTTTTCGTTATCTTTGCATTCGATATTTTACTCTTTCATATTCAAAATAATTGTTTCCAAATGACAAAAATAAAATAAAAAATAGTAGAATATACAAATTATTTGGCGTAAAATAATAAGTCATTTAAGATACGAAAATATTATTGTGTACGCCTATATGCTTAGGTTGTGATCGAGTCATTCGTAACTAGCTAGAAATATTATCCGCTAAGGAACACCCACCCTGTTTTTGGAAACAAATTTTTTTTAAAAACATCCGATGAAACCAAATACATAGAATTTGTCCGTTAAAAGAATTTCCTTTTTATTTATAGATAAGTTGTTATTATCACCTATTTGTTCTAATAACATACACGAAGTACTTCATTTATCCTAGAATGATTCCATCTGTAAATGTTGCTAATTTTGTCTAGAAATTAATTAACATCTGCGAGACAACAAAAACTTTCTTAACATTGTGAAACAAGTTTATCTAACTTTCCATTTATACGAATCAAATTTACAAATTTTCTATCTATAGAAAGTTTGTTCTCTCATATCAAAATCGATTGCCTATAAAACTTAAAAATTTTATGGAATATAAATATACCGTAGCTAAATGTAATAAGTCATATTAGTTTTGATTTATCATTATTTTGAATGTTACTTGTATGAAGTAATGAGTAACGACGTGTATGTTGAATCTTCAAATTCTCGATTGCCCAGTACGTTAAAATTTAAAGACGAGAGTTCATGGTACTGTTTGCTTTTCAATTTATGAACACTATTAAACTTCAGCATATATAACTACGGTGTTTTATTCATCATTCGCAGCCGTGGTTTTATTAAATTTTACTGCTAAGTTAATGTTATTTTACGAAGACGTTTTATTTATTTCTACTGGTAACACAAGGCAAGGTAAAACGACCGTCAAATTCTTACGTATCGCATAAAACTTATTAAAAGGCGGTTGACGTAAGAGTAAAAATAAATATTAGTTTTGTGGGAATAGTTTTCCGTACACAAAAAAATGCATAATGATGAAGATAAACCTTTATTACTTTCTCTCTCTCTCTTCTATGTTACTGTATCACATTGTTTATTAAATAAAACAATTTATTTCGCTCAAGTAGAGGGTTTGACTGTTGCACAATCATTCCAAACCTTTTCACTCTTAGCAATAACTTTGGCTGCATCAACTTCTTTGTGGTAAGGAAGAGTTACAACCAAAAACTCGTCATAGCAAGGTCGTCCGAACGTAGAAAGGTTAAGACAACAAGCAGGTGAGACTGTTCCAGCTCCGAATAAGCTTGCTACGAGCTGATCGGCGCACCCTGTTTGCAGTTTTGCAGCACATTGCTCCAAGAAATTGTGAGTGCTCGCTGGCAATGGGGGAAGAGGAACAACTTGTTCCAGATTGCGACCAGCAAGCACGGGTGATAGAATGACGATCTCGCTCAACAAGAAAAAAGCGATTAAGCAAGAGTAGCTACCGAAACCTGCCATAACTTAAGAGATTAATCTGTTATACACTTTTTATTCTTATTAAAAGGTGTTCGTTACGGATCCCTTTACTTTCTTGATGGTGTTGGAATGGGGGATGCCAAGCTCATTTATAAGAAGTTAAAACATTGCCCACGGCCGAGTTAAGTTTTTAAAGCGTTACATTAATTCTTTACTTCGTATTTATTGAAATTACTTGAACTGATATATAAAAAGTGTTTCAATTGATATTACGTTATTATTACATACATAAACCTTGCTCAATCATCTTACAATTTAATGGTATGATTAATTAAAACATCATGTGACAATGCCAAACATGCATGAATCGGATCCCCACTTTATGGAGTAATTTACGTAGTGGTAAACTTCTGATCCGTTACCTTATTAATTGTCAAGATAAGTCAAAACAAAAAGCCACGTTCGGAAATTACGAAGTGCGTAGCAGGATGCAAAATTTACATAAAATCGCTTTCTTTTCTTTTCTTTCCTTTTCGTTATCTTTGCATTCGATATTTTACTCTTTCATATTCAAAATAATTGTTTCCAAATGACAAAAATAAAATAAAAAATAGTAGAATATACAAATTATTTGGCGTAAAATAATAAGTCATTTAAGATACGAAAATATTATTGTGTACGCCTATATGCTTAGGTTGTGATCGAGTCATTCGTAACTAGCTAGAAATATTATCCGCTAAGGAACACCCACCCTGTTTTTTGGAAACAAATTTTTTTAAAAAACATCCGATGAAACCAAATACATAGAATTTGTCCGTTAAAAGAATTTCCTTTTTATTTATAGATAAGTTGTTATTATCACCTATTTGTTCTAATAACATACACGAAGTACTTCATTTATCCTAGAATGATTCCATCTGTAAATGTTGCTAATTTTGTCTAGAAATTAATTAACATCTGCGAGACAACAAAAACTTTCTTAACATTGTGAAACAAGTTTATCTAACTTTCCATTTATACGAATCAAATTTACAAATTTTCTATCTATAGAAAGTTTGTTCTCTCATATCAAAATCGATTGCCTATAAAACTTAAAAAATTTATGGAATATAAATATACCGTAGCTAAATGTAATAAGTCATATTAGTTTTGATTTATCATTATTTTGAATCTTACTTGTAAGAAGTAATGAGTAACGACGTGTATGTTGAATCTTCAAGTTCTCGATTGTCCAGTACGTTAAAATTTAAAGACGAGAGTTCATGGTACTGTTTGCTTTTCAATTTATGAACACGATTAAACTTCAGCATATACAACTACGGTGTTTATTCATCATTCGCAGCCGTGGTTTTATTAAATTTTACTGCTAAGTTAATGTTATTTTACGAAGACGTTTTATTTATTTCTACTGGTAACACAAGGCAAGGTAAAACGACCGTCAAATTCTTACGTATCGCATAAAACTTATTAAAAGGCGGTTGACGTAAGAGTAAAAATAAATATTAGTTTTGTGGGAATAGTTTTCCGTACACAAAAAAATGCATAATGATGAAGATAAACCTTTATTACTTTCTCTCTCTCTCTCTCTATGTTACTGTATCACATTGTTTATTAAATAAAACAATTTATTTCGCTCAAGTAGAGGGTTTGACTGTTGCACAATCATTCCAAACCTTTTCACTCTTAGCAATAACTTTGGCTGCATCAACTTCTTTGTGGTAAGGAAGAGTTACAACCAAAAACTCGTCATAGCAAGGTCGTCCGAACGTAGCAAGGTTAAGACAACAAGCATGTGAGACTGTTCCAGCTCCGAATAAGCTTGCTACGAGCTGATCGGCGCACCCTGTTTGCAGTTTTGCAGCACATTGCTCCAAGAAATTGTGAGTGCTCGCTGGCAATGCGGGAAGAGGAACAACTTCTTCTAGATTGCGACCAGCAAGCACGGGTGATAGAATGACGATCTCGCTCAACAAGAAAAAAGCGATTAAGCAAGAGTAGCTACCGAAACCTGCCATAACTTAAGAGATTAATCTGTTATACACTTTTTCTTCTTATTAAAAGGTGTTCGTTACGGATTCCTTTACTTTCTTGATGGTGTTGGAATGGGGGATGCCAAGCTCATTTATAAGAAGTTAAATATTGGCCACGGTCGAGTTATGTTTTTAAAGCGTTACATTAATTCTTTACTTCGTATTTATTGAAATTACTTGAACTGATATATAAAAGTGTTTCAATTGATATTACGTTATTTTACATACATAAACCTTGCTCAATCATCTTACAATTTAATGGTATGATTAATTAAAACATCCTGTGACAATGCCAAACATGCATGAATCGGATCCCCCTCTTCTCTCTCCTTCCTTTTAAATTCCCAAATTCCCTCCATTTGGTTTTTAAGAGGAAAAAAAGTGAAATCCCGTCTAGATATTCTCTCCAATTTTTCTCATTTTCAAATCATCATAATTTTCTCATACAAACTCGAAATTGAGTGATTCGAATTGGAGATTGTTCGTAATTGAGTCCTCTACCTTTTCCAAGTGATTTGGCAGCTGATTGATCGACTTTTCTGCTGGTTGCACACTGAAAACCGAACCAGCTCGAGAATCCAAGGTAGTGTTCATATCTTTGGGATTTCTTCTTTTATAATCTTCAATTACCTTGGGGTTTCTTCTTCCATATGTATATGTATGTTTTATGAATGCTATAGAGAAAGATAGCTTCATAATCATTTCTAATCAAAAGTCTATTTAGAGACAAATGTGGACTAGTTTTCTTGATTCTAGGTTTTTCACATGTTTGTATGTTGTATTGTGATTAGAATGATATCTTAGGTTGTTTGTGACTTGATTGAATCAATTTTGTGATAAATGACCTTGAGATTTGATTTGATCCTTTGATTGATGAAATCTATGATTATTGTATTTGTACGTGTTTTAGAGCTATCTAGGATTTAATTGATTTACATCTTAAATCCTTGCTCTATATTTTTAGCTAGAGTATTTATTGATTTGATCTCATGTCTCTAGCATTGTATTTTATGTTTATAGCATCTTGAACTTGTACTTCATGAATATATATTGTTCAAGTGTTGTATGTGTGAATGAGACTTTGAGCTTTATGTGTTTGGTGTTCACATATGCTCTAGGTTTTATTCTTGTATTTTGCATCTAGACTTTCATTACTTGTGATATCACATGTTTAGTTCTAGTTGTACCATGGAATGTATTGATCACATGTTCTATGTTGAATTGATTGTTTGCATCATTTGCATTCACTTGATCACACTAGGAAGTCCTTGTAAAAGACATGAAGTCTTGGCTAGAGTTGGGATGACTTGGATAGCCAAGCAAGAAGACTTGTCTAGAGTCGGGAGGACTCGGATAGGCAAGCAAGAAGTCATGGCTAGAGTCAGGAGGACTCGGATAGTCATGCATGGGAGGCTCCCTAGAGGCATGAGTGCCTTGGATAGGGAGTTAGCTATTATATTGGTAGGCCTAGGCATAAGGTTAGACATAGACTCCAAAAGAGCGGGGTACACGGGAAGTGTATGCACTCTTGAGGAATTTCTAATCTTCCATCAATGTTGGTTTTGTGTGTCGTCCAATATATGGTGGTTTCGCATCATTGAGGGATTTCATACTTTCCAATAGGGTTGGGTAGACTTAGACTCCACTAGGTTGGGTGAGCTAAAGATTGGTTACTTTGTGGATTCTCTATTTTTATCATCCAATATATATAGTACCCAATGGTTGTAGTTCAACCCGTGGATGTTTCCTCCTTGGAGGTTTTACAGCGTTAAAAAATCTCTTATGTTAATTCTTCCTATCTCTATCTTTTATATTTTATTTGTGTATGTTATTATCTTGTTTCATATTATTCACTTGTGATGTATAGTGAAGCAAGTATCTGTAAAGTGTGATTTGTGGATTCATTCTTTTGATCATTTTTGTATATATGATTCTTTTGTATATTGTAATTTTGTATAGTGATATTTGATCACTCTTGTAACTCATTGAACAACTATTGAAATACAAGTATTCTTTGTTGTTATGTTTATTTGTTCTTATACCTCATACAACTAGGTGATAGACATAGACCTTGTTCACATGATTACATCCTCATATTGTCTATGTATGTCTTTCTTGGTTTATTTTGTTGTGTGTAAGGCTACCTTGAGGGACAAACGAAAGTTTGTTCAAGGGATTGAAAAAAGGTGTAAAAACCTATTCACCCCCCTCTCTAGGTATGCCATAAGCAATTTAACTATGTTTTATACTTTCAATAGGTTGTGATGGAGTCATTCGTAACTAGCTAGAAAAATTGTTCGCTAAGGAACACCCACCTTTTTTTTTGTAAACTAATTTTTTTGCAAAACATCTGTCGAAACCAAATACATAGAATTTGTTTGTGAAAAGAATTTCCTTTTATTTATAGATAAAGTTGTTATTATCACTTTTTTGTTCCAACAAAGTAATTTAAATAATATACACGATGTACTTCATTTATCCTAGAACGATTCCATGACACTGTAAATATTACTAATTTTGTCTAGAAAATAATTAATATCTAAGAGACAACAAAAACTTTCTTAACTTTGTGAAACAAGTTTATCAAACTTTCCATTTCTACGAATAAATTTACAAATTTTCTATCTATAGAAAGTTTATTCTCTCATATCAAAATTGATTGCCTATAAAACTTAAAAACTTAATGGAATATAAATATACCCTAGCTAAATGTAATAAGTCATATTAGTTTTGATTTATCATTATTTTGAATGTTACTTATAACGACGTGTATGTTGAATCTTCAAATTCACGATTGCCCAATACGTTAAAATTTAAAGACGAGAGTTCATGGTACTATTTGCTTTTCAATTTGTGAACATGATTAAACTTCACATATATAACTACGGTGGTTTATTCATCATTCGTAGCAGTGGTTTTATTAAATTTTACGGCTAAGTTAATGTTATTTTACGAAGACGTTTTATTCATTTCTACTGGTAACACAAGGCAAGGTAAAACGACCGTCAAATTCTTACGTATCGCATAAAACTTATTAAAAGGCGGTTGACGTAAGAGTAAAATAAATAATAGTTTTGTGCGAATAGTTTTCCGTACACATAAAAATGCATAATGATGAAGATAAACCTTTATTACTTTCTCTCTCTCTCTCTCTGTTATTGTATCACATTGTTTATTAAATAAAACAATTTATTTCGCTCAAGTAGAGGGTTTGACTGTTGCACAATCGTTCCAAACCTTTTCACTCTTAGCAATAACTTTGGCTGCATCAACTTCTTTGTGGTAAGGAAGACTTACAACCAAAAACTCGTCATAGCAAGGTCGTCCGAACGTAGCGAGGTTAAGACAACAAGTAGGTGAGACTGTTCCAGCTCCGAATAAGCTTGCTACGAGCTGATCGGCGCACCCTATTTGCAGTTTTATAGCACATTGCTCCAAGAAATTGTGAGTGCTCGCTGGCAACGGGGGAAGAGGAACAACTTGTTCCAGATTGCGACCAGCAAGCACAGGTGATAGAATGACGATCTCGCTCAACAAGAAAAAAGCGATTAAGTAAGAGTAGCTACCGAAACCTGCCATAACTTAAGAGATTAATTTGTTATATACTTTTTCGTGTTATTAAAAGGTGTTCGTTACGTATCCTTTACTTTCTTGATGGTGTTGGAATGGGGGATGCCAAGCTCATTTATAAGAAGTTAAAATATAGGCCACGGCCGAGTTAAGTTTTTAAAGCGTTACATTAATTCTTTACTTCGTATTTATTGAAATTACTTGAACTGATATGTAAAAAGTGTTTCAATTGATATTACGTTATTATTACATACATAAACCTTGCTCAATCGTCTTTCAATTTAATGATATGATCAATTAAAACATCATGTGACAATGCCAAACATGCATGAATCGGATCCCCACTTTATGGAGTAATTTACGTAGTGGTAAACTTCTGATCCGTTACCTTATTAGTTGTCGAGATAAGTCAAAACAAAAAGCCACGTTCGGAAATTATGAAGTGTGTAGCAAGATGCAAAATTTACATAACATCGTTTTTTTTTTCTTTTCTTTCCTTTTCGTTATCTTTGTATTCGATATTTTACTCTTTCATATTCAAAATAATTGTTTCCAAATGACAAAAATAAAATAAAAAATAGTATAATATATAAATTATTTGGCATAAAATAATAAGTCATTTAAGATATGAAAATATTATTGTGTACGCCTATATGCTTAGGTTGTGATCGAGTCATTCGTAACTAGCTAGAAAAATTATCCGCTAAGGAACACCCACCCTGTTATTTGGAAACTAATTTTTTTAAAAAACATCCGTTGAAACCAAATACATAGAATTTGTTCGTTAAAAGAATTTCCTTTTTATTTACAGATATGTTTTTCTTATCACTTGTTTGTTCTAATAATACACACAAAGTACTTCATTTATCCTAGAATGATTCTGATGTAGGACAGTTTTGGGTGTTGTCTTATTTTATTAATTTGGGTTTTTGTTTCTTGTTTAGCAAGTTTATTTATTTTAGTTGGATTAGGAATTAAATTTAGGTTTTGAAATAAATCAAACTTACCTTTTAGGTAAGATTTGATCTTTGTTTTTCAGTCAAGTTAGGAATCATGAATCTTAGAAGATTATGATTAGTTTTTATCTTTTCTTGCTTTAGTCTTTTTAAAAATGTCGTATTCGAGTCGTATTAGGGTTAATTTATTATAAATAGTCTTATTATTTCCAATTATTGTAACTTTTTCATAATCAATAAAATCGTTCTTTGGAACGTTTATCTGTCGTGGATTCGACATGCTCTTTGAGGATTCGAGAGCGCCATTTTCTAACGTAGATTAGGGAATGATGGCCCCTGCATGGCAATCCATGCTTGGGTAACTATCGGTCGCTGCATCAAGGTTAGTCTGAGTGTGCTTCATGGTTCGACAAAGTGATCATTCTTATTTTCGCCATACCCCGGCCCACTGGGTCAATTGGTATCAGAGCTACCGAGTCTACCTCTGTGCTAGGCTCAGCGTCCATGTATCACAACCAACTACCTTCCTAGCCACCATATTCACCTTCCATATTTCCAAAAAAAAAAAAAAAAAAAAAAAAAAAAAAAGAGAGAGAGAGAGAAAAGAAATCGAAGAAAAAAAGTTGTGTGATAGTTCAAAGAATTCACAATCAGCCCCAAAGACAGCCGCGCATTCTCATCCATCAAAGTCGCATGCACCTGAAGCTGCGAGTGGATTTATTTTCGTAAGCAGTTCTCAAGGTTCAAATTTTGGTACTTCAATTATTTTTTTGGACATATGAAAACCAAAGAATTTATTAATTGGTTGGAAGAAGTTGAAGAATATTTTGACTATCGTAGAATTACAAAAAGTTTGAAAGTTTTATGTGTAGAAGATTGTTTGAAAAACAATGCATTAATTTGGTGTGAAGACTTTCTAAAAGATCGAAAAAGATTTGGAGTGGATAGGATCCAATCATGGCCTGTTATGAAACAAATAATGCAGGAGGAATATCTTCCAAATGATTATTTTGAAGAATTTTGTTATGCAGAAAATATAGTTGAAGATATTTCTTATGAAGTGGAAACTATCGAAGGAATTGAAGACGATCAACTGATCTTAGAAGTTGAAGACTATATCTAACCATGGTTGAAGCACAACTAGAAGCTAAATCAATTTCCATTGAAAAAGTTTCCGAGGGAGACAACTTATTTGAAAATCCACACGATTTTTTCGGGGGTAATTTGAAGATTGCTTCTCTTCATTCGGATTTTGAAGATCCAACATTATTCCTACCATCTGAAGAAAGTTCATTCAAGCCGGTAATTGACAAGGTGGTACATCTCAAGTATTATCCACCTAAACAAAAACTTGCCAAACTTGATGACGAGTTATTTTTAAGAGGAGGAGAATACTATGTGGGATGGGAAAAGCTAGTAGCGAGGATTCGATGCCGTCCAAATCTCCCCAGGTGTCCAGCGGCCCAAGCCGCAACCGATAAGAATCGCCAATGGCAAATAGCTTAGGCATCTTCTACATTTCGTTGGAGGATTACTGTGGTGCCATTGTGGATCTGGGATGGACTACGGAGAGATTTTTCGGTTGGGGTCTACCACTCCCACAAGACAAATAGGAGTTTTCTTTGTTTACTTGTCAATCCTCGTACTTTAACCGAACTCGAGGTCGAGTTCTTTTTTAAGAAGAGGTGACTGATGTAGGACAGTTTTGGGTGTTGTCTTATTTTATAAATTTGGGTCTTTGTTTCTTGTTTAGCAAGTTTATTTATTTTAGTTTGAATAGGAATTAAATTTAGGTTTTGGAAATAAATCAAACTTACCTTTTAGGTAAGATTTGATCTTTGTTTTTCAGTCAAGTTAGGAATCATGAATCTTAGAAGATTATGATTAGTTTTTATCTTTTCCTGTTTTAGTCTTTTTAGAAATGTCACATTCGAGACGTATTAGGGTTAATTTATTATAAATAGTCTTATTATTTCCAATTATTGTAACTTTTTCATAATCAATAAAATTGTTCTTTGGAACACTTATCAGTCGTGGATTCGACATGCTCTTTGAGGATTCGAGAGCACCGTTTTCTAATGTAGATTAGGGAATGATGGCCCCTGCATGGCGATCCATGCTTGGGTTACTATGTCGCTGCATCAAGGTTCGTCTGAGTGTGCCTCAGGGTTCGACAAAGTGATCATTCTTATTTTCGCCATACCCCGCTGTGTCAGATTCCATGTGTAAATGTTGCTAATTTTGTCTAGAAATTAATTAACATTTGCGAGACAACAAAAACTTTCTTAACTTTGTGAAACAAGTTTATCTAACTTTCCATTTCTACGAATCAAATTTACAAATTTTCTATCTATAGAAAGTTTATTCTCTCATATCAAAATCGATTGCCTATAAAACTTAAAAATTTAATGGAATATAAATATACCCTAGCTAAATGTAATAAGTCATATTAGTTTTGATTTATCATTATTTTGAATGTTACTTATAAGAAGTAACGAGTAAAGACGTGTATGTTGAATCTTCAAATTCTCGATTGACCAGTACGTTAAAATTTAAAGATGAGAGTTCATGGTACTGTTTGCTTTTCAATTTATGAACACGATTAAACTTCACATATATAACTACGGTGGTTTATTCATCATTCGCAGCAGTGGTTTTATTAAATTTTACTGCTAGAGTAATGTTATTTTACCAAGACGTTTTATTTCATTTCTACTGGTAACACAAGGCAAGGTAAAACGACCGTCAAATTCTTACGTATCGCATAAAACTTATTAAAAGGCGGTTGACGTAAGAGTAAAATAAATATTAGTTTTGTGGGAATAGTTTTCCGTACACATAAAAATGCATAATGATGAAGATAAACCTTTATTACTTTCTCTCTCTCTTCTATGTTATTGTATCACAATTGTTTATTAAATAAAACAATTTATTTCGCTCAAGCAGAGGGTTTGACTGTTGCACAATCAGTTCCAAACCTTTTCACTCTTAGCAATAACTTTGGCTGCATCAACTTCTTTGTGGTAAGGAAGAGTTACAACCAAAAACTCGTCATAGCAAGGTCGTCCGAACGTAGCAAGGTTAAGACAACAAGCAGGTGAGACTGTTCCAGCTCCGAATAAGCTTGCTACGAGCTGATCGGCGCACCCTGTTTGCAGTTTTGCAGCACATTGCTCCAAGAAATTGTGAGTGCTCGCTGGCAACTGGGGGAAGAGGAACAACTTGTTCCAGATTGCGACCAGCAAGCACGGGTGATAGAATGACGATCTCGCTCAACAAGAAAAAAAGCGATTAAGCAAGAGTAGCTACCGAAACCTGCCATAACTTAAGAGATTAATCTGTTATACACTTTCTATTCTTATTAAAAGGTGTTCGTTACGGATCCCTTTACTTTCTTGATGGTGTTGGAATGGGGGATGCCAAGCTCATTTATAAGAAGTTAAAATATAGGCCACGGCCGAGTTAAGTTTTTAAAGCGTTACATTAATTCTTTACTTCGTATTTATTGAAATTACTTGAACTGATATATAAAAAGTGTTTCAATTGATATTACGTTATTATTACATACATAAACCTTGCTCAATCATCTTACAATTTAATGGTATGATTAATTAAAACATCATGTGACAATGCCAAACATGCATGAATCGGATCCCCACTTTATGGAGTAATTTACGTAGTGGTAAACTTCTGATCCGTTACCTTATTAGTTGTCGAGATAAGTCAAAACAAAAAGCCACGTTCGGAAATTACGAAGTGTGTAGCAGGATGCAAAATTTACATAAAATCGCTTTCTTTTCTTTTCTTTCCTTTTCGTTATCTTTGCATTCGATATTTTACTCTTTCATATTCAAAATAATTGTTTCCAAATGACAAAAATAAAATAAAAAATAGTAGAATATACAAATTATTTGGCGTAAAATAATAAGTCATTTAAGATACGAAAATATTATTGTGTACGCCTATATGCTTAGGTTGTGATCGAGTCATTCGTAACTAGCTAGAAAAATTATCCGCTAAGGAACACCCACCCTGTTTTTTGGAAACTAATTTTTTTTAAAAACATCCGATTGAAACCAAATACATAGAATTTGTCCGTTAAAAGAATTTCCTTTTATTTATAGATAAGTTGTTATTATCACCTATTTGTTCTAATAATATACACGAAGT
Source organism: Acer saccharum (assembly GCA_030490815.1). NCBI lineage: Eukaryota > Viridiplantae > Streptophyta > Magnoliopsida > Sapindales > Sapindaceae > Acer > Acer saccharum. Next base: position 28,689,878 of record CM059866.1, read on the forward strand.
ACTTCATTTATCCTAGAATGATTCCATCTGTAAATGTTGCTAATTTTGTCTAGAAATTAATTAACATCTGCGAGACAACAAAAACTTTCTTAACATTGTGAAACAAGTTTATCTAACTTTCCATTTATACGAATCAAATTTACAAATTTTCTATCTATAGAAAGTTTGTTCTCTCATATCAAAATCGATTGCCTATAAAACTTAAAAATTTTATGGAATATAAATATACCGTAGCTAAATGTAATAAGTCATATTAGTTTTGATTTATCATTATTTTGAATGTTACTTGTATGAAGTAATGAGTAACGACGTGTATGTGAATCTTCAAATTCTCGATTGCCCAGTACGTTAAAATTTAAAGACGAGAGTTCATGGTACTGTTTGCTTTTCAATTTATGAACACGATTAAACTTCACATATATAACTACGGTGGTTTATTCATCATTCGCAGTAGTGGTTTTATTAAATTTTACTGCTAAGGTAATGTTATTTTACCAAGACGTTTTATTTATTTCTACTGGTAACACAAGGCAAGGTAAAACGACCGTCAAATTCTTACGTATCGCATAAAACTTATTAAAAGGCGGTTGACGTAAGAGTAAAAATAAATATTAGTTTTGTGGGAATAGTTTTCCGTACACAAAAAAATGCATAATGATGAAGATAAACCTTTATTACTTTCTCTCTCTCTTTCTATGTTACTGTATCACATTGTTTATTAAATAAAACAATTTATTTCGCTCAAGTAGAGGGTTTGACTGTTGCACAATCATTCCAAACCTTTTCACTCTTAGCAATAACTTTGGCTGCATCAACTTCTTTGTGGTAAGGAAGAGTTACAACCAAAAACTCGTCATAGCAAGGTCGTCCGAACGTAGAAAGGTTAAGACAACAAGCAGGTGAGACTGTTCCAGCTCCGAATAAGCTTGCTACGAGCTGATCGGCGCACCCTGTTTGCAGTTTTGCAGCACATTGCTCCAAGAAATTGTGAGTGCTCGCTGGCAACGGGGGAAGAGGAACAACTTGTTCCAGATTGCGACCAGCAAGCACGGGTGATAGAATGACGATCTCGCTCAACAAGAAAAAAGCGATTAAGCAAGAGTAGCTACCGAAACCTGCCATAACTTAAGAGATTAATCTGTTATACACTTTCTATTCTTATTAAAAGGTGTTCGGTTACGGATCCCTTTACTTTCTTGATGGTGTTGGAATGGGGAATGCCAAGCTCATTTATAAGAAGTTAAAATATATGCAACGTCCGAGTTAAGTTTTTAAAGCGTTACATTAATTCTTTACTTCGTATTTATTGAAATTACTTGAACTGATATATAAAAAGTGTTTCAATTGATATTACGTTATTATTACATACATAAACCTTGCTCAATCATCTTACAATTTAATGATATGATTAATTAAAATATCATGTGACAATGCCAAACATGCATGAATCGGATCCCCACTTTATGGAGTAATTTACGTAGTGGTAAACTTCTGATCCGTTACCTTATTAGTTGTCGAGATAAGTCAAACTAAAAAGCCACGTTCGGAAATTACGAAGTGTGTAGCCGGATGCAAAATTAGATAAATTCGTTTTTTTTTTACTTTTATTTCCTTTTCGTTATCTTTGCATTCGATATTTTACTCTTTCGTATTCAAAATAATTGTTTCCAATGACAAAATAAAATAAAAAATAGTAGAATATATAAATTATTTGGCGTAAAATAATAAGTCATTTAAGATACAAAATATTATTGTGTATGCCTATATGCTTAGGTTGTATCGAGTCATTCGTAACTAGCTAGAAAAATTATCCGCTAAGGAAGACCCACCCTGTTTTTTGGAAACTAATTTTTTTTAAAAACATCCATTGAAACCAAATACATAGAATTTGTCCGTTAAAAGAATTTCCTTTTTATTTATAGATAAGTTGTTATTATCACTTATTTGTTCTAATAATATACACGAAGTACTTCATTTATCCTAGAATGATTCCATCTGTAAATGTTGCTAATTTGTCTAGAAATTAATTAACATCTGCGAGACAACAAAACTTTCTTAACATTGTGAAACAAGTTTATCTAACTTTCCATTATATACGAATCAAATTTACAAATTTTCTATCTATAGAAAGTTTATTCTCTCATATCAAAATCGATTGCCTATAAAACTTAAAATTTTATGGAATATAAATATACCGTAGCTAAATGTAATAAGTCATATTAGTTTTGATTTATCATTATTTTGAATGTTACTTGTATGAAGTAATGAGTAACGACGTGTATGTTGAATCTTCAAATTCTCGATTGCCCAGTACGTTAAAATTTAAAGACGAGAGTTCATGGTACTGTTTGCTTTTCAATTTATGAACACTATTAACTTCACATATATAACTACGGTGGTTTATTCATCATTCGCAGTAGTGGTTTTATTAAATTTTACTGCTAAGTTAATGTTATTTTACCGAAGACGTTTTATTTATTTCTACTGGTAACACAAGGCAAGGTAAAACGACCGTCAAATTCTTACGTATCGCATAAAACTTATTAAAAGGCGGTTGACGTAAGAGTAAAAATAATATTAGTTTTGTGGGAATAGTTTTCCGTACACAAAAAAATGCATAATGATGAAGATAACCTTTATTACTTTCTCTCTCTCTTCTATGTTACTTGTATCACATTGTTTATTAAATAAAACAATTTATTTCGCTCAAGTAGAGGGTTTGACTGTTGCACAATCATTCCAAACCTTTTCACTCTTAGCAATAACTTTGGCTGCATCAACTTCTTTGTGGTAAGGAAGAGTTACAACCAAAAACTCGTCATAGCAAGGTCGTCCGATCGTAGCAAGGTTAAGACAACAAGCAGGTGATGACTGTTCCAGCTCCGAATAAGCTTGCTACGAGCTGATCGGCGCACCTGTTTGCAGTTTTGCAGCACATTGCTCCAAGAAATTGTGAGTGCTCGCTGGCAATGGGGGAAGAGGAACAACTTGTTCCAGATTGTGACCAGCAAGCACGGGTGATAGAATGACGATCTCACTCAACAAGAAAAAAGCGATTAAGCAAGAGTAGCTACCGAAACCTGCCATAACTTAAGAGATTAATCTGTTATACACTTTTTCTTCTTATTAAAAGGTGTTCGTTACGGATCCCTTTACATTCTTGATGGTGTTGGAATGGGGGATGCCAAGCTCATTATAAGAAGTTAAAACTATTGCCCACGGCCGAGTTAAGTTTTTAAAGCGTACATTAATTCTTTACTTCGTATTTATTGAAATTACTTGAACTGATATATAAAAGTGTTTCAATTGATATTACGTTATTATTACATACATAAACCTTGCTCAATCATCTTACAATTTAATGGTATGATTAATTAAAACATCATGTGACAATGCCAAACATGCATGAATCGGATCCCCACTTTATGGAGTAATTTACGTAGTGGTAAACTTCTGATCCGTACCTTATTAGTTGTCGAGATAAGTCAAAACAAAAAGCCACGTTCGGAAATTACGAAGTGTGTAGCAGGATGCAAAATTTACATAAAATCGCTTTCTTTTCTTTTCTTTCCTTTTCGTTATCTTTGCATTCGATATTTTACTCTTTCATATTCAAAATAATTGTTTCCAAATGACAAAAATAAAATAAAAATAGTAGAATATACAAATTATTTGGCGTAAAATAATAAGTCATTTATGATACGAAAATATTATTGTGTACGCCTATATGCTTAGGTTGTGATCGAGTCATTCGTAACTAGCTAGAATAATTATCCGCTAAGGAACACCCACCCTGTTTTTTGGAAACTAATTTTTTTTTTAAAACATCCGTAGAAACCAAATACATAGAATTTGTCCGTTAAAAGAATTTCCTTTTTATTTATAGATGAGTTGTTATTATCACTTATTTGTTCTAATAATATACACGATGTACTTCATTTATCCTAGAACGATTCCATGACACTGTAAATATTACTAATTTTGTCTAGAAAATAATTAATATCTGAGAGACAACAAAAACTTTCTTAACTTTGTGAAACAAGTTTATCAAACTTTCCATTTCTACGAATAAAATTTACAAATTTTCTATCTATAGAAAGTTTATTCTCTCATATCAAAATTGATTGCCTATAAAACTTAAAAACTTAATGGAATATAAATATACCCTAGCTAAATGTAATAAGTCATATTAGTTTTGATTTATCATTATTTTGAATGTTAATTATAAGAAGTAATGAGTAACGACGTGCATGTTGAATCTTCAAATTCACGATTGCCCAGTACGTTAAAATTTAAAGACGAGAGTTCATGGTACTATTTGCTTTTCAATTTATGAACATGATTAAACTTCACATATATAACTACGGTGGTTTATTCATCATTCGTAGCAGTGGTTTTATTAAATTTTACGGCTAAGTTAATGTTATTTTACGAAGACGTTTTATTCATTTCTACTGGTAACACAAGGCAAGGTAAAACGACCGTCAAATTCTTACGTATCGCATAAAACTTATTAAAAGGCGGTTGACGTAAGAGTAAAAATAAATATTAGTTTTGTGGGAATAGTTTTCCGTACACATAAAAATGCATAATGATGAAGATAAACCTTTATTACTTTCTCTCTATCTCTCTATGTTATTGTATCACATTGTTTATTAAATAAAACAATTTATTTCACTCAAGCAGAGGGTTTGACTGTTGCACAATCATTCCAAACCTTTTCACTCTTAGCAATAACTTTGGCTGCATCAACTTCTTTGTGGTAAGGAAGAGTTACAACCAAAAACTCGTCATAGCAAGGTCGTCCGAACGTAGCAAGGTTAAGACAACAAGCAGGTGAGACTGTTCCAGCTCTGAATAAGCTTGCTACGAGCTGATCGGCGCACCCTGTTTGCAGTTTTGCAGCACATTGCTCCAAGAAATTGTGAGTGCTCGCTGGCAATGGGGGAAGAGGAACAACTTCTTCTAGATTGCGACCAGCAAGCACGGGTGATAGAATGACGATCTCGCTCAACAAGAAAAAAGCGATTAAGCAAGAGTAGCTGCCGAAACCTGCCATAACTTAAGAGATTAATCTGTTATACACTTGTTCTTCTTATTAAAAGGTGTTCATTACGGATTCCTTTACTTTCTTGATGGTGTTGGAATGGGGGATGCCAAGCTCATTTATATGAAGTTAAAATATTGGCCACGGTCGAGTTAAGTTTTTAAAGCGTTACATTAATTCTTTACTTCGTATTTATTGAAATTACTTGAACTGATATATAAAAGTGTTTCAATTGATATTACGTTATTATTACATACATAAACCTTGCTCAATCATCTTACAATTTAATGGTATGATTAATTAAAACATCCTGTGACAATGCCAAACATGCATGAATCGGATCCCCCTCTTCTCTCTCCTTCCTTTTAAATTCCCAAATTCCCTCCATTTGGTTTTTAAGAAGAAAAAAAGTGAAATCCCGTCTAGATATTCTCTCCAATTTTTCTTATTTTCAAATCATCATAATTTTCTCATACAAACTCGAAATTGAGTGATTCGAATTCGAGATTGTTCGTAATTGAGTCCTCTACCTTTTCCAAGTGATTTGGCAGCTGATTGATCGACTTTTCTGCTGGTTGCACACTGAAAACCGAACCAGCTCGATAATCCAAGGTAGTGTTCATATCTTTGGGATTTCTTCTTTTATAACCTTCAATTACCTTGGGGTTTCTTCTTCCATATGTATATGTATGTTTTATGAATGCTATAGAGAAAGATAGCTTCATAATCATTTCTAATCAAAAGTCTATTTAGAGACAAATGTGGACTAGTTTTCTTGATTCTAGGTTTTCACATGTTTGTATGTTGTATTGTGATTAGAATGATATCTTAGGTTGTTTGTGACTTGATTGAATCAATTTTGTGATAAATGACCTTGAGATTTGATTTGATCCTTTGATTGATGAAATCTAGGATTATTGTATTTGTACGTGTTTTAGAGCTATCTAGGATTTAATTGATTTACATCTTAAATCCTTGCTCTATATTTTTGGCTAGAATATTGATTGATTTGATCTCATGTCTCTAGCATTGTATTTATGTTTATAGCATCTTGAACTTGTACTTCATGAATATATATTGTTCAAGTGTTGTATGTGTGAATGAGACTTTGAGCTTTATGTGTTTGGTGTTCACATATGCTCTAGGTTTTATTCTTGTATTTTGCATCTAGACTTTTATTACTTGTGATATCACATGTTTAGTTCTAGTTGTACCCTGGAATGTATTGATCACATGTTCTATGTTGAATTGATTGTTTGCATCATTTGCATTCACTTGATCACACTAGGAAGTCCTTGTAAAAGGCATGAAGTTTGGCTAGAGTTGGGATGACTTGGATAGCCAAGCAAGAAGACTTGTCTAGAGTCGGGAGGACTCGGATAGGCAAGCAAGAAGTCATGGCTAGAGTCGGGAGGACTCGGATAGTCATGCATGGGAGGCTCCCTAGAGGCATGAGTGCCTTGGATAGGGAGTTGGCTATTATATTGGTAGGCCTAGGCGTAAGGTTAGACATAGACTCCAAAAGAGCGGGGTACACGGGAAGTGTATGCACTCTTGAGGAATTTCTAATCTTCCATCGATGTTGGTTTTGTGTGTCGTCCAATATATGGTGGTTTCGCATCATTGAGGGATTTCATACTTTCCAATAGGGTTTGGTAGACTTAGACTCCACTGAAACTAATTATAGCACGGTGTGTATAAACCTATCTAGAGGGGGGGTGAATAGATTTTACGCTTTTTACCCAATTTTTCGTGTTAGTCAAAATTACGAATTTACCCTCAAGATAATATAAACAAGCAAGTGTAATATGGTGCGGAAATTAAATCAACACTTGATTTTTACGTGGAAACCCTCACGGGAAAAACCACGGGCTATGTAAGTAAGCCACACTCGAACCTCGAATCCACTAAATGTGCAAACATTACAACCTAATCCCGGAAGTAATCACACACCTACCTAATCCCGGTATGAGTGAACCTAGTCCAATTTGCTTGTGATCTAAGCAACCTAATCCCGATTGCTACACACAAGACTTACCTTCTCTTGAAGAGAATACAACCCTAAGTGAATATGTGAAAATATCCAAAATGCAACATAGAGCAAGGGAAACCCTATATGCTTATCTAAGATGATTAATATGTAATTAAGAACAATCCTAGATATCAAAACTAAATGACATGTCAAATAGTTAAGCTAATCAATATCAAGCATAAAACCTAATATGCTAGCACAATACAACTTCTCAAACATACATCATACTAATCTCAATTTTGTATCCAAAGCATACAAAATAACAATCAAGTAATTAATTGAGATTGCTAGATAAATTAAACACAAAATATGTAAGATATTAGTGAAAAGCTTACCAAGCAAAGTATGATGAAGATTCCATGCAAGATGACATCTAGATGATCTATGATGATGCTAGATGATGATTGATGATCATGAAATTGTGTTTGAGTAATTAAAATGAGTTCTATGTGTATTTTTCTTTTCTTGAAAAATATCCTAAGTATGAAGCATGAATAAGAACTCTTGTAAGTGACCTAAAATCAAGTTAGCATATATATAGAGGCCATAAGTGAAGTGAGGTCGTTTTGAAATTTCGCCAGAAAAATGCTCTGTGCGCTGGTGGACCAGCGCAGGACCAGCGCACAAGCCAATTTTGGCTTGAGCGCTGGACGACAGGCGCTGCCACCAGCGCCAGTCCAGCGGCGCACACCTGGGCGATTGGTGCTGGTGGCTTGCGCTGGTCCACACCAGCTCACAACCAGCGGTGCACACCTGGGCGTTTTACGCCGGTGAGCGACGCTGGTCGACCGGCGCTGGTGGACCAGCGCACAGCCTACATTTTTGTCCCCACAAGCAATCATGCAAGGGGAACAAAAGTAAACTAAAATGCATCCTAAAAGCCTAAATGCTATGATGTTATAAACACAAGATGCAATCATAAAAACAAGCAAGAAGAGATGTAAATAAGCATTGATGCACAACAAAAAGAAACACAACATACAAAGATTAAACATATGCATGAGTTGTGAGTGTGTGCAACTATCTCTTCAAGACAAGTAAGCACTTAGAATATTACATTTGGTGCTTGTCAATAATGAGGTCTTCAAAGGGCCTAATGCACTAATAACAACATCTAAGCTACCCTTACAAAGGATCTCCATTTATGGTTTGATCACGAAATAAGCCAATTAAAAACAACGGGAATCCTTACATCCACTAGGTTGGGTGAGCTAAAGATTGGTTACTTTGTGGATTCTCTATTTTTATCATCCAATATATATAGTACCCAATGGTTGTAGTTCAACCCGTGGATGTTTCCTCCTTGGAGGTTTTACAACGTTAAAAAATCTCTTGTGTTAATTCTTCCTATCTCTATCTTTTATATTTTATTTGTGTATGTTATTATCTTGTTTCATATTATTCACTTGTGATGTATAGTGAAGCAAGTATCTGTAAAGTGTGATTTGTGGATTCATTCTTTTGATCATTTTTGTATATATGATTCTTTTGTATATTGTAATTTTGTATAGTGATATTTGATCACTCTTGTAACTCATTGAACAACTATTGAAATACAAGTATTCTTTGTTGTTATGTTTATTTGATCTTATACCTCATACAACTAGGTGATAGACATAGACCTTGTTTACATGATTACATCCTCATATTGTCTATGTATGTCTTTCTTGGTTTATTTTGTTGTGTGTAAGGCTACCTTGAGGGACAAACGAAAGTTTGTTCAAGGGATTGAAAAAAGGTGTTAAAACCTATTCACCCCCTTCTCTAGGTATGCCTTAAGCAATTTAACTATGTTTGTATACTTTCAATAGGTTGTGATGGAGTCATTCGTAACTAGCTAGAAAAATTGTTCGCTAAGGAACACCCACCTTTTTTTTTGTAAACTAATTTTTTTGCAAAACATCCGTCGAAAACAAATACATAGAATTTGTTTGTGAAAAGAATTTCCTTTTTATTTATAGATAAACTTGTTATTATCACTTTTTTGTTCCAACAAAGTAATTTAAATAATATACACGATGTACTTCATTTATCCTAGAACGATTCCATGACACTGTAAATATTACTAATTTTGTCTAGAAAAAAATTAAAATCTGAGAGAAAACAAAAACTTTCTTAACTTTGTGAAACAAGTTTATCAAACTTTCCATTTCTACGAATAAAATTTACAAATTTTCTATCTATAGAAAGTTTATTCTCTCATATCAAAATCGATTGCCTATAAAACTTAAAAACTTAATGGAATATAAATATACCCTAGCTAAATGTAATAAGTCATATTAGTTTTGATTTATCATTATTTGAATGTTAATTATAAGAAGTAATGAGTAACGACGTGTATGTTGAATCTTCAAATTCACGATTGCCCAGTATGTTAAAATTTAAAGACGAGAGTTCATGGTACTATTTGCTTTTCAATTTATGAACATGATTAAACTTCACATATATAACTACGGTGGTTTATTCATCATTCGCAAGCAGTGGTTTTATTAAATTTTACGGCTAAGTTAATGTTACTTTACGAAGACGTTTTATTCATTTCTACTGGTAACACAAGGCAAGGTAAAACGACCGTCAAATTCTTACGTATTGCATAAAACTTATTAAAAGGAGGTTGACGTAAGAGTAAAAATAAATATTAGTTTTGTGGGAATAGTTTTCCGTACACAAAAAAATGCATAATGATGAAGATAAACCTTTATTACTTTCTCTCTCTATCTATGTTATTGTATCACATTGTTTATTAAATAAAACAATTTATTTCGCTCAAGCAGAGGGTTTGACTGTTGCACAATCGTTCCAAACCTTTTCACTCTTAGCAATAACTTTGGCTGCATCAACTTCTTTGTGGTAAGGAAGACTTACAACCAAAAACTCGTCATAGCAAGGTCGTCCGAACGTAGCAAGGTTAAGACAACAAGCAGGTGAGACTGTTCCAGCTCCGAATAAGCTTTCTACGAGCCGATCGGCGCACCCTGTTTGCAGTTTTGCAGCACATTGCTCCAAGAAATTGTGAGTGCTCGCTGGCAACGGGGGAAGAGGAACAACTTGTTCCAGATTGCGACCAGCAAGCACGGGTGATAGAATGACGATCTCACTCAACAAGAAAAAAGCGATTAAGCAAGAGTAGCTACCGAAACCTGCCATAACTTAAGAGATTAATCTGTTATACACTTTCTCTTCTTATTAAAAGGTGTTGGTTACGGATCCTTTTACTTTCTTGATGGTGTTGGAATGGGGGATACCAAGCTCATTTATAAGAAGTTAAAATATAGGCAACGTCCGAGTTAAGTTTTTAAAGCATTACAATAATTCTTTACTTCGTATTTATTGAAATTACTTGAACTGATATATAAAAAGTGTTTCAATTGATATTACGTTATTATTACATACGTAAACCTTGCTCAATCATCTTACAATTTAATGATATGATTAATTAAAACATCATGTGACAATGCCAAACATGCATGAATCGGATCCCCATTTTATGGAGTAATTTACGTAGTGGTAAACTTCTGATCCGTTACCTTATTAGTTGTCGAGATAAGTCAAAATAAAAAGCCACGTTCGGAAATTACTAAGTGTGTAGCCGGATGCAAAATTTACATAAATTCGTTTTTTTTTTTCTTTTCTTTCCTTTTCGTTATCTTTGCATTCGATATTTTACTCTTTCGGGTATTCAAAATAATTGTTTCCAAATGACAAAAATAAAATCAAAAATAGTAGAATATATAAATTATTTGGCATAAAATAATAAGTCATTTAAGATACAAAAATATTATTGTGTATGCCTATATGCTTAGGTTGTAATCGAGTCATTCGTAACTAGCTAGAAAAATTATTCGCTAAGGAACACCCACCCTGTTTTTTGGAAACTAATTTTTTAAAAAAACACCCATTGAAACCAAATACATAGAATTTGTCCGTTAAAAGAATTTCCTTTTTATTTATCGATAAATTGTTATTATCACTTATTTGTTCTACTAATATACACGAAGTACTTCATTTATCCTAGAATGATTCCATCTGTAAATGTTGCTAATTTTGTCTAGAAATTAATTAATATCTACGAGACAACAAAAACTTTCTTAACATTGTGAAACAAGTTTATCTAACTTTCCATTTATACGAATCAAATTTACAAATTTTTTATTTACAGAAAGTTTATTCTCTCATATCAAAATCGATTGCCTATAAAACTTAAAATTTTTATGGAATATAAATATACTGTAGCTAAATGTAATAAGTCATATTAGTTTTGATTTATCATTATTTTGAATGTTACTTGTATGAAGTAATGAGTAACGACGTGTATGTTGAATCTTCAAATTCTCGATTGCCCAGTACGTTAAAATTTAAAGACGAGAGTTCATGGTACTGTTTGCTTTTCAATTTATCAACACAATTAAACTTCACATATATAACTACGGTGGTTTATTCATCATTCGCAGCCGTGGTTTTATTAAATTTTACTGCTAAGTTAATGTTATTTTACGTAGACGTTTTATTTGTTTCTACTGGTAACACAAGGCAAGGTAAAACGACTGTCAAATTATTATGTATCGCAAAAAACTTATTAAAAGGCGGTTGACGTAAGAGTAAAAATAAATATTAGTTTTGTGGGAATAGTTTTCCGTACACAAAAAAATGCATAATGATGAAGATAAACCTTTATTACTTTCTCTCTCTCTCTCTCTCTATGTTATTGTATCACATAGTTTATTAAATAAAACAATTTATTTCGCTCAAGCAGAGGGTTTGATTGTTGCACAATCGTTCCAAACCTTTTCACTCTTAGCAATAACTTTGGCTGCATCAACTTCTTTGTGGTAAGGAAGAGTTACAACCAAAAACTCGTCATAGCAAGGTCGTCCGAACGTAGCAAGGTTAAGACAACAAGCAGGTGAGACTGTTCCAGCTCCGAATAAGCTTGCTACGAGCTGATCGGCGCACCCTGTTTGCAGTTTTGCACCACATTCCTCCAAGAAATTGTGAGTGCTTGTTGGCAACGGGGGAAGAGGAACATCTTGTTCCAGATTGCGACCAGCAAGCACGGGTGATAGAATGACGATCTCGCTCAACAAGAAAAAAGTGATTAAGCAAGAGTAGCTACCGAAACCTGCCATAACTTAAGAGATTAATATGTTATACACTTTCTCTTCTTTTTAAAAGGTGTTGGTTACGGATCCCTTTACTTTCTTGATGGTGTTGGAATGGGGGATGCCAAGCTCAATTATAAGAAGTTAAAATATAGGCAACGTCCGAGTTAAGTTTTTAAAGCGTTACATTAATTCTTTACTTCGTATTTATTGAAATTACTGGAACTGGTATATAAAAAGTGTTTCAATTGATATTACGTTATTATTACATACATAAACCTTGCTCAATCATCTTACAATTTAATGATATGATTAATTAAAACATCATGTGACAATGCCAAACATGCATGAATCGGATCCCCATTTTATGGAGTAATTTACGTAGTGGTAAACTTCTGATCCGTTACCTTATTAGTTGTCAAGATAAGTCAAAATAAAAAGCCACGTTCGGAAATTACGAAGTGTGTAGCCGGATGCAAAACTTACGTAAAATCGCTTTCTTTTCTTTTCTTTCCTTTTCGTTATCTTTGCATTCGATATTTTACTCTTTCATATTCAAAATAATTGTTTCCTAATGACAAAAATAAAATAAAAAATAGTAGAATATCAAATTATTTGGTGTAAAATAATAAGTCATTTAAGATACGAAAATATTATTGTGTACGTCTATATGCTTAGGTTGTGATCGAGTCATTCGTAACTAGCTAGAAAATTATCCGCTAAGGAACACCAACCCTGTTTTTTGGAAACTAATTTTTTTAAAAAACATCCGTTGAAACCAAATACATAGAATTTGTCCGTTAAAAGAATTTCCTTTTTATTATAGATAAGTTGTTATTATCACTTATTTGTTCTAATAATATACACGAAGTACTTCATTTATCCTAGAATGATTCCATATGTAAATGTTGCTAATTTTGTCTAGAATTTAATTAACATCTACGAGACAACAAAAATTTTCTTAACATTGTGAAACAAGTTTATCTAACTTTCCATTTATACGAATCAAATTTACAAATTTTCTATCTATAGAAAGTTTATTCTCTCATATCAAAATCGATTGCCTATAAAACTTAAAAATTTATGGAATATAAATATACCGTAGCTAAATGTAATAAGTCATATTAGTTTTGATTTATCATTTTTGAATCTTACTTGTAAGAAGTAATGAGTAACGACGTGTATGTTGAATCTTCAAGTTCTCGATTGTCCAGTACGTTAAAATTTAAAGACGAGAGTTCATGGTACTGTTTGCTTTTCAATTTATGAACACGATTAAACTTCGCATATACAACTACGGTGTTTTATCATCTTTTGCAGCCGTGGTTTTATTAAATTTTACTGCTAAGTTAATGTTATTTTACGAAGACGTTTTATTTATTTCTACTGGTAACACAAGGCAAGGTAAAACGACCGTCAAATTCTTACGTATCGCATAAAACTTATTAAAAGGCGGTTGACGTAAGAGTAAAAATAAATATTAGTTTTGTGGGAATAGTTTTCCGTACAAAAAAAATGCATAATGATGAAGATAAACCTTTATTACTTTCTCTCTCTCTTTCTATGTTATTGTATCACATTGTTTATTAAATAAAACAATTTATTTCGCTCAAGTAGTGCGTTTGACTGTTGCACAATCATTCCAAACCTTTTCACTCTTAGCAATAACTTTGGCTGCATCAACTTCTTTGTTGTAAGGAAGAGTTACAACCAAAAACTCGTCATGGCAAGGTCGTCCGAACGTAGCGAGGTTAAGACAACAAGCAGGTGAGACTGTTCCATCTCCGAATAAGCTTGCTACGAGCTGATCGGTGCACCCTGTTTGCAGTTTTGCAGCACATTGCTCCAAGAAATTGTGAGTGCTCCCTGGCAATGGGGGAAGAGGAACAACTTGTTCCAGATTGCGACCAGCAAGCACGGGTGATAGAATGACGATCTCGCTCAACAAGAAAAAAGCAATTATGCAAGAGTAGCTACCGAAACCTGCCATAACTTAAGAGATTAATATAAACTAGAATGGGGTGATGTTGGTTAGTTTCTGTTGGCTATCTGTTTTTTGTTTCTAAGTCTTTGTCTGGCTTTGGTTAGTTTGTCTAGATTCTGTATTGTTGGTATATTGTTCTGTTCTATTCAATAAAACTGCCATTTCAAAAAAACTTAAGAGATTAATCTGTTATACACTTTCTCTTCTTATTAAAACGTGTTCGCTACGGATCCCTTTACTTTCTTGATGGTGTTGGAATGGGGGATGCCAAGCTCATTTTTAAGAAGTTAAAATATAGGCCACGGCCGAGTTAAGTTTTTAAAGCGTTACATTAATTCTTTACTTAGTATTTATTGAAATTACTTGAACTAATATGTAAAAAGTGTTTCAATTGATATTACGTTATTATTACATACATAAACCTTGCTCAATCATCTTACAATTTTATGATATGATTAATTAAAACATCATGTGACAATGCCAAACATGCATGAATCGGATCCCCACTTTATGGAGTAATTTACATAGTGGTAAACTTCTGATCCGTTACCTTATTATTTGTCGAGATAAGTCAAAACAAAAAGCCACGTTCGGAAATTACGAAGTGTGTAGTAGGATGCAAAATTTACATAAAATCTTTTTTTTTTTCTTTTCTTTCCTTTTCGTTTTCTTTGCATTCGATATTTTACTCTTTCATATTCAAAGTAATTGTTTCCAAATGACAAAATAAAATAAAAATAGTAGAATATATAAATATTTGGCGTAAAATAATAAGTCATTTAAGATACGAAACATTATTGTGTACGCCTATATGCTTAGGTTGGGATCGAGTCATTCATAACTAGCTAAAAAAATTATCCGCTAAGGAACACCCACCCTGTTTTTTTGAAACTAATTTTTTAAAAACATCCGTTGAAACCAAATACATAGAATTTGTTCGTTAAAAGAATTTCCTTTTTATTTGTAGATAAGTTGTTCTTATCACTTGTTTGTTCTAATAATATACACGAAGTACTTCATTTATCCTAGAATGATTCTGATGTAGGACAGTTTTGGGTGTTGTCTTATTTTATTAATTTGGTTCTTTGTTTCTTGTTTAGCAAGTTTATTTATTTTTGTTTGATTAGGAATTAAATTTAGGTTTTGGAAATAAATCAAACTGAAAGTTCTCAAGGTGTGTTCAATATTAATCTAGATGGGGGATGAATAGATTTTATCAATTATTACCCAATTTTCGCATTAAGTCAATTTTACGAAAATTCCCTAACTAGACAATATAAACAACAAGTGTAATATGGTGCGGAAATATAAACGACACTTGAAGTTTTACGTGGAAACCCTCAACAGGGAAAAACCACGGGCTGGTATGTGCGCCACACTCGAACCTCAAATCCACTAATCGTGATAGCGTATATAGCCTAATCCCGGTTTAACGGCCTAATCCCAGCCAATATCCCACTACCACTACCCGTAGGCCTGTAAAAGTGGACCTAGTCCCAATTTGCTCATGTGACCACCTAATGCCGGTCTTTCACACAAGACTTACTTCTCCGAAGAGATCACACCCTAAGTGAATATGCAATAATATCCAAATATGCAAGAAGTGCTAGGGTACACTAAATGCTTATCTAGGATTATATGATGACAATAAAATCAATCCTAGATATCAAATATAGCTATATGACATGGCATACAACTTTAGCTATGTTAAGGATAACTAATCTAAATACAATAGCTATCACAAATAACCCACAAACATTCAAAAGATTAACTAGTTGATTAAAATACAATCTATCAACCTAGTTATCAATAAATCACACAAGAATGTTTATGGCATAGCTTTTAGACAATAATGACCTAATCATTTAAGCTATCAAAAATAATCTCAATCATATAATGAGATTAATTAGCTAGATATAAAATAGGCATGAAAACCTAGCTAACATAAATAACCCAATCAACACATAATCTCAATCATGTATGTAGAAATTAATCTAAACACATACAAGTAATAAATGAGATAAAATTGATAAGTAGAAACACTAATTATGTAAGATAAAAGTGTTCAACAAATCATACCATGTGTGTTGAAGAAGACCCATGCATTAGCACATGCTAGATGAACCTAGATGATGCCTAGATGATGATTTGTGCATGTGGGAATGGGTTTAGAGAGATAAAGATGTAATCTTTAAGCTTTTTCTCTCAAGTCTCTCTTTCTCTCTCAAGAATAAGGAGCCTCTCTCTCTAGGGTTTGATTTTGTGGCTCTACCCTCAAAATGATGAGAAAGATATGTATTTATAATGCCCAAGTGAAACTATGTCGTTTTGGAAGAAATGGAAAAAATATGGGCATTTTCGCGGTACTCGCGTCAGTGCAACGACTCAAGATTCGAGCACGTCGAAACATGACCAAACGACATCGAAACCTTTCGTATGATATATCGTTGGAAAGGTATGGATGTCTAATTTTTACTCGTTTTTACAGAATGACATTTTGATGTCTACAGAAAACGTTATGGTCAATTGAGTGACCAAAGGTCAGAAACGGACAACAATAGAGTTACCCTGTTTTGGTTGTAACTTTGGAGATTTTAAAACCAATCCAAACGGTCATGAAATATTACGAATAATATACCGTTGGAAAGGTATGGGTGTCTAGTTTGTACAAAAATTTTCAAAACTCATTTTGAAGCTATGTGTAAAAAGTTATGGCCACAAGACCATACATAGGTCAGTTTTGAAAATCATTTAAATCATTAAAATCCAATCTCTTGAAACTAGACATTTTACTCCAAAAACCAAACCAAAACTACCACTTATCCAAGAGAAGGATGAGACCTTCTCAAGTGGTCAACCATCGCGCTAAGACATGCACACCATCGTGCAAGCGCGGACGTTTCCGATCACACAAACGGAAACGAATTACACCACACTTAAGACTAATCATGAAGTGCAAGTGTGGGTATTGAATGCATCCTAATGCCTAACATGTCATGGCATTATCATTGAACAAGATGCACTCAATTCAAACATGCATGAATAAAATTCATGACTTTACATCCTAATGCCTAAACATGTCATGACATTTCAATAAACTAGATGCAATTAAATAAACATGCATGAAGAGATATTCAACAATTATGAATGCACACATATGAAAACACACAACATATAAGTATAAGAAATATGCATGAGTTGTGAGTGTGTGCAACTATGATCTCTTCAAAGCATATAAGGACCTAGAATTAACCTTTGGTGCTTCTTCTCTTGAGGTCTTGAGAGGGCTATTGAACTTTCACCGAATTCCTAAGCTACCATTACAACAAGCCTCACATGTGGTTTGTCCACGAAATAAGCCAATCAATAATGGGAATCCTTACACAAACTTACCTTTTAGGTAAGATTTGATCTTTGTTTTTCAGTCAAGTTAGGAATCATGAATCTTAGAAGATTATGATTAGTTTTTATCTTTTCCTGTTTTAGTATTTTTAAAAATGTCGTATTCGAGTCGTATTAGGGTTAATTTATTATAAATAGTCTTATTATTTCCAATTATTGTAACTTTTTCATAATCAATAAAATCGCTCTTTGGAACATTTATCTGTCGTGGATTCGACATGCTCTTTGAGGATTCGAGAGCGCCATTTTCTAACGTAGATTAGGGAATGATGGCCCCTGTATGGCGATCCATGCTTGGGTAACTATCGGTCGCTGCATCAAGGTTCGTCTGAGTGTGCTTCATGGTTCGACAAAGTGATCATTCTTATTTTCGCCATACCCCGCTGTGTCAATTGGTATCAGAGCTACCGAGTCTACCTCTGTGCTAGGCTCAGCGTCCATGTATCACAACCAACTACCTTCCTAGCCACCATATTCACCTTCCATATTACCAAAAAAAAAAAAAAAATCGAAAAAAAAAGAGAGAAATGAAATCGAAAAAAAAAAGGTGTGTGATAGTTCAAAGAATTCACAATCAGCCCCAAAGACAGCCGCGCATTCTCATCCATCAAAGTCGCATGCACCTGAAGCCACGAGTGGATTTATTTTCGTAAGCAGTTCTCAAGGTTCAAATTTTGGTACTTTTTTTTTTTTGGGGGGGGGGGGACTCTGATTTCAGTTCTCAATGGGTTTCAAAGGTTCACTTGGTTACAATAATTATTTTTCGAGCTATAATGATTATAAACCAAGACTTCAATTTTTTTTCTGGACATATGAAAACCAAAGAATTTATTAATTGGTTGGAAGAAGTTGAAGAATATTTTGACTATCGTAGAATCACAAAAAGTCTGAAAGTTTTATGTGTAGAAGATTGTTTGAAAAACGATGCATTAATTTGGTGGGAAGACTTTCTAAAAGATCGAAAAAGATTTGGAATGGATAGGATCCAATCATGGCCTGTTATGAAACAAGTAATGCAGGAGGAATATCTTCCAAATGATTATTTTGAAGAATTTTGTTATGCAGAAAATATAGTTGAAGATATTTCTTATGAAGTGGAAACTATCGAAGGAATTGAAGACGATCAACTGATCATAGAAGTTGAAGACTGTGACATTTCTTATGAAGTGGAAACTATCGAAGGAATTGAAGACGATCAACTGATCTTAGAAGTTGAAGACTATATCTAACCATGGTTGAAGCACAACTGGAAGCTAAATCAATTTCCATTGAAAAAGTTTCCGAGGGTGACAACTTATTTGAAAATCCACACGATTTTTTCAGGGGTAATTTGAAGATTGCTTCTCTTCATTCAGATTTTGAAGATCCAACATTGTTCCTACCATCTGAAGAAAGTTCATTCAAGCATGGTAATTGACAAGGTGGTACATCTCAAGTATTATCCACCTAAACAAAACCTTGCCAAACTCGATGACGTGTTTTTTTTAAGAGGAGGAGAATACTATGTGGGATGGGAAAAGCTAGTAGCGAGGATTCGATGCCGTCCAAACCTCCGCAGGTGTCCAGTAGACCAAGCCGCAACCGATAAGAATCGCCAATGGCAAATAGCTTAGGCATCTTCTACATTTCGTTGGAGGATTACTGTGGTGCCATTGTGGATCTGGGATGGACTACGGAGAGATTTTTCGGTTGGGGTCTACCACTCCCACAAGACGAATAGGGGTTTCTTTGTTTACTTGTCAATCCTCGTACTTTAACCGAACTCGAGGTCGATTTCTTTTTTAAGAAGGGGTGACTGATGTAGGACAGTTTGGGTGTTGTCTTATTTGTAAGGATTTCCATATCTTGATTGGCTTATTTCGTGGACAAACCACGTGTTGGGGATTGTATGTAAGGGTAGCTTAAGTGATTGATATTCAAGCTCAAGACCCTCTCATGTCCTCAAGGTTGATAAGCACCAAAGGTAAACTTCTACGTGCTTAATTTGCTTTGAAGAGATTAGTTGCACACACATACTCGCATCTCATGCTTAATTCATTTTCTTGTATGATTGTGTATGTGTTGTTATTATGTGTTCATTAATGTTCATTAACATCTCTTCTTGCATGCTTTACATGATTGCATTTTGTATGACCAAAGTCATGTTCATTCTAGACTTAGGATTGCATTCATGGTGTTGGCGATGTACAAAGCGCTGTACGTACAGCGCCTATATGAGACCTGGTTGAAAAATGCATTTTTAATGCATCAGGTCTAAGGTAACTTTGGAAGGCGCTGTACGAGCGCTGTACAAAGCGCTGTTCGTACAGTGCCCCTCTCAGACCCGAGAGACCAGTTTCTTGGCGCTGTACAGAAGCGCTTCACAAATAGGTGTCACTTTTCAAAACGACCACACTTTGGTTTGACCTCCTATATATATGCCACTTTGACTTTAGGTCATTCAAGTGAGTTGATTTTCAGATTTCATACTTAGAATATTTTTCAAGCAAAGAAAAATACAAAAGAACTCACCTTAACCACTCAAATCAAATCCTTTGTGCATCAAATTTCATATTACATCTTCTATGTCTATATAGAAAGCATCCATGTATGGGTTTGCATCATCACAACTTGCTTGGTAAGATTTTGATTAAGTTCATCTTATTTTAGTATTTTTACTATCAAGCTATTCTCTTTTAATTTACTTGTATGTTTTGATCATATGATAAATACAAGAATAGAGAATTAATTGTGATGAATTGATTGAGTGTTGTATTGTGATAGCTAATTAGGTTTTTGACTAATCTTGATTAGCTAAGCTATTTGACATGTCATCTAGCTCTTGATATCTAGGGTTGATTTAATTGAATATATCATCATCCTAGATAAGCATCTAAGGTTCCCTAGCCTTGTTTGTTATTTGAATATTCATACATATTCACATAGGTTGCATAATCTCTTCATAGAGAATTAAGTCTTGAGGCTAAGATTGCTTAGGCCTCAAGCAATTGGACTAGAGCCACTTTTAAAGGCCCGTGTGGTAGAAGTGGGGGGTTATTGACCGGAGTGTTAGACGAGGTCTACATAGGTTGTAAACTCCATTTTAATTAGTGGATTTCGAGGTTCAAGTGTGGCGCATTATACAGCCCGTGGTTTTTCCCAGTGGTTGGGTTTCCACGTATACATCAAGTGTTATTTAAATTCCGCACTATATTATACTTGCTTGTATTTTTGACTAGTAGGGTTATTTTCGTAAAATTGACTTGCATGCGAAAATTAGGTAATAATAGTTAAAATCTATTCACCCCCCTCTAGATATATTTATTAATACACACCTAGTTTATTCGAGTATTCTTTTCATTATTTTATAAATTTGGGTCTTTGTTTCTTGTTTAGCAAGTTTATTTATTTTAGTTTGATTAGGAATTAAATTTAGGTTTTCGAAATAAATCAAACTTACCTTTTAGGTAAGATTTGATCTTTGTTTTTCAGTCAAGTTAGGAAACATGAATCTTAGAAGATTATGATTAGTTTTTATCTTTTCCTGTTTTAGTCTTTTTTAAAATGTTGTATTCGAGTCGTATTAGGGTTAATTTATTATAAATAGTCTTATTATTTCCAATTATTGTAACTTTTTCATACTCAATAAAATCGTTCTTTGGAACACTTATCTGTCGTGGATTTGACATGCTCTTTGAGGATTCGAGAGCGCCGTTTTCTAACATAGATTAGGGAATGATGGCCCCTGCATGGCGATCCATGCTTGGGTTACTATCGGTCGCAACATCAAGGTTCGTCTGAGTGTGCCTTAGGGTTCGACAAAGTGATCATTCTTATTTTCGCCATACCCCGCTGTGTCAGATTTCATCTGTAAATGTTGCTAATTTTGTCTAGAAATTAATTAACATCTGTGAGACAACAAAAACTTTCTTAACTTTGTGAAACAAGTTTATCTAACTTTCCATTTCTACGAATCAAATTTACAAATTTTCTATCTACAGAAAGTTTATTCTCTCATATCAAAATCGATTGCCTATAAAACTTAAAAACTTAATGGAATATAAATATACCCTAGCTAAATGTAATAAGTCATATTAGTTTTGATTTATCATTATTTTGAATGTTACTTATAAGAAGTAACGAGTAACGACGTGTGTGTTGAATCTTCAAATTCTAGATTGCCCAACACGTTAAAATTTAAAGACGAGAGTTCATGGTACTGTTTGCTTTTCAATTTACAAACACGATTAAACTTCACATATATAACTACGTTGGCTTTTTTCATCATTCGCAGCAGTGGTTTTATTAAATTTTACTGCTAAGTTAATGTTATTTTACGAAGACGTTTTATTTATTTCTACTGGTAACACCAGGCAAGGTAAAACGACCGTCAAATTCTTACGTATTGCATAAAACTTATTAAAAGGCGGTTGACGTAAGAGTAAAAATAAATATTAGTTTTGTGTGAATAGTTTTCCGTACACATAAAAATGCATAATGATGAAGATAAACCTTTATTACTATCTCTCTCTCTCTATGTTATTGTATCACAATGTTAATTAAAAAAAAAACAATTTATTCGCTCAAGCAGAGGGTTTGATTGTTGCACAATCGTTCCAAACCATTTCACTCTTTGCAATAACTTTAGCTGCATCCACTTCTTTGTGGTAAGGAATAGTTACAACCAAAAACTCATCATAGCAAGGTCGTCCGAACGTAGCAAGGTTAAGACAACAAGCAGGTGAGACTGTTCCAGCTCCGAATAAGCTTGCTACGAGCTGATCAGCGCACCCTGTTTGCAGTTTTACAGCACATTCCTCCAAGAAATTGTGAGTGCTCGCTGGCAACGGGGGAAGAGGAACAACTTGTTCCAAATTGCGATCTGCAAGAACGGGTGATAGAATGACGATCTCGCTTAACAAGAAAAAAGCGATTAAGCAAGAGTAGCTACCGAAACCTGCCATAACTTAAGAGAATAATCTGTTATACACTTTTGCTTCTTATTAAAAGGTGTTGGTTACGGATCCCTTTACTTTCTTTATGGTGTTGGAATGGGGGATGCCAAGCTCATTTATAAGAAGTTAAAATATATGCAACGTCTGAGTTAAGTTTTTAAAGCGTTACATTAATTCTTTACTTCGTATTTATTGAAATTACTGGAACTGATATATAAAAAGTGTTTCAATTGATATTACGTTATTATTACATACATAAACCTTGCTCAATCATCTTACAATTTAATGATATGATTAATTAAAACATCATGTGACAATGCTAAACATGCATGAATCGGATCCACACTTTATGGAGTAATTTACGTAGTGGTAAACTTCTGATCCGTTACCTTATTTGTTGTCGAGATAAGTCAAAACAAAAAGCCACATTCGAAAATTACGAAGTGTGTAGCAGGATGCAAAATTTACATAAAATCGCTTTTTTTCTTTTCTTTCCTTTTCGTTATCTTTGCATTCGATATTTTACTCTTTCATATTCAAAATAATTGTTTCCAAATGACAAAAATAAAATAAAAATAGTAGAATATATAAATTATTTGGCGTCAAATAACAAGTCATTTAAGATACCAAAATATTATTGTGTACGCCTATATGCTTAGGTTGTGATCAAGTCATTCGTAACTAGCTAGAAAAATTATCCGCTAAGGAACACCCACCCTGTTTTTTGGAAACTAATTTTTTTAAAAACATCCGTTGAAACCAAATACATAGAATTTGTCCGTGAAAAGAATTTCCTTTTTATTTATAGATAAGTTGTTATTATCACTTATTTGTTCTAATAATATACACGAAGTACTTCATTTATCCTAGAATGATTCCATATGTAAACGTTGCTAATTTTGTCTAGAAATTAATTAACATTTGCGAGACAACAAAAAGTTTCTTAACATTGTGAAACAAGTTTATCTAACTTTCCATTTATACGAATCAAATACAAATTTTCTATCTATAGAAAGTTTATTCTCTCATATCAAAATCGATTGCCTATAAAACTTAAAAAATTTATGGAATATAAATATACCGTAGCTAATTGTAATAAGTCATATTAGTTTTGATTTATCATTATTTTGAATCTTACTTGTAAGAAGTAATGAGTAACGACGTGTATGTTGAATCTTCAAGTTCTCGATTGTCCAGTACGTTAAAATTTAAAGACGAGAGTTCATGGTACTGTTTGCTTTTCAATTTATGAACACGATTAAACTTCACATATACAACTACGGTGGTTTATTCATCATTCGCAACAGTGGTTTTATTAAATTTTACTGCTAAGTTAATGTTATTTTACGAAGACGTTTATTTATTTCTACTGGTAACACAAGGCAAGGTAAAACGACCGTCAAATTCTTACGTATCGCATAAAACTTATTAAAAGGCGGTTGACGTAAGAGTAAAAATAAATATTAGTTTTGTGGGAATAGTTTTCCGTACACAAAAAAATGCATAATCATGAAGATAAACCTTTATTACTTTCTCTCTCTCTCTCTCTCTCTCTCTATGTTATTGTATGACATTGTTTATTAAATAAAACAATTTATTTCACTCAAGTAGAGGGTTTGACCATTGCACAATCATTCCAAACCTTTTCACTCTTAGCAATAACTTTGGCTGCATCAACTTCTTTGTGGTAAGGAAGAGTTACAACCAAAAACTCGTCATAGCAAGGTCGTTCGAACGTAGCAAGGTTAAGACAACAAGCAGGTGAGACTGTTCCAGCTCCGAATAAGCTTTCTACGAGCTGATCGGCGCACCCTGTTTGCAGTTTTACAGCACATTGCTCCAAGAAATTGTGAGTGCTCGCTGGCAACGGGGGAAGAGGAACAACTTGTTCCAGATTGCGATTAGCAAGCACGGGTGATAGAATGACGATCTCGCTCAACAAGAAAAATGCGATTAAGCTAGAGTAGCTACCAAAACCTGCCATAACTTAAGAGATTAATCTGTTATACACTTTCGCTTCTTATTAAAAGGTGTTGGTTATGGATCCCTTTACTTTCTTGATGGTGTTGGAATGAGGGATGCCAAGCTCATTTTTAAGAAGTTAAAATATATGTAACGTCCGAGTTAAGTTTTAAAGCGTTACATTAATTCTTTAGTTCGTATTTACTGAAATTACTTGAACTGATATATAAAAGTGTTTCAATTGATATTACGTTATTATTACATACATAAACCTTGCTCAATCATCTTACAAATTAATGATATGATTAATTAAAACATCATGTGACAATGCAAAACATGCATGAATCGGATCCCCACTTTATGGAGTAATTTACGTAGTGGTAAACTTCTGATCCGTTACCTTATTAGTTGTCGAGATAAGTCGAAACAAAAAGCCACGTTCGGAAATTACGAAGTGTGTAGCAGGATGCAAAATTTACATAAAATCGCTTTCTTTTCTTTTCTTTCCTTTTCGTTATCTTTTCATTCGATATTTTACTCTTTCGTATTCAAAATAATTATTTCCAAATGACAAAAATAAAATAAAAAATAGTAGAATATATAAATTATTTGGCGTAAAATAATAAGTCATTTAAGATAAGAAATATTATTGTGTACGCCTATATGCTTAGGTTGTGATCGAGTCATTCGTAACTAGCTAGAAAAATTATCCGCTAAGGAACACCCACCCTGTTTTTTGGAAACTAATTTTTTTTTTAAAACATCCGTTGAAACCAAAACATAGAATTTGTCCGTTAAAAGAATTTCCTTTTTATTTATAGATAAGTTGTTATTATCACTTATTTTTCTAATAATATACACGAAGTACTTCATTTATCCTAGAATGATTCCATACGTAAATGTTGCTAATTTTGTCTAGAAATTAATTAACATCTACGAGACAACAAAAATTTCTTAACATTGTGAAACAAGTTTATCTAACTTTCCATTTATACGAATCAAATTTACAAATTTTCTATCTATAGAAAGTTTATTCTCTCATATCAAAATCGATTGCCTATAAAACTTAAAAAATTTATGGAATATAAATATACCGTAGCTAATTGTAATAAGTCATATTAGTTTGATTTATCATTATTTTGAATCTTACTTGTAAGAAGTAATGAGTAACGACGTGTATGTTGAATCTTCAAGTTCTCGATTGTCCAGTACGTTAAAATTTAAAGACGAGAGTTCATGGTACTGTTTGCTTTTCAATTTATGAACACGATTAAACTTCACATATACAACTACGATGGTTTATTCATCATTCGCAGCCGTGGTTTTATTAAATTTTACTGCTAAGTTAATGTTATTTTACGAAGACGTTTTATTTATTTCTACTGGTAACACAAGGCAAGGTAAAACGACCCTTCAAATTCTTACGTATCGCATAAAACTTATTAAAAGGCGGTTGACGTAAGATTAAAATAAATATTAGTTTTGTGGGAATAGTTTTCCGTGCACAAAAAAATGCATAATGATGAAGATAAACCTTTATTACTTTCTCTCTCTCTCTCTATGTTATTGTATCACATTGTTTATTAAATAAAACAATTTATTTCGCTCAAGCAGAGGGTTTGACTATTGCACAATCATTCCAAACCTTTTTGTAAGGTTCCCATTTGTTGATTGGTTCATTTCGTGGACAAACCACTTATTGGGGATTCTTTGTAAGGGTAGCTTAGGTGTTGTTGTTATTGCCCAAGCCCTTTGAAGACCTCATTATTGATAAGCACGGAAGGTAAAATTCTATGTGCTTACTTGTCTTGAAGAGATAGTTGCACACACTCACAACTCATGCATATGTTTATTCCTTGTATGTTGTGTTTCTTATTGTTGTGCATTAATGTTCATTAACATCTCTTCTTGCTTGTTATTTTGATTGCATCTTGTGATTATATGTCATAGCATTTTAGGCTTTTAGGATGTATCTTAATTTACCTTTTTACCCCTTGCATGCTTTCTTGTGGGGTTCAAAGGAGTGGGCTATGCGCTGGTCGTCAAGCGTCAGACCAGCGCAGCTCACCAGCGCAGATCGCCCAGTGGTCTGTCGCTGGTCGTGCGCTGGTCCACCAGCGCAAGCCCACCAGCGTAGATCACCCAGTGGTCTGTCGCTGGTCGTGCGCTGGTCCACACCAGCGCAAGCCTACCAGCGTAAATCGCCCAGTGGTGTGCCGCTGGTCGTGCGCCTGTCTGAGCGCTGGTCGTCAAGCGCCTGTGTAAATTTGTGCATGTGCGCTGGTCGTGCGCCTGTCGTCTAGTGCAGGCTCACCAGCTCACAGAGCAATTTCTGGCGCATTTTTCAAAACGACCTCACTTCACTTATGGCCCATATATATATGCCACTTTGACTTTAGGTCAATCAAGAGAGTTCATATTCATTCTTCATACTTAGGATATTTTTCAAGACAAGAAAAATACATAAAGAACTCATTTTTAATTACTCAAACACTTTTTCATGATCATCAATCATCATCTAGCATCATCCTTGATCATCTAGATGTCATCTAGCATGGATACTTCATCATACTTTGCTTGGTAAGCTTTTCACTAATATCTTACATATTTTGTGTTTCTCTTAACAAGCAATCTCAATTAATTACTTGTATGTTATTTTATATACTTTGAATACAAGTTTGAGATTAGTGTGATGTATGTTTGAGAAGTTGTATTGTGCTAGCAAATTAGGTTTTGTGCTTAATCTTGATTAGCTAAACTAATTGACATGTCATTTAGTTTGTAATATCTATGATTGCTTTAATTGCAAATTCATCATCTTAGATAAGCATATAGGGTTTCCCTTGCTCTATGTTGCATTTGGATATTCATATATTCACTTAGGGTTGTTATTCTCTTCTAGAGAAAGTAAGTCTTGTGTGTAGCATCCGGGATTAGGTTGCTTAGATCGCAAGCAAATTGGACTAGGTTCACTCATACCGGGATTAGGTAGGTGCGTGATTACTTCCGGGATTAGGTTGTAATCGTTTACACATTTAGTGGATTCAAGGTTCGAGTGTGGCTTATTACTAGCCCGTGGTTTTTCCCGTGAGGGTTTCCACTTAAAAATCAAGTCTTATTTAATTTTCGCATTTTATACTTGATTTATTGCTTCATCTATTTAGGGGTAAATTCATAATTTTGACTTAATACGAAAAATTGGGTAATAAGCTTAAAATCTATTCACCCCCCCCCCCCCCCCCCCCCCCTCTAGATAGTTTTATACAGACCGTGCTATAATTTGTTTCACTTGGTATCAGAGCGGGTTCCTACATATACTTAGGTGATCCTCGCTTATTTTGGTGTGTTTTGCATTTTGTGTGATTTTTGATCATTCATACATTTGCATTCATTTCATTCATTCATAAGCACTATGAGTGGAAACGGTGGAAATGGTGGTGGCAACGAAGGTGCTTCTAGCACAAGGCCTCCACTTCTTACTGGTTTGAACTATTCCCAATGGAAAGGGAAGATGGAATCCTACATATGCCAAATTCACGACCGTGCATGGATGGCGGTGGAAGACGGATATGATCTCCCTATGATGACTCCCACGGGTGGAGGAGAAGATGTTTTGAAGCCTAAGGCGCAATGGAACGCGCAAGAGTTTGAGGCTTCAAAGTGGAATAGGAAGGCTATGCATGCCATCATGTGTGCAATGGATGAGAATAAGTACAAGCTTATTCAGAACACTCAGATTGCAAAAGTTGCATGAGACATCCTTCAAGTTGCACATGAGGGAACCGAGGTGGTGAAGGAGTCCAAGCTTCAAGTCCTCCAAACTCAATTTGAGCTACTTAGGATGGGAGAGGATGAATGCTTCAATGACTACGAAATCAAATTGATGGACATTGTAAATCAAAGCCATCAACTCGGAGACCCGTATTCAGATAGGAGAGTCAAGCAAAAAATTATGAGATCTCTCCCCGATAGGTTTGAATCAAAGGTGACGGCCATAAAAGAAAATAGTGGCTACATGGATATGAAGCCAAGTGAGGTGATTGGACGTCTCCTTGCATATGAGTCTAGGAAGGCTCCTAGTACCACTACTCCTCCTAAGAAGTTTAAAGGAATAGCTTTGAAAGCATCTAAGGATGCAAAGGAGGCAAAGCATGAATCGGATGAAGACCTTGCCTTATTCGTGAAAAGGTTTAATAAGGTTATGGGGTTCAAGAAGAAGAAGGGATTTGGGTCAAGAGGACAAGACTTGAAGAAGAAAGGTTCCTTTAAGAAGTTTGAGCCTAGACAAGAGAGGACCGAAAGGAAAGGGGTCTGATGCTTTGAATTTGGTAGGATTGGTCACTTTGCCCCCGAATGTGCTAATCACAATGAAAAGAAGAAGGACAAAGTGATGGCCGCCACTTGGAGTGGGAGTAGTGATGACTCTAATGAGGAAGATGAGTCTTCAAGTGAAGAAGAGCTCATGGCTAACTTCCTAGCTTTTGCCTCATCTCACAAGAGCAAAAGTGCTAGTGAAAAAGAGGAATTGAGAGGAAATTGACTCTAGTGAAGTAAAAAGTGACTCCTCTTCTATTTCCATAAAGAATTTTGTGGAGCAAAAGGTGCTTGCTAAATACCATGCCGAGTTCAATGATTTAGCATTTAAAAGCACAAGAAACATTGAGAGGTTGAGAGAAGAGGACCTTGAACTTTCGGCTCACAATGACCACTTAAGTGAACAAGTGGAAAGATTGAAGAAGAGAGAGGATAAGTTAATTGAGGAGTTAGACTTATCCAAGAGAATTGAAGAAGGCTTGAAGAGGGAACTTGCAGAAGTTAAAGGGTCCTTGGCTAGGATAGATTCTAGCACCAATAAGCTTGATCATTTACTTGGTGTTGGAAAGAGTCCAAGTGACAAGAGAGGTCTCGGGTTTGAAGATGATATGGAGACTTCCACTTCCAAGAAGACCATTTTTGTTAAAAGTTTGGGGAGTAAAGAAGCTTCATTGGTGCAAGCTCCTAGGAAGAAGTTAGAACTAGGACAATGTTCAAATGCACAAGTGAAGGTGGTGCCAAAAAGGCAACCTCAAGCTCAACCCTCTAAGGTTCTTCAAAGAAACATTCCTCAACAATTGGCTCACAAAGGAAAGAGACCAATCATGCAACCTCAAGCTTGGAAGCAACCTAGACCGGTGTTGACGGTGAAATTTGGATTGCCACGCACTCAACAATTAAATCAATTTAATATGAAGCAAGAAAGTTAAGAACACATGCAAAAGACAAGTTTTACGTGGAAAACCCTTGAATGGGAAAAAACCACGGCGCCCCTGAGGGCAGAAGAATAATACTAGGTTTTCGTTGCTTTGTTACACACTCTAATCTCTCACAATTGCTCTCTTTTCTCTCTCTATATTTCTGAACCCCCTCCTCGTGGGATAAGTGGTTCTATTTATACATGTTTACTTAGGGTTTCCCTTTGTTGATTTGTTCTAGGATCCTTCTTTGTCGTGGATTGGGTCTTCTTTCCTTTTATGATTCCTTGTTGCTTTGGGTCTTCTAAAAGTGTAGGGTTTACTTCTGTATTTTTACCGAGTTAGTTCAAGCCCAGTGTGCTGGTCCAGCGAGTACCTTTAATTTCTGGGTATTGCGTTTCTGGCGAGCACACTTCTATATTCGGCGAGTAGGTTTTTGGGAATCGACAGCCACGCCTTTAACTTCCTTCTGGCTTTTATCCTTCTGACCTGTCAGACTCCCTTCCTTGACCTGGTCAATGAATGACGTGGCAGTCTTGTTAGCTCTTTTGATGACGTGTCAAGTTGGCGAACTCGTATATACAACAATACCCCCATAAATACTTCGAGCTGGGCGAATGACTCGTTCTTCCCGCTTCGTTTGCCTCTGCGAGTAGTATTTATAAGACTTCAGCGCTTTTGTGTAACAACTCACTCTTCTTTTTTTTTATGTCCCGCGTTGTTTCACTTAATTGATTCTTCTGGTGCAAGCTTTTAATCTGAGCCACGTGATTTCAACGCTTTCATTTGTTTTGTCAGACGAAGGGACATTCTGACTGCTTGATTGTCCCCGAGATGCCATGTGTCCCTTACTTGGTGGTGGCTGTTGTGGTTGGTCACTGTAGCCGTCATTCTCATTAATTGCGTATCACTCACTTGATTTGTTTTTGTTTTTGAATTTCGAAGTTCCCCCTTTTGACGCCTAAACGTTCCTTCTTCTCCTTTTATCTCTTCATTTTTCTCTTTAGTTTATTTCCCTACCGTCTTCTCATAACAGAAAGAACAGCTTGATTTCCTTTGCTTTTGTCTGCCAAATTTCTTCGAGTACCTGCTACAATCCTTTCCTTTGTATTTAATTCCTTTTATTGCCGGACGGTTTCGTCGGACTCGGCTGTTCCTGCTTCTCTGCGTATCCTTCGTGAATCTAGGGTTTTCTGGTGAGTTCCCATGGACCCTTCTCTACGTTCCTCTCTTTTTAATCGGATGATGCAAGCCATGGAGCTTGGTGACAAAGACACCGCGGACAAGATCGAATCTCTGATTCGTAATTTTCGTCCGGGTTCTCCGGTGCCAATTTCTGTTTATATTCCGTCTTTCGAGGACGCTTTTATCCCTAATATTTCTCCTCCATCTTCTGGCAGTGATTTTCCCACGATGCCGAGATCTTCTAAGCCAAGCGGGAGCAAACGACGTGCCTCTAGGGCTCCTCGTGGATCCCTTCTGGATGCCCAAACAACCGTTGATTCAGATGTCGATGACCATCAACGAGACAAGCTGAACTTTTCGTTTGATCGCCCGTGCTCCTTTGATACTGAAGTCAACGTGGTTGGCGAGGCGGAGCTCGGCAAGTTCAAGAGTCGCTTCGGGATCCCAGACTCTGTGACTTTGATTTTACCTGGTGACCGAGCGGCGTGGAATCCTCCTGAGAACGCAGTCGCCATTTATGGTGCCATGCTTAGCTGTGGGATCACCCTTCCTCTGCAGCCTTTTATCGCTCGGTTCCTCGCGGAGGCAAAAATTGCACCTGCTCAACTTGCCCCGAACAGTTACAGGATCCTCATGTGCCTGGGTTTAATGTGGAAATTGAAAGGTTTCGGATCCCCTACGCCCCGCGAGATTCGTCATTTCTACACCTTGAGGCAGGCTGGCAACAGCGGGACATATTTTCTGCTTTCTTCGCCCGTGGAGAATTGGATTCCAGAGGGTGTATCGAACCCTGGGCAAGTGGAGGTCTCCAGCGACGAGAAGAAGAAAGGCTTTATTTGGGGCTTTCCTTCTTCAAACAAAAGATGGAAAAACAGCTGGTTTTTCGTCGGTGGCGAATGGGGTAGAAATGTGTCTGCCAATAGCCGCCTGAGTCTTGTAGCGAGGAAGGTTCCTAGGCATTTTACTTCTCCTGATGCCTGGTCAAAAACGGTCCCTGTTTTGCTGGATGCAGAGATATCTCACCTTGCTGCTGCAGCCGTCCTTCCTCTAGACGAAAGAGGCCGATCATTTCTTCTGGATGAGGACAAGATGATCGCAAAAGGGTTATTCCCTCGTCTACCAGCCAGACTTCCTCGCCGTAAGTTTTACTTCTTTCTTTATGGTTTTCGTGTGTCCATTCGCTAATATTTGGTAGGTTTTTACAGTGTATGATTTTGACAGAGTTTGTGACCTGCAAGCTCGGGCGGTCAAAAATTCTGAGGCTGCCAGTAAGAGACACGCCGCTGGTTTGGCCAAGGAAGGTGTTGCTAGCCCGGATGGCGGCGATCCTTCGGATGACGAGAATGTTGGCGATGTCGATGGGGAGCGAGTCGATTTGGGGACATCTGTTTGTCCGGATGATGCTGCGAGTACCCCCGTCGTTACAGATAGTGTGGCTGCGAGCACTGCGGCGAGTACTGCTGCGACAGCTCCAAGCCGTAAGGGAAAGGAAAAAGTGGGGGTTTCGGGGGTGGCCAGTGAGATCCCTATTTTCGACGCGAACGTCCCTGAGACTCCCCTGGATCCTTCAAGCGACCTAAACCCCAAAACTGGCAGGGGTAAGCGTCCAGCGGAGGGCACGCCTGATCGCACTGCTCGGCCCGTAAAGCGGGCGTCAAGGGTCGTGCAATACGTGGTTTCTTCAGATGAGGAGCTCGCCGAGGAACCTGTGCTCGCCGAGGTTCCTTCTGCTGAGACGACCGTCCCAGGGGCTCCTGTTGAGGAACCAAATTTGGCGGAGTCTCCTCTCCGGGAAGGGGCAAGTAGTTTTGGTGCTACTGCCATTCCCCCAATCAGTGCAACTCCTCCTCCAACAGCTGCGGAAAAAACGAGTGCTTCTTGTGCTGGTCAGCCTGGGTCATCTGGTCAACAAGGGCCAACTGATAAACCTGGGTCGTCCAGACAGGGGGAGGCTGCTGCATCTGGTTCTGGTGTTGCTCATGGAGCTCCTCCCGTTGACCCAGCTGAGGCTGGTGAGGGGGATGAAACTGTCTCCCTCTCGGATTTCACAGCTGCCGAGATTTGTTCTTATTTAATGAATAACAATGTTTATGTCGGCGAGAGTTGGGAGCAGATAAAGAAGGGATCCTGCAACAAGAAAATGGAATTCTTTTTCAACTGCTATTCTCTGGTGAGCTTCTCGCTGTGTTTTTGTATTCTCTGTTTAGCGCGTCTCCTGACTTCTGTTTTTCTCTTCTTTTTCTTTTTAGATGCTGTCTGAGTTGACTGACAACTACAGACGAGGGAATTTTTTGTCGAAGGATTTGAAGCGCCTGCGGGAGCAGTCCTCTCTTTCGGAGGCTAAGAAGCTTGAGGCTGAGGAAACCCATGCTCAGCAACTTGCACAACTGAGGGAGTCGGCAGATGGGCACTTTTCAGGCCGATTGGCTGCTGAGGAGAAACTGGTTGTTGCTGAAGAAGAGATTCGCTTACTGCGAGAGCAACTCTCTGCTAGTCAGGAGTCGCTCGCTACACGTTTAGAGGCTGAGCGACTAACTGAAGATGCGAAGGAGAAAGCCGAGCGTGAGGCTGCAGATTTGCGCAACCAGTTGGCCTCGCATGAAGTTATTTTGACTGATCTTAAGGCCGTTTTGGAGGTTGAAGCGGTTGATCGTTTCAAAAGATCCCCTGCCTATGACGCGCTTTTGCTGCGTGAGTTTGAAAAGGGCATGAGGCAGGCGAAAAAGTTTTTTGCCATGAAGGACCATTCAACCGATAAAGCTCTGCGGCGTTTTGACAGGTCTCTTGAGCAGCACATGGCTGATGGTGTGGGCTCGATAAAAGAGCAAATAAAACGATGGCGAGCCCATTGCCGTTACAATAGGACTGACCCTCATCCCATGCATTTGGAGATCCCCAGCAAACGCGCCTTCAACACATATTACTCGGGTCAGAAAGGCAGTTTTTCTGGTTCGGGCGCTGAGCCAGACTTGGGCCCTGTTGCTGGAAGGGATTACGAGCCCTTTATGCCAGAAGGGGATGAGGAAGTCATCTGGCCTTCAGAGGAAGAGATGGAAGATGAAGAGGACAGTGAGGGCCCCCCTACAGCTGGTTGAGGACTGTGTTTTTAACTTTCTCTTCATTTATTTGTAATTCTTTATTTGTAAATAACCTTTATTCAAGTTATAAACTCTCCTTCACTTTTTGTGTTCAGCTGCCTTTGCTGATTTGTTGGCTTCGTTCAACTTTTTCTTTTCACCAAGTTCTTTTTAGCATATTTTATAGCTTTGTTCAGCTGCCTTTGCTGTGTTTTCGGCATACTCAGTGTTTGTCAGGACGTATCCGACCATACACCAAGTTTTTTAGCATATTTTATAGCTTTGTTCAGCTGCCTTTGCTGTGTTTTCGGCATACTCAGTGTTTGTCAGGACGTATCCGACCATACACCAAGTTTTTTAGCATGCTTTTTGTTTGTTCAGCTGCCGTTGCTGTATTTTGGCGTACTCAGTGTTTTGGCAGGTTTTATTCGACCATGCCCTGAGTTTTTATTTCTCGCCGGTTATCGTTGCAGCGAGCATAAAGCTCGTTTTCTTGTAATGATAGCTATGTGATGGCGAATGCCTTTTGCGTTTGGCGAGTCAGAATCGAGAATCTCTTAGTAATAAATTACTCTTTATTGAATACTTCCTGCAACTTTATTAACAGTTATAAAGAAAGAAAACTAAAACGAACAACTGTTCTAAGCTAAAATAGAAAAATAAAAAGAATTCAAAAGAATCTAACTTGTCCCTTAAGGATAGTATATCTTCAAGTACTGCGCATTGCATGGACGGGGTAGCTCGCCAAATCCTTCTCGAGTAATGCGATATGCCCCATGGCCAGCTATCCCCGTAATCTTGTAAGGCCCTTCCCATTTGTCTGCGAGCGATCCTGTAGCCTTGTCTCTTGTTCCCGGATTCACCCTCTTCAGTACTAAGTCACCAAGTGTGAACCTCCTTTCACGCACATGCGAGTTGTAATATCTGGCTACCCTCTGTTGGTACGCCGCATTCCTTATTTGTGCGCGCTCTCTTCTTTCTTCTAATTCATCTAGGCCGCACTTTAGCATATCAACGTTGATTTCTGGCTGGAAGAGTTGTACCCTTGGTGAAGAGAAAGCTGTTTCCACAGGAATAACAGCTTCTGCTCCGTAAGCCATGGAATATGGGGTTTCGCCTGTTGAGCCCCTTTCCGTTGTTCGATATGCCCAGAGCATTTGTGGTAACTTATCCACCTAGCTCCCATTTTTGGTTGCCAATTTAGCCTTCAGGTTGTGTTTGATGATTTTGTTCACTGCTTCAGTTTGGCCATTCGTCTGTGGATGTGCTGGAGAAGCGTAGTAGTTGTTGATGCCATACTTATCACACAGTTCCCTGAATTTCCTGCCGTCAAATTGGGTCCCATTGTCTGTGATGATGGTGTTTGGTATCCCGAACCTGTACAAGATATTTTTCTTCACAAAGCTAATGGTGTTTGCTTCTGTTATATGTACCAATGGCTCGGCTTCTACCCATTTTGTAAAATAATCCACGGCTACTATGGCATGCTTTGCTCCTCCAGTTGCTGTTGGCATTGGGCCGATCAAGTCTATTCCCCACATGGCGAATGGCCAAGGCGAGGTAATACTTTGCAGGAGCTCAGGTGGTTGTCGGATGTTATTTGCGATTTTCTGACATGCTTCACATCTCGCTGCCACCCTTTTGGAGTCGGCGAACAGAGTTGGCCAGTAAAAACCCTGTCTCAATGTTTTGTGGGCTAGGCTGGCACCCCCAGCGTGGTTCCCACAATTTCCACTGTGTATGCTTCTTAGGATACCTTCTGCTTCTTCAGGCCCGACACATCTCTGCAGTGCCCTCGAGTATCCCCTTTTGTATAGTTCTCCATTGAGTACCGAGTACCTTGTTGCTCTGTATTTTAGCCGCCTTGCCTCCAATAGGTCACTCAGAAGTATATCGTTGACGAGATATTCTTTTATTGGCGTGATCCAGCTGTCCCTCTC
This sequence comes from Acer saccharum, assembly GCA_030490815.1. Classification (NCBI taxonomy): domain Eukaryota; kingdom Viridiplantae; phylum Streptophyta; class Magnoliopsida; order Sapindales; family Sapindaceae; genus Acer; species Acer saccharum. Next base: position 28,725,771 of record CM059866.1, read on the forward strand.
GCCAAAGACTGCCCCGACTTCCTTTGTCTTAACTATACTCGGTTGCAATAGGCGGATCATAGAGATATTGTTGGACCAGATGTTGATCGTGGCAGATGCCAGTTTGGCTAAGGCATCAGCTTTTTCATTTTCTTCTCTGGGGACGTGAACAATTCTATACTCTTTGAATATTTCTAACAGCTCTTTTGCTAATTCCAGGTAAGTGATCATGCTTTCTTCTCTCGCCTGGTATTCATCTAGCACCCGATTGACAACAACTTGAGAGTCGCTGAAAATTTCCACCTCGTCTGCTCCTAAGATTGTGCTAATCTTTAGACCTGCTATGAGTGCCTCGTATTCAGCTTGATTGTTGGTGGCTTTGAAGTCAAAACGCAAGGCACATTCGACTGAGTCTCCTTCTGGTGTTGTCAGCACTATACCTGCCCCGCTGCCGTACGTGTTTGATGAGCCATCAACGCGAAGTTGCCATTTGAATATTTTCTTATTTTGTTCCACCATCATTCTTGCCACCTCTATGCTTGGTTCAGTGAACTCTGCTACGAAGTCTGCCACTGCCTGGGCTTTAATTGCTGTCCTTGGGAGGTATTCTACATCGAATTCACTTAATTCGATTGCCCACTTTGTTAACCGACCGGATACCTCTGGTTTCTGCAGGATTAACTTCAGTGGGCAGTTGGTGTATACCCTGATTCTATGAGCCTGGAAATATGGTCTTAGCTTCCTTGCTGCTGTTATCAGGGCGAGTGCCATTTTTTTCTGCCGGCGAGTACCTTGTTTCGGCTGGTAACAGTGCCTTGCTGGTGTAGTATACTGGCTTTTGGATTCCATCTTCTTGTCGTACTAGCACGGAACTTGTGGCTGCTTCAGAAACGGATAAGTACATGTACAATGTCTCGGCTGTTTCTGGTTTTGATAGCAGTGGTGCCCGTCCGAGGTAGTCTTTCAAGGCCTGGAAGGCTTTTTCGCAATCCTCATTCCATTCGATCCCCTTTCCTTTCTTTAAAGCTTTGAAAAATGGTAGGCATCGGTCTGTTGATTTGGCTATGAATCTGCTCAGCGATGCTAGGCATCCTGTGAGTTTTTGGACATCTTTTAGAGTCTTTGGCGAGACCATTCTTGCTAGTGCTTGGATTTTTTCAGGGTTCACCTCTATTCCTCTTTGGTTTACTTGATATCCGAGAAACCTCCCAGATGGTACGCCGAATACACATTTTGCCGGATTCAGCTTCATTCCATACTTGACCAGTACGTCAAACGTTTCCCTCAGGTCATCTGCATATCTATTTGCGGTAACACTCTTTGTCAGCATATCATCAACATAAACCTCCATGTTTCTTCCTATTTGTCTGGCGAACATCTTGTTGACCAAGCGCTGATAAGTTGCCCCAGCGTTCTTCAGGCCGAATGGCATGACCGTGTAACAATACAACCCCTGATCTGTGGTGAATGCCGTCTTCTCTTCGTCAGGCCTGTGCATCTTTATCTGGTTGTACCCTGAATATGCATCCATGAAACTCAACGTCTCATGTCCGGCTGTTGCATCTACTAACTGGTCAATCCTTGGTAATGGGAAGCTGTCCTTGGGGCAAGCTTTGTTTAGGTCGGTGAAGTCAACGCACATCCTCCATTGATTGTTCTTCTTTTTCACTAAGACTACATTCGCCACCCATTCCGGGTACTTTACTTCTCTGATTGACCCTGCGGCGAGCAACTTTGATACTTCCTCTTTTATCGCTGCACTCCTTTCTGGGTTGAAGCTTCTCCTTTTCTGTACTACCGGTTTGCATTTCTCATTCACAGCTAGATTGTGAGAAATTGTGATTCTATCAATCCCTGGCATGTCTTCGTGGCACCAAGCGAAAATCCTCCTATATTCTTTCAACAAGTTCGTCACATCTTTTTTAACCTGTTCAGTCAACCTTGCTCCAATCTTTACTGTTTTATCTGGTTCCGCTTCATCTAGAATAATCGACTCAGTCGGTTCTTCCTTTTCTCTGCTTGTTTTGTCTCTTGGATCCAGTTCGAAGTTTTCTGGATTATCTTCCTGCATTTCTGTGCCTACTTCGAATATGTTCAAAGTTTCCATCCCTGTTTTATCTTTGAAGATTGACAGGTTGGCGCGGCGAGCCATTTCCTGCGACCCCTTTAATTCTCCGACGCCGAATTCTGTAGGGAACTTTACTTTCAGTGCATGGGTTGAAGTTACAGCTCGAGCTTTATTAAGAAATGGTCGGCCAAGTAGAGCATTATACGGCCAATTATGGATGTCAACCACGACGAAGTCCAACAGGATTGTTCGCCGGCATGGTGCTGTTCCAAATCTGACTGGTAGTTTCACTGTTCCTAACGACCTAACCTCTGCGCCACCAAATCCTTTTAATGGTACATGGAATGGTTCAAGATCTTTCCTGTCCAGCCGCAACTCATCATACACTCTGGCACTTAAAATATCAGCCGAACTCCCATTGTCAATCATCACTCGAAGGACATCCCTATGGGCTATCCGAACTCCCACGACAATTGCATCATTAGGCTTTGCATCAATCCCGTCTGAGTCTTCTGCTGTAAACGTTATGGGATCGTGTCCTTCTCTCACCTTCTTGGGGTTTCTCTGCACAGAATTGACTTCCATGCTCCTGCCTTCATACATCACTTCTCGAACTTCCGACATCCTTTCTCGATTGCTCCTCCCAGTGTGAGGTCCGCCGAAAATAGTGTTTATGGCTGCGTTAGGACTGTTCCTCCTTGGACTCTTCCTATCTTGCCCGTTTCCTTGGCGGCTATCTTGGCGACCCCCGTGCTTGTCTCCTTTCAAGGCAAAGTCCTTCAGGTGCCCATCTCTGATCAAGCTTTCGATGTGATCGCGCAGCTGGAAACACTTTGAAGTTTCATGTCCATGATCTTTATGGAATCGACAGTACTTAGTTGTATCTCTCCTTGCATTCGCTGATTGCTGTCGGGGGTATTTGGCGAGTCCCTTGTCTTCTACCACAGACAATATCTCCTCTTGGTCGCCATTTAAAGGGGTGTAATGGTTGTACCTTCCTCGAAACTTATTGGCCCGAGTGTTTCCCCTGCTCTCTCTTGTGTATCCCTTTTGGCCCTTCTCATCCTTCTGGCGATCACGTGATTGCATCTTTTTGTCGTCCTTATGGTCTGTTTTCAAGTTAGGCTTGTGCCCATGCACATAGCTACCCCCTTGTGCTACTTCTTCCTCCTCTGCCAGTGCATAATCGCCAGCTATTTCCATCATCTCTTCGTAAGTTTTAGGTCTATCCCTTCGCAGGTCAAAAGATAATCGTCCACTCTGTAGCCCATTGGTGAAAGCGGCGATTACAGCTACATCACTGGCATCCTCAATTTGAGCTACTTCCTTCCCAAACCTGGCCAGATACTTCTTGATTGATTCGTTATGTTCCTGTTTCAAGTTCGATAGATGGGCGAGTGACTTTCTTCTTTGGACACTTCCCATGAACTGCCTTATGAATGCCTTGCTGAGGTTTGAGAAGCTGCTTATGGTTCCGGGTGGAAGCCTTCCGAACCATCTAGAGGCGAGGTCGCCGAATGTTTACGGGAAGGTGAGACACAGCAACCCGTCATTGGATGAATATTAGGCCATGATATTGCGAAATCGGCGAACATGTTCTTTTGGATCCCTGTTCTCCTTGTACTGCTCAATAGTTGGCATTCTGAACCTGTCTGGAAATTGGGTGCGAGCAATAGTTTCAACGAATGGGCTATCTGACTCATCATCCGAGGATACATTACGACCATACCTTCGTGCCATTGCTGAAACCTTTCTTGATAGCTCTTGTAAGGTGACATCTCGCTGACCAGTTGGTTCTCCTGCTGGATCGAGCCTACTCTTGATTGTCATTCTACCATGATTGCCTCTCTCATCTGGGCTTCTTCGATCTTCAGTGCTCTCGGATCTTCTCCGCTTCGTTCTTTTAGATCGCAACTCCCTTCGCGGACGAGGACTCTTGTCCTCAGATGAGATGGACCGGTGTCTCCACCGGTTTCGCTGGTATGTGTCGCTGGAATTTACCCCATGTGTTCGCACCTGGTCTCGTTCCTCCCTGGACTCTTCATTCATCACACCCTTTCCCTTCCTTTGTTTTCTCCCCTCGAAATCCTCAATGTGGTCTTGGGGGGTCTCCTCGGTGGATTGTCTTGCTTGAGTGTCGGGAACTGTGATATGAACTTTTGACCGCAGCCTTCCGGGTGGATGGGTTCCAGGGGTGGTTAACTCGTAAGGAGATGAGACTCCTAACCCTATGGGAAGCGAAAGTCCTATTTTGCTGGCTTCGCTGATTAGGTTTACCAATGCGGCTTGGAAGTGCTGCAAAATCCCGGGATCAGCCGCCCTAGTTCCTGGCGTTGCTGCTGACTGCTCCCCAACTGTCACTGCCCTGTCTCCCATTGGCGCAGCTGGTTCAACAACTAAATCTCCACTGGAGTTACCATCTCTGTCGCTGTCGTTGTTCATGCTGTCTGATTTCGCAAGGGTCCCTCGAAGTTTTCCGTTCAAAAGCCCCCTTCTTCTAGCGCCAATTGTTGACGGTGAAATTTGGATTGCCACGCACTCAACAATTAAATCAATTTAATATGAAGCAAGAAAGTTAAGAACACATGCAAAAGACAAGTTTTACGTGGAAAACCCTTGAATGGGAAAAAACCACAGCGCCCCTGAGGGCAGAAGAATAATACTAGGTTTTCGTTGCTTTGTTACACACTCTAATCTCTCACAATTGCTCTCTTTTCTCTCTCTATATTTCTGAACCCCCTCCTCGTGGGATAAGTGGTTCTATTTATACATGTTTACTTAGGGTTTCCCTTTGTTGATTTGTTCTAGGATCCTTCTTTGTCGTGGATTGGGTCTTCTTTCCTTTTATGATTCCTTGTTGCTTTGGGTCTTCTAAAAGTGTAGGGTTTACTTCTGTATTTTTACCGAGTTAGTTCAAGCCCAGTGTGTTGGTCCAGCGAGTACCTTTAATTTCTGGGTATTGCGTTTCTGGCGAGCACACTTCTATATTCGGCGAGTAGGTTTTTGGGAATCGACAGCCACGCCTTTAACTTCCTTCTGGCTTTTATCCTTCTGACCTGTCAGACTCCCTTCCTTGACCTGGTCAATGAATGACGTGGCAGTCTTGTTAGCTCTTTTGATGACGTGTCAAGTTGGCGAACTCGTATATACAACAACCGGTTCAACAACGAAGATGGATTGAACCCACCTATCCACAAAGACATGGACGAGCTCCCATACGTGCACAAAGACAAAATATGATTCCTTTTTTCATCCCTATTTGTCACTTTTGTGGTTGTGATGGTCATATTAGACCAAATTGCTTTCAATATATTAAAATGTGTAGAACACGAAGCATGATTGAAAAGAGAAAAAATAGAGCCAAGATGCATGTTCCTAGGAATTATAATATTGATTTGCATGATCCTAGGAATAGTAGAGCACATGTACCAAAGACCAGTAAGAAAGCTAAAATTGTTGCTAAGTGGATTAGAAAGAATGAAAATGTTTGCCATGTTGCACAAATAGTTTTGAAGACAAATTGTTCTAATTTTTGGTATTTGGATAGTGGGTGCTCTAGGCACATGACGAGAAACAAGAGTTTCTTCGAGACTCTTGTTATGGAGGAAGGTGGAAATGTCACTTTTAGTGATGGATCCAAAAGAAATGTTGTAGGGAAAGGAACCATTTCCGTTCCCGGATTACCCTTCTTATCCAATGCTTTATTTGTTGATGGCTTGAAAGCCAATTTAATTAGCATTTCACATCTAAGTGATGAAGGAATGTTTATGGCATAGCTTTTAGGCAATAATGACCTAATCAATTAAGCTATCAAAAATAATCTCAATCATATAATGAGATTAATTAGCTAGATATAAAATAGGCATGAAAACCTAGCTAACATAAATAACCCAATCAACACATAATCTCAATCATGTATGTAGAAATTAATCTAAACACATACAAGTAATAAAAGAGATAAAATTGATAAGTAGAAACACTAATTATGTAAGATAAAAGTGTTCAACAAATCATACCATGTGTGTTGAAGAAGACCCATGCATTAGCATATGCTAGATGAACCTAGATGATGCCTAGATGATGATTTGTGCATGTGGGAATGGGTTTAGAGAGATAAAGATGTAATCTTTAAGCTTTTTCTCTCAAGTCTCTCTTTCTCTCTCAAGAATAAGGAGCCTCTCTCTCTAGGGTTTGATTTTGTGGCTCTCCACTCAAAATGATGAGAAAGATATGTATTTATAATGCCCAAGTGAAACTATGTCGTTTTGGAAGAAGTGGAAAAATGATGGGCATTTTCGCGGTTCTCGCGTCAGTGCAGCAACTCAATATTCGAGCGCTTCGAAACATGACCAAACGACATCGAAACTTTTCATATGATATATCGTTGGAAAGGTATGGATGTCTACTTTCTATCCGTTTTTACAGAATGAAATTTTGATATCTGTAGATATAGTTATGGTCAATTGAGTGACCAAAGGTCAGAAACGGACAACAACAGAGTTGCCCTGTTTTGGTTGTAACTTTGGAGATTTTAAAACCAATCCAAACGGTCATGAAATATTACGAATAATATACCGTTGGAAAGGTATGGGTGTCTAGTTTGTACAGAAATTTTCAAAACTCATTTTGAAGCTTTGTATAAAAAGTTATGGTCACAAGACCATGCAAAGGTCAGTTTTGAAAAACATTTAAAACATTGAAATCTAATCTTTTGAAACTAGACACTTTACTCCAAACAATCAAATCAAAACTACCACTTATCCAAGAGAAGAATGAGACCTTCTCAAGTGGTCAACCATCGCGCTAAGACATGCACACCATCGTGCAAGCGCGGACGTTTCCGATCACACAAACGGAAACGAATTACACCACACTTAAGACTAATAATGAAGTGCAAGTGTGGGAAGTGAATGCATCCTAATGCCTAAACATGTCATGGCATTTCAATGAACAAGATGCAATCAAAATAAAACATGCAAGAAGAGATGTTCAAGAACATGCATGCACATATATAAAACACACAACATACAAGAATAAGATTTATGCACGAGTTGTGTGTGTGTGCAACTAGATCTCTTCAAAGCAAGTAAGCACTAGAATTTACCTTTGGTGCTTATCAACCTTGAGGACATGAGAGGGTCTTGAGCTTGAATATCAATCACTTAAGCTACCCTTACATACAATCCCCAACACATGGTTTGTCCACGAAATAAGCCAATCAAGATATGGGAATCCTTACAATGGTGTTTGTGGACCTTGCCAACAAGGAAAGCAAACTAAAAGCATGCACAAAAAGGGTAAGTATCTCACCACCAAGGAGCCTCTTGAGCTTCTCCACATGGACCTCATGGGTCCCATGCAAACCGAAAGTTTGGGTGGAAAGAGATACATTTTTGTTTGTGTTGATGATTTCTTTAGGTTCACATGGACATATTTTCTTAGAGAAAATCCGAAACTTTTGATAAGTTTAAAATGCTTTGTAATAAAATACAAAATGAAATGAACTCTAATATTAAAAGCATAAAACGGATTAAAAGTGACCATGGGAGGGAATTTGAGAGTGCTACTTTTGAAACCTTTTGTAATGGTTTAGGAATCTCCCATGAGTTTTCGGCTCCTAGGACACCTCAACAAAATGGTGTTGTTGAGAGGAAAAATATGGTCCTTCAAGAGATGGCCCGTGTGATGTTGCTTAGCAACAATGTCCCTAGGAACCTATGGGCCGAAGCCATCAATACGGCTTGCTATATAGGAAATAGAGTTTTCCTAAGGCCCGGTACTAGAAACACCTCCTATGAGTTATGGAAAGGCAAGAGGCCAAATGTTAGCTACTTCCACACTTTTGGAAGCAAATGCTACATTTTGAATGACCGTGATCAACTTGGCAAATTCGATGCTAAGAGTGATGAAGGTATTTTTATTGGCTATGCCTTGAATAGTAGAGCCTATAGAGTTTTCAATTTAAAGACTCTAAGTGTTATGGAATCATCCAATGTCGTATTTGATGATACTAGGCTCAAGTCTAATGATCATGAGGAGGAGGTTATTTTTAGTGATGTTTCTCCTTTGGAGAAGGTTGTGGTGTCTCCTAATGTTGGGACATCTAATGTCAACAATGATGACACACAACCTATTGATAGAGTCCCTCTCTTGGACTCTAAAGAACCCGCTCCATGGGTTAGGAAACTCCATGATAAAGAAGATATCATTGGAGAGGTTAATGAGGGTGTTAGGACTAGACATCAACTTGCTAATCTTATTAGCTACACATGCTACACCTCTCAAATTGAACCCAAAAAGGTTGAAGAAGCCTTAAATGATGAATTTTGGGTTCTTGCCATGCAAGAAGAGCTAAACCAATTCGAAAGGAATGAGGTTTGGACTCTAATTCCTAGGCCTAAGACCACTAATGTCATAGGCACTAAATGGATATTTAGGAACAAATCCGATGAGGATGGCAACATAGTGCGGAACAAGGCTAGACTTGTAGCACAAGGGTACTCTCAAATTGAGGGCATCGACTTTGAGGAGACATTTGCTCCCGTTGCCTGTTTAGAGTCTATTAGGCTTCTCTTGTCCATTTCTTGTGTGCACAAGTTCAAATTGCACCAAATGGATGTCAAGAGTGCCTTCCTCAATGGCTTCTTGCAAGAGGAAGTGTTTGTTGAACAACCCAAGGGGTTTGTGGATGCTCACCACCCTAACCATGTCTATCGCCTCAAGAAGGCTCTATATGGGTTGAAACAAGCACTGAGTGCTTGGTATGAGCGCCTCACTCAATTTCTTGTTGACAATGACTACACACGTGGTAGTGTTGACAAGACACTATTCATAAAAAGAAACAATGATGAGCTTTTCATAGCTCAAATATATGTTGATGATATAGTGTTTGGCTCCACCAACAACACCAAGGTCCAACAATTTGTTGATGTGATGTCTCATGAATTTGAGATGAGTCTTGTTGGTGAGCTTAGTTACTTCCTAGGTTTGCAAATTAGGCAACCAGATGATGGGATTTTCATAACCCAAGCCAAATATGCCAAAAACCTAGTGAAGAAGTTTGGTCTTGAAAAAGCAAAACATTGTGACACTCCTATGAGCACCACTTTGAAGCTAAGCAAGGATGCTAGCGGTAAAAGTGTGGACCAAACCTTATATCGTGGCATGATAGGGAGCTTGCTCTATTTGACCGCAAGTAGGCCCGATATATCATTTAGTGTAGGAGTTTGTGCTAGGTACCAATCCGATCCCAAGGAGTCCCATCTCTCTTCGGTTAAGAGAGTCATTCGCTTTATGAATGGGACTTCTAATTATGGAATTGGGTACTCATTTGACACTAATCCTAGTCTTGTAGGATATAGTGATGCGGATTGGGCAGGAAATTGTGATGATAGGAAGAGCACATCGGGCGGTTGCTTCTTCCTAGGCAACAATCTTGTTTCTTGGTTCTGCAAGAAGCAAAACTCGATTTCCTTGTCCATGGCGGAAGCCGAATACATAGCCGCGGGGAGTGGATGCACTCAACTTATATGGATGAAGCAAATGCTAGTAGACTACGGATTCAACCAAGGTACACTCACTCTCTTTTGTGATAACATGAGTGCTATTAATATTTCCAAGAATCCGGTACAACACTCTAGAACTAAGCATATTGACATCCGCCATCACTTCATTAGAGAGCTTGTTGAAAATAAATGCATAGTACTTGAACATGTAGGTACAAATGATCAACTTGCGGACCTATTTACTAAACCCTTAGATGCTACTCGATTTAAAACACTTAGTAGATCTATTGGGATAAGTCTTGTGGAGTGATGTGATTTATAATTGACCCCATATGGGGAACTCAAGCAAAGAGAGCTATTTTGTATTCTTATCACTTGCAAAAAAAAAAAAAATTTGAAATAACTTATGCCTCTTCTTTTGATTGCTTGAGTAAGCTTGGTTGTACATATGTATATATGTTTTCAAATTCTGTAAGTGTGAACCTTGCTTGTTTACAATCCATGTCATAGTTAAGTTCAAACATGCATTTTTGGACTAGGAGATGTACATAGGAAGTATGATTTGAATGACCTATAGTTATCTCCATGACATGATGATTCTTTTATAACATGCTAATGTCAAATGAAAAAGCATGAAATTCATATAACATGCTCACATGAAAAGCATGAATTGATGATTGCATATTCTTAAAATGCAAAACTTGTGTGAAAGCTTATGAGACTCAAAATGAATAAAGGATGAATGTACACAAACGAAGTTAAATTGCTTAAAGCATACCTAGAGGGGGGGGTGAATAGGTTTTTACACCTTTTTCAAACCCTTGAACAAACATTCGTTTGTCCCTCAAGGTAGCCTTACACACAACACAATAAGCCAAGGAAGACATACATAGACAATACGATAATACAATCATAAGAGCAACGTCTAAGTATATCAACAAGTTATGTGAGGTAAAATAGCAAATAAACAACACAACAAAATAAGCTTGTGTTTCATAAGATGTTCAATGTGTTACAAGAGTGATCAAAATGTCACTATACAAAAATTACAATATATAAAAGAATTAAAGATACAAATTGATCTATAGAATGAATACACTAATCACACTATACAAAGACTTGCTTCACAATACATCACATGTGGATATTATGAATCAAGACAATAAAATATACAATTAAAATATAAGAAAAAGAGATAGGAAGAATTAACACAAGGGATTTTTTTAACGTGGTAAAACCTCCAAGGAGGAAACATCCACGGGTTGAACTACAACCATTGGGTACTATATTATTGGAAAGCAAACATAGAACATTCACAAAGTGACCAATCTATAGCTCACCCAACCTAGTGAAGTCTAAGCCTACCCAACCCTATTGGAAATTGTGAAATCCCTCAATGATGCGGAACCACCATATATTGGACAACACACACAACCAACATCGATGGTAGATTAGAAATTCCTCAAGAGTGCATACACCTCCCGTGTACCCCGCTCTATCGGACTCTATGTCTAACCATACGCCTAGGCCTACCAATACAATAGCCAACTCCCTATCCAAGGCACTCTTGCCTCTAGGGAGCCTCCCATGCATGACTATTCGAGTCCTCCCGACTCTAGCCATGACTCCTTGCTTACCTATCCGAGTCATCCCGACTCTAGGCAAGACTTCTTGCTTGGCTATCCGAGTCACCCCAACTCTAACCAAGACTTCATGCCTTTTACAAGGACTTCCTAGTGTGATCATGTGAATGCAAATGATGCAAACATTCAATACAACATAGAATATGTGATCAATACATTCTATGGCACAAATAGACCTAAACATATGAAATCACAAATAATCAAGTCTAGATGCAAAAATACATGAATAGAAACCTAAGCATGTGAAACACCTAACACATATACTCAAAGTCTCATTCACACACATAACACTTGAATCACAAAATGTTCATGAAGTACAAATTCAAGATGCTATCAATATACAATTAAAAGCTAGATATATGAGATTAAAATCAATCAATATACTAGACAAAAATATAGAGCAAGGTTTTGAGATTTACATCAATCAAAACCTATATTCTCTAAATCACAAACAAATACACAAATCCTAGATTTTAATAATCAAAAGATCAAATCAAATCTCAAAGTCATTTTAACACAAAATTAATTAATTAAGTATCAAACAACCTAAGATGCCATTCTAATCACAATACAACTCACAAACATATGTAAAACCTAGAATCATAGAATCTAGTCAACATTAGTCCACAAATTGAGTTTCAATTAGAATGATAATCAAGCTATCTTTCCAAATAGCTTTTACCAAATAATAACATAGATATAGAAGAAGAAACCCCAAGCAAATGGAAGGTCAAATAACAAGAAATCCCAAAGTTGAGACTCAAACCTCGGACTCTGCAGCTGGTGTGAAATTCAGTGTTCAACCACTTGAAATCACAATCAAACAGCCACCAAATCACTTGGAGATGTTAGAGGACTCAAATAAGAACACTCTCCAACTTGAATCACTCAAATCCGACTCCGGATGAGGAAGATATGGTGTTTTGAAGTTTGGAAAAATTGGAGAGGATGTATTACGGGAAACTGAAATTTTTCTTCTTCAATTTTTTAAAATGGAGAGAGAGAGGGAAGAAATAGGAGAGAGAAAGGGAAGATTCCGGCCAACCAGGTGGTGCCACGTCACCCCCTGGCCATGGGGGGCGTGTGGCCCACACGGGAGCAGAGGCTGCTCCAGGCCGTGGGGCCCACGGCCTCAACCACGGCCAGCCCATGTGGCCCACGGCCTGGGCTATCCTCCCGCGCGCTCCCTTGGTTCGTCGGCCCGTATCTCGGGCGTCCAAACTCCGAATTTGAATCCGTTTTTGGATTACAAACCATGACTCTCTCACACACAACGACGACTATACAACTTTGAAAAACGGTTGAGAAATCATCTCGGAAATCATTGATGAAGTCAACTCAACGAAAGAGAACGTAAAGTGGCATAGTCAACTTGTTTGGACTCAAAACCTTATGAATGAGTAACCGAAACGACCGGAACTCAATAAGGCATTGAATAAGAACATTTTCAAGTCCTAAACACAAAATATGGAAACATACAAACACAAATACACACACATATGCTAGTTTCCGGACATAGTCCTAGAAAATGCAAAACACAAAGTTTATTAACTAAATGTGAATGCATGAGCATATTTTGCCAAGTGTGTGAAAGTGAAATGTAAATGAAATTAAATCATGAAGGGACACACAAGAATGATATGTGTGAGTGTGTGCCTAGCCTTGTAAGAGATAAGAGGTCTTTGAATACCTTTGTAGACCGATAATGCCCGAATCTCTTAAAAGCCGGCAACTTGAACGAATTGTGGTTGAGACGTCCTTCGTCTTCGAAATTCTTCAATTACTGACCACTAAACATTACAAGTTAAACACGTTTTGATATGGAATTAATGCCAACACTAATTATCAACCTAACAAAGGATCTTGTATCCGTTCAAAGGAATTTATATTCCAAATGTCTCTCTTTCTTTATTGGTTGAACATGGCTACTATCATACGGATATCTTATCCGGAAAAATCAAATAGGGTGCAAAGTTGCTCATGCCATATTTCGCTTATAAAGTTGGATACAGTTACTCTTAAATTGAAATCAATAATCTCTATATCCTTGCTTTTCTCATGACATTGGTGAAATTGGTTTGAATTCTATTTAAAAACCTTTGTCATTTGTTTTGCCAAATACCATTGTATTTTGGACTTGAATGCTATATGTCTTGTATGCAAAGCATGTTTGATTCACACATTTTCCACAAATAAATCTCCTTGTTTCTCTTCAATTAATTGAGATGCATAAAGTGACTTATATGTATATGCTTCTATCTTGTATGCTTCTATCTCTCGTTGCTATGAGTGACCCGGTTGGGGACTACTCCTTTGCCTATATCATGACAAAAAGGGGGAGTAGGATATGGTAAGGGGAATTGCAAAATATAGAAGCAATTGTGCATATTGGGGAGAATTTACATTGAGGGGGAGTAACCCGTTGAGGGGGAGCATTGCATTCACAAACATTTCATAATGTTGTGCCTAATCTTTTAAAATGCAAATGCTTGTTATTGTTCTCACATGATTAATCTCACACTTTACTTGTATTGGAAATGTTAGAAACTCTTTTCAGGGATTGATTATTCTACAAGAGGATTGAAGACTTCAAGTTGCATTTTCTTATCTCTTTGTAATGTAGAATATCATTGTAGTCCCGTAGTTTCTTTTTCTTTGTGAGGAATCAATGTGAGTGGTGGTTTTGTCATGAAATAGCCAAAGGGGGAGATTGTAAGGTTCCCATTTGTTGATTGGCTCATTTCGTGGACAAACCACTTATTGGGGATTCTTTGTAAGGGTAGCTTAGGTGTTGTTGTTATTGCTCAAGCCCTTTGAAGACCTCATTATTGATAAGCACCGAAGGTAAAATTCTATGTCTTGAAGAGATAGTTGCACACACTCACAACTCATGCATATGTTTATTCCTTGTATGTTGTGTTTCTTATTGTTGTGCATTAATGTTCATTAACATCTCTTCTTGCTTGTTATTTTGATTGCATCTTGTGATTATATGTCATAGCATTTTAGGCTTTTAGGATGCATCTTAATTTACCTTTTTACCCCTTGCATGCTTTCTTGTGGGGTTCAAAGGAGTAGGATGTGCGCTGGTCGTCAAGCGCCAGACCAGCGCAGCTCACTAGCGCAGATCGCCCAATGGTCTGTCGCTGGTCGTGCGCTGGTCCACCAGCGACAGACCACTGGGCGCAGATCACCCAGTGGTCTATCGCTAGTCGTGCGCTGGTCCACACCAGCGCAAGCCCACCAGCGTAAATCGCCCAGTGGTGTGCCGTTGGTCGTGCGCCTGTCTGAGAGCTGGTCGTCAAGCGCCTGTGCAAATTTGTGCATGTGCGCTGGTCGTGCGCCTGTCGTCCAGCGCACAGAGTAATTTCTGGCGCGTTTTTCAAAACGACCTCACTTCACTTATGGCCTATATATATATGCCACTTTGACTTTAGGTCAATCAAGAGAGTTCATATTCATTCTTCATACTTAGGATATTTTTCAAGACAAGAAAAATACACAAAGAACTCATTTTTAATTACTCAAACACTTTTTCATGATCATCAATCATCATCTAGCATCATCCTTGATCATCTAGATGTCATCTAGCATGGATTCTTCATCATACTTTGCTTGGTAAGCTTTTCACTAATATCTTACATATTTTGTGTTTCTCTTAACAAGCAATCTCAATTAATTACTTGTATGTTATTTTATATACTTTGAATACAAGTTTGAGATTAGTGTGATGTATGTTTGAGAAGTTGTATTGTGCTAGCAAATTAGGTTTTGTGCTTAATCTTGATTAGCTAAACTAATTGACATGTCATTTAGTTTGTAATATCTATGATTGCTTTAATTGCAAATTCATCATCTTAGATAAGCATATAGGGTTTCCCTTGCTCTATGTTGCATTTGGATATTCATATATTCACTTAGGGTTGTTATTCTCTTCTAGAGAAAGTAAGTCTTGTGTGTAGCATCCGGGATTAGGTTGCTTAGATCGCAAGCAAATTGGACTAGGTTCACTCATACCGGGATTAGGTAGGTGTGTGATTACTTCCGGGATTAGGTTGTAATCGTTTACACAGTTAGTGGATTCGAGGTTCGAGTGTGGCTTACTTACTAGCCGGTGGTTTTTCTCGTGAGGGTTTCCACGTAAAAATCAAGTCTTATTTAATTTCCACATTTTATACTTGATTTATTGCTTTATCTATTTAGGGGTAAATTCGCAATTTTGACTTAATACGAAAAATTGGGTAATAAGCTTAAAATCTATCCACCCCACCCCCCTCCCCCCCTCTAGATAGTTTTATACACACCATGCTATAATTTGTTTCACTTTTCACTCTTAGCAATAACTTTGGCTGCATCAACTTCTTTATGGTAAGGAAGAGTTACAACCAAAAACTCGTCATAGTAAGGTCGTTCGAATGTAGCAAGGTTAAGACAACAAGTAGGTGAGACTGTTCCAGCTTCGAATAAGCTTGCTACGAGCTGATCGGCGCACCCTGTTCGCAGTTTTGCAGCACATTGCTCCAAGAAATTGTGAGTGCTCGCTGGCAACGGGGGAAGAGGAACAACTTGTTCCAGATTGTGACCAGCAAGCACAGGTAATAGAATGACGATCTCGCTCAACAAGAAAAAAGCGATTACGCAAGAGTAGCTACCGAAACCTGCCATAACTTAAGAGATTAATCTATTATACACTTTCTCTTCTTATTAAAAGGTGTTGGTTACGGATCCCTTTACTTTCTTGATGGTGTTGGAATGGGGGATGCCAAGCTCATTTATAAGAAGTTAAAATACATGCAACGTCCGAGTTAAGTTTTTAAAGCGTTACATTAATTCTTTACTTCGTATTTATTGAAATTACTGGAACTGATATATAAAAGTGTTTCAATTGATATTACGTTATTATTACATACATAAACCTTGCTCAATCATCTTACAATTTAATGATATGATTAATTAAAACATCATGTGACAATGCCAAACATGCATGAATCGGATCCCCACTTTATGGAGTAATTTACGTAGTGGTAAACTTCTGATCCGTTACCTTATTAGTTGTCGAGATAAGTCAAAACAAAAAGCCACGTTTGGAAATTACGAAGTGTGTAGCAGGATGCAAAATTTACATAAAATCGCTTTCTTTTCTTTTCTTTCCTTTTCGTTATCTTTGCATTCGATATTTTACTCTTTCATATTCAAAATAATTGTTTTGAAATGACAAAAATAGAATAAAAAATAGTAGAATATATAAATTATTTGGCCTAAAATAATAAGTCATTTAAGATACGAAAATATTATTGTGTACGCCTATATGCTTAGGTTGTGATCGAGTCATTCGTAACTAGCTAGAAAAATTATCCGCTAAGGAACACCCACCCTGTTTTTTGGAAACTAATTTTTTTAAAAAACATCCGTTGAAACCAAATACATAGAATTTGTCCGTTAAAAGAATTTCCTTTTTATTTATAGATAAGTTGTTATTATCACTTATTTGTTCTAATAATATACACGAAGTACTTCATTTATCCTAGAATGATTCCATATGTAAATGTTGCTAATTTTGTCTAGAAATTAATTAACATCTGCGAGACAACAA
The DNA here is from genome assembly GCA_030490815.1 of Acer saccharum. NCBI lineage: Eukaryota > Viridiplantae > Streptophyta > Magnoliopsida > Sapindales > Sapindaceae > Acer > Acer saccharum. The sequence goes on from CM059866.1 coordinate 28,742,559, forward strand.
AAATTTTCTTATCGTTGGGAAACAAGTTTATCTAACTTTCCATTTATACGAATCAAATTTACAAATTTTCTATCCATAGAAAGTTTATTCTCTCATATCAAAATCGATTGCCTATAAAACTTAAAAATTTTATGGAATATAAATATACCGTAGCTAAATGTAATAAGTCATATTAGTTTTGATTTATCATTATTTTGAATCTTTCTTGTAAGAAGTAATGAGTAACGACGTGTATGTTGAATCTGTTGGAAATTTTGTGATATACTCATGTTTTGAGAGAACTGTTTGGGTATGATTAATTCCATGAAAAATGGAAGATTATAGTATATTCGAATTCTCCTCCGTGAGAGCTTCGAAATGGTGTACTCAAACTCACAAAATGATTAATGGGTGAATGAGAAATTGAGTCTCAAAGTGAACCCATTGTGTAGGGAATAAAGTGAATCCCACATTGCTTAGGGAAATCATTTATATGTAGTATATAAGTGAATGTGTGATATGAGCTATCAACATGTGTGTGGCATAGAGGCTCTCTCGCGCGCACGCAGGGGTGGGGGGGTGCAAATCATGGACCTCGAACCTTCGAATGCACGACTCGTATGTGGGCGCGACCTGTGTACACGAATGCTGCTCCAATTGGACCGTGAGAGTGCAGTTGACTTTTTGCCACTTCCCTAAGTCAACGTTTTTTTGTGTAATTAATAAGGAAAGTATTTATTGTTTGGGTTCTGATTTCTTACTTGATCACTAAGAATACAGAATCAGTGTTTAATTAGAAATAGATCTCTAGGAGATTATTATCTAATTAATTGTTTCCTTATCGGCTCAAAAACGTGCTAAACAAGCAAATTCCAAAAACAATCCCACGGAACCCTAGTGACTCTGTTTTCGTTTCCTATATAAACCCTATTATACTTCATACTATTATTAATTCTAAAATAGGTTGTATTACAGAGCATTAGGGTTCTTATTTCTGATTTCATGTTCTTCCTTTTGTGGTAAGTTTAAACTCGATTTGAGTTCGCTGGTAGTGGATAGTGCTTAGGCCTACCACTGTTGAACCGTTGTATCCTGGGAGACGATCGCCAAAACACATATGGTGTTGCCTGGCGAAATTGTCTTAAGGACACCGTGTGAAACACGGGCCTCGGTTCTAAAACTGTTTTCTAACGTGGTTTTCTTGTGTTGTTGCTTTCTGTTCTTCCAGATACGAGCCAGGTTTGTTTTGGACTTATAAACTACAATCTTAAGACAATTTCCCTAACTATTTTTAAAACACGTTTCTTCTCCGAACTATCTGGTTTCATATTTCTGGTTCAGATTGTGACACACTTGAATCATCACTGGTTCAGTTTTCAATTGTGAAAATCGGGTTTCTTTTGAAGCACTGGTTTACGTAATCTGTGGAAATCGGGTTTCATTGGAAACACTGTATTTCAATTAATCGTTTGCTTTCAAACATTGGGAAATCGGGTCTATTTTAAGACACTGATTTGGAAATCAACATCAGTGTTGTTATTTGAATGCTTCATATAAAATATCAAGAGACACAAAATACAGTGTTGATATTTTATGTAAATAAACACTGGAATACTGGATATAACAACCATCAAACCAGTGGGTTCTCATGGATTTGTTATATCATTTATCAGTGTTAGAAGTGGGTTTGCGTTTGAAATATCAAACCGGTGGGTTTGCGTTTAACATATCAAACCAGTGCATGATACAAACAAATCAGTATATATATCTCTCGTTGATATATTAAATAAAAAAAATAAATAAATAAATAAATAAAACTGTTTGATATCAGTGTAATTATAATTGTTTTCTATCGGTGTTGATATGAGCAGCAGCACTTGATTACGTATATATAGAGATTATATGGTTATATGATCTGTTTATATATATACACGAGTATATATATATTATTTCATATTTGTGTATGTGATATACATCAACGTACTGTTCCGAGTGTTATCAGTGTTTGGTGTATTGATAAGTGTAAAACTGAACAGTACTAAGTATGTGTATTGTTTGTGTTTGATAACAATCAGGTTTACTACGATAAATTGAATATATGATTATATATTCTTACACCAACATCAGCACCTAATTATAAATATATATATATTATATTTAAAGTGCTAAAATAGTGTTGTGTACACTATACTTGATATATCAATATCTGACATATTGATGTAAATTGACCGGTGTTGATATATATTAACAAACTGATTGTGTTATTATATCAGTATTTGAGATTGTTATATATATACCGGATGTGTCATTTCAGTGGTTTATATCATTGTATACTTGTGGTTCTAAAAATTTTGGTTTGGCCTTTCTGCCGAATAAATTGTGAACCTGAGCATGGCTCATGTGACTCAATTGACCGACCTGATGGTAAACCCTTTTGTGGGTCAAATGAATACCGCGGCGGTGAATTTATTTGTGTCTCCGATTTCGGTCCTTATGAACCATATGGAGAAACCAGAGAAATTCAACAATTGATCTAAATTTCAAGAGATGGCAATGAAAGATGTTAAATCTCGAATCTTGAGAGATTCTTAATTCGTGAGGCTCCTAAGGCCAGCAGTGGTAACGAGTTGGATGTATAAGTTTAAAATGGTGATTATTGTCAAAATCAATTCTTTTGAACTTCAAAATTGTAATGATCAATTTCATGATGATTTATTTTGATTAATTCTGGGTTAACTGAAATATTAAATTCTGAATTCAAAACAAAACCGGTTTGACTTAATATTGCCATTTTAATGAGAATTAATTTTCAAATTAATTCAGTTGATTTCCTCCTGATATTATGACGAATAAATCAAATGTGAACACAAGTGTTCCACTTGAATCTCCTAGTGCTAATTCAACTGTCGGACTAGACACTTCAGTTGTTAATTCAGTGCTTGTGGGAGATGTGCCTATTTTGGGGCCAAGTGTGGCAACTTCGACTCCGGCCATCAACTCATTCGTGAGAAACATGGGAGATCTGGTGATAAGCCAGTATATGAGTCATGCAAACCTTGAGTGGTGGAAGCAGAAGATGCTGTTCTAATTAACCACGCTGAATCTAGTTAGGTTCTTGACTAAAGATGCTCTTAAACCCAATAGTGGTTAAGAGCGAGATGCTCAGATATGAATGTTATTGATGCATGGAACTGTTCGAAATTTTCGTGCCAAAACTACATACTGAACGGGCTGTTAGATTCGCTGTATAGCGTATACTTTCAAAGAAAACAGCCAAAAGAACTGTGAGAGTCGTTAGACTGGAAATACAAGACTGAGGATGTTAAAATCAAAAAGTCTGTTGTGAGTCGGTTTCTTGATAACAAGATAGGGGACTCTAAGAGTTTCAAGTGATTCTGCATGAGATTCATGCTGAAGGAATAACCCCAAGTGAAACCTTCCAGGTGGCTGATATCACTAAGGAGCAACCAAGGTGGTGAGTATAAAACACCGTTTGGTGAATTATGTGCACAACATAAAATCATACATCAAACCATTGCGCTATATTTCCCTCAGCAAAAACAGAGTTGCTGAACGGAAAAATCATTTCTTGAAAGAAATGATGCTAATAAGTTCTGGATTGCCTCAGAACAAGTGGGGAGAAGCTATATTATCTAGCAATTACCTTTTAAATAAGGTACCCCGAAAGAAAGAAGACAAAACCCCATATAAGCTATAGAAAAGAAAAAAAAAGTCTTCCTATAAATTCTTACGAATGTGGGGGTGTCTTGCCAAAGTGGCGGTACCTATACTTAATAAGGTGAAAATAGGTCCGAAAACTGTTGTTTGCATTTTCATTGGTTATGCACAAAACAGTAGTGCTCATCGATTCTTGGTCTATAACTCTGACATACCAGATATATACAAAACACGATAATGGAATCTAGAAATGCAACGTTCTTTGAACAAGTATTTCCATGTAAATCCAATGATGAAGCAAGTTCATCAAAACGAACACATGCTGAGAGTTGTGAGGACCAAGAACAAGAAAATGAAGTTGAGGAAGAACCTAGACGTAGCAAAAGAGTAAGGACGGAAACGTCTTTTGGTCCATATTTTATGACCTACTTGCTAGAAGGTAAACCTCGAACTTTCAAAGAAGATGTGAGCTCTTCAGAAGGACTCTTGTGGAAAGAGGTTATTAAGAGCGAAATTGATTCCATCCTTCAAAATCATACTTGGGAATTAGTGGACCTTCCTCCGGGATGTAAACCATCAGGATCCAAATGGATTTTTAAGAGGAAAATGAAAGAAGATGGATTAATAGATAAGTATAAGGCCAGACTTGTAATTAAGGGTTACAATCAACAAGAAGGCCTAAATTACTTAGATACATATTCTCCTATGACGTGAATAACCTCCATTAGGATGATACTTGCAATTGTAGCCTTGCGAAATCTTGAAGTACATCAAATGGTTGTGAAAACAGCTTTCTTGAATGGAGATCTTGATGAAGAAATCTACATGGAACAACCTGAGGGTCTGCTCCAGGGCAAGGAAAGAAAGTCTGTAAATTGGTGAAATCTTTACACGGTCTAAAGCAAGCACCAAAACAATGGCATGAGAAATTTGACAATGCTATGATGTCAAATGGATTCAAAATCAACGAATGTGACAAATGTGTTTATGTCAAGGACACATAAAATGGATATGTCATTGTGTGCCTTTACATTGATGACATGCTCATTGTTGGTAACAATGATAAAATGATCAAATCTACCAAGGATATGTTGAAATCAAGATTTGATATGAAAGATATGGGACCAGCTGATGTAATGTTGGGGATGAAAATCTCAAGGACATCAAATGGACTCATTCTAAGTCAATCACACTATGTTGACATGATTCTTGAAAAATTGAACAAAAATGATTCTGGAATTTCCAGAACACCAGTAGATACAAATCTACACCTATCCAAGAATAAAGGTGAGAGTGTCTTTCAACTAGAATATTCTCGAGTGATAGGAAGTCTGATGTACTTAACAAGTTGTACAAGACCAGACCAGACATAGCTAATGCAGTCAGCAAATTAAGCCGATACACGAGTAATCCAGGAACTGATCATTGGAAAGGAATAGTAAGAGTACTGAAGTACCTACGATTCACTCGTAATTATGGACTGCATTATACCAGATGTCATGTTGTCCTAGAAGGATACATTGATGCTAACTGGATATCTGATATGGAAGATTCAAAATCCACTAGTGGGTATATGTTCACACTAGGAGGTGCAGCAGTATCCTGGAAATCCTCCAAACAAACTTGTATAGCCAGATCCACCATGGAATTTGAGTTTATAGCATTAGATAAATGTGGTGAGGAGGCTGAATAGCTACACCAATTCTTAGAGGATATTCCAAGATGGCCAAAGCCTGTGCCGACGATTTGCATCCACTGTGATAGTCAATCAGCAATAGGGAGGGCACAGAGCAACATGTATAATGGGAAGTCTAGACATATACGTTGAAGACATAATACCATTAGACAACTAATCTCAACTGGGGTTATCACTATTGACTATGTAAGGTCAAAAGATAACATTGTGGATCCGCTAACCAAAGGGTTAAATAAAGAACTATTTGAGACATCATCGAGAGGAATGAGACTAAAGCCTATGAAATAAAAAGTCGATACAATGGAAACCTAACCTAGTTGACTGGAGATCCCAAGATCTAGGTTCAATGGGACAACCAAGTTGTAAGACTTAGTTGGATCACTGTGGGGGTTACCCTCAAGTCCATTCCTATGATGAAACAGTGATGCCCGTAGGGAAAAGGTTAAACTATGTTTTTAATGATTCTTATGCGTCGAAATTCCAAGCTATGGAAATCTGAGCAGAGTAATGCGGGTTACTCTTAATTAAGAAATCACCTATGTGAGAGAGAAGTGGGGCCGCTTCTAAAGGAGAATAGTGAAGCGCTATATTCTTCAGAGACTCTCACAGAACCAGGCGCATGTTCATGGCCAAAACGAACATAACAATGAGAACCAAATCGGGTCTGGAAGATACCTGTGTGAGGTGTGTGATCGTTTACACAAAACAGCAGAACAGTTCAAGGATATCACATCTACTGATCAGCCAGTAAAGTAAGCATACCTTTACAAGGGAAGGTTCAAAGGGTAACTCCTACCTATCCTATGCAGGTTTCAACCGTTTGAACTTACCAAACATCATCTTTGTGTCTCCTAGGTCAATTTCATTCATGTGGGGGATTTTTGGAAATTTTGTGATATACTCATGTTTTGAGAGAACTGTTTGGGTATGATTAATTCCATGAAAAATGGAAGATTATAGTATATTCGAATTCTCCTCCGTGAGAGCTTCGAAATGGTGTACTCAAACTCACAAAATGATTAATGGGTGAATGAGAAATTGAGTCTCAAAGTGAACCCATTGTGTAGGGAATAAAGTGAATCCCACATTGCTTAGGGAAATCATTTATATGTAGTATATAAGTGAATGTGTGATATGAGCTATCAACATGTGTGTGGCATAGAGGCTCTCTCGCGCGCACGCAGGGGGGGGTGCAAATCATGGACCTCGAACCTTCGAATGCACGACTCGTATGTGGGCGCGACCTGTGTACACGAATGCTGCTCCAATTGGACCGTGAGAGTGCAGTTGACTTTTTGCCACTTCCCTAAGTCAACGTTTTTTTGTGTAATTAATAAGGAAAGTATTTATTGTTTGGGTTCTGATTTCTTACTTGATCACTAAGAATACAGAATCAGTGTTTAATTAGAAATAGATCTCTAGGAGATTATTATCTAATTAATTGTTTCCTTATCGGCTCAAAAACGTGCTAAACAAGCAAATTCCAAAAACAATCCCACGGAACCCTAGTGACTCTGTTTTCGTTTCCTATATAAACCCTATTATACTTCATACTATTATTAATTCTAAAATAGGTTGTATTATAGAGCATTAGGGTTCTTATTTCTGATTTCATGTTCTTCCTTTTGTGGTAAGTTTAAACTCGATTTGAGTTCGCTGGTAGTGGATAGTGCTTAGGCCTACCACTGTTGAACCGTTGTATCCTGGGAGACGATCGCCAAAACACATACGGTGTTGCCCGGCGAAATTGTCTTAAGGACACCGTGTGAAACACGGGCCTCGGTTCTAAAACTGTTTTCTAACGTGGTTTTCTTGTGTTGTTGCTTTCTGTTCTTCCAGATACGAGCCAGGTTTGTTTTGGACTTATAAACTACAGAATCTTCAAGTTCTCGATTGTCCAGTACATTAAAATTTAAAGACGAGAGTTCATGGTACTGTTTGCTTTTCAATTTATGAACACGATTAAACTTCACATATACAACTACGGTGGTTTATTCATCATTCGCAGCCGTGGTTTTATTAAATTTTACTGCCAAGTTAATGTTATTTTACGAAGACGTTTTATTTATTTCTACTGGTAACACAAGGCAATGTAAAATGATCGTCAAATTCTTATGTATCGCATAAAACTTATTAAAAGGCGGTTGACGTAAGAGTAAAAATAAATATTAGTTTAGTGGGAATTGTTTTCCGTACACAAAAAAATGCATAATGATGAAGATAAACCTTTATTACTTTCTCTCTCTCTCTCTCTATGTTATTATATCACATTGTTTATTAAATAAAACAATTTATTTCGCTCAAGTAGAGGGTTTGACTATTGCACAATCATTCCAAACCTTTTCACTCTTAGCAATAACTTTGGCTGCATCAACTTCTTTGTGGTAAGGAAGAGTTACAACCAAAAACTCGTCATAGCAAGGTCGTCCGAACGTAGCAAGGTTAAGACAACAAGCAGGTGAGACTGTTCCAGCTCCGAATAAGCTTGCTACGAGCTGATCGGCGCACCCTGTTTGCAGTTTTGCAGCACATTGCTCCAAGAAATTGTGAGTGCTCGCTGGCAACGGGGGAAGAGGAACAACTTGTTCCAAATTGCGACCAGCAAGCACAGGTGATAGAATGACGATCTCGCTCAACAAGAAAAAAGCGATTAAGCAAGAGTAGCTACCGAAACCTGCCATAACTTAAGAGATTAATCTGTTATACACTTTTTCTTCTTATTAAAAGGTGTTCGTTACGGATCCCTTTACTTTCTTAATGGTGTTGGAATGGGGGATGCCAAGCTCATTTATAAGAAGTTAAAATATTGGCCACGGCCGAGTTAAGTTTTTAAAGCGTTACATTAATTCTTTACTTCGTATTTATTGAAATTACTTGAACTGATATATAAAAAGTGTTTCAATTGATATTACGTTATTATTACATACATAAACCTTGCTTAATCATCTTACAATTTAATGATATGATTAATTAAAACATCCGGTGACAATGCCAAACATGCATGAATCGGATCCCCACTTTATGGAGTAATTTACGTAGTGGTAAACTTCTGATCCGTTACCTTATTAGTTGTCGAGATAAGTCAAAACAAAAAGCCACGTTCGGAAATTACGAAGTGTGTAGCAGGATGCAAAATTTACATAAAATCGTTTTTTTTTTTCTTTTCTTTCCTTTTCGTTATCTTTGCATTCGATATTTTACTCTTTCATATTCAAAATAATTGTTTCCAAATGACAAAAATAAAATAAAAAATAGTATAATATATAAATTATTTGGCATAAAATAATAAGTCATTTAAGATAAGAAAATATTATTGTGTAGGCCTATATGCTTAGGTTGTGATCGAGTCATTCGTAACTAGCTAGAAAAATTATCCGCTAAGGAACACCCACCCTGTTTTTTGGAAACTAATTTTTTTTTAAAACATCCGTTGAAACTAAATGCATAGAATTTGTCCGTTAAAAGAATTTCCTTTTTATTTAAAGATAAGTTGTTATTATCACTTATTTGTTCTAATAATATACACGAAGTACTTCATTTATCCTAGAATGATTCCATCTGTAAATGTTGCTAATTTTGTCTAGAAATTAATTAACATCTGTGAGACAACAAAAATTTTCTTATCGTTGGGAAACAAGTTTATCTAACTTTCCATTTATACGAATCAAATTTACAAATTTTCTATCCATAGAAAGTTTATTCTCTCATATCAAAATCGATTGCCTATAAAACTTAAAAATTTTATGGAATATAAATATACCGTAGCTAAATGTAATAAGTCATATTAGTTTTGATTTATCATTATTTTGAATGTTACTTGTAAGAAGTAATGAGTAACGACGTGTATGTTGAATCTTCAAATTCTCGATTGCCCAGTACGTTAAAATTTAAAGACGAGAGTTCATGGTACTGTTTGCTTTTCAATTTATGAACATGATTAAACTTCACATATATAACTACAGTGGTTTATTCATCATTCGCAGCAGTGGTTTTATTAAATTTTTCTGCTAAGTTAATGTTATTTTACGAAGACGTTTTATTTGTTTCTACTGGTAACACAAGGCAAGATAAAACGACCGTCAAATTCTTACGTATCGCATAAAACTTTCGCTCTTGCACTTAATCTTGATTTCATAGAAATGCTTGGAAGCTTGCCAATAGAACCTAAGCTACCCATTACATAGACATCCCTAAGTGTGGTATGTCGGGAAATAAGCCAATCACAAAATAGAGATCCTTACACTCATAAAATGCAAAAATGTAATACATGATCAATTAACAGACACATTTATCAAAATATACAATAATAAGCACTAATAATTAACTGAATCAAAATGACATTTCACTTTCATAAATATAATAATATTTTTATTGTTGAAAAGGTCAAAAATAACCAAACAAAAAGGAAATATAATAAAAGTAACAAAACAAATTAAACTTCTACTTCACTTGTTTAGCCTCTATATCTTAATTTCCTCATAAAATGTACTCATAAGACTTTGTAAAATTCTTTATAGAAGTCAAGTCACTAATACGTTACCTGCTTTAATTTGTTGAAAAATTCAAATAACATAACTTTAATTAAAGCAATTCAGCAAAATAATAATAATAATAATAATAAAGGCACTTAATTGTTACTACTTTTATCTTTTTCTTATTTTTCTAAATTTAGATTTTCCATTTTTTTTTTTTATAAATTTTTTCAATAAGTCGGGATTTAGGGAAGTGGACAGACTCAAACCCCGTGTAGGTTTGAGAGGCAAACCAGTGGATCAACCTCATATTGTCTTTAAATTTTCTGTTTACTTTAGCAGATATCTTATGTAAATATTCTTTTTCTTTTTAAGAATAACAATCAATAATTGGAACCTAAATCCTTAACATACACTAATAAAGGTATATAATTCTCCAAAGAGTGGAAATTCCTAGGGCTATTGGTCAATTTACTCCTTAATTTTTATTATGAATATATTTTCCTAATTTTAGATTAAATAAATGTTTTGCTTCATGAATCTAAAAGTTTTTTAAAAAAAAAAAATGTTCTTTTTCATGCTTTTATAATTTCAGTTTACTTACCTCCGGGGTGCTTATTCAGTCTGTCAACAATTAAGGTTTAAGTCCTGCAATCGGTTATGAAAAGAAAAAAATTGCAATTCACTTACAAATAATAATTATAATATACAAAATCAATTATACATATACAGACACAATAATTTAGGTATGAAGAATATATCAATCTTATTCTACTACAATTATATAATTAAGCAAAATCTAACATCACATTGATATAATTATATTTATTAATCACATATCCAGGGGCGAATACAAGGGGGGGGGCCATAGGAGCCATGGCCCTCCCAGCCAATCCAAGAATTTTCACTTGTTAGAATATTATAATATTATAGTATATATATATATATATGATAATTGTAGACTGGTCCCCCATGTTATTCATAATATAAATTTCTTCCATATTTATGTTTTGTCAACACAAAATCAATCCCTTTTAGTATTTTAATTCCTTATGATTTCATACATTATTTTCTAATATAGTCTATATATGGGTTCAGCGACTACACGATTACTGGATAGTTACATGGTTGATTTTCAAGGATTTTAATCAAAAGGTCTACAAAAATCAAAGATTTAAAATTTTAAAAGAAATTAAAACTAAAAGGAAATAACCTAATCTCGTAATTACACTCGCAACTATACATGAACTATATAGCAACTAAACCCGTCTATATATGTATGTCATTTTTATTTTTTTATTAGGTATTCACTAGAACAAATTAAGACTTTCTTTAGACGATATGAGGTTGGTCTAGTGGTAAACTCCTCATACTTACACCATGAGATTGTGGGTTTGAGTCCTCCAAAAAAAAAAAAAAAAAACCCCCCCGAATTTATGTAATATTTCAAAAAAAAAAAAAAAAAAAAAAACACTTTATTTACTATTTTATTATGCAATATTTATTTTGTTTTGAGGTGGACCAGGTGGTTCATATGGTTTACTCTACATAATTTGTATCATTAACTTAAAGATTAAACGGGTATTACATTTGGATATATTAATATATTTTTCTTACGTGATATTTAATATTAGTTTCTGTCCTGGCCCCCCCAACGCCAAAATCCTGGCTCCGCCCTTGCACATATCAATATTTTTTTAGTAAAATAATGGGTTAATCAAACATTTTTCAAAGGCAAATTTATTCAAAGGCACAAACCAATGACCAAAACACCAACAGAAATAGAGGAGAGCAAAACACAAAGACAAACAAATTGAACAAACCCGACAGAGTTGAACACAACAGAAACATGACACAGAGCAACATCAAAGAGCTGGAAACAGGATCAGTTGAAAACAGGATAAAAAAAACCAGGAGAAACAAACTGAGCCTAGAAAAACACCCAGAAAAAACCAGGACACCGAGGGAGCATAATATATCACTCCAAGTTAACACATCTTTACTTTCTTTTGTTATCAAAGAAGTTTTAGCTTAAGAAAAATAAGTTTAATTTTCATAAATCATTACATAATAGTTTAACTTTCTCATTTTCATAGCATTCGTACACAAAATTAAAATGGATAAATTTGTTATTAACTTTGATTGGGTCATTATTTCTTTTCCTATGATATTTTGTGGCATTGTCCTTAATTTCCTAATTAATTTTTCTTTTTTCCTATCTAGTAGTTTTGGTTTCTAGATTAATATCTTTAATATTTGTTATTTTTTCTTCCTTTGGCATTATATATCATGAATTTAGAACAATTGAGGACATTTGTTGTTTTTCTTAAGAATAAAAAAAACTTATTAAAAAAAAAACTCACTTCAGGATTTTAATTATAAAAATAATAAAAAAACAAAGATGCAGATGAAAGAAGGCAATTATGTCTATGGTTTTATTAATTCGAACTATTTAAGGGTTTGATATACATCAGGTTTTTTTTTTGGTTTTTTTTTTTGTTTTTTTTTTGTTTTTTTGTTTTCTTCGATTATTCTATATTTTTCTTAGTTTTGAAACTACCAAGACCAGAAAAAGAAAAAAAAAACCCTAAGCCTCACATCAAATCACATCCATTACTGCTCAAAATAAATTACATGGAATACAGTAAAACAACAAAATAAATAAATTAAACAATGCAAATTCGGACTATTTACGGTTTTGATTTACATCAGTTTTTTTTTTTTTTTTTTTTTTTTTTTTTTTTTTTTTTTTTTTTTTTTTTTTTAAGTACAATACATCAATTTTTTCCCTATTATTGTCTATTTTTTCTTAGTTTTGAAACTACCAAGACCAAAAGAAGAAAAAACCCTAAGCCTCACATCAAATCACATTGAATACTGCTCCAAAAAAAAAAAAAAAAACATGGAATACAGTAAAACAAAAAAAAATAATAATAAATTAAACAATGCACAACTTTAAGTTCAAAAAATTATCACATGATTTTTATTAAGAGACAGACAAAGTACCTCTTTTTGAAGCCACAGGTAGCGAGAGAGAAAAACAATGAATATTCTCCAATAAATCTGTTAGCAACCACTACCTTCAAGACTCTCTTCAGGATTCTAGAGGGGGTGAAGATGAATGAAAGCAAATTTGGTTTAGGGTTCATTCAGAATAAAAATATATATATAAAAAAAAGCTAAAGATGAAAGAATTGGTGGTTTAGGGTTTGAATAATTTCACGGCTTTTTTTTAAAAAAATTTTATTTTTAATTATCTATACCATCATGTTAATCCAATAACCATCTTATTTAATTTTTTTTAATCAATCTTTTATTAGCTGTATACTTTCTTATCTTTTGCAATTATTATTTTTATGAAAAAAAAAAAAAAAAAAAACCTGTTGAAAGGGTTTCAAGTTTTTACAGTAATAATAAACATTAATTCAGAATTTTAATAACATCCATTGGATTTGTTTTTATCCAATCTAATGGTTGTTATTAACTCCAATAACGTTATTGGACCAGTAAGGTAGTATGACCCTAGAAAGTTTATTCTCACATATCAAAATCGATTGCCAATAAAACTTAAAAGCTTAATGGAATATAAATATACCCTAGCTAAATGTAATAAGACATTAGTTTTGATTTATCATTATTTTGAATGTTACTTATAAGAAATACTGAGTAACGACATGTATGTTGAATCTTCAAATTATTGATTGCCCGGTACCTTAAAATTTAAAGACGAGAGTTCATGGTACAATTTGCTATTCTATTTATGAACACGATTAAAATTCATAGAACTTATTAAAAGGCGGTTGACGTAAGAGTAAAAATAAATATTAGTTTTGTGTGAATAGTTTTCCGTACACATAAAAACGCATAATGATGAAGATAAACCTTTATTACTTTATCTCTCTCTCTCTCTCTATGTTATTGTGTCACATTGTTTATTAAATAAAATAATTTATTTCGCTCAAGCAGAGGGTTTGACTGTTGCACAATCGTTCCAAACCTTTTCACTCTTAGCAATAACTTTGGCTGCATTAACTTCTTTGTGGTAAGGAAGAGTTACTACCAAAAACTCGTCATAGCAAGGCCGTCCGAACGTAGCAAGGTTAAGACAACAAGTAGGTGAGACTGTTCTAGCTCTGAATATGCTTGCTACGAGCTGATCGGCGCACCCTGTTTGCAGTTTTACTGCACATTTCTCCAAGAAATTGTGAGTGCTCGCTGGCAACGGGGGAAGAGGAACAATTTGTTCCAGATTGCGACCAGCAAGCACGGGTGATAGAATGACTATCTCGCTCAACAAGAAAAAAACGATTAAGCGAGAGTAGCTACTGAAACCCGCCATAACTTAAGAGATTAATCTGTTATATACTTTCTCTTCTTACTAAAAGGTGTTCGTTACTGAACCCTTTCCTTTCTTAATGGTGTTGGAATGGGGGATTCCAAGCTCATTTATAAGAAGTTAAAATATAGGCCACGCCCGACACTGGCGGACGCAAAAATTTTAATCAGGTAGGGCACTTGAATAAATTAAAATCGTAATTATATGAAAAACTACTGAAAAATTAAGATCATAGTAAAATAGTTTTTTTTTTTTAGATAAAATAAAATAAATAGAACACTTATCAGATGAATTAAATAATCTTACATTCAAAAGAAAATAAAAACAAGAAAAAATATTTATAAATAAATAATCACAAAAAAAAAACAACAACATAAATAATGAAATAAATTTAAAAGAATAAATTACAATCAAAATTTATATAAAAAAAAATTGCATTAATAATAATAATAATAAATTATACAAAAATTATTTATTAATAACTATTACTAGTCATGTTTTTAATTTTTTTATTCTTCAAATTATTGGTAAATTATTGATTTATTGATTCTAAATAAATTAAAACTATAAAATAAAGAAAAATATTAAGGATAAAATAAAATGAATCATAGTAATCGACTATTTTAATCAAATAAGGTAAAATATGAGATTTTAGGATTTATTGATTGGACGTGTTAGTTATGTCAAATTAAAACTATTGGAAATAATAGGAATAAAAAAAATAATATATAATTTAGTATAAAATAAAATTGAATTAAGTAAACACAAAGTAATGGTAGTTAAGAAATTGACAATGACGGAATAGAGAAAATGAATAAGAAAAGATGATAAAATAAATAAGACAAAAAAATATTAGAAGATAAAATTGAATTAAAAAAGGGATATAAAAAAATTAGAACATAAAATTGAATTAATAAGTAAGATGGGACTTGAACCAAGCACCTAAGACTAAAACTAAGATCCACTACCCGCCATACTGACAACTACTTGTTGTTAATGGTTCTTAATAAATATGTATATATACAATGTAAACAGAATCAAATTTTTTTTAAAAAAAATTGAGGTAGGGCACGGGCCCCACCTGGCCTCCACGTGGGTCTGCCTCTGACGACCGAGTTAAGTTTTTAAAGCGTTACATTAATTCTTTACTTCGTATTTATTGAAATTACTTGAACTGATATGTAACTAGTGTTTCAATTGATATTACGTTACTATTGTATACATAAACCTTGCTCAATCATCTTACAATTTAATGATATGATCAATTAAAACATCATGTGACAGTGCCAAACATGCATGAATTGGATCCCCACTTTATTAAGTAATTTACGTAGTGGTAACCTTCTGATCCGTTACCTTATTAGTTGTCGAGATAAGTCAAAACAAAAAGCAACGTTCGGAAATTATAACGTGTGTAGCAGGATGCAAAATTTACATAAAATCATTTTGTTTATCTTTTCTTTCCTTTTCATTGTCTTTGTGTTCGATATTTTACTCTTTCATATTAAAAATATTTATTTCCAAATAACAAAAAAAAAAAATAGTAGAATATATAAATTATTTGGCTTTAAATAATATGTCATTTAAGATATGAAAATATTATTGTGTATGCCTATATGCTTAGGTTGTGATCGAGTCATTCGTAATTAGCTTGAAAAATTATATATCTGCTAAGGAACACCAACCCTTTTTCTTGGAAACTATTTTTTTTTTTTAAAACATCTGTCGAAACCAAATACATAGAATTTGTATGTGAAAAGAATTTCCTTTTTATTTATAGATAAAGTTGTTATTAACACTTATCTATTCTAACAAAGTACTTTAAATAATATACACGATGTACTTCATTTATCCTAGAATGATTCCATCTGTAAATGTTGCTAATTTTGTCTAGAAAATAATTAACATCTGCGAGACAACAAAACCTTTCTTAACTTTGTGAAACAAGGTTATCTAACTTTCCATTTCTACGAATAAAATTTACAAATTTTCTATCTATAGAAAGTTTATTCTCTCATTTTTTTCCAAATAACAAAAAAAAAAAAAAAAAATAGTAGAATATATAAATTATTTGGCTTAAAATAATAAGTCGTTTAATATATGAAAATATTATTATGTACGCCTATATGCTTAGGTGTTAGGTTTTTGGTTTGTCTTGGCATGTATTCCATATCAAAACGTGTTTCTCTTGTAATGTTTAGTGGTCTTAGTTTTGAAGATTTAAGACATTAAAGATAGTCTTTGCCACAATTCATGCAAGATGCCGGCTTCAAAGAGAGATGTGCTTCATCGGTCTACAAAAGTATATAAGACCTCATTTCTCTTACAAGGCTAGGCACACACACACATGGCATCCTTGTGTGTTCCTTCATGATTGAATATCATTTATATATTACTTTCACACACTTGGTAATGTATGCTCATGCATTAGCTTTAATTTCATAATCATTGGAATTTGCATGTTCTAGGACTATATTTAGGAAATGCATACGTGTGTGATTTTGTTGTTATTTGTTTCCGTATTTTTGTATTTGGACTTAAACATGATCTCTTATGATTCCTTATTGAGTTCCGGTCATTTCGGTCATTTCGGTTACTCATTCACTTAGTTTCGAGTCCAATCGATGTAGCTACGCTACTTTTCGTTCTCATTCGTTAAGTTGTGTTCGTCGTCATTTTTCGAGATGAATTCTCAACCATTTGTCAAAGTTTTGTAGTCGTCGTTGTGCGTGAGGGAGTCACAGTTCATAATCCAAAAATGGATTTGAATTCAGAGTTCAGATGCCCGAAAACGGCTGAAGAACGTGAGCAGTGAGCGGTGCACAAGAGGGGCGTGCGTGGCCAAAGGCCAAAGGCCAAGCCTTGGCCACCACGTGTGGAGGACGTGGGGCCCACGGCCAGGCCAGACCAGCCCTCTGGTCCCGTGTGGCCCATGCGCTCCACACGGGCCTAGGCTGAGTTGGTCTCTTTTGATTGGCCAAAAATCCTCTTCTCTCTCCTTCATTTTAAATTCCCAAATTCCCTCCATTTGGTTTTTAAGAAGAAAAAGAGTGAAATCCCGTCTAGAAATTCTCTCCAATTTTTCTCATTTTCAAATCATCATAATTTTCTCATACAAACTCGAAATTGAGTGATTCGAATTGGAGATTGTTCGTAATTGAGTCCTCTACCTTTTCCAAGTGATTTGGCAACTGATTGATCGACTTTTCTGCTGGTTGCACACTGAAAACCGAACCAGCTCGAGAATCCAAGGTAGTGTTCATATCTTTGGGATTTCTTCTTTTATAACCTTCAATTACCTTGGGGTTTCTTCTTCCATATGTATATGTATGTTTTATGAATGCTATAGAGAAAGATAGCTTCATAATCATTTCTAATCAAAAGTCTATTTAGAGACAAATGTGGACTAGTTTTCTTGATTCTAGGTTTTTCACATGTTTGTGTGTTGTATTGTGATTAGAATGATATCTTAGGTTGTTTGTGACTTGATTGAATCAATTTTGTGATAAATGACCTTGAGATTTGATTTGATCCTTTGATTGATGAAATCTAGGATTATTGTATTTGTACGTGTTTTAGATCTATCTGGGATTTAATTGATTTACATCTTAAATCCTTGCTCTATATTTTTGGCTATAATATTGATTGATTTGATCTCATGTCTCTAGCATTGTATTTTATGTTTATAGCATCTTGAACTTGTACTTCATGAATATATATTGTTCAAGTGTTGTATGTGTGAATGAGACTTTGAGCTTTATGTGTTTGGTGTTCACACATGCTCTAGGTTTTATTCTTGTATTTTGCATCTAGACTTTTATTACTTGTGATATCACATGTTTAGTTCTAGTTGTACCATGGAATGTATTAATCACATGTTCTATGTTGAATTGATTGTTTGCATCATTTGCATTCACTTGATCACACTAGGAAGTCCTTGTAAAAGGCATGAAGTCTTGGCTAGAGTTGGGATGACACAGATAGCCAAGCAAGAAGACTTGTCTAGAGTCGGGAGGACTCGGATAGGCAAGCAAGAAGTCATGGCTAGAGTCGAGAGGACTTGGATAGTCATGCATGGGAGGCTCCCTAGAGGCATGAGTGCCTTGGATAGGGAGTTAGCTATTATATTGGTAGGCCTAGGCGTAAGGTTAGACATAGACTCCAAAAGAGCGGGGTACACGGGAAGTGTATGCACTTTTGAGGAATTTCTAATTTTCCATCGATGTTGGTTTTGTGTGTCGTCCAATATATGGTGGTTTCGCATCATTGAGGGATTTCATACTTTCCAATAGGGTTGGGTAGACTTAGACTCCATTAGGTTGGGTGAGCTAAAGATTGGTTACTTTGTGGATTCTCTATTTTTATCATCCAATATATATAGTACCCAATCGTTGTAGTTCAACCCGTGGATGTTTCCTCCTTGGAGGTTTTACAACGTTAAAAAATCTCTTGTGTTAATTCTTCCTATCTCTATCTTTTATATTTTATTTGTGTATGTTATTATCTTGTTTCATATTATTCACTTGTGATGTATAATGAAGCAAGTATCTGTAAAGTGTGATTTGTGGATTCATTCTTTTGATCATTTTTGTATATATGATTCTTTTGTATATTGTAATTTTGTATAGTGATATTTGATCACTCTTGTAACTCATTGAACAACTATTGAAATATAAGTATTCTTTGTTGTTATGTTTATTTGTTCTTATACCTCATACAACTAGGTGATAGACATAGACCTTGTTCACATGATTACATCCTCATATTGTCTATGTATGTCTTTCTTGGTTTATTTTGTTGTGTGTAAGGCTACCTTGAGGGACAAACGAAAGTTTGTTCAAGGGATTGAAAAAAGGTGTAAAAACCTATTCACCCCCCTCTCTAGGTATGCCATAAGCAATTTAACTATGTTCGTATACTTTCAATAGGTTGTGATGGAGTCATTCGTAACTAGCTAGAAAAATTGTTCGCTAAGGAACACCCACCTTTTTTTTTGTAAACTAATTTTTTTGCAAAACTTCCGTCGAAACCAAATACATAGAATTTGTTTGTGAAAAGAATTTCCTTTTTATTTATAGATAAAGTTGTTATTATCACTTTTTTGTTCCAACAAAGTAATTTAAATAATATACACGATGTACTTCATTTATCCTAGAACGATTCCATGACACTGTAAATATTACTAATTTTGTCTAGAAAATAATTAATATCTGAGAGAAAACAAAAACTTTCTTAACTCTGTGAAACAAGTTTATCAAACTTACCATTTCTACGAATAAAATTTACAAATTTTCTATCTATAGAAAGTTTATTCTCTCATATCAAAATCGATTGCCTATAAAACTTAAAAACTTAATGGAATATAAATATACCCTAGCTAAATGTAATAAGTCATATTAGTTTTGATTTATCATTATTTTGAATGTTACTTATAAGAAGTAATGAGTAACGACGTGTATGTTGAATCTTCAAATTCACGATTGCCCAGTACGTTAAAATTTAAAGACGAGAGTTCTTGGTACTATTTGCTTTTCAATTTATGAACATGATTTAACTTCACATATATAACTACAGTGGTTTATTCATCATTCGCAGCAGTGGTTTTATTAAATTTTACGGCTAAGTTAATGTTATTTTACGAAGACGTTTTATTCATTTCTACTGGTAACACAAGGCAAGGTAAAACGACCGTCAAATTCTTACGTATCGCATAAAACTTATTAAAAGGCGGTTGACGTAAGAGTAAAAATAAATATTAGTTTTGTGGGAATAGTTTTCCGTACGCATAAAAATGCATAATGATGAAGATAAACCTTTATTACTTTCTCTCTCTCTCTCTCTATGTTATTGTATCACATTGTTTATTAAATAAAACAATTTATTTCGCTCAAGCAGAGGGTTTGACTGTTGCACAATTGTTCCAAACCTTTTCACTTTTAGCAATAACTTTGGCTGCATCAACTTCTTTGTGGTAAGGAAGAGTTACAACCAAAAACTCGTCATAGCAAGGTCGTCCGAACGTAGCGAGGTTAAGACAACAAGCAGGTGAGACTGTTCCAGCTCCGAATAAGCTTGCTACGAGCTGATCGGCGCACCCTGTTTGCAGTTTTGTAGCACATTGCTCCAAGAAATTGTGAGTGCTCGCTGGCAACGGGGGAAGAGGAACAACTTGTTCCAGATTGCGACCAGCAAGCACGGGTGATAGAATGACGATCTCGCTCAACAAGAAAAAAGCGATTAAGTAAGAGTAGCTACCGAAACCTGCCATAACTTAAGAGATTAATTTGTTATATACTTTCTCTTCTTATTAAAAGGTGTTCGTTACGTATCCCTTTACTTTCTTGATGGTGTTGGAATGGGGGATGCCAAGCTCATTTATAAGAAGTTAAAATATAGGCCACGGCCGAGTTAAGTTTTTAAAGCGTTACATTAATTATTTACTTCGTATTTATTGAAATTACTTGAACTGATATGTAAAAAGTGTTTCAATTGATATTACGTTATTATTACATACATAAACCTTGCTCAATCGTCTTACAATTTAATGATATGATCAATTAAAACATCATGTGACAATGCCAAACATGCATGAATCGGATCCCCACTTTATGGAGTAATTTATGTAGTGGTAAACTTCTGATCCGTTACCTTATTAGTTGTCGAGATAAGTCAAAACAAAAAGCCATGTTCGGGGGTAATTTGAAGATTGCTTCTCTTCATTCGGATTTTGAAGATCCAACATTGTTCCTACCATCTGAAAAAAGTTCATTCAAGCCGGTAATTGACAAGGTGGTACATCTCAAGTATTATCCACCTAAACAAAAACTTGCCAAACTCGATGACGAGTTATTTTTAAGATGAGGAGAATACTATGTGGGATGGGAAAAGCTAGTAGCGATGATTCGACGCCGTCCAAATCTCCGCAGGTGTCCAGCGGCCCAAGCCGCAACCGATAAGAATCGCCAATGGCAAATAGCTTAGGCATCTTCTACATTTCGTTGGAGGATTACTGTGGTGCCATTGTGGATCTGGGATGGACTACGGAGAGATTTTTTGGTTGGGGTCTACCACTCCCACAAGACGAATAGGGGTTTTCTTTGTTTACTTGTCAATCCTCGTACTTTAACCGAACTCGAGGTCGAGTTCTTTTTTAAGAAGGGGTGACTGATGTAGGACAGTTTTGGGTGTTGTCTTGTTTTATAAATTTGGGTCTTTGTTTCTTGTTTAGCAAGTTTATTTATTTTAGTTTGATTAGGAATTAAATTTAGGTTTTGGAAATAAATCAAACTTACCTTTTAGGTAAGATTTGATCTTTGTTTTTCAGTCAAGTTAGGAATCATGAATCTTAGAAGATTATGATTAGTTTTTTATCTTTTCCTGTTTTAGTCTTTTTAGAAATGTTACATTCGAGTCGTATTAGGGTTAATTTATTATAAATAGTCATATTATTTCCAATTATTGTAACTTTTTCATAATCAATAAAATCGTTCTTCGGAACACTTATCAGTCGTGGATTCGACATGCTCTTTGAGGATTCGAGAGCGCTGTTTTCTAACGTAGATTAGGGAATGATGGCCCCTGCATGGCGATCCATGCTTGGGTTACTATCGGTCGCTGCATCAAGGTTCGTCTGAGTGTGCCTCAGGGTTCGACAAAGTGATCATTCTTATTTTCGCCATACAAAGTAACGATGTGTATGTTGAATCTTCAAATTCTCGATTGCCCAGTACGTTAAAATTTAAAGACAAGAGTTCATGGTACTGTTTGCTTTTCAATTTATGAACACAATTAAACTTCACATATATAACTACGGTGGTTTATTCATCATTCGCAGCAGTGGTTTTATTAAATTTTACTGCTAAGTTAATGTTATTTTACATAGATGTTTTATTTGTTTCTACTGGTAAAACAAGGCAAGGTAAAACGACCGTCAAATTCTTACGTATCGCATAAAACTTATTAAAAGGCGGTTGACATAAGAGTAAAAATAAATATTAGTTTTGTGGGAATAGTTTTCCGTACACAAAAAAATGCATAATGATGAAGATAAACCTTTATTACTTTCTCTCTCTCTCTCTCTCTATGTTATTGTATCACATTGTTTATTAAATAAAACAATTTATTTCGCTCAAGCAGAGGGTTTGATTGTTGCACAATCGTTCCAAACCTTTTCACTCTTAGTAATAACTTTGGCTACATCAACTTCTTTGTGGTAAGGAAGAGTTACAACCAAAAACTCGTCATAGCAAGGTCGTCCGAACGTAGCAAGGTTAAGACAACAAGCAGGTGAGACTGTTCCAGCTCCGAATAAGCTTGCTACGAGCTAATCGGCGCACCCTGTTTGCAGTTTTGCACCACATTGCTCCAAGAAATTGTGAGTGCTTGTTGGCAACGGGGGAAGAGGAACATCTTGTTCCAGATTGCGACCAGCAAGCACGGGTGATAGAATGACGATCTCGCTCAACAACAAAAAAGCGATTAAGCAAGCGTAGCTACCAAAACCTGCCATAACTTAAGAGATTAATCTGTTATACACTTTCTCTTCTTATTAAAAGGTGTTCGTTACGGATCCCTTTACTTTCTTGATGGTGTTGGAATGGGGGATGCCAAGCTCATTTATAAGAAGTTAAAATATAGGCCACGGCCGAGTTAAGTTTTTAAAGCGTTACATTAATTCTTTACTTCGTATTTATTGAAATTACTTGAACTGATATGTAAAAAGTGTTTCAATTGATATTACGTTATTATTACATACATAAACCTTTCTCAATCATCTTACAATTTAATGATATGATTAATTAAAACATCATGTGACAATGCCAAACATGCATGAATCGGATCCCTACTTTATGGAGTAATTTACGTAGTGGTAAACTTCTAATCCGTTACCTTGTTAGTTGTCGAGATAAGTCAAAACAAAAAGCCACATTCGGAAATTACGAAGTGTGTAGCAGGATGCAAAATTTACATAAAATCGATTTTTTTTTCTTTTCTTTCCTTTTCGTTATCTTTGCATTTGATATTTTACTCTTTCATATTCAAAATAATTGTTTCCAAATGACAAAAATAAAATAAAAAAATAGTAGAATATATAAATTATTTGGCGTAAAATAATAAGTCATTTAAGATACGAAAACATTATTGTGTACGCCTATATGCTTAGGTTGTGATCGAGTCATTCATAACTAGCTAGAAAAATTATCCGCTAAGGAACACCAACCCTGTTTTTTTGAAACTAATTTTTTTTAAAAACATCCGTTGAAACCAAATACATAGAATTTTTTCGTTAAAAGAATTTCCTTTTTATTTGTAGATAAGTTGTTCTTATCACTTATTTGTTCTAATAATATACACGAAGTACTTCATTTATCCTAGAATGATTCTGATGTAGGACAGTTTTGGGTGTTGTCTTATTTTATTAATTTGGTTCTTTGTTTCTTGTTTAGCAAGTTTATTTATTTTAGTTTGATTAGGAATTAAATTTAGGTTTTGTAAATAAATCAAATTGAAAGTTCTCAAGGTGTGTTCAATATTAATCTAGATGGGGGATGAATATATTTTATCAATTATTACCCAATTTTCGCATTAAGTCAATTTTACAAAAATTCCCTAACCAGACAATATAAACAACAAGTGTAATATGGTGCGAAAATATAAACGACACTTGAAGTTTTACGTGGAAACCCTCAACAGGGAAAAACCACGGGCTGGTAAGTGCGCCACACTCGAACCTCAAATCCACTAATCGTTATAGCGTATACAGTCTAATCCCGGTTTAACGGCCTAATCCCGGCCAATATCCCGCTACCACTACCCGTAGGCCTGTAAAAGTGGACCTAGTCCAATTTGCTCATGTGACGACCTAATCCCGGTCTTTTACACAAGACTTACTTCTCCGAAGAGATCACACCCTAAGTGAATATGCAATGATATCCAAATATGCAAGAAGTGCTAGGGTACACTAAATGCTTATCTAGGATTATATGATGACAATAAAATCAATCCTAGATATCAAATATAGCTATATGACATGGCATACAACTTTAGCTATGTTAGCTATCACAAATAACCCACAAACATTCAAAAGATTAAATAGTTGATTAAAATACAATCTATCAACCTAGTTATCAATAAATCACACAAGAATGTTTATGGCATAGCTTTTAGGCAATAATGACCTAATCATTTAAGCTATCAAAAATAATCTCAATCATATAATGAGATTAATTAGCTAGATATAAAATAGGCATGAAAACCTAGCTAACATAAATAACCCAATCAACACATAATCTCAATCATGTATGTAGAAATTAATCTAAACACATACAAGTAATAAATGAGATAAAATTGATAAGTAGAAACACTAATTATGTAAGATAAAAGTGTTCAACAAATCATACCATATGTGTTGAAGAAGACCCATGCATTAGCACATGCTAGATGAACCTAGATGATGCCTAGATGATGATTTGTGCATGTGGGAATGGGTTTAGAGAGATAAAGATGTAATCTTTAAGCTTTTTCTCTCAAGTCTCTCTTTCTCTCTCAAGAATAAGGAGCCTCTCTCTCTAGGGTTTGATTTTGTGGCTCTGCCCTTAAAATGATGAGAAAGATATGTAATTATAATGCCCAAGTGAAACTATGTCGTTTTGGAGGAAATGGAAAAAATATGGGCATTTTCGCGGTACCCGCGTCAGTGCAGCAACTCAAGATTCAAGCACTTCGAAACATGACCAAACGACATCGAAACCTTTCGTATGATATATCATTGGAAAGGTATGGATGTCTAATTTTTACTCGTTTTTACAGAATGACATTTTGATGTCTGTAAAAAACGTTATGGTCAATTGAGTGACCAAAGGTCAGAAACGGACAACAACAGAGTTGCCCTGTTTTGGTTGTAACTTTGGAGATTTTAAAACCAATCCAAACGGTCATGAAATATTACGAATAATATACCGTTGAAAAGGTATGGGTGTCTAGTTTGTACAAAAATTTTCAAAACTCATTTTGAAGCTTTGTGTAAGAAGTTATGGCCACAAGACCATACATGGGTCAGTTTTGAAAATCATTTAAATCATTAAAATCCAATCTCTTGAAACTAGACATTTTACTCCAAACAACCAAACCAAAACTACCACTTATCCAAGAGAAGGATGAGACCTTCTCAAGTGGTCAACCACCGCGCTAAAACATGCACACCATCGTGCAAGCGCGGACGTTTCCGATCACACAAACGGAAACGAATTACACCACACTTAAGACTAATCATGAAGTGTAAGTGTGGGTATTGAATGCATCCTAATGCCTAACATGTCATGACATTATCATTGAACAAGATGCACTTTATTCAAACATGCATGAATAAAATTCATGACTTTACATCCTAATGCCTAAACATGTCATGACATTTCAATAAACTACATGCAATTAAATAAACATGCATGAAGAGATATTCAACAATTATGAATGCACACATATGAAAACACACAACATATAAGTATAAGAAATATGCATGAGTTGTGAGTGTGTGCAACTATGATCTCTTCAAAGCATGTAAGCACTAAAATTTACCTTTGGTGCTTCTTCTCTTGAGGTCTTGAGAGGGCTATTGAACTTTCACCAATTCCTAAGCTACCCTTACAACAAGCCTCACATGTGATTTGTCCACGAAATAAGCCAATCAATAATTGGGAATCCTTACACAAACTTACCTTTTAGGTAAGATTTGATCTTTGTTTTTCAGTCAAGTTAGGAATCATGAATCTTAGAAGATTATGATTAGTTTTTATCTTTTCCTGTTTTAGTATTTTTAAAAATGTCGTATTCGAGTCGTATTAGGGTTAATTTATTATAAATAGTCTTATTATTTCCAATTATTGTAACTTTTTCATAATCAATAAAATCGTTCTTTGGAACATTTATCTGTCATGGATTCGACATGCTCTTTGAGGATTCGAGAGTGCCATTTTCTAACATAAATTAGGGAATGATGGCCCCTATATGGCGATCCATGCTTGGGTAACTATCGGTCGCTGCATCAAGGTTCGTCTGAGTGTGCTTCAGGGTTCGACAAAGTGATCATTCTTATTTTCGCCATACCCCGCTGTGTCAATTGGTATCAAAGCTACCGAGTCTACCTCTGTGCTAGGCTCCGCGTCCATGTATCACAACCAACTACCTTCCTAGCCACCATATTCACCTTCCATATTACCAAAAAAAAAAAAAAAAATCGAAAAAAAAGAGAGACAAAAGAAATCAAAAAAAAAAAAGGTGTGTGATAGTTCAAAGAATTCACAATCAGCCCCAAAGACAGCCGCGCATTCTCATCCATCAAAGTCGCATGCACCTGAAGCCACGAGTGGATTTATTTTCCTAAGCAGTTCTCAAGGTTCAAATTTTGGTATTTTTTTTTTTTGGGGGGGGGGGGGGGGGGGGGGGGGGGGGGGGGGTGGGGGACTCTGATTTCAGTTCTCAGTGGGTTTCAAAGGTTCACTTGGTTACAATAATTATTTTTCGAGCTATAATGATTATAAACCAAGACTTTATTAATTGGTTGCAAGAAGTTGAAGAATATTTTGACTATCGTAGAATCACAAAAAGTCTGAAAGTTTTATGTGTAGAAGATTGTTTGAAAAACAATGCATTAATTTGGTGGGAAGACTTTCTAAAAAATCGAAAAAGATTTGGAATGGATAGGATCCAATCATGGCCTGTTATGAAACAAGTAATGCAGGAGGAATATCTTCCAGATGATTATTTTGAAGAATTTTGTTCTGCAGAAAATATAGTTGAAGATATTTCTTATGAAGTGGAAACTATCGAAGGAATTGAAGACGATCAACTGATCATAGAAGTTGAAGATAGTGACATTTCTTATGAAGTGGAAACTATCGAAGGAATTAAAGACGATCAACTGATCTTAGAAGTTGAAAACTATATCTAACCATGGTTGAAGCACAACTGGAAGCTAAATCAATTTCCATTGTGTAAGGTTCTCATTTGTTGATTGGCTCATTTCATGGACAGACCACATGTTGGGGATTCTTTGTAAGGGTAGCCTACGTGTAGGTGTTATTGCTAAGGCCCTTTGAAGACCTCATTCTTGATAAGCACCGAAGGTAATTTTCTATGTGCTTACTTGTCTTGAAGAGATAGTTGCACACACTCACAACTCATGCATATGTTTAATCCTTGTATGTTGTGTGTCTTATTTGTGTGCTTTAATGATCATTAACATCTCTTCTTGCATGTTAGTTTGATTGCATCTTGCATATCCAATTGCCTTGTCATGCTTAGACTTAGGATTGCATTTTTGCATTGGGTGCTCCCAAAAGCGCTCTACAAAAACACTGTACGAACAGCCCCCGTTGAGCGCTGTACAGACCTGATCGATTTAATTCAGTCGTTGTACGAGCGCTGTATAGGCGCTGTACAAAGCGCTGTACAGGGCGCTCTACGTAGAGCGCCCCTCTGTTTTCTCGTGAGAACAGAGCAGGGGCGCTGTACAGGTGCTGTACAGAGGTGCCCTACGTACAGCGCCCAAGGCAAATATGAGACCAACTTATCAAAACGACCACACTTTGATTTGGCCCCCTATATATATGCCACTTTGACTTTAGGTCAATTAGAAGAGTTCATATTCAGATTTCATACTTAGGATATTTTTCAAAGAGAAGAAAAATTCCAAGAACTCATTTTTAATAACTCAAACACTTTTTCATGATTATCAATCATCATCTAGCATCATCTTTGATCATCTAGATGTCATCTTGCATGGATTCTTCATCATACTTTGCTTGGTAAGCTTTTCACTAATATCTTACATATTTTGTGTTTCTCTTAACAAGCAATCTCAATTAATTACTTGTATGTTATTTTATATACTTTGAATACAAGTTTGAGATGAGTATGATGTATGTTTGAGAAGTTGTATTGTGATAGCTAATTAGGTTTTGTGCTTAATCTTAATTAGCTAAACTATTTGACATGTCATTTAGTTTTTGATATCTAGGATTGTTCTAATTGCATATTAATCATCTTAGATAAGCATATAGGGTTTCCCTTGCTCTATGTTGCATTTGGATATTCATATATTCACTTAGGGTTGTTATTCTCTTCATAGAGAAAGTAAGTCTTGTGTGTAGCATCCGGGATTAAGTTGCTTAGATCGCAAGCAAATTGGACTAGGTTCACTCATACCGGGATTAGGTAGGTGTGTGATTACTTCCGGGATTAGGTTGTAATCGTTTACACATTTAGTGGATTCAAGGTTCGAGTGTGGCTTACTTACTAGCCCGTGGTTTTTCCAGTGAGGGTTTCCACGTAAAAATCAAGTCTTATTTAATTTCCGCATTTTATACTTGATTTATTGCTTTATCTATTTAGGGGTAATTTCGTAATTTTGACTTAATACAAAAAATTGGGTAATAAGCTTAAAATCTATTCAGCCCCCTCTAGATAGTTTTATACACACCGTGCTATAATTAGTTTCAATTGGTATCAGAGCGGGTTCCTAGACATACATAGGTGATCCTTGCTTTTTGGTGTGTTTTGCATTTTGTGTGATTTTTGATCATTCATACATTTGCATTCATACATTTACATTCATTTCATTCATTCATAAACACTATGAGTGGAAACGGTGGAAATGGTGGTGGCAACGAAGGTGCTTCTAGCACAAGGCCTCCACTTCTTACCGGATTGAACTATTCCCAATGGAAAGGGAAAATGGAATCCTACATATGCCAAATTCATGACCTTGCATGGATGGCGGTGGAAGACGGATATGATCTACCCATGATGACTCTCGGTGGTGGAGGAGAAGAAGTTTTGAAGCCTAAGGCGTAATGGAACGCGCAAGAGTTTGAGGCTTCAAAGTGGAATAGGAAGGCGATGCATGCCATCTTGTGTGCTATGGACGAAAATCAGTACAAGTTGATTCAAAATACAAGGATAGCTAAGGAAGCATGGGACATCCTAGAGATTGCACATGAGGGAACCGAAGTGGTGAAGGACTCTAAGCTTCAAGTCCTCCAAACTCAATTCGAGATGCTCAAGATGGGGGAGAATGAGTGCTTCAACGACTTCAAGATCAAGTTGATGGATATAGTCAACCAAAGTCATCAACTTGGTGATCCATATTCGGATAGGAGAATCAAGCAAAAATTATGAGATCTCTACCCGATAGGTTTGAATTGTAGGTGACGGCTTTAGAAGAAAATAGTGGTTATAAGGATATGAAGCCGAGTGAGGTGATTGGGAGACTTCTAACTTATGAGTCTATGAAGGGTCCTATCTCCATACCTCCTAAAAAGCAAAAAGGAATTGCTTTGAAGACCTCCAAGGATGAAAAGGAGGCAAAGAAGATTGACTCGGATGAAGACCTTGCCTTGTTTGTAAAAAGGTTCAACAAGGTTATGAAGTTTAGAAGAAAGGGCTTCGGATCAAAAGGTCAAGATTTGAAGAAAAATGGCTCTTTCAAGAAGTTTGAACCTAGACAAGAAAGGACCGAAAGGAAAGGGGTCCGTTGTTTCGAGTGTGGTGGCATAGGTCATTTTGCCCCCGATTGTGCAAATCATGTTGAGAAGAAAAAGGGGAAAGTGATGGCCGCCACTTGGAGTGGAAGTAGTGATGACTCCTATGAGGGAGATGAGTCTTCGGATGATAAAGAGCTCATGGCTAATCTCCTAGCTTTTGCCTCCTCCCATAAAAGCAAAAGTGCTAGTGAGAGAGAGGAAATGAGTCAAGAGGAAAATGACTCAAGTGGAGAAGAAAGTGATTCCTCTTCTAACTCCATAAATGGATTTGTGGAGAAAAAGGTGCTTGCTAAATATCATGCCGAGTTTAATGATTTAGCAATCAAGAGCACAAGAAAGATCAAGATGTTGAGAGAAGAAAATCTTGAGCTTGCATCTCAAAATGACCACTTAAGTGAACAAGTGGAAAGATTCAAGAAGATGGAAGATAAGCTAAGAGAGGAGTTAGTCTTATCTAGGAGGAATGAAGATAGTCTAAAGAGGGAGCTTGAAGAAGTTAGAGAATCTATGACTAGGATGGATTCTAGCACCAAGAAGCTTGACCATATGCTTGGTGTTGGAAAGAGTCCATGTGACAAGAGGGGTCTTGGGTATGAAGATGGCAAGAAGATCTCAACCTCTAACAAGACCGTGTTTGTCAAGAGCTTGAAGAACGAAGAAACTTCATTTGTGCAAATTCCTAGGAAGAAGTTAGAAATAGGACAAAGTTCAAATGCTCAAGTGAAGATGAGGCCAAGAAGGCATCCTCAAGCTCAACCCCCTAGGGTCCCTCAAGCCAACATTCCTCCACAAATGGCTCACAAAGGAAAGAGACCTATCATGCAACCTCAACCTAGGAAGCAATCTAGATCGGTTCAACAACGAAGACGGATTGAACCCATTCATCCACAAAGACAAGGACAAGGTATGATTCCTTATTTTACTCCTATTTGTCACTTTTGTGGATTTGATGGTCATATTAGACAACATTGCTTTCGATATATTAAAATGTGCAAAACTAGAAGCATGATAGAGAAGAAAAAGAAAAGAGCCATGATGCATGTTCCTAGGAATGATAATATTATTATGCATGATCCTAGAACATCCAGAACCCATGTACCAAAGACCACTAAGAAAGCTAAGATTGTTTCTAGGTGGATTAGAAAGAATGAAATTGTTTGCCATGTTGCTCAAATAGCCTTGAAGGCAAATTCTTCTAATTTTTGGTATTTAGATAGTGGGTGCTCTAGGCACATGATGGGAAACAAGAGTTTCTTCGAGACTCTTGTTATGGAGGAAGGTGGATATGTCACTTTTGGTGATGGATCCAAAAAGAAAGTTGTAGGGAAATGAACCATTTCCGTTCCCGGTTTACCCTCCTTATCCGATGCTTTATTTGTTGATGGCTTGAAAGCCAATTTAATAAGCATTTCACATCTAAGTGATGAAGGATATTCCGTCTTGTTTTGTAAAGATAATTGCTCTATCCTAAAGCCCGATGGACAAACCTTGTTGAAAGGTATGAGATCTAGCGACAATTGCTATTGTCTTGAAGTTATAATAGTCTCAAACAATGTGTCCATGGATGAGCAAATAGAGTTGTGGCATGAAAGACTTGTGAATGTACACAAACGAAGTTAAATTGCTTAAAGCATACCTAGAGGGGGGGTGAATAGGTTTTTACACCTTTTTTCAAACCCTTGAACAAACATCCGTTTGTCCCTCAAGGTAGCCTTACACACAACACAATAAGCCAAGGTAGACATACATAGACAATACAATGATACAATCATAAGAGAAATGTCTAAGTATATCAACAAGTCATGTGAGGTAAAACATCAAATAAACATAACAACAAAATAAACTTGTATTTCATAAGATGTTCAATGTGTTACAAGAGTGAGCAAAATGTCACTAAACAAATATTACAATATTCAAAAGAATCAAAGATACAAATTTATCTATAGAATGAATATACTAATCACACTATACAAAGACTTGATTCAAAATACATCACAAGTCAATATTATGAATCAAGACAATAAAATATACAATTAAAATATAAGAGAAGAGATAGAAAGAATTAACACAAGGGATTTTTTAACGTGGTAAAACCTCCAAGGAGGAAACATCCACGGGTTGAATTACAACCATTGGGTACTATATTATTGGAAAGTAAGCATAGAACATTCACAAAGTGACCAATCTTTAGCTCACCCAACCTAGTGAAGTCTAAGCCTACCCAACCCTATTGGAAAGTATGAAATCCCTCAATGATGCGGAACCACCATATATTGGACAACACACTCAACCAACATCGATGGTAGATTAGAAATTCCTCAAGAGTGCATACACATCCCGTGTACCCCGCTCTATCGGAGTCTATGTCTAACCATACGCCTAGGCCTACCAATATGTTAGCCAACTCCCTATCCAAGGCACTCTTGCCTCTAGGGAGCCTCCCATGCATGACTATCCGAGTCCTCCCGACTCTAGCCATGACTTCTTGCTTACCTATCCGAGTCATCCCGACTCTAGGCAAGACTTCTTGCTTGGCTATCCGAGTCATCCCGACTCTAACCAAGACTTCATGCCTTTTACAAGGACTTCATAGTGTGATCATGTGAATGCAAATGATGCAAACATTCATTTCAACATAGAACATGTGATCAATACATTCTATGGCACAAATAGACCTAAACATGTGAAAGCACAATAAATCAAGTCTAGATGCAAAAATCCATGAATAGAAACCTAAGCATGTGAAACACCTAACACATATACTCAAAGTCTCATTCACACATATAACACTTGAATCACAAAATGTTCATTAAGTCCTAATTCAAGATGCTATCAATATACAATCAAAGTCTAGATATATGAGATTAAAATCAATCAATATACTAGACAAAAATATAGAGCAAGGTTTTGAGATTTACATCAATCAAAACCTATATTCTCTAAATCACAAACAAATACACAAATCCTTGATTTCTTCAATCAAAGGACCAAATCAAATCTCAAAGTCATTTTAACACAAAATTAATTCAATTAAGTATCAAACAACCTAAGATGCCATTCTAATCACAATACAACTCACAAACAAATGTAAAAACCTAGAATCATAAAATCTAGTCAACATAAGTCCACAAATTGAGTTTCAATTGGAATGATAATCAAGCTACCTTTTCAAATAGCTTTCATAAAACAATAACATATATATAGAAGAAGAAACCCCAAGCAAATGGAAGGTGAAATAACAAGAAATCCCAAAGTTGAGACTCAAACCTCAAGTTCTGCAGCTGGTACGAATTTCAGTGTCCAACCACTTGAAATCACGATCAATCAGCCACCAAATCACTTGGAGATGTTAGAGCACTCAAATACGAACACTCTCCAACTTGAATCACTCAAATCCGACTCCGGATGAGGAAGATATGGTGTTTTGAAGTTTGGAAAAATTGGAGAGAAGTGTATACGGGAATTCTGAAATTTTTCTTGGGAATTTGAAAATGAGAGAGAGAGAGGGAAGAAATAGGAGGAGAGAGAGAGGTCTTATTGACCAATCATGTGGTGCCACGTCACCCCCAGGCCGTGGGGGGCGCGTGGCCCACACGGGAGCAGAAGGGGCTCCAGGCCGTGGGGCCCACGGCCCCACGGCCTTAACCACGGCCAGCCCATGTGGCCCACGGCCTGGGCTGTCCTCTCCCGCGCACTCTCGGTTCGTCGGCCCGTATCTCGAGCGTCCGAACTCCGAATTCGAATCCGTTTTCGGATTACGAACCGTGACTCTCTCACACACAAAAACGACTATACAACTTTGAAAAACGGTTGAGAAATCATCTCGGAAATCATCGATGAAGTCAACACAACGTAAGAGAACGTAAAGTGGCATAGTCAACACGTTTGGACTCGAAACCTTATGAATGAGTAACCGAAACGACCGGAACTCAATAAGGCATTGAATAAGAACATGTTCAAGTCCTAAACACAAAATACGGAAACATATAAACACAAATACACACACATATGCTAGTTTCCGGACATAGTCCTAGAAAATGCAAAACACAAAGTTTATTAACTAAAAGTGAATGCATGAGCATATTTTGCCAAGTGTGTGAAAGTGAAATGTAAATGAAATAAAATCATGAAGGGACACACAAAAATGATATGTGTGGGTGTGTGCCTAGCCTTGTAAGAGATAAGAGGTCATGTATACCTTTGTAGACCGATAATGTCCGAAACTCTTAAAAGCCGGCAACTTGAACGAATAATGGTTGAGACGTCCTTCGTCTTTGAAATCCTTCATTTTCTAACCACTAAACATTACAAGTAAAACACGTTTTGATATGGAATTAATGCCAACACTAATTATCAACCTAACAATCTCCCCCTTTGGCAAATTCCATGTCAAAACCCCTAAACAAACACTAAAACAATTACAAAGAAAATTTGGTCACAATGAGTACAATGAGTTACACATATAGACACAAATTATAAATCAAGTCTTGAACTTCATCTTGGTCTTCTCTTGATATCACCTAAAAAAAAACTTGAAAGCACAAGAATATCCAAGAGACACCAAGTATGGCAATATTCAAGTATCCAATCATAGGCAAGAAAATAATAGCATATAAGTTCAAATGGATCAAGTATGCTCCCCCTTAATACATACTATCCATCAAAATATTCTAAGCCAAGATTCAACAAAAAAATATTACATGCCATATAGTTCAAGCTAGATACCAAATATACAAAAACAACTAACATAAGGCTAAGTAAGCTAGATATCTCCCATGTGTTTCTCATATTTCTCCCCCTTTTTGACATGATATGAAGCCAAAGGGAAAGAGTAAGAAATTATACCTCATGAAGCTTTCTAGCCACTTGTGCCACCAAGGAAAGAAGAACGGTGTGCGGATCTCACATATTGCCTTGTTGGAGTTGATTTTCCTTCCAACTCTTTGATCCTCTCATCTTGAGCAACAAGCTTTGCACTAAGGTCTTCAATCTTCCTTTGTGACGCCTCAATCAACCTATGAGATTCTTCAACCTCTTTCCTCAATTTTAAAGCCCAACTAGGAAGAGCGGGTGAGTAAGGGACATGGTTAGAATCAAGAGAATCACCAAAAAGCCTAAGTACATTATTAGACTTTCCCTTGTCCTTGTATGACATGGTTGCCAAACGTTTCTCACACAACTTCTCTAAGGGAGGAAGCATAACATCACCATCAAGATTCCTCACACCTTTAGCTAAGCACAATTGAGTTATAAACCCCGGAAAAGCCAATTTCTTGTCCAAACGACTAGTACAAGCCGCACTTTGAATTTGCTCCACAAGCAATTCACCAAGGTTTATAGGTTGGTTAGTAACCAAGGCATACACAATCTTAATCTTGTCTCTATTGAGCTCCGAAGCATTAGTAGAAACAATAAGATTGGAGCATACAAATAAATGCCAAAATGCACTAATTTTTGTTAGCTCACCTTGCCTAATAAAAGCACGTTTCCCCCACACAAAATCATCATCATCACAAAGAGTCTTACCCATTAAATCAAGGTTTTCCAAGACATCAATATCAAGGAAATCCGATTCAATGTCATCGGACAAGTTAAGAAATTCATTAACCTTCCTAGGGCAAACTCTAAAGACAACTTTCCTTATGCTAAGAGTAGCACTAGTCACAGTAGAACCGGATTTGTAAGCATTATAAAATTCTCTAACAATGGTCTCATTAGATACTCCTAACATGTTGACCCATGAAATCCAATTCCTACTCTTAAGCACATCATAAACATATGATCCAATACAAGAGTCCAAGTCAATACCTCTTTCTTGAATTATCTTTTTGCACCCAAAAATTCCCAATTCATCAACTTTGTTACCTTTGGAAATTTTGGACGAAATTGTAGGTTTCGACTTGGCAATGGGAGATGAAGAAGTATTTCCACCAACCTTCTTTGCTTTACCCATTATCTTGCAACACAAAACCAAACTAAAAACAAAGTGAGAGGAAACAAAGAAACAAATAAGAAACCAATAAACATATATAAAGGCAAAACACTATATTTAATAAATCACCATGCAAGTAAGAATTTATCATAGCATCTTCATGATTTATCAAAAATAAGAATAATGCCAACAATTAACAACCTTGAAGAACATGTGAACATGTCATAAAAGAGAACAAGAATTTAGCATATTATGCTCCCCCTTGACAAGTGCCTCATCTAAAATCAAGATAGACAAATGTTCACAAAAATCACCACACAATCACATCACAAGCAATCTTTATTAGATTTGCAAATAAGCTTCACATATCTAAGAGAGTTACATCAAGATTTTCAATCACTCTCATATGTCATCAAAAATTGCTAAAGTATCACAAATACTCATTAAGCAAAAGTGAGTGTGTGAAGATTTGCTTCAAGTATATGAAAAGAAGTAGTTTGATAATCAAGCATGCACACAATTTCAACATCTATTCATCTTAGGCCTTTCCATAAAAAGGTCAAACCGGTTATCATCCGAAATTTTGCTTATAAAGAGAATAGATTTCAACATGTGAGCGTGTGTGTGCATGTGGCTCGTCAACCCATTTCTATTTGTCAACCCGAGCTCATTTGATTATTCAACTATACTCCAAAAGCCTTTTATTTATTATTTTTTTTTATTTATTTTTTTTTATTAAGGCTTGAATCAAAGATTTTTTTTTTTTTTTTATGATTCAATTCAACACTTCTTTGATTTTTCTAACATAAACATATACACCTCATGGCGGCTTTCACTCATCACAATGATGTAGCCCTTTCCAACATTGGGTGGCTTCACAACCAAGGTGTGTAGCCCTTTCCATGAGGGTGCTCGTTGAGTTCTATGTTGCCGAAGCAAATGGATACCAACCATTGGTCATTTTTAAATGTACTAGTCCTTAGGACTTCAAGGTGTATCCAAAGCGAACATCAATCAAGCTCAACATACTTAACAAAACATACAAGAGAAGCAAAGTGCATTTTTTTGAAACCAATTTCAAGGCTTAAAAGCACATGATCTAAAAGCAAGTAAAGAGACTTACTTAAGATCTCTACTTCTCAAGAGAGTAGCTATCAAAGAATATGAAGCTCACATTATTCAAAAATTAGCCACTCAACAATCATACAAATAACAACACGCTTCATGAAATAAGATCAATGTGAACACTTATCACCTAAAGATCTTAAACTAGCAAATGTCAAAGAGTACCATATAAACACTATATTAGTTCTCAATTATGACATGCTTCATGAAAGTGATACAAACAATGAGTTGATAGATGAAAAATCAAGTAAGCAAGCAATATGATATAGAGATACCTTCGCAAGCTATTTTCATCAAATACAAAGCCTTCACCCTTTTTATGAGTCCTCTTGGCTTGTGAGTCCTCATGACTACAAGTTATAGGTGTGTCGATTCCAAGAGACTAAAGGCAATGTAATCCAACTCAAACAAACAAAAAAAATTGACTTTCTCTAAAAGCCATAACAATAATGTTATCATATAGATTCCAAAAAAAACTTCTCAAAAGTTAACCAACAAATTTTGACTATCAAAACAAACAAAGTGAGATAGCTAAGTTCATGTCAAATTGTAAAGATACAAAGCAAAAAGCTAAGCCTCTTATCAACGACACTAATCTTAAAGCTAACTCACATGTGCAACTTACACTAATGGTAAGAGCACTCACCCTTGACAAATTTTGTCTTGGGTGGACAACCATAAACATCATCAAGATTCTCTTTGACCACAATGTTGAACCTAGAGTAAAGTTCTTCCACAACTTGATTCACAATAATATCATTAATACTCTTCTTCTCAACATTGTTAGCAACACATTCATGGTCAAACTTTGTAGGATATGCATTCTTCACCTTCCGGATATTCTTAGCATGCTTTGACAAATTATCATGCTTTCCATATTCAAAAGCTTTAGCATGCATAGAATTAGGTCCAATCGCTCTATTCCTAGATGCATTTTCTAAGTTGCAATATTCAATGAATTTATAGCACTTGGGCTTGATATGGCCTAAGGTATTGCAAAAATGACATATGGGAACAAAAGGAGAGATTTTACCTTCCGGTGGTGGTGGAGGACAAGTGGGAGTTTCAAGGGGTACCTTATTCTTCAATTTGTTCTTCTTCTTGGAACGTCTCTTCTTAGGAGCTTTCTCTTCAATGATAGCTTCACTAGTAGGAAGTGATGCTTCTATGAGCTTCTCTTCAACCACCGCTATACTTGAGCTCTCTAAGTTCATATTAGAGATGATCCTATCCTTTTCAAGCAAAATACCCTCAACTTCGCAAAGCTTCTTTTCAATAGCATTCTTTTCACGCAAAAGCCTACGAGTTGTAGCAACAAACTCATCCACTTGAATCTTGATCAAGTCTTCCTTCTCATCAATCTCACTCAAGGCTAATTTCAACTTCTCCTCAAGAAACTTCACCTTAGCCAAAAGATCAATGTAGGATGGATTATCATTTGAACACTCTTGATGACTTTGATCAATCTCCTTATCCAATGAATCTTGATTAACATCCTCTAGAGTAGAGTGAGAAGCCATGAATGCAACAAAGTTGCTCACTAGCTCTTCTTCACTAGAAGACTCATCACTTGAGCTCTCCTCATCACTAGAGGCATCATCTTCACTCCATGTAGCCGCCATAGCCTTTCCCTTCTTGTCCCTCTTAGAATCACCACTAGGACAATCCGAAGCATAATGTCCAAGCTTCTTGCACTTAAAGCATTGAACCTTCCTATTGCTCTTAGCATGACCACTCCTCTCATGAGGTGGAGTAAAGGACTTCTTGACTTCCTTGTCCCTTGAGTACTTGCCACTTGACTTGGCACCTTTCCTCATGAACTTCCTAAACTTCCTAACCAATAACGCCATTTCCTCATCATCATCGCTACTACTAGCTTCCTTGACAACCTTGAGAGCTAAACCCTTGTTCTTAGCCTTTGGTTTCATGCACGCCTCAAAAGTTTGAAGAGATCCTAGCAACTCATCTAAGCTCATGACGTCAACGTCCTTGCTCTCTTCAATGGCGGTAACCTTGGCTTTGAACCTCTTTGGAAGAGATCTAAGAATCTTCCAATTTAGCCTCTCACCGGAGATAGGAGTACCAAGAGCTTGGCATTGGTTGGCGATGTCTAGAAGCTTATCTTGGAAGTCAATAAACTTGTCTTCCTCACCCATTTGCAAAACCTCAAATTGGGAAGTGAGCAATTGAAGACGAGACTTCTTCACCGCTTTAGTCCCCTCATTGGTGACTTGGAGAGCCTCCCATGCCTCCTTAGCGGTTTCTAGGTTTTGAATGTAGGAGAATTGCCTACTATCAACACCTCCAAAAATAGCATTCACCGCTCGATGATGCCATTTTGCTAACTCAAACTCATTAGTAGACCACTCACTCCTAGGCTTGGAAACGGTCACTCCATCCACAATCTTGTTAGGAGCAAGGTAACCTTCTTCAACGGTCATCCAAGCTCTCTCATCAATAGATCGGATGTAAGCCTTCATCCTCAATTTCCAAAACCCGTAGTTGTGACCCTTGAGAAGAGGAGGCCTAGAATTCGAAGCCCCTTCGGTCATCACATCATCTTGGAAAACCATTCTAGCAAATACCTAAGCAATCCACTCGTAAGTGTAAACCGGATCTCGCCGAGTGCCGTCCGACGACCCGCTCTGATACCAATTGAATGTACACAAACGAAGTTAAATTGCTTAAAGCATACCTAGAGGGGGGGTGAATAGGTTTTTACACCTTTTTTCAAACCCTTGAACAAACATCCGTTTGTCCCTCAAGGTAGCCTTACACACAACACAATAAGCCAAGGTAGACATACATAGACAATACAATGATACAATCATAAGAGAAATGTCTAAGTATATCAACAAGTCATGTGAGGTAAAACATCAAATAAACATAACAACAAAATAAACTTGTATTTCATAAGATGTTCAATGTGTTACAAGAGTGAGCAAAATGTCACTAAACAAATATTACAATATTCAAAAGAATCAAAGATACAAATTTATCTATAGAATGAATATACTAATCACACTATACAAAGACTTGATTCAAAATACATCACAAGTCAATATTATGAATCAAGACAATAAAATATACAATTAAAATATAAGAGAAGAGATAGAAAGAATTAACACAAGGGATTTTTTAACGTGGTAAAACCTCCAAGGAGGAAACATCCACGGGTTGAATTACAACCATTGGGTACTATATTATTGGAAAGTAAGCATAGAACATTCACAAAGTGACCAATCTTTAGCTCACCCAACCTAGTGAAGTCTAAGCCTACCCAACCCTATTGGAAAGTATGAAATCCCTCAATGATGCGGAACCACCATATATTGGACAACACACTCAACCAACATCGATGGTAGATTAGAAATTCCTCAAGAGTGCATACACATCCCGTGTACCCCGCTCTATCGGAGTCTATGTCTAACCATACGCCTAGGCCTACCAATATGTTAGCCAACTCCCTATCCAAGGCACTCTTGCCTCTAGGGAGCCTCCCATGCATGACTATCCGAGTCCTCCCGACTCTAGCCATGACTTCTTGCTTACCTATCCGAGTCATCTCGACTCTAGGCAAGACTTCTTGCTTGGCTATCCGAGTCATCCCGACTCTAACCAAGACTTCATGCCTTTTACAAGGACTTCATAGTGTGATCATGTGAATGCAAATGATGCAAACATTCATTTCAACATAGAACATGTGATCAATACATTCTATGGCACAAATAGACCTAAACATGTGAAAGCACAATAAATCAAGTCTAGATGCAAAAATCCATGAATAGAAACCTAAGCATGTGAAACACCTAACACATATACTCAAAGTCTCATTCACACATATAACACTTGAATCACAAAATGTTCATTAAGTCCTAATTCAAGATGCTATCAATATACAATCAAAGTCTAGATATATGAGATTAAAATCAATCAATATACTAGACAAAAATATAGAGCAAGGTTTTGAGATTTACATCAATCAAAACCTATATTCTCTAAATCACAAACAAATACACAAATCCTTGATTTCTTCAATCAAAGGACCAAATCAAATCTCAAAGTCATTTTAACACAAAATTAATTCAATTAAGTATCAAACAACCTAAGATGCCATTCTAATCACAATACAACTCACAAACAAATGTAAAACCTAGAATCATAAAATCTAGTCAACATAAGTCCACAAATTGAGTTTCAATTGGAATGATAATCAAGCTACCTTTTCAAATAGCTTTCATAAAACAATAACATATATATAGAAGAAGAAACCCCAAGCAAATGGAAGGTGAAATAACAAGAAATCCCAAAGTTGAGACTCAAACCTCAAGTTCTGCAGCTGGTACGAATTTCAGTGTCCAACCACTTGAAATCACGATCAATCAGCCACCAAATCACTTGGAGATGTTAGAGGACTCAAATACGAACACTCTCCAACTTGAATCACTCAAATCCGACTCCGGATGAGGAAGATATGGTGTTTTGAAGTTTGGAAAAATTGGAGAGAAGTGTATACGGGAATTCTGAAATTTTTCTTGGGAATTTGAAAATGAGAGAGAGAGAGGGAAGAAATAGGAGGAGAGAGAGAGGTCTTATTGACCAATCATGTGGTGCCACGTCACCCCCAGGCCGTGGGGGGCGCGTGGCCCACACGGGAGCAGAAGGGGCTCCAGGCCGTGGGGCCCACGGCCCCACGGCCTCAACCACGGCCAGCCCATGTGGCCCACGGCCTGGGCTGTCCTCTCCCGCGCACTCTCGGTTCGTCGGCCCGTATCTCGAGCGTCCGAACTCCGAATTCGAATCCGTTTTCGGATTACGAACCGTGACTCTCTCACACACAAAAACGACTATACAACTTTGAAAAACGGTTGAGAAATCATCTCGGAAATCATCGATGAAGTCAACACAACGTAAGAGAACGTAAAGTGGCATAGTCAACACGTTTGGACTCGAAACCTTATGAATGAGTAACCGAAACGACCGGAACTCAATAAGGCATTGAATAAGAACATGTTCAAGTCCTAAACACAAAATACGGAAACATATAAACACAAATACACACACATATGCTAGTTTCCGGACATAGTCCTAGAAAATGCAAAACACAAAGTTTATTAACTAAAAGTGAATGCATGAGCATATTTTGCCAAGTGTGTGAAAGTGAAATGTAAATGAAATAAAATCATGAAGGGACACACAAAAATGATATGTGTGGGTGTGTGCCTAGCCTTGTAAGAGATAAGAGGTCATGTATACCTTTGTAGACCGATAATGTCCGAAACTCTTAAAAGCCGGCAACTTGAACGAATAATGGTTGAGACGTCCTTCGTCTTTGAAATCCTTCATTTTCTAACCACTAAACATTACAAGTAAAACACGTTTTGATATGGAATTAATGCCAACACTAATTATCAACCTAACAATCTCCCCCTTTGGCAAATTCCATGTCAAAACCCCTAAACAAACACTAAAACAATTACAAAGAAAATTTGGTCACAATGAGTACAATGAGTTACACATATAGACACAAATTATAAATCAAGTCTTGAACTTCATCTTGGTCTTCTCTTGATATCACCTAAAAAAAACTTGAAAGCACAAGAATATCCAAGAGACACCAAGTATGGCAATATTCAAGTATCCAATCATAGGCAAGAAAATAATAGCATATAAGTTCAAATGGATCAAGTATGCTCCCCCTTAATACATACTATCCATCAAAATATTCTAAGCCAAGATTCAACAAAAAAATATTACATGCCATATAGTTCAAGCTAGATACCAAATATACAAAAACAACTAACATAAGGCTAAGTAAGCTAGATATCTCCCATGTGTTTCTCATATTTCTCCCCCTTTTTGACATGATATGAAGCCAAAGGGAAAGAGTAAGAAATTATACCTCATGAAGCTTTCTAGCCACTTGTGCCACCAAGGAAAGAAGAACGGTGTGCGGATCTCACATATTGCCTTGTTGGAGTTGATTTTCCTTCCAACTCTTTGATCCTCTCATCTTGAGCAACAAGCTTTGCACTAAGGTCTTCAATCTTCCTTTGTGACGCCTCAATCAACCTATGAGATTCTTCAACCTCTTTCCTCAATTTTAAAGCCCAACTAGGAAGAGCGGGTGAGTAAGGGACATGGTTAGAATCAAGAGAATCACCAAAAAGCCTAAGTACATTATTAGACTTTCCCTTGTCCTTGTATGACATGGTTGCCAAACGTTTCTCACACAACTTCTCTAAGGGAGGAAGCATAACATCACCATCAAGATTCCTCACACCTTTAGCTAAGCACAATTGAGTTATAAACCCCGGAAAAGCCAATTTCTTGTCCAAACGACTAGTACAAGCCGCACTTTGAATTTGCTCCACAAGCAATTCACCAAGGTTTATAGGTTGGTTAGTAACCAAGGCATACACAATCTTAATCTTGTCTCTATTGAGCTCCGAAGCATTAGTAGAAACAATAAGATTGGAGCATACAAATAAATGCCAAAATGCACTAATTTTTGTTAGCTCACCTTGCCTAATAAAAGCACGTTTCCCCCACACAAAATCATCATCATCACAAAGAGTCTTACCCATTAAATCAAGGTTTTCCAAGACATCAATATCAAGGAAATCCGATTCAATGTCATCGGACAAGTTAAGAAATTCATTAACCTTCCTAGGGCAAACTCTAAAGACAACTTTCCTTATGCTAAGAGTAGCACTAGTCACAGTAGAACCGGATTTGTAAGCATTATAAAATTCTCTAACAATGGTCTCATTAGATACTCCTAACATGTTGACCCATGAAATCCAATTCCTACTCTTAAGCACATCATAAACATATGATCCAATACAAGAGTCCAAGTCAATACCTCTTTCTTGAATTATCTTTTTGCACCCAAAAATTCCCAATTCATCAACTTTGTTACCTTTGGAAATTTTGGACGAAATTGTAGGTTTCGACTTGGCAATGGGAGATGAAGAAGTATTTCCACCAACCTTCTTTGCTTTACCCATTATCTTGCAACACAAAACCAAACTAAAAACAAAGTGAGAGGAAACAAAGAAACAAATAAGAAACCAATAAACATATATAAAGGCAAAACACTATATTTAATAAATCACCATGCAAGTAAGAATTTATCATAGCATCTTCATGATTTATCAAAAATAAGAATAATGCCAACAATTAACAACCTTGAAGAACATGTGAACATGTCATAAAAGAGAACAAGAATTTAGCATATTATGCTCCCCCTTGACAAGTGCCTCATCTAAAATCAAGATAGACAAATGTTCACAAAAATCACCACACAATCACATCACAAGCAATCTTTATTAGATTTGCAAATAAGCTTCACATATCTAAGAGAGTTACATCAAGATTTTCAATCACTCTCATATGTCATCAAAAATTGCTAAAGTATCACAAATACTCATTAAGCAAAAGTGAGTGTGTGAAGATTTGCTTCAAGTATATGAAAAGAAGTAGTTTGATAATCAAGCATGCACACAATTTCAACATCTATTCATCTTAGGCCTTTCCATAAAAAGGTCAAACCGGTTATCATCCGAAATTTTGCTTATAAAGAGA
Source organism: Acer saccharum (assembly GCA_030490815.1). Taxonomy (NCBI): domain Eukaryota; kingdom Viridiplantae; phylum Streptophyta; class Magnoliopsida; order Sapindales; family Sapindaceae; genus Acer; species Acer saccharum. Next base: position 28,786,903 of record CM059866.1, read on the forward strand.
ATAGATTTCAACATGTGAGCGTGTGTGTGCATGTGGCTCGTCAACCCATTTCTATTTGTCAACCCGAGCTCATTTGATTATTCAACTATACTCCAAAAGCCTTTTATTTATTATTTTTTTTTATTTATTTTTTTTTATTAAGGCTTGAATCAAAGATTTTTTTTTTTTTTTATGATTCAATTCAACACTTCTTTGATTTTTCTAACATAAACATATACACCTCATGGCGGCTTTCACTCATCACAATGATGTAGCCCTTTCCAACATTGGGTGGCTTCACAACCAAGGTGTGTAGCCCTTTCCATGAGGGTGCTCGTTGAGTTCTATGTTGCCGAAGCAAATGGATACCAACCATTGGTCATTTTTAAATGTACTAGTCCTTAGGACTTCAAGGTGTATCCAAAGCGAACATCAATCAAGCTCAACATACTTAACAAAACATACAAGAGAAGCAAAGTGCATTTTTTTGAAACCAATTTCAAGGCTTAAAAGCACATGATCTAAAAGCAAGTAAAGAGACTTACTTAAGATCTCTACTTCTCAAGAGAGTAGCTATCAAAGAATATGAAGCTCACATTATTCAAAAATTAGCCACTCAACAATCATACAAATAACAACACGCTTCATGAAATAAGATCAATGTGAACACTTATCACCTAAAGATCTTAAACTAGCAAATGTCAAAGAGTACCATATAAACACTATATTAGTTCTCAATTATGACATGCTTCATGAAAGTGATACAAACAATGAGTTGATAGATGAAAAATCAAGTAAGCAAGCAATATGATATAGAGATACCTTCGCAAGCTATTTTCATCAAATACAAAGCCTTCACCCTTTTTATGAGTCCTCTTGGCTTGTGAGTCCTCATGACTACAAGTTATAGGTGTGTCGATTCCAAGAGACTAAAGGCAATGTAATCCAACTCAAACAAACAAAAAAAAATTGACTTTCTCTAAAAGCCATAACAATAATGTTATCATATAGATTCCAAAAAAAACTTCTCAAAAGTTAACCAACAAATTTTGACTATCAAAACAAACAAAGTGAGATAGCTAAGTTCATGTCAAATTGTAAAGATACAAAGCAAAAAGCTAAGCCTCTTATCAACGACACTAATCTTAAAGCTAACTCACATGTGCAACTTACACTAATGGTAAGAGCACTCACCCTTGACAAATTTTGTCTTGGGTGGACAACCATAAACATCATCAAGATTCTCTTTGACCACAATGTTGAACCTAGAGTAAAGTTCTTCCACAACTTGATTCACAATAATATCATTAATACTCTTCTTCTCAACATTGTTAGCAACACATTCATGGTCAAACTTTGTAGGATATGCATTCTTCACCTTCCGGATATTCTTAGCATGCTTTGACAAATTATCATGCTTTCCATATTCAAAAGCTTTAGCATGCATAGAATTAGGTCCAATCGCTCTATTCCTAGATGCATTTTCTAAGTTGCAATATTCAATGAATTTATAGCACTTGGGCTTGATATGGCCTAAGGTATTGCAAAAATGACATATGGGAACAAAAGGAGAGATTTTACCTTCCGGTGGTGGTGGAGGACAAGTGGGAGTTTCAAGGGGTACCTTATTCTTCAATTTGTTCTTCTTCTTGGAACGTCTCTTCTTAGGAGCTTTCTCTTCAATGATAGCTTCACTAGTAGGAAGTGATGCTTCTATGAGCTTCTCTTCAACCACCGCTATACTTGAGCTCTCTAAGTTCATATTAGAGATGATCCTATCCTTTTCAAGCAAAATACCCTCAACTTCGCAAAGCTTCTTTTCAATAGCATTCTTTTCACGCAAAAGCCTACGAGTTGTAGCAACAAACTCATCCACTTGAATCTTGATCAAGTCTTCCTTCTCATCAATCTCACTCAAGGCTAATTTCAACTTCTCCTCAAGAAACTTCACCTTAGCCAAAAGATCAATGTAGGATGGATTATCATTTGAACACTCTTGATGACTTTGATCAATCTCCTTATCCAATGAATCTTGATTAACATCCTCTAGAGTAGAGTGAGAAGCCATGAATGCAACAAAGTTGCTCACTAGCTCTTCTTCACTAGAAGACTCATCACTTGAGCTCTCCTCATCACTAGAGGCATCATCTTCACTCCATGTAGCCGCCATAGCCTTTCCCTTCTTGTCCCTCTTAGAATCACCACTAGGACAATCCGAAGCATAATGTCCAAGCTTCTTGCACTTAAAGCATTGAACCTTCCTATTGCTCTTAGCATGACCACTCCTCTCATGAGGTGGAGTAAAGGACTTCTTGACTTCCTTGTCCCTTGAGTACTTGCCACTTGACTTGGCACCTTTCCTCATGAACTTCCTAAACTTCCTAACCAATAACGCCATTTCCTCATCATCATCGCTACTACTAGCTTCCTTGACAACCTTGAGAGCTAAACCCTTGTTCTTAGCCTTTGGTTTCATGCACGCCTCAAAAGTTTGAAGAGATCCTAGCAACTCATCTAAGCTCATGACGTCAACGTCCTTGCTCTCTTCAATGGCGGTAACCTTGGCTTTGAACCTCTTTGGAAGAGATCTAAGAATCTTCCAATTTAGCCTCTCACCGGAGATAGGAGTACCAAGAGCTTGGCATTGGTTGGCGATGTCTAGAAGCTTATCTTGGAAGTCAATAAACTTGTCTTCCTCACCCATTTGCAAAACCTCAAATTGGGAAGTGAGCAATTGAAGACGAGACTTCTTCACCGCTTTAGTCCCCTCATTGGTGACTTGGAGAGCCTCCCATGCCTCCTTAGCGGTTTCTAGGTTTTGAATGTAGGAGAATTGCCTACTATCAACACCTCCAAAAATAGCATTCACCGCTCGATGATGCCATTTTGCTAACTCAAACTCATTAGTAGACCACTCACTCCTAGGCTTGGAAACGGTCACTCCATCCACAATCTTGTTAGGAGCAAGGTAACCTTCTTCAACGGTCATCCAAGCTCTCTCATCAATAGATCGGATGTAAGCCTTCATCCTCAATTTCCAAAACCCGTAGTTGTGACCCTTGAGAAGAGGAGGCCTAGAATTCGAAGCCCCTTCGGTCATCACATCATCTTGGAAAACCATTCTAGCAAATACCTAAGCAATCCACTCGTAAGTGTAAACCGGATCTCGCCGAGTGCCGTCCGACGACCCGCTCTGATACCAATTGAATGTACACAAACGAAGTTAAATTGCTTAAAGCATACCTAGAGGGGGGGTGAATAGGTTTTTACACCTTTTTTCAAACCCTTGAACAAACATCCGTTTGTCCCTCAAGGTAGCCTTACACACAACACAATAAGCCAAGGTAGACATACATAGACAATACAATGATACAATCATAAGAGAAATGTCTAAGTATATCAACAAGTCATGTGAGGTAAAACATCAAATAAACATAACAACAAAATAAACTTGTATTTCATAAGATGTTCAATGTGTTACAAGAGTGAGCAAAATGTCACTAAACAAATATTACAATATTCAAAAGAATCAAAGATACAAATTTATCTATAGAATGAATATACTAATCACACTATACAAAGACTTGATTCAAAATACATCACAAGTCAATATTATGAATCAAGACAATAAAATATACAATTAAAATATAAGAGAAGAGATAGAAAGAATTAACACAAGGGATTTTTTAACGTGGTAAAACCTCCAAGGAGGAAACATCCACGGGTTGAATTACAACCATTGGGTACTATATTATTGGAAAGTAAGCATAGAACATTCACAAAGTGACCAATCTTTAGCTCACCCAACCTAGTGAAGTCTAAGCCTACCCAACCCTATTGGAAAGTATGAAATCCCTCAATGATGCGGAACCACCATATATTGGACAACACACTCAACCAACATCGATGGTAGATTAGAAATTCCTCAAGAGTGCATACACATCCCGTGTACCCCGCTCTATCGGAGTCTATGTCTAACCATACGCCTAGGCCTACCAATATGTTAGCCAACTCCCTATCCAAGGCACTCTTGCCTCTAGGGAGCCTCCCATGCATGACTATCCGAGTCCTCCCGACTCTAGCCATGACTTCTTGCTTACCTATCCGAGTCATCCCGACTCTAGGCAAGACTTCTTGCTTGGCTATCCGAGTCATCCCGACTCTAACCAAGACTTCATGCCTTTTACAAGGACTTCATAGTGTGATCATGTGAATGCAAATGATGCAAACATTCATTTCAACATAGAACATGTGATCAATACATTCTATGGCACAAATAGACCTAAACATGTGAAAGCACAATAAATCAAGTCTAGATGCAAAAATCCATGAATAGAAACCTAAGCATGTGAAACACCTAACACATATACTCAAAGTCTCATTCACACATATAACACTTGAATCACAAAATGTTCATTAAGTCCTAATTCAAGATGCTATCAATATACAATCAAAGTCTAGATATATGAGATTAAAATCAATCAATATACTAGACAAAAATATAGAGCAAGGTTTTGAGATTTACATCAATCAAAACCTATATTCTCTAAATCACAAACAAATACACAAATCCTTGATTTCTTCAATCAAAGGACCAAATCAAATCTCAAAGTCATTTTAACACAAAATTAATTCAATTAAGTATCAAACAACCTAAGATGCCATTCTAATCACAATACAACTCACAAACAAATGTAAAAACCTAGAATCATAAAATCTAGTCAACATAAGTCCACAAATTGAGTTTCAATTGGAATGATAATCAAGCTACCTTTTCAAATAGCTTTCATAAAACAATAACATATATATAGAAGAAGAAACCCCAAGCAAATGGAAGGTGAAATAACAAGAAATCCCAAAGTTGAGACTCAAACCTCAAGTTCTGCAGCTGGTACGAATTTCAGTGTCCAACCACTTGAAATCACGATCAATCAGCCACCAAATCACTTGGAGATGTTAGAGGACTCAAATACGAACACTCTCCAACTTGAATCACTCAAATCCGACTCCGGATGAGGAAGATATGGTGTTTTGAAGTTTGGAAAAATTGGAGAGAAGTGTATACGGGAATTCTGAAATTTTTCTTGGGAATTTGAAAATGAGAGAGAGAGAGGGAAGAAATAGGAGGAGAGAGAGAGGTCTTATTGACCAATCATGTGGTGCCACGTCACCCCCAGGCCGTGGGGGGCGCGTGGCCCACACGGGAGCAGAAGGGGCTCCAGGCCGTGGGGCCCACGGCCCCACGGCCTCAACCACGGCCAGCCCATGTGGCCCACGGCCTGGGCTGTCCTCTCCCGCGCACTCTCGGTTCGTCGGCCCGTATCTCGAGCGTCCGAACTCCGAATTCGAATCCGTTTTCGGATTACGAACCGTGACTCTCTCACACACAAAAACGACTATACAACTTTGAAAAACGGTTGAGAAATCATCTCGGAAATCATCGATGAAGTCAACACAACGTAAGAGAACGTAAAGTGGCATAGTCAACACGTTTGGACTCGAAACCTTATGAATGAGTAACCGAAACGACCGGAACTCAATAAGGCATTGAATAAGAACATGTTCAAGTCCTAAACACAAAATACGGAAACATATAAACACAAATACACACACATATGCTAGTTTCCGGACATAGTCCTAGAAAATGCAAAACACAAAGTTTATTAACTAAAAGTGAATGCATGAGCATATTTTGCCAAGTGTGTGAAAGTGAAATGTAAATGAAATAAAATCATGAAGGGACACACAAAAATGATATGTGTGGGTGTGTGCCTAGCCTTGTAAGAGATAAGAGGTCATGTATACCTTTGTAGACCGATAATGTCCGAAACTCTTAAAAGCCGGCAACTTGAACGAATAATGGTTGAGACGTCCTTCGTCTTTGAAATCCTTCATTTTCTAACCACTAAACATTACAAGTAAAACACGTTTTGATATGGAATTAATGCCAACACTAATTATCAACCTAACAACTTGGCCACATGAACTTTAGGGATTTAAGAACCCTTGGAAAGTTCAATTGTGTGCGTGGCCTCCCTAAGCTTGGGAAGAAAGCCAATGGTATTTGTGGACCTTGCCAACAAGGAAAACAAACCAAAAGCATGCACAAAAAGGGCAAGTATCTCTCCACCAAGGAGCCCCTAGAGCTTCTCCACATGGATCTCATGGGTCCTATGCAAACCGAGAGTCTAGGTGGAAAGTGATACATTTTTGTTTGTGTTGATGATTTCTCTAGATTTACATGGACATATTTTCTTAGAGAAAAATCTGAAACTTTTGATAAGTTAAAATGCTTTGTACTAAATTACAAAATGAAATGAATTCTAACATTAGAAACATTAAACGGATTAGAAATGACCATGGGAGGGAGTTTGAGAATGCCTCTTTTGAAAGCTATTGTGATAGCTTAGGCATCTCCCATGAGTTTTCGGCTCCTAGGACACCTCAACAAAATGGAGTTGTTGAGAGGAAGAATAGGGTCCTCCAAGAGATGGCCCGAGTGATGTTGCTTAGCAACAATGTCCTTAGGAACCTATGGGCCGAAGCCGTCAATACGGCTTGCTATATAGGGAATAGAGTTTTCCTAAGGCCCGGATCTAGAAACACCTCCTATGAGCTACGGAAGGGTAGGAAGCCAAATGTTAGCTACTTCCACACATTTGGAAGCAAATGCTACATTTTAAATGACCGTGATCAACTTGGCAAGTTTGATGCTAAGAGTGATGAAGGTATCTTTATTGGCTACGCCTTGAATAGTAGAGCCTATAGAGTTTTCAACTTGAAGACTCGAACCGACATGGAATCATCAAATGTGGTCATTGATGATATAAGGCTTAAGTCTAATGACCATGGGGAGAAGGATATTTTAGAGGATGACTCTCCTTTGGAGAGGGTTGTGGTGACTCCCAATGTTGGGACGTCCAATGACAATAATGAGGTCACACAACCTAGTACTAGAGTCCCTCTCTTAGACTCTAATGAACCCGCTCCATGGGTTAGAAGACTCCATAACAAAGAGGATGTTATTGGAGATGTGAATGAGGGTATTAGGACTAGGCGTCAAATAGCTAATCTCATTAGATTTACATGCTACACCTCTCAAATAGAACCCAAAAAGGTTGATGAAGCCTTGAATGATGAATTTTGGGTTCTTGCCATGCAAGAAGAGCTAAACCAATTCGAAAGGAATGAGGTTTGGACTCTAGTTCCTAGGCCTAAAAGCTCTCATGTGATAGGAACTAAGTGGATTTTTAGGAATAAATCCGATGAGAAGGGCAACATAGTGCGGAACAAGGCTAGACTTGTAGCACAAGGGTACTCTCAAATTGAGGGTATCGACTTTGAGGAGACTTTTGCTCTCGTTGCCCGCTTAGAGTCCATTAGGCTCTCTTGTCCATTTCTTGTGTGCACAAGTTCAAATTGCACCAAATGGACGTCAAGAGTGCCTTCCTCAATGGCTTCTTGTAAGAGGAAGTGTTTGTTGAACAACCCAAGGGGTTTGTGGATGCTCACCACCCCAACCATGTCTATCACCTCAAGAAGGCACTATATGGGTTGAAACAAGCACCGAGGGCTTGGTATGAGCACCTCACTCAATTTCTTGTTGACAATAACTACACAAGAGGTAGTGTTGACAAGACGCTATTCATCAAGAGAGACAATGATGAGCTTTTCATAGCTCAAATATATGTTGATGATATAGTTTTTGGCTCCACCAACAACACCAAGGTCCAACAATTTGTTGATGTCATGTCTCATGAATTTGAGATGAGTCTTGTTGGTGAGCTTAGTTACTTCCTAGGTTTGCAAATTAGGCAAATGAATGATGGGATTTTCATAACCCAAGCCAAATATGCTAAGAACCTAGTGAAGAAGTTTGGTTTAGAGAAAGCCAAACATTGTGATACACCCATGAGTACAACTTTGAAGCTAAGCAAGGATGCTAGTGGTAAAAGTGTGGAACAAACGTTATATCGTGGCATGATAAGAAGCTTGCTTTATTTGACCGCAAGTAGGCCCGATATCTCCTTTAGTGTGGGTGTGTGTGCTAGGTACCAAGCGGATCCTAAGGAGTCCCACCTCTCTTCCGTAAAGAGGATCATTCGCTATGTGAATGGGACTTCTAATTATGGGATTTGGTACTCTTTTGACACTAATGCTAGTCTTGTAAGCTTTAGTGATGCGGATTGGGCAGGAAATTGTGATGATAGGAAGAGCACATCGGGCGGTTGCTTCTTTCTAGGCAACAACTTGGTGTCTTGGTTTTGCAATAAGCAAAACTCGATTTCCTTGTCCATGGCCGAGGCCGAATACATAGCCGCGGGGAGTGGATGCACACAACTCCTATGGATGAAGCAAATGCTAGTAGACTACGGATTCAACCAAGGTACTCTCACTCTCTTTTGTGATAACATGAGTTCTATTAATATTTCCAAGAATCCGGTCCAACATTCTAGAACTAAGTATATTGACATCCGCCATCACTTCATTAGAGAGCTTGTTGAAAATAAATGCATAGTACTTGAATATGAAACTAAATATAACACGGTGTGTATAAAACTATCTAGAGGGGGGGTGAATAGATTTTACGCTTTTTACCCAATTTTTCGTGTTAGTCAAAATTACGAAAATGCCCTCAAGATAATATAAACAAGCAAGTGTAATATGGTGCGGAAATTAAAACAACACTTGATTTTTACGTGGAAACCCTCACGGGAAAAACCACGGGCTATGTAAGTAAGCCACACTCGAACCTCAAATCCACTAAATGTGCAAACGATTACAACCTAATCCCGGAAGTAATCACACACCTACCTAATCCCGGTATGAGTGAACCTAGTCCAATTTTGCTTGCGATCTAAGCAACCTAATCCCGGATGCTACACACAAGACTTACTTTCTCTATGAAGAGAATACAACCCTAAGTGAATATCTATGAATATCCAAAATGCAACATAGAGCAAGGGAAACCCTATATGCTTATCTAAGATGATTAATATGCAATTAAGACCAATCCTAGATATCAAAACTAAATGACATGTCAATTAGTTTAGCTAATCAATATTAAGCATAAAACATAATATGCTAGCACAATACAACTTCTCAAACATACATCATACTAATCTCAATCTTGTATCCAAAGCATACAAAATAGCAAACAAGTAATAAATTGAGATTGCTAGATAAGAGAAACACAAAATATGTAAGATATTAGTGAAAAGCTTACCAAGCAAAGTATGATGAAGAATCCATGCAAGATGACATCTAGAAGATCAAAGATGATGCTAGATGATGATTGATGATCATGAAAAAGTGTTTGAGTAATTAAAAATGAGTTCTTGGAATTTTTCTTCTCTTTGAAAAATATCATAAGTATGAAATCTGAATATGAACTCTCTTTATTGACCTAAAGACAAAATGGCATATATATAGGGGGCCAAATCAAAGTGAGGTCGTTTAAGTAAGTTTCAAAGAAACGCGCCAATCGGCGGTTTCAATCTGCGGCCAGGCCACCGATTTCAACCGCCGAATTGCTCCCGGGGAAACAGGGGAGAAACGACGGTTTCAAACGGCGGCCACCGACTGCCGATCCAACCGCCGAATTGGACCTGACACAACAGGGGAACAACAGCGGTTTCATTCGACGGTTTCAGAACCGCCGATCAAACCGCCGAATAAACCCGAGAGATTAAAATCAATCAGGTATGAAACGGCGGTTTCATTCGGCGGCCAGGCCGCCGATCCAAACCGCCGTTTCACCAATCTTGGTGAAACCAAGGGAGAAGCCAAGGGCATTCTCCAACGGTGATCTTCGCGCTAAAAACAAGCACACACGGTGCAACGCGGACGTTTCCAAACAACAACGGGAAACGAAATACAAGACACATAAACACACAACAACATACAACATCAAGGTGCAAGTGTGAAATGTGACATGTGAAGAGTATGCACACAAAATGTAAGAATGCTAAGTGAGTGTGTGCAACTATCTCTTCAAGATAAGTAAGCACATAGAATTTACCTTCGGTGCTTATCAAGACAAGGTCTTTGAAAGGGCTTCGAATAATAAGCTAACTCCTAAGCTACCCTTACAAGGATCCCCAACATGTGGTTTGTCCACGAAATGAGCCAATCAACAAAGGGAACCTTACAATCTCCCCCTTTTGGCTATTTTGTGACAAAAACCACCACTCACATTGATTCCTCACATAAAAATAGAAACAACGGGATAACATAGATCTTCTACAATACAAAGAGATAATAAACAAAATAACATCTTCAATGCTCCAATCTCTTGTAGAACAACCAACCCTACAAAACAAAGTTTTAATATTTTTCCAAAAAATACATGTGAGATTAATCAAGTGATATCAAAACAAGCATTTGCATTTTTAGAAATTAGGCACAACATTACAAAATATATGCAATGTATGATAAATGCAATGCTCCCCCTCAAAGGGTTACTCCCCCTCAATGTATGTTCTCCTCAAAGTGCACTATTGCAACACCAATTTGCATCTCCCCTTACCATATCCTACTCCCCCTTTTTGTCATGATATAGGCAAAGGAGTAGTCCCCAACCGGGTCACTCAAGGCAAAGAGAGATAGTAGCATGCAAGATATTTGCATATACATATAAGTCACTTTATGCATCTCAATTAATTGAAGAGAAACAAGGAGATTTATTTGAGAAAATGTGTGAATCCAACATGCTTTGCATACAAGACATATAGCATTCAAGTCCAAAATACAATGGTATTTGGCAAAGCAAATGACAAAGGTTTCTAATTAGAATTCAAACCAATTTCACCAATGTCATGGGAAAAGCAAGGATATAAAGATTATTGATTTCAATTTAAGAGCAACTATATCCAACTTTATAAGCGAAATATAGCATGAGAAACTTTGCACCCTATTTGATTTTTCCGGATAAGATACCCGTATGATAGTAGCCATGTTCAACTAATAAAGAAAGAGAGACATTTGGAATGTAAATTCCTTTGAACGGATACAAGATCCTTTATTCATTGAGTCTCATTAGCTTTCACACAAGTTTTGCATTTTTAAGAATATGCAATCATCAATTCATGCTTTTCATGTGAGCATGGTATATGAATTTCATGCTTTTTCATTTGACATTAGCATGTTATATAAGAATCATCATGTCATGGAGATAACTAAAGGTCATTCACATCATACTTCCTATGTAAATCTCCTAGTCCAAAAATGCATGTTTGAACATAAATATGACATGGATTGTAAACAAGCAAGGTTCACACTTAGAATTTGAAAGCATATATACATATGTACAACCAAGCTTACTCAAGCAATCAAAAGAAGAGGCATAAGTTATTTCAAATTTTTTGCAAGTGACAAGAATGCAAAATAGCTCTCTTTGCTTGAGTTCCCCATAAGGGGTCAATCATAGAACACATCACTCCACAAGACATATCCCAACAGATCTACTAAGAGTTTTAAATCGAGTAGCATCTAAGGTTTTAGTAAATAGGTCCGCAAGTTGATCATTAGTACCTACATGTTCAAGTACTATGCATTTATTTTCAACAAGCTCTCTAATGAAGTGATGTCAGATGTCAATATGCTTAGTTCTAAAATGTTGCACCGGATTCTTGGAAATATTAATAGCACTCATGTTATCACAAAAGAGAGTGAGAGTACCTTGGTTGAATCCATAGTCTACTAGCATTTGCTTCATCCATAGGAGTTGTGTGCATCCACTCCACGCGGCTATGTACTCGGCCACGGCCGTGGACAAGGAAATCGAGTTTTGCTTCTTGCAAAACCAAGACACCAAATTGTTGCCTAGAAAGAAGCAACCGCCCGATGTGCTCTTCCTATCATCACAATTTCCTGCCCAATCCGCATCACTAAAGCCTACAAGACTAGCATTAGTGTCAAAAGAGTACCAAATCCCATAGTTGGATGTCCCATTCACATAGCGAATGATTCTCTTTACGGAAGAGAGATGGGACTCCTTAGGATCCGCTTGGTACTTAGCACACACACCCACACTAAAGGAGATATCGGGCCTACTTGCGGTCAAATAAAGCAAGCTACCTATCATGCCCCGATATAGAGTTTGTTCCACACTTTTACCACTAGCATCCTTGCTTAGCTTCAAAGTGGTACTCATGGGTGTATCACAATGTTTGGCTTTCTCTAAACCAAACTTCTTCACTAGGTTCTTAGCATATTTGGCTTGGGTTATGAAAATCTCATCATTCATTTGCCTAATTTGCAAACCTAGGAAGTAACTAAGCTCACCAACAAGACTTATCTCAAATTCATAAGACAGGACATCAACAAATTGTTGGACCTTGGTGCTGTTGGTGGAGCCAAAGACTATATCATCAACATATATTTGAGCTATGAAAAGCTCATCATTGTCTCTCTTGATGAATAGTGTCTTGTCAACACTACCTCTTGTGTAGTTATTGTCAACAAGAAATTGAGTGAGGCGCTCATACCAAGCCCTCGGTGCTTGTTTCAACCCATAAAGTGCCTTCTTGAGGCGATAAACATGGTTGGGGTGGTGTGCATCCACAAACCCCTTAGGTTGTTCAACAAACACTTCCTCTTGCAAGAAGCCATTGAGGAAGGCACTCTTTACGTCCATTTGGTGCAATTTGAACTTGTGCACACAAGAGATGGACAAGAGAAGCCTAATGGACTCTAAGCGGGCAACGGGAGCAAAAGTCTCCTCAAAGTCGATACCCTCAATTTGAGAGTACCCTTGTGCTACAAGTCTAGCCTTGTTCCGCACTATGTTGCCATCCTCATCGGATTTGTTCCTAAATATCCATTTAGTGCCTATGACATTAGTGGTCTTAGGCCTAGGAACTAGAGTCCAAACCTCATTCCTTTCGAATTGGTTTAGCTCTTCTTGCATGGCAAGAACCCAAAATTCATCATTCAAGGCTTCATCAACCTTTTTGGGTTCTATTTGAGAGGTGTAGCATGTAAAGTTAATTAGATTAGCTATTTGACGTCTAGTCCTAACACCCTCATTAACATCTCCAATAACATCCTATTTGTTATGGAGTCTTCTAACCCATGGAGCGGGTTCATTAGAGTCCAAGTTAGGAACTCTAGTAATAGGTTGTGTGACTTCATTAGATGTCCCAACATTGGGAGTCACCACAACCCTTTTCATCTAAAATTTCCTCCTCCTCATGGACATTAGACTTGAGCCTAGTATCATCAAATACGACATTAGATGATTCCATAACACTTAGAGTCTTTAAGTTGAAAACTCTATAGGCTCTACTATTCAAGGCATAGCCAATAAAAATACCCTCATCACTCTTAGCATCGAATTTGCCAAGTTGATCACGGTCATTCAAAATGTAGCATTTGCTTCCAAAAGTGTGGAAGTAGCTAACATTTGGCCTCTTGCCTTTCATAGCTCATAGGAGGTGTTTCTAGTACCGGGCCTTAGAAAACTCTATTCCCTATATAGCAAGCCGTATTGACGGCTTCGGCCCATAGGTTCCTAGGGACATTGTTGCTAAGCAACATCACACGGGCCATCTCTTGGAGGACCCTATTCTTCCTCTCAACAACTCCATTTTGTTGAGGTGTCCTAGGAGCCGAAAACTCATGGGAGATGCCTAAGCTATCACAATAGCTTTCAAAAGATGCATTCTCAAATTCCCTCCCATGGTCACTTCTAATCCGTTTAATGCTTCTAATGTTAGATTTCATTTCATTTTGTAATTTAGTACAAAGCATTTTAAACTTATCAAAAGTTTCGGATTTTTCTCTAAGAAAATATGTCCATGTAAATCTAGAGAAATCATCAATACAAACAAAAATGTATCTCTTTCCACCTAAACTCTCGGTTTGCATAGGACCCATTAGATCCATGTGGAGAAGCTCTAGGGGCTCCTTGATGGAGAGATACTTGCCCTTTTTGTGCATGCTTTTGGTTTGTTTTCCTTGTTGGCAAGGTCCACAAATACCATTGGCTTTTTTCCCAAGCTTAGGGAGGCCACGCACATACTCGAACTTTCCAAGGGTTCTTAAATCCCTAAAGTTCATGTGGCCAAGTCTTTCATGCCACAACTCAACTTGCTCATCCATGGACACATTGTTTGAGACTATTCTAGCTTCAAGACAATAACAATTGTCACTAGATCTCATACCTTTCAACAAGGTTTGTCCATCGGGCTTTAGGATTGAGCAATCATTTTTGCTAAACAAGACCGAATATCCTTCATCACTTAGATGTGAAATGCTTATTAAATTGGCTTTCAAGCCATCAACAAATAAAGCATCGAATAAGGAGGGTAAACCGGGAACGAAAATGGATCCTTTCCCTACAACCTTCTTTTTGGATCCATCACCAAAAGTGACATATCCACCTTCCTCCATAACAAGAGTCTCGAAGAAACTCTTGTTTCCCATCATGTGCCTAGAGCACCCACTATCCAAATACCAAAAATTAGAAGAATTTGCCTTCAAGGCTATTTGTGCAACATGGCAAACATTTTCATTCTTTCTAATCCACTTAGCAACAATTTTAGCTTTCTTAGTGGTCTTTGGTATATGTGCTCTACTATTCCTAGGATCATGCATATTAATATTATCATTCCTAGGAACATGCATCATGGCTCTTTTCTTTTTCTTCTCTATCATGCTTCTAGTTTTGTACATTTTTATATAGCGAAAGCAATGTGGTTCAATATGACCATCAAATCCACAAAAGTGACAAATAGGAGTAAAATAAAGAATCATACCTTGTCCTTGTCTTTGTGGATGAAAGGGTTCAATGCGTCTTTGTTGTTGAATCGATCTAGGTTGCTTCCAAGCTTGAGGTTGCATGATAGGCCTCTTTCCTTTGTGAGCCATTTGAGGAGGAATATTGGCTTGAGGAACCCTAGGGGGTTGAGCTTGAGGTTGCCTTCTTAGCCCCATCTTCACTTGAGCATTTGAGCATTGTCCTACTTCTAATTTCTTCCTAGGAATTTGCACAAATGAAGTTTCTTCTTTCCTCAAACTCTTGACAAACACGGTCTTGTTAGAGGTTGAGATCTTCTTGCCATCTTCATACCCAAGACCCCTCTTGTCACATGGACTCTTTCCAACACCAAGCATATGGTCAAGTTTCTTGGTGCTAGAATCCATCCTAGTCATAGATTCTCTAACTTCTTCAAGCTCCCTCTTAAGGCTATCTTCATTCCTCCTAGATAAGACTAACTCCTCTTTTAGCTTATCTTCCATCTTCTTGAATTTTTCCACTTGTTCACTTAAGTGGTCATTATGAGATGCAAGCTCAAGATTTTCTTCTCTCAACATCTTGATCTTTCTTGTGCTCTTGATTGCTAAATCATTAAATTCGACATGATATTTAGCAAGCACCTTTTTCTCCACAAATCCATTCATGGAGATAGAAGATGAATCACTTTCTACTTCACTTGAGTCATTTTCCTCTTGACTCATTTCCTCTCTCTCACTAGCACTTTTGCTCTTATGGGAGGAGGCAAAAGCAAGGAGATTAGCCATGAGCTCTTCATCATCCGAAGACTCATCTCCCTCAATGGAGTCATCACTACTTCCACTCCAAGTGGCGGCCATCACTTTTCCCTTTTTCCTCTCATTGTGATTTGCACATTTGGGGGCAAAGTGACCTATGCCACCACACTCGAAACATCGGACCCCTTTTCTTTCGGTCCTCTCTTGCCTAGGTTCAAACTTCTTGAAAGAGCCCTTTTTCTTCAAATCTTGTCCTTTTGATCCAAAGCTCTTTCTTCTAAACTTCATAACCTTGTTGAACCTTTTTACAAACAAGGCAAGGTCTTCATCCGAGTCAACCTTCTTTTCCTCCTTTTCATCCTTGGAGCTTTTTAAAGCAATTCCTTTTTGCTTTTTAGTGGGTGTGGAGATAGGCCCCTTCCTAGACTCATAAGCTAGAAGTCTCCCAATCACCTCACTCGGCTTCATATCCTTATAATCACTATTTTCTTCTAAAGCCGTCACCTTTGATTCAAATCTATCGGGTAGAGATCTCATAATCTTTTGCTTGATTCTCCTATCCGAATATGGATCACCAAGTTGATGACTTTGGTTGACTATATCCATCAACTTGATCTCGAAGTCGTTGAAGCACTCATTCTCCTCCATCTTGAGCATCTCGAATTGAGTTTGGAGGACTTGAAGCTTAGAGTCCTTCACCACTTCGGTTCCCTCATGTGCAATCTCTAGGATGTCCCATGCTTCCTTAGCTATCCTAGTATTTTGAATCAACTTGTATTGATTTTCGTCCATAGCACACAAGATGGCATGCATCGCCTTCCTATTCCACTTTAAAGCATCAAACTCTTGCGCGTTCCATTGTGCCTTAGGCTTCAAAACATCTTCTCCTCCACCCGTAGGAGTCATCATAGGGAGATCATATCCGTCTTCCACCGCCATCCATGTACGGTTGTGAATTTGGCATATGTAGGATTCCATCTTCCCTTTCCATTGGGAATAGTTCAACCCGGTAAGAAGTGGAGGCCTTGTGCTAGAAGCTCCTTCGTTGCCACACCATTTCCACCGTTTCCACTCACAGTGTTTATGAATAAATGAAATGAATGCAAATGTATGAATGATCAAAAATCACACAAAATGCAAAACACACCAAAATAAGCAAGGATCACCTATGTATGTCTAGGAACCCGCTCTGATACCAATTGAAACTAAATATAGCACGGTGTGTATAAAACTATCTAGAGGGGGGGTGAATAGATTTTACGCTTTTTACCCAATTTTTCGTGTTAGTTAAAATTACGAAAATACCCTCAAGATAATATAAACAAGCAAGTGTAATATGGTGCGGAAATTAAAACAACACTTGATTTTTACATGGAAACCCTCACGGGAAAAACCACGGGCTATGTAAGTAAGCCACACTCGAACCTCAAATCCACTAAATGTGCAAACGATTACAACCTAATCCCGGAAGTAATCACACACCTACCTAATCCCGGTATGAGTGAACCTAGTCCAATTTTGCTTGCGATCTAAGCAACCTAATCCCGGATGCTACACACAAGACTTACTTTCTCTATGAAGAGAATACAACCCTAAGTGAATATATGTGAATATCCAAAATGCAACATAGAGTAAGGGAAACCATATATGCTTATCTAAGATGATTAATATGCAATTAAGAACAATCCTAGATATCAAAACTAAATGACATGTCAATTAGTTTAGCTAATCAATATTAAGCACAAAACCTAATATGCTAGCACAATACAACTTCTCAAACATACATCATACTAATCTCAATCTTGTATCCAAAGCATACAAAATAGCAAACAAGTAATAAATTGAGATTGCTAGATAAGAGAAACACAAAATATGTAAGATATTAGTGAAAAGCTTACCAAGCAAAGTATGATGAAGAATCCATGCAAGATGACATCTAGAAGATCAAAGATGATGCTAGATGATGATTGATGATCATGAAAAAGTGTTTGAGTAATTAAAAATGAGTTCTTGGAATTTTTCTTCTCTTTGAAAAATATCCTTAGTATGAAATCTGAATATGAACTCTCTTTATTGACCTAAAGGCAAAATGGCATATATATAGGGGGCCAAATCAAAGTGAGGTCGTTTAAGTAAGTTTCAAAGAAACGTGCCAATCGGCGGTTTCAATCGGCGGCCAGGCCGCCGATTTCAACCGTCGAATTGCTCCCGGGGAAACAGGGGAGAAACGGCGGTTTCAAACGGCGGCCATCGACCGTTGATCCAACCGTCGAATTGGACCTGACACAACAGGGGAACAACGGCGGTTTCATTCGGCGGTTTCGAAACCGTCGAATAAACCCGAGAGATTAAAATCAATCAGGTATGAAATGGCGGTTTCATTCTGTGGCCAGGCCGCCGATCCAAACCGCCGTTTCACCAATCTTGGTGAAACCAAGGGAGAAGCCAAGGGTATTCTCCAACGGTGATCTTCGCGCTAAAAACAAGCACACACGGTGCAGCGCGGACGTTTCCAAACAACAACGGGAAACGAAATACAAGACACATAAACACACAACAACATACAACATCAAGGTGCAAGTGTGAAATGTGACATGTGAAGAGTATGCACACAAAATGTAAGAATGCTAAGTGAGTGTGTGCAACTATCTCTTCAAGATAAGTAAGCACATAGAATTTACCTTCGGTGCTTATCAAAACAAGGTCTTTGAAAGGGCTTCGAATAATAAGCTAACTCCTAAGCTACCCTTACAAGGATCCCCAACATGTGGTTTGTCCACGAAATGAGCCAATCAACAAAGGGAACCTTACAGAACATGTAGGTACTAATGATCAACTTGCGGACCTATTTACTAAACCCTTAGATGCTACTCGATTTAAAACTCTTAGTAGATCTATTGGGATATGTCTTGTGGAGTGATGTGTTTTATGATTGACCCCATATGGGGAACTCAAGCAAAGAGAGCTATTTTGCATTCTTGTCACTTGCAAAAAATTTGAAATATCTTATGCCTCTTCTTTTAATTGCTTGAGTAAGCTTGGGTGTACATATGTATATATGTTTTCAAATTCTATAAGTGTGAACCTTGCTTGTTTACAATCCATGTCATATTTATGTTCAAACATGCATTTTTGGACTAGGAGATTTACATAGGAAGTATGACGTGAATGACTTATAGTTATCTCCATGACATGATGATTCTTTTATAACATGCTAATGTCAAATGAAAAAGCATGAAATTCATATAACATGCTCACAAGAAAAGCATGAATTGATGATTGCATATTCTTAAAATGCAAAACTTGTGTGAAAGCTAATGAGACTCAAAATGAATAAAGGATCTTGTATCCGTTCAAAGGAATTTACATTCCAAATGTCTCTCTTTCTTTATTGGTTGAACATGGCTACTATCATACGGATATCTTATCCGAAAAAATCAAATAGGGTGCAAAGTCGCTCATGCCATGTTTCGCTTATAAAGTTGGATATAGTTGCTCTTAAATTGAAATCAATAATCTCTATATCCTTGCTTTTCCCATGACATTGGTGAAATTGGTTTGAATTCTTATTAGAAACCTTTGTCATTTGCTTTGCCAAATACCATTGTATTTTGGACTTGAATGCTATATGTCTTGTATGCAAAGCATGTTGGATTCACACATTTTCTACAAATAAATCTCCTTGTTTCTTTCCAATTAATTGAAGTGCATAAAGTGACTTATATGTATATGCAAATATCTTGCATGCTTCTATCTCTCGTTGCTATGAGTGACCCGGTTGGAGACTACTCCTTTGCCTATATCATGACAAAAAGGGGGAGTAGGATATGGTAAGTGGAATTGCAAAATATAGAAGCAATTGTGCACTTTGGGGAGAACATACATTGAGGGGGAGTAACCCGTTGAGGGGGAGCATTGCATACACATACATTGCATAATGTTGTGCCTATTTTTTTTAAAAATGCAAATGCTTGTTATTGTTCTCACTTGATTAATCTCACACTTTACCTGTATTGGAAATGTTAGAAACTTTTTTCAGGGCTTGATTGTTCTACAAGAGATTGAAGACTTGAAGTTTTATTTTCTTATCTCTTTGTAATGTAGATAATCATTGTAGTCCCGTAGTTTTTTTTTATTTGAGGAATTAATGTGAGTGGTGGTTTTGTCACGAAATAGCCAAATGGGGAGATTGTAAGGTTCCCATTTGTTGATTGGCTTATTTCGTGGACAAACCACATGTTGGGGATTCTTTGTAAGGGTAGCCTAAGTGTAGGTGTTATTGCTAAGGCCCTTTGAAGACCTCATTCTTGATAAGCACCGAAGGTAATTTTCTATGTGCTTACTTGTCTGGAAGAGATAGTTGCACACACTCACAACTCATGCATATGTTTAATCCTTGTATGTTGTGTGTCTTATTTGTGTGCTTTAATGATCATTAACATCTCTTCTTGCATGTTAGTTTGATTGCATCTTGCATATCCAATTGCCTTGTCATGCTTAGACTTAGGATTGCATTTTTGCATTGGGCGCTCCCAAAAGCGCTCTACAAAAGCGTTGTACGAACAGCCCCAGTTGGTAAACTTCTGATCCGTTACCTTATTAGTTGTCGAGATAAGTCAAAACAAAAAGCCACGTTCGGAAATTACGAAGTGTGTAGCAGGATGCAAAATTTACATAAAATCGCTTTCTTTTCTTTTCTTTCCTTTTCGTTATCTTTGCATTCGATATTTTACTCTTTCATATTCAAAATAATTGTTTTCAAATGACAAAAATAAAATAAAAAATAGTAGAATATATAAATTATTTGGCATCAAATAATAAGTCATTTAAGATACGAAAATATTATTGTATACACCTATATGCTTAGGTTGTGATCGAGTCATTCGTAACTAGCTAGAAAAATTATCCGCTAAGGAACACCCACCCTGTTTCTTGGAAACTAATTTTTTTAAAAAACATCCGTTGAAACCAAATACATAGAATTTGTCCGTGAAAAGAATTTCCTTTTTATTTATAGATAAGTTGTTATTATCACTTATTTGTTCTAATAATATACACGAAGTACTTCATTTATCCTAGAATGATTCCATCTGTAAATGTTGCTAATTTTGTCTAGAATTTAATTAACATCTGCGAGACAACAAAAATTTTCTTAACATTGTGAAACAAGTTTATCTAACTTTCCATTTATACGAATCAAATTTACAAATTTTCTATCTATAGAAAGTTTATTCTCTCATATCAAAATCGATTGCCTATAAAACTTAAAAAATTTATGGAATATAAATATACCGTAGCTAATTGTAATAAGTCATATTAGTTTTGATTTATCATTATTTTGAATCTTACTTGTAAGAAGTAATGAGTAACGACGTGTATGTTGAATCTTCAAGTTCTCGATTGTCCAGTACGTTAAAATTTAAAGACGAGAGTTCATGGTACTGTTTGCTTTTCAATTTATGAACACGATTAAACTACACATATACAACTACGGTGGTTTATTCATCATTCGCGGCAGTGGTTTTATTAAATTTTACTGCTAAGTTAATGTTATTTTACGAAGATGTTTTATTTATTTCTACTGGTAACACAAGGCAAGGTAAAACGACCGTCAAATTCTTACGTATCACATAAAACTTATTAAAAGGCGGTTGACGTAAGAGTAAAAATAAATATTAGTTTTGTGGGAATAGTTTTCTGTACACAAAAAAATGCATAATGATGAAGATAAACCTTTATTACTTTCTCTCTCTCTCTCTCTCTATGTTATTGGATCACATTGTTTATTAAATAAAACAATTTATTTCGCTCAAGTAGAGGGTTTGACTGTTGCACAATCATTCCAAACCTTTTCACTCTTAGCAATAACTTTGGCTGCATCAACTTCTTTGTGGTAAGGAAGTGTTACAACCAAAAACTCATCATAGCAAGGTCGTCCGAACGTAGCAAGGTTAAGACAACAAGAAGGTGAGACTGTTCCAGCTCCGAAAAAGCTTGCTACAAGCTGATCGGCGCACCCTGTTTGCAGTTTTGCAGCACATTGCTCCAAGAAATTGTGAGTGCTCGCTGGCAACGGGGGAAGAGGAACAACTTGTTCCAGATTGCGACCAGCAAGCACGGGTGATAGAATGACGATGTCGCTCAACAAGAAAAAAGCGATTAAGCAAGAGTAGCTACCGAAACCTGCCATAACTTAAGAGATTAATCTGTTATACACTTTCTCTTCTTATTAAAAGGTGTTGGTTACGGATCCCTTTACTTTCTTGATGGTGTTGGAATGGGGGATGCCAAGCTCATTTATAAGAAGTTAAAATATATGCAACGTCCGAGTTAAGTTTTTAAAGCGTTACATTAATTCTTTACTTCGTATTTATTGAAATTACTGGAACTGATATATAAAAAGTGTTTCAATTGATATTACGTTATTATTACATACATAAACCTTGCTCAATCATCTTACAATTTAATGATATGATTAATTAAAACATCATGTGACAATGCCAAACATGCATGAATCGGATCCCCACTTTATGGAGTAATTTACGTAGTGGTAAACTTCTAATCCGTTACCTTATTAGTTGTCGAGATAAGTCAAAACAAAAAGCCACGTTCGGAAATTACGAAGTGTGTAGCAGGATGCAAAATTTACATAAAATCTCTTTCTTTTCTTTTCTTTCCTTTTTGTTATCTTTGCATTCGATATTTTACTCTTTCATATTCAAAATAATTGTTTCCAAATGACAAAAATAAAATAAAAAATAGTAGAATATATAAATTATTTGGCGTAAAATAATAAGTCATTTAAGATACGAAAATATTATTGTGTACGCCTATATGCTTAGGTTGTGATCGAGTCATTCGTAACTAGCTAGAAAAATTATCCGCTAAGGAACACCCACCCTGTTTTTTGGAAGCTAATTTTTTTTAAAAACATCCGTTGAAACCAAATACATAGAATTTGTCCGTTAAAAGAATTTCCTTTTTATTTATAGATAATGAAAGTTCTCAAATAAACTAGGTGTGTACTAATATTAATCTAGAGGGGGGTGAATAGATTTTAACTATTATTACCCAATTTTCGCATGCAAGTCAATTTTACGAAAATACTCCTACTAGTCAAAAATACAAGCAAGTGTATTATAGTGCGGAATTTAAATAACACTTGATGTATACGTGGAAACCCAACCGCTGGGAAAAACCACGGGCTGTTTAGTGCGCCACACTCGGACCTCGAAACCCACTAATTGAAATGGAGTTTACAACCTATGTAGACCTCGTCTAACACTCCGGTCAATAACCCCCCACTTCTACCACGCGGGCCTTTAAAAGTCGCTCTAGTCCAATTTGCTTGAGGCCTAAGCAACCTTAGCCCCAAGACTTAATTCTCAAGGAAGAGATTATGCAACCTATGTGAATATGTATGAATATTCAAATAACAAACAAGGCTAGGGAACCTTAGATGCTTATCTATGATGATGATATAATCAATTAAATCAATCCTAGATATCAAGTGCTAAATGACATGTCAAATAGTTTAGATAAACATAGATTATAAAAACCTAGATATCTATCACAATACAACACACAATCATGTCAACACACAATCATGTCAACACAACAATCTCTATTTTGAATAATAGATGTTAATATAAGAACAAGCAAATAATAAAAGAGATGCCGTGATAAATAAAACACTAATTATAAATGATAATAGTGAAGAACATACCAAGGGAAGTGTGTTGACCAAGACCCATGCAAGTAAACATCCTAACTATGCTAGAAAATGTTTAGATGATATTTTGATGCATATGAAAATGGGTTTTGAGAGTTAAAGACAAGTTCTTGGGAGTTTCTCTCTTGAATATATTTGTCTCTCAAAAGTGTGTATTTTTCTCTCTATAATGTGTGTGTGTCGAAGTGAGGAAGAAAATATATATATATATATATATATATATATACACATATCAGGTTAGGTCACCAAAAAACTAAACCTTATATATATATATATATATATATATATATATATATATATTAAAGTGAAACAAAGTCACAAACGCACAGCTTTTATTTTATCATCGAGAGAATAAAACAAAATCAAAATAATCCTGTGAGGTGAGCTCACGTGAGAGAAACTCAAATAGTCCAATGATTTGTCAAGGTCATGCACATGCAATCACAACAAACATGAGCTCACAATAAAACATATGCACACAATTAAATGGCTTAACTTTCAAAAACAAAAGAAAAGCATCATGTGAGGCCCGTGAGTGCAACGCGGGCAGAGAGGCAATTTTGCCGTGACGAGCCCGTGGCTCACGCCACCCTCTTGCTTGCCTTGCTAGGTGTGGCTATCATGCCACACTAAGCTGACTTTGGACTCGAGTATTCTTCAGTCCAGTTGACTTCAAATCTTAAAATTCAATTCCGTCTTCGGAATATTGACCCGGATTTAATCATAAATATAGAAAATTATATAACTTTCCAATTTAACCACGGAATTGAAATTCGGTTTCCGATAAAAACACGGAATGTTCCAAATGTCTTGGAAATCATCCGAAACATATAAAAAAGTCTCTGAATCGCTCGGAACTCATTTGTGGATAAATCCACACATAAAAAATATAACAAAGAAGTGTAAGTGTGGAATGTGACATGTGAAGAGAATGCACACAAATGCTAGTATGCTAAGTGTGTGCGTGCAACTAACCTCTTCAAAGAAAAATAAGCACTAGAGATTATACCTTTGGCGTGCTTGTCCCTTGAGGTCTAGGGCCTTTGAGCTTGATCCTCAATCACCTAAACTACCCTTACACAATAAACCCCAACATGTGGTTTGTCCACGAAATAAGCCAATCAACAACCGGGAATCCTTACAGATAAGTTGTTATTATCACTTATTTGTTCTAATAATATACACGAAGTACTTCATTTATCCTAGAATGATTCCATATGTAAATGTTGCTAATTTTGTCTAGAAATTAATTAACATCTACGAGACAACAAAAATTTCTTAACATTGTGAAACAAGTTTATCTAACATTCCATTTATATGAATCAAATTTACAAATTTTCTATCTATAGAAAGTTTATTCTCTCATATCAAAATCGATTGCCTATAAAACTTAAAATAATTTTGGAATATAAATATACCGTAGCTAATTGTAATAAGTCATATTAGTTTTGATTTATCATTATTTTGAATCTTACTTGTAAGAAGTAATGAGTAACGACGTGTATGTTGAATCTTCAAGTTCTCGATTGTCTAGTACGTTAAAATTTAAAGACGAGAGTTCATGGTACTATTTGCTTTTCAATTTATGAACTCGATTAAACTTCACATATACAACTACGGTGGTTTATTCATCATTCGCAGCAGTGGTTTTATTAAATTTTACTGCTAAGTTAATGTTATTTTACGAAGACGTTTTATTTATTTCTACTGGTAACACAAGGCAAGGTAAAACGACCGTCAAATTCTTACGTATCGCATAAAACTTATTAAAAGGCGGTTGACGTAAGAGTAAAAATAAATATTAGTTTTGTGGGAATAGTTTTCCGTACACAAAAAAATGCATAATGATGAAGATAAACCTTTATTACTTTCTCTCTCTCTCTCTCTCTATGCTATTGTATCACATTGTTTATTAAATAAAACAATTTATTTCGCTCAAGTAGAGGGTTTGACTGTTGCACAATCATTCCAAACCTTTTCACTCTTAGCAATAACTTTGGCTGCATCAACTTCTTTGTGGTAAGGAAGAGTTACAACCAAAAACTCGTCATAGCAAGGTCGTCCGAACATAGCAAGGTTAAGACAACAAGCAGGTGAGACTGTTCCAGCTCCGAATAAGCTTGCTACGAGCTGATCGGCGCACCCTGTTTGCAGTTTTGCAGCACATTGCTCCAAGAAATTGTGAGTGCTCGCTGGCAACGGGGGAAGAGGAACAACTTGTTCCAGATTACGACCAGCAAGCACGGGTGATAGAATGACGATCTCGCTCAACAAGAAAAAAGCGATTAAGCAAGAGTAGCTATCGAAACCTACCATAACTAAAGAGATTAATCTGTTATACACTTTTTCTTCTTATTAAAAGGTGTTCGTTACGGATCCCTTTACTTTCTTGATGGTGTTGGAATGGGGGATGCCAAGCTCATTTATAAGAAGTTAAAATATTGGCCACGGCCGAGTTAAGTTTTTAAAGCGTTACATTAATTCTTTACTTCGTATTTATTGAAATTACTTGAACTGATATATAAAAAGTTTTTCAATTGATATTACGTTATTATTACATACATAAACCTTGCTCAATCATCTTACAATTTAATGATATGATTAATTAAAACATCCTGTGACAATGCCAAACATGCATGAATCGGATCCCCACTTTATGGAGTAATTTACGTAGTGGTAAACTTCTGATCCGTTACCTTATTAGTTGTCGAGATAAGTCAAAACAAAAAGCCACGTTCGGAAATTACGAAGTGTGTAGCAGGATGCAAAATTTACATAAAATCGTTTTTTTTTTCTTTTCTTTCCTTTTCGTTATCTTTGCATTCGATATTTTACTCTTTCGTATTCAAAATAATTGTTTCCAAATGACAAAAATAAAATAAAAAATAGTATAATATATAAATTATTTGGCGTAAAATAATAAGTCATTTAAGATAAGAAAATATTATTGTGTACGCCTATATGCTTAGGTTGTGGTCGAGTCATTTGTAACTAGCTAGAAAAATTATCCGCTAAGGAACACCCACCCTGTTTTTTGGAAACTAATTTTTTTAAAAAACATCCGTTGAAACTAAATGCATAGAATTTGTCCGTTAAAAGAATTTCCTTTTTATTTAAAGATAAGTTGTTATTATCACTTATTTGTTCTAATAATATACACGAAGTACTTCATTTATCCTAGAATGATTCCATCTGTAATGTTGCTAATTTTGTCTAGAAATTAATTAACATCTGCGAGACAACAAAAATTTTCTTAACATTGGGAAACAAGTTTATCTAACTTTCCATTTATACGAATCAAATTTACAAATTTTCTATCCATAGAAAGTTTATTCTCTCATATCAAAATCGATTGCCTATAAAACTTAAAAATTTTATGGAATATAAATATACCGTAGCTAAATGTAATAAGTCATATTAGTTTTGATTTATCATTATTTTGAATGTTACTTGTAAGAAGTAATGAGTAACGACGTGTATGTTGAATCTTCAAGTTCTCGATTGTCCAGTACGTTAAAATTTAAAGACGAGAGTTCATGGTACTGTTTGCTTTTCAATTTATGAACACGATTAAACTTCACATATACAACTACGGTGGTTTATTCATCATTCGCAGCAGTGGTTTTATTAAATTTTACTGCTAAGTTAATGTTATTTTACGAAGACGTTTTATTTATTTCTACTGGTAACACAAGGCAAGGTAAAATGACCGTCAAATTCTTACGTATCGCATAAAACTTATTAAAAGGCGGTTGACGTAAGAGTAAAAATAAATATTAGTTTTGTGGGAATAGTTTTCCGTACACAAAAAAATGCATAATGATGAAGATAAACCTTTATTACTTTCTCTCTCTCTCTCTCTCTCTCTATGTTATTGTATCACATTGTTTATTAAATAAAACAATTTATTTCGCTCAAGTAGAGGGTTTGACTGTTGCACAATCATTCCAAACCTTTTCACTCTTAGCAATAACTTTGGCTGCATCAACTTCTTTGTGGTAAGGAAGAGTTACAACCAAAAACTCGTCATAGCAAGGTCGTCCG
The DNA here is from genome assembly GCA_030490815.1 of Acer saccharum. Classification (NCBI taxonomy): domain Eukaryota; kingdom Viridiplantae; phylum Streptophyta; class Magnoliopsida; order Sapindales; family Sapindaceae; genus Acer; species Acer saccharum. Next base: position 28,814,153 of record CM059866.1, read on the forward strand.
AACGTAGCAAGGTTAAGACAACAAGCAGGTGAGACTGTTCCAGCTCCGAATAAGCTTGCTACGAGCTGATCGGCGCACCCTGTTTGCAGTTTTGCAGCACATTGCTCCAAGAAATTGTGAGTGCTCGCTGGCAACGGGGGAAGAGGAACAACTTGTTCCAGATTGCGACCAGCAAGCACGGGTGATAGAATGACGATCTCGCTCAACAAGAAAAAAGCGATTAAGCAAGAGTAGCTACCGAAACCTGCCATAACTAAAGAGATTAATCTGTTATACACTTTTTCTTCTTATTAAAAGGTGTTCGTTACGGATCCCTTTACTTTCTTGATGGTGTTGGAATGGGGGATGCCAAGCTCATTTATAAGAAGTTAAAATATTGGCCACGGCCGAGTTAAGTTTTTAAAGCGTTACATTAATTCTTTACTTCGTATTTATTGAAATTACTTGAACTGATATATAAAAAGTTTTTCAATTGATATTACGTTATTATTACATACATAAACCTTGCTCAATCATCTTACAATTTAATGATATGATTAATTAAAACATCCTGTGACAATGCCAAACATGCATGAATCGGATCCCCACTTTATGGAGTAATTTACGTAGTGGTAAACTTCTGATCCGTTACCTTATTAGTTGTCGAGATAAGTCAAAACAAAAAGCCACGTTCGGAAATTACGAAGTGTGTAGCAGGATGCAAAATTTACATAAAATCGTTTTTTTTTTCTTTTCTTTCCTTTCCTTTTCGTTATCTTTGCATTCGATATTTTACTCTTTCGTATTCAAAATAATTGTTTCCAAATGACAAAAATAAAATAAAAAATAGTATAATATATAAATTATTTGGCGTAAAATAATAAGTCATTTAAGATAAGAAAATATTATTGTGTAAGCCTATATGCTTAGGTTGTGGTCGAGTCATTTGTAACTAGCTAGAAAAATTATCCGCTAAGGAACACCCACCCTGTTTTTTGGAAACTAATTTTTTAAAAAAACATCCGTTGAAACTAAATGCATAGAATTTGTCCGTTAAAAGAATTTCCTTTTTATTTAAAGATAAGTTGTTATTATCACTTATTTGTTCTAATAATATACACGAAGTACTTCATTTATCCTAGAATGATTCCATCTGTAAATGTTGCTAATTTTGTCTAGAAATTAATTAACATCTGCGAGACAACAAAAATTTTCTTAACATTGGGAAACAAGTTTATCTAACTTTCCATTTATACGAATCAAATTTACAAATTTTCTATCCATAGAAAGTTTATTCTCTCATATCAAAATCGATTGCCTATAAAACTTAAAAATTTTATGGAATATAAATATACCGTAGCTAAATGTAATAAGTCATATTAGTTTTGATTTATCATTATTTTGAATGTTACTTGTAAGAAGTAATGAGTAACGACGTGTATGTTGAATCTTCAAATTCTCGATTGCCCAGTACGTTAAAATTTAAAGACGAGAGTTCATGGTACTGTTTGCTTTTCAATTTATGAACACGATTAAACTTCACATATATAACTACGGTGGTTTATTCATCATTCGCAGCAGTGGTTTTATTAAATTTTTCTGCTAAGTTAATGTTATTTTACGAAGACGTTTTATTTGTTTCTACTGGTAACACAAGGCAAGATAAAACGACCGTCAAATTCTTACGTATCGCATAAAACTTTCGCTCTTGCAATTAATCTTGAAGTCACAGAAATGCTTGGAAGCTTGCCAATAGAACCTAAGCTACCCATTACATAGACATCCCTAAGTGTGGTATGTCGGGAAATAAGCCAATCACAAAATAGAGATCCTTACACTCATAAAATGCAAAAATGTAATATATGATCAATTAATAGACACATTTATCAAAATATACAATAATAAGCACTAATAATTAATTGAATCAAAATAACATTTCACTTTCATAAATATAATAATATTTTTATTGTTGAAAAGGTCAAAAATAACAAAACAAAAAGGAAATATAATAAAAGTAACAAAACAAATTAAACTTCTACTTCACTTGTTTAGCCTCTATATCTTAATTTCCTCATAAAATGTACTCATAAGACTTTGTAAAATTCTTTATAGAAGTCAAGTCACTAATACAGTACCTGCTTTAATTTGTTGAAAAATTCAAATAACATAACTTTAATTAAAGCAATTCAGAAAAATAATAATAATAATAATAATGAAGGCACTTAATTGTTACTACTTTTATCTTTTTCTTATTTTTCTAAATTTAGATTTTCCATTTTTTTTTTTATAAATTTTTTCAATAAGTCAGGATTTAGGGAAGTGGACAGACTCGAACTGAAACTAAATATAGCACGGTGAGTATAAAACTATCTAGAGGGTGGGTGAATAGATTTTAAGCTTATTACCCAATTTTTCATATTAAGTCAAAATTACGAATTTACCTCTAACTAGATAAAGCAACAAATCAAGTATAAAATGCGAAAATTAAATAAGACTTGATTTTTACGTGGAAACCCTCATGGGAAAAACCACGGGCTAGTAAGTAAGCCACACTCGAACCTCGAATCCACTAAATGTGTAAAATGATTACAACCTAATCCCGGAAGTAATCACACACCTACATAATCCCGGTATGAGTGAACCTAGTCCAATTTGCTTACGATCTAAGCAACCTAATCCCGGATGCTACACACAAGACTTACTTTCTCTATGAAGAGAATAACACCCTAAGTGAATATATGAATATCCAAATGCAACATAGAGCAAGGGAAACCCTATATGCTTATCTAAGATGATTAATATGCAATTAGAACAATCCTAGATATCACAAACTAAATGACATGTCAAATAGTTTAGCTAATCAAGATTAAGCACAAAACCTAATTAGCTATCACAATACAACTTCTCAAACATACATCACACTAATCTCAAACTTGTATTCAAAGTATATAAAATAACATACAAGTAATTAATTGAGATTGCTAGTTAAGAGAAACACAAAATATGTAAGATATTAGTGAAAAGCTTACCAAGCAAAGTATGATGAAGAATCTATGCTAGATGACATCTAGATGATCAAAGATGATGCTAGATGATGATTGATGATCATGAAAAAGTGTTTGAGTAATTAAAAATGAGTTCTTTGTGTATTTTTCTTGTCTTGAAAAATATCCTAAGTATGAAGCTTGAATATGAACTCTCTTAATTGACCTAAAGTCAAAGTGGCATATATATAGGGGCCATAAGTGAAGTGAGGTCGTTTTGAAAAACGTGCCAGAAATTGCTCTGTGCGCTGGTGAGCCTGCACTGGATGACAAGCGCACGACCAGCGCACAAGCACAAATTTGCATAGGCACTTGACGACCAGCGCTCAGACAAGCGCACAACCAGCGACACACCACTGGGCGATCTGCGCTGGTGAGGACCAGCGCACGACTAGCGACAGACCACTGGGTGATCTGCGCTGGTTGGTCCAGTGGTCTGTCGCTGGTTGGCTTGCGCTGGTGGACCAGCGCACGACCAGCGACAGACCACTAGGCGATCTGCGCTGGTGAGCTGCGCTGGTCTGGCACTTGACGACCAGCGCACAGCCCAGTCCTTTGAACCCCACAAGAAAGCATGCAAGGGGTAAAAAGGTAAATTAAGATGCATCCTAAAAGCCTAAAATGCTATGACATATAATCACAAGATGCAATCAAAACAACAAGCAAGAAGAGATGTTAATGAACATTAATGCACAACAATAAGAAACACAACATACAAGGAATAAACATATGCATGAATTGTGAGTGTGTGCAACTATCTCTTCAAGACAAGTAAGCACATAGAATTTTACCTTCGGCGCTTATCAACAATGAGGTCTTCAAAGGGCTTGAGCAATAACAACAACACCTAAGCTACCCTTACAAAGAATCCCCAACAAGTGGTTTGTCCACGAAATGAGCCAATCAACAAATGAGAACCTTACACGAACCCGTGTAGGTTTGAGAGGCAAACCAGTGGATCAACCTCATATTTTCTTTAAATTTTCTATTTACTGTAGCAAATATCTTATGTAAATATTCTTTTTCTTTTTAAGAATAACAATCAATAATTAGAACCTAAATCCTTAACATACACTAATAAAGGTATATAATTCTCCAAAGAGTGGAAATTCCTAGGGCTATTGGTCAATTTACTCCTTAATTTTTATTATGAATATATTTTCCTAATTTTAGATTAACTAAATGTTTTGCTTCATGAATCTAAAAGTTTTTTTAGAAAAAAAATGTTCTTTTTCATGCTTTTATAATTTCAGTTTACTTACCTCCGGGGTGCTTATTCAGTCTGTCAACAATTAAGGTTTAAGTCCTGCAATCGGTTATGAAAAAAAAAAAAATTGCAATTCACTTACAAATAATAATTATAATATACAAAATCAATTATACATATACAGACACAATAATTTAGGTATGAAGAATATATCAATCTTATTCTACTACAATTATATAATTAAGCAAAATCTAACATCACATTGATATAATTATATTTATTAATCACATATCTAGGGGCGAATACAAGGGGGGGCCCATAGGAGCCATGGCCCTCCCAGCCAATCCAAGAATTTTCACTTGTTAGCATATTATAATATTATAGTATATATATATATATATATATATATGATAATTGTAGCCTGGTCCCCCATTTTATTCATAATATAAATTTCTTCCATATTTATGTTTTGTCAACACAAAATCAATCCCTTTTAGTATTTTAATTCCTTATGATTTCATACATTATTTTCTAATATAGTCTATATATGGGTTCAGCGACTACACGATTACTGGATAGTTACATGGTTAATTTTCAAGGATTTTAATCAAAAGGTCTACAAAAATCAAAGATTTAAAATTTTAAAAGAAATTAAAACTAAAAGGAAATAACCTAATCTCATAATTACACTCGCAACTATACATGAACTATATAGCAACTAAACCCGTCTATATATGTATGTCATTTTTATTTTTTATTAGGTATTCACTAGAACAAATTAAGACTTTCTTTAGACGATATGAGGTTGGTCTAGTGGTAAACCCTTCATACTTACACCATGAGATTGTGGGTTTGAGTCCTCCAAAAAAAAAAAAAAAAAAAAAACCCCCGAATTTATGTAATATTTCAAAAAAAAAAAAAAAAAAGACTTTATTTACTATTTTATTATGCAATATTTATTTTGTTTTGAGGTGGACCAGGTGGTTCATATAGTTTACTCTACATAATTTGTATCATTAACTTAAAGATTAAACGGTATTACATTTGGATATATTAATATATTTTTCTTACGTGATATTTAATATTAGTTTCTGTCCTGGCCCCCCCAACGCCGAAATCCTGGCTCCGCCCTTGCACATATCAATATTTTTTTAGTAAAATAATGGGTTAATCAAACATTTTTCAAAGACAAATTTATTCAAAGGCACAAACAAATGACGAAAACACCAACAGAAATAGAGGAGAGCAAAACACAAAGACAAACAAATTGAACAAACCCAACAGAGTTGAACACAACAGAAACATGACACAGAGCAACATCAAAGAGCTGAAACAGGATCAGCTGAAAACAGGATAAAAAAAACCAGGAGAAACAAACTGAGCCTAGAAAAACACCCAGAAAAAACCAGGACACCGAGGGAGCATCATATATCACTCCAAGTTAACACATCTTTACTTTCTTTTGTTATCAAAGAAGTTTTAGCTTAAGAAAAATAAGTTTAATTTTCATAAATCATTACATAATAGTTTAACTTTCTCATTTTCATAGCATTTGTACACAAAATTAAAATGGATAAATTTGTTATTAACTTTGATTGGGTCGTTATTTCTTTTCCTATGATATTTTGTGGCATTGTCCTTAATTTCCTAATTGATTTTTCTTTTTTCCTATCTAGTAGTTTTGGTTTCTAGATTAATATCTTTAATATTTGTTATTTTTCTTCCTTTGGCATTATATATCATGAATTTAGAACAATTGAGGACATTTGTTGTTTTTCTTACGAATAAAAAAAACTTATTAAAAAAAAAACTCACTTCAGGATTTTAATTATAAAAATAATAAAAAAAACAAAGATGCAGATGAAAGAAGGCAATTATGTCTAAGGTTTTATTAATTCGAACTATTTAAGGGTTTGATATACATCTGGGTTTTTTTTTTTTTTTTTTTTTTTTTTTTTTTTTTTTTTTGTGTTTTTTTGTTTTCTTCGATTATTCTATATTTTTCTTAGTTTTGAAACTACCAAGACCAGAAAAAGAAAAAAACACCCTAAGCCTCACATCAAATCACATCCATTACTGCTCAAAATAAATTACATGGAATACAGTAAAACAACAAAATAAATAAATTAAACAATGCAAATTCGGACTATTTACGGTTTTGATTTACATCAGTTTTTTATTTTATTTTATTTATTTATTTATTTATTGATTTTTTTAAGTACAATACATCAATTTTTTTCCCTATTATTGTCTATTTTTTCTTAGTTTTGAAACTACCAAGACCAAAAGAAGGAAAAACCCTAAGCCTCACATCAAATCACATTGAATACTGCTCCAAAAAAAAAAAAAAAAAAAACATGGAATACAGTAAAACAAAAAAAATAATAATAATAAATTAAAAAATGCACAACTTTAAGTTCAAAAAATTATCACATGATTTTTATTAAGAGACAGACAAAGTACCTCTTTTTGAAGCCACAGGTAGCGAGAGAGAAAAACAATGAATATTCTCCAATAAATCTGTTAGCAACCACTACCTTCAAGACTCTCTTCAGGATTCTAGAGGGGGTGAAGATGAATGAAAGCAAATTTGGTTTAGGGTTGATTCAGAATAAAAAATATATATAAAAAAAAAGCTAAAGATGAAAGAATTGGTGGTTCAGGGTTTGATTAATTTCACGGCTTTTTTTTTTAAATTTTTTATTTTTAATTATCTATACCATCATGTTAATCCAATAACCATCTTATTTCATTTTTTTTTTAATCAATCTTTTATTAGCTGTATACTTTCTTATCTTTTGCAATTATTATTTTTATGAAAAAAAAAAAAAAAAAAAAAAAAAAAACCTGTTGAAAGGGTTTCAAGTTTTTACAGTAATAAAAAACATTAATTCAGAATTTTAATAACATCCATTGGATTTGTTTTTATCCAATCTCATGGTTGTTATTAACTCCAATAACGTTATTGGACCAGTAAGGTAGTATGACCCTAGAAAGTTTATTCTCACATATCAAAATCGATTGCCAATAAAACTTAAAAGCTTAATGGAATATAAATATACCCTAGCTAAATGTAATAAGACATATTAGTTTTGATTTATCATTATTTTGAATGTTACTTATAAGAAATACTAAGTAACGACATGTATGTTGAATCTTCAAATTATTGATTGCCCGGTACCTTAAAATTTAAAGACGAGAGTTCATGGTACAATTTGCTATTCTATTTATGAACACGATTAAAATTCATAGAACTTATTAAAAGGCGGTTGACGTAAGAGTAAAAATAAATATTAGTTTTGTGTGAATAGTTTTCCGTACACATAAAAATGCATAATGATGAAGATAAACCTTTATTACTTTCTCTCTCTCTCTCTCTATGTTATTGTATCACATTGTTTATTAAATAAAATAATTTATTTCGCTCAAGCAGAGGGTTTGACTGTTGCACAATCGTTCCAAACCTTTTCACTCTTAGCAATAACTTTGGCTGCATCAACTTCTTTGTGGTAAGGAAGAGTTACAACCAAAAACTCGTCATAGCAAGGCCGTCCGAACGTAGCAAGGTTAAGACAACAAGTAGGTGAGACTGTTCTAGCTCCGAATATGCTTGCTACGAGCTGATCAGCGCACCCTGTTTGCAACTTTACAGCACATTGCTCCAAGAAATTGTGAGTGCTCACAGGCAACGGGGGAAGAGGAACAATTTGTTCCAGATTGCGACCAGCAAGCACGGGTGATAGAATGACTATCTCGCTCAACAAGAAAAAAACGATTAAGCAAGAGTAGCTACCGAAACCCACCATAACTTAAGAGATTAATCTGTTATATACTTTCTCTTCTTACTAAAAGGTGTTCGTTACTGATCCCTTTCCTTTCTTAATGGTGTTGGAATGGGGGATTCCAAGCTCATTTATAAGAAGTTAAAATATAGGCCACGACCGACAGTGGCGGACCCAGAAATTTTAATCAAGTAGGGCACTTGAATAAATTAAAATCGTAATTATATGAAAAACTACTGAAAAATTAAGATCATAGTAAAATAGTTTTTTTTTTTTTTTTTTAGATAAAATAAAATAAATAGAACACTTATCAGATGAATTAAATAATCTTACATTCAAAAGAAAATAAAAACAAGAAAAAATATTTAAAAATAAATAATAACAAAAAAAAAAAACAACATAAATAATGAAATAAATTTAAAAGAATAAACTACAATCAAAATTTATATAAAAAAAAATTGCATTAATAATAATAAAAAAAATTATACAAAAATTATTTATTAATAACTATTACTAGTCATGTTTTTAAATTTTTTTATTCTTCAAATTATTGGTAAATTATTGATTTATTGATTCTAAATAAATTAAAACTATAAAATAAAGAAAAATATTAAGGATAAAATAAAATGAATCATAGTAATCGACTATTTTAATCAAATAAGGTAAAATATGAGATTTTAGGATTTATTGATTGGACGTGTTAGTTATGTCAAATTAAAACTATTGGAAATAATAGGAATAAATATATATATATATATATATATAATTTAATATAAAATAAAATTGAATTAAGTAAACACAAAGTAATGGTAATTAAGAAATTGACAATGACGGAATAGAGAAAATGAATAAGAAAAGATGATAAAATAAATAAGACAAAAAAATATTAGAAGATAAAATTGAATTAAAAAAGGCATATAAAAAAATTAGAACATAGAATTGAATTAAATAAGTAAGATGGGACTTGAACCAAGCACCTAAGACTAAAACTAAGATCCACTACCCGCCATACTAACAACTACTTGTTGTTAATGGTTCTTAATAAATATGTATATATACAATGTAAACATAATCAAAAAATTTTAAAAAAAAATTGAGGTAGAGCACGGGCCCCACCTGGCCTCCACGTGAGTCCGCCCCTGACGACCGAGTTAAGTTTTTAAAGCGTTACATTAATTCTTTACTTCGTATTTATTGAAATTACTTGAACTGATATGTAACTAGTGTTTCAATTGATATTACGTTAATATTGTATACATAAACCTTGCTTAATCATCTTACAATTTAATGATATGATCAATTAAAACATCATGTGACAATGCCAAACATGCATGAATTGGATCCCCACTTTATGAAGTAATTTACGTAGTGGTAACCTTCTGATCCGTTACCTTATTAGTTGTCGAGATAAGTCAAAACAAAAAGCAACGTTCGGAAATTATGACGTGTGTAGCAGGATGCAAAATTTACATAAAATCATTTTGTTTTTCTTTTCTTTCCTTTTCATTGTCTTTGTGTTCGATATTTTACTCTTTCATATTAAAAATATTTATTTCCAAATAACAAAAAAAAAATAGTAGAATATATAAATTATTTGGCTTTAAATAATATGTCATTTAAGATATGAAAATATTATTGTGTATGCCTATATGCTTAGGTTGTGATCGAGTCATTCGTAAGTAGCTTGAAAAATTATATATCCGCTAAGGAACACCAACCCTTTTTCTTGGAAACTATTTTTTTAAAAAAAACATCCGTCGAAACCAAATACATAGAATTTGTATGTGAAAAGAATTTCCTTTTTATTTATAGATAAAGTTGTTATTAACACTTATCTATTCTAACAAAGTACTTTAAATAATATACACGATGTACTTCATTTATCCTAGAACGATTCCATCTGTAAATGTTGCTAATTTTGTCTAGAAAATAATTGAGACAACAAAAACTTTCTTAACTTTGTGAAACAAGGTTATCTAACTTTCTATTTCTACGAATAAAATTACAAATTTTTTATCTATAGAAAGTTTATTCTCTCATTTTTTTCCAAATAACAAAAAAAAAAAAAAAATAGTAGAATACATAAATTATTTGGCTTAAAATAATAAGTCATTTAATATATGAAAATATTATTGTGTACGCCTATATGCTTAGGTGTTAGGTTTTTGGTTTGTCTTGGCATGTATTCCATATCAAAACGTGTTTCTCTTGTAATGTTTAGTGGTCTTAGTTTTGAAGATTTAAGACATTAAAGATAGTCTTGGCCACAATTCATGTAAGATGCCGGCTTCAAAGAGAGATGTGCTTCATCGGTCTACAAAGGTATATAAGACCTCATTTCTCTTACAAGGCTAGGCACACACACACATGGCATCCTTGTGTGTTCCTTCATGATTGAATATCATTTATATATTACTTTCACACACTTGGTAATGTATGCTCATGCATTAGCTTTAATTTCATAATCATTGGAATTTGCATGTTCTAGGACTATGTTTAGGAAATGCATACGTGTGTGATTTTGTTGTTATTTGTTTCCGTATTTTTGTATTTGGACTTGAACATGATCTCTTATGATTCCTTATTGAGTTCCGCTCATTTCGGTCGTTTCGGTTACTCATTCACTTAGTTTCGAGTCCAATCGATGTAGCTACGCTACTTTTCGTTCTCATTCGTTGAGTTGTGTTTATCGTCATTTTTCGAGATGAATTCTCAACCATTTGTCAAAGTTTTGTAGTCGTCGTTGTGCGTGAGGGAGTCACAGTTTGTAATCCGAAAATGGATTTGAATTCAGAGTTCGGATGCCCGAAAACGGCTGAAGAATGTGAGCGGTGAGCGGTGCGCAAGAGGGGCGTGTGTGGCCAAAGGCCAAAGGCCAAGCCTTGGCCACCACGTGTGGAGGCCGTGGGGCCCACGGTTAGACCAACCCTCTGGTCCCGTGTGGCCCATGCGCTCCACATGGGCCTAGGCTGAGTTGGTCTCTTTTGATTGGCCAAAAATCCTCTTCTCTCTCATTCCTTTTAAATTCCCAAATTCCCTCCATTTGGTTTTTAAGAAGAAAAAGAGTGAAATCCCGTCTAGAAATTCTCTCCAATTTTTCTCATTTTCAAATCATCATAATTTTCTCATACAAACTCGAAATTGAGTGATTCGAATTGGAGATTGTTCGTAATTGAGTCCTCTACCTTTTCCAAGTGATTTGGCAGCTGATTGATCGACTTTTCTGGTGGTTGCACACTAAAAACTGAACCAGCTCGAGAATCCAAGGTAGTGTTCATATCTTTGGGATTTCTTCTTTTATAACCTTCAATTACCTTGGGGTTTCTTCTTCCATATGTATATGTATGTTTTATGAATGCTATAGAGAAAGATAGCTTCATAATCATTTCTAATCAAAAGTCTATTTAGAGACAAATGTGGACTAGTTTTCTTGATTCTAGGTTTTTCACATGTTTGTGTGTTGTATTGTGATTAGAATGATATCTTAGGTTGTTTGTGACTTGATTAAATCAATTTTATAATAAATGACCTTGAGATTTGATTTGATCCTTTGATTGATGAAATATAGGATTATTGTATTTGTACGTGTTTTAGAGCTATCTAGGACTTAATTGATTTACATCTTAAATCCTTGCTCTATATTTTTGGCTAGAATATTGATTGATTTGATCTCATGTCTCTAGCATTGTATTTTATGTTTATAGCATCTTGAACTTGTACTTCATGAATATATATTGTTCAAGTGTTGTATGTGTGAATGAGACTTTGAGCTTTATGTGTTTGGTGTTCACACATGCTCTAGGTTTTATTCTTGTATTTTGCATCTAGACTTTTATTACTTGTGATATCACATGTTTAGTTCTAGTTGTACCATGGAATGTATTGATCACATGTTCTATGTTGAATTGATTGTTTGCATCATTTGCATTCACTTAATCACAATAGGAAGTCCTTGTAAAAGGCATGAAGTCTTGGCTAGAGTTGGGATGACTCGGATAGCCAAGCAAGAACACTTGTCTAGAGTCAGGAGGACTCGGATAGGCAAGCAAGAAGTCATGGCTAGAGTCGGGAGGACTCGAATAGTCATGCATGGGAGGCTCCCTAGAGGCATGAGTGCCTTGGATAGGGAGTTGGCTATTATATTGGTAGGCCTAGGTGTAAGGTTAGACATAGACTCCAAAAGAGCGGGGTACACGGGAAGTGTATACACTCTTGAGGAATTTCTAATCTTCCATCGATGTTGGTTTTGTGTGTCGTCCAATAAATGGTGTTTTCGCATCATTGAGGGATTTCATACTTTACAATAGGGTTGGGTAGACTTAGACTCCACTAGGTTTGGTGAGCTAAAGATTGGTTACTTTGTGGATTCTCTATTTTTATCATCCAATATATATAGTATCCAATGGTTGTAGTTCAACCTGTGGATGTTTCCTCCTTGGAGGTTTTACAACGTTAAAAAATCTCTTGTGTTAATTCTTCCTATCTCTATCTTTTATATTTTATTTATGTATGTTATTATCTTGTTTCATATTATTCACTTGTGATGTATAGTGAAGCAAGTATCTATAAAGTGTGATTTGTGGATTCATTCTTTTGATCATTTTTGTATATATGATTCTTTTGTATATTGTAATTTTGTATAGTGATATTTGATCACTCTTGTAACTCATTGAACAACTATTGAAATACAAGTATTCTTTGTTGTTATGTTTATTTGATCTTATACCTCATACAACTAGGTGATAGACATAGACCTTGTTTACATGATTACATCCTCATATTGTCTATGTATGTCTTTCTTGGTTTATTTTGTTGTGTGTAAGGCTACCTTGAGAGACAAACGAAAGTTTATTCAAGGGATTGAAAAAAGGTGTTAAAACCTATTCACCCCCCTCTCTAGGTATGCCTTAAGCAATTTAACTATGTTTGTATACTTTCAATAGGTTGTGATGGAGTCATTCGTAACTAGCTAGAAAAATTGTTCGCTAAGGAACACCCACCTTTTTTTTTGTAAACTAATTTTTTTGCAAAACATCCGTCGAAACCAAATACATAGAATTTGTTTGTGAAAAGAATTTCCTTTTTATTTATAGATAAACTTGTTATTATCACTTTTTTGTTCCAACAAAGTAATTTAAATAATATACATGATGTACTTCATTTATCCTAGAACGATTCCATGACAATGTAAATATTACTAATTTTGTCTAGAAAATAATTAATATCTGAGAGAAAACAAAAACTTTCTTAACTTTGTGAAACAAGTTTATCAAACTTTCCATTTCTACGAATAAAATTTCCAAATTTTCTATCTATAGAAAGTTTATTCTCTCATATCAAAATCGATTGCCTATAAAACTTAAAAACTTAATGGAATATAAATATACCCTAGCTAAATATAATAAGTCATATTAGTTTTGATTTATCATTATTTTGAATGTTAATTATAAGAAGTAATGAGTAACGACGTGTATGTTGAATCTTCAAATTCACGATTGCCCAGTACGTTAAAATTTAAAGACGAGAGTTCATGGTACTATTTGCTTTTCAATTTATGAACATGATTAAACTTCACATATATAACTACGGTGGTTTATTCATCATTCGCAGCAGTGGTTTTATTAAATTTTACGGCTAAGTTAATGTTATTTTACGAAGACGTTTTATTCATTTCTACTGGTAACACAAGGCAAGGTAAAACGACCATCAAATTCTTACGTATCGCATAAAACTTATTACAAGGCGGTTGACGTAAGAGTAAAAATAAATATTAGTTTTGTGGGAATAGTTTTCCGTACACATAAAAATGCATAATGATGAAGATAAACCTTTATTACTTTCACTCTCTCTCTCTATGTTATTGTATCACATTGTTTATTAAATAAAACAATTTATTTCGCTCAAGCAGAGGGTTTGACTGTTGCACAATCGTTCCAAACCTTTTCACTCTTAACAATAACTTTGGCTGCATCAACTTCTTTGTGGTAAGGAAGAGTTACAACCAAAAACTCGTCATAGCAAGGTCGTCCGAACGTAGCGAGGTTAAGACAACAAGCAGGTGAGACTGTTCCAGCTCCGAATAAGCTTGCTATGAGCTGATCGGCGCACCCTGTTTGCAGTTTTGCAGCACATTGCTCCAAGAAATTGTGAGTGCTCGCTGGCAACGGGGGAAGAGGAACAACTTGTTCTAGATTGCGACCAGCAAGCACAGGTGATAGAATGACGATCTCGCTCAACAAGAAAAAAGCGATTAAGTAAGAGTAGCTACCGAAACCTGCCATAACTTAAGAGATTAATTTGTTATATACTTTCTCTTCTTATTAAAAGGTGTTCGTTACGTATCCCTTTACTTTCTTGATGGTGTTGGAATGGGGGATGCCAAGCTCATTTATAAGAAGTTAAAATATAGGCCACGGCCGAGTTAAGTTTTTAAAGCATTACATTAATTCTTTACTTCGTATTTATTGAAATTACTTGAACTGATAAGTAAAAAGTGTTTCAATTGATATTACGTTATTATTACATACATAAACCTTGCTCAATCGTCTTACAATTTAATGATATGATCAATTAAAACATCATGTGACAATGCCAAACATGCATGAATCGGATCCCCACTTTATGGAGTAATTTACGTAGTGGTAAACTTCTGATCCATTACCTTATTAGTTGTCGAGATAAGTCAAAACAAAAAGCCACGTTCGGAAACTATGAAGTGTGTAGCAAGATGCAAAATTTACATAACATCGTTTTTTCTTTTCTTTTCTTTCCTTTTCGTTATCTTTGTATTCGATATTTTACTCTTTCATATTCAAAATAATTGTTTCCAAATGACAAAAATAAAATAAAAAATAGTAGAATATATAAATTATTTGGCGTAAAATAATAAGTCATTTAAGATATGAAAATATTATTGTGTACGCCTATATGCTTAGGTTGTGATCGAGTCATTCGTAACTAGCTAGAAAAATTATCCGCTAAGGAACACCCACCCTGTTATTTGGAAACAAATTTTTTAAAAAAACATCCGTTGAAACCAAATACATAGAATTTGTTCGTTAAAAGAATTTCCTTTTTATTTACAGATAAGTTTTTCTTATCACTTGTTTGTTCTAATAATATACACAAAGTACTTCATTTATCCTAGAATGATTCTGATGTAGGACAGTTTTGGGTGTTGTCTTATTTTATTAATTTGGGTCTTTGTTTCTTGTTTAGCAAGTTTATTTATTTTAGTTTGATTAGGAATTAAATTTAGGTTTTGGAAATAAATCAAACTTACCTTTTAGGTAAGATTTGATCTTTGTTTTTCAGTCAAGTTAGGAATCATGAATCTTAGAAGATTATGATTAGTTTTTATCTTTTCTTGTTTTAGTCTTTTTAAAAATGTCGTATTCGAGTCATATTAGGGTTAATTTATTATAAATAGTCTTATTATTTCCAATTATTGTAACTTTTTCATAATCAATAAAATCGTTCTTTGGAACATTTATCTGTCGTGGATTCGACATGCTCTTTGAGGATTCGAGAGCACCATTTTCTAACGTAGATTAGGGAATGATGGCCCCTGCATGGCGATCCATGCTTGGGTAACTATCGGTCGCTGCATCAAGGTTCGTTTGAGTGTGCTTCAGGGTTCGACAAAGTGATCATTCTTATTTTCGCCATACCCCACTGTGTCAATTGGTATCAGAGCTACCAAGTCTACCTCTGTGCTAGGCTCAGCGTCCATGTATCACAACCAACTACCTTCCTAGCCACCATATTCACCTTCCATATTTTCATAAAAAAAAAAAAATCAAAAAAAAAAAAAGAGAAAAGAAATCGAAAAAAAAAAGGTGTGTGATAGTTCAAAGAATTCACAATCAGCCCCAAAGACAGCCGCGCATTCTCATCCATCAAAGTCGCATGCACCTGAAGCTGCGAGTGGATTTATTTTCGTAAGCAGTTCTCAAGGTTCAAATTTTGGTACCTTTTTTTTTTTTTTTTTTTTTGGCGATTCTGATTTCAGTTCTCAATGGGTTTCAAAGGTTCACTTGGTTACAATAATTATTTTTCGAGCTATAATGATTATAAACCAAGACTTCAATTTTTTTTTGGACATATGAAAACCAAAGAATTTATTAATTGGTTGGAAGAAGTTGAAGAATATTTTGACTATCATAGAATCACAAAAATTCTAAAAGTTTTATGTGTAGAAGATTGTTTGAAAAACGATGCATTAATTTGGTGTGAAGACTTTCTAAAAGATCGAAAAAGATTTAGAATGGATAGGATCCAATCATGGCCTGTTATGAAACAAGTAATGCAGGAGGAATATCTTCCAAATGATTATTTTGAAGAATTTTGTTATGCAGAAAATATAGTTGAAGATTGTAAGGTTCCAAATTGTTGATGGGCTCATTTCGTGGACAAACCACATGTTGGGGATTCTTTGTAAGGGTAGCCTAAGTGTAGGTGTTATTGCTAAGGCCCTTTAAAGACCTCATTCTTGATAAGCACCGAAGGTAATTTTCTATGTGCTTACTTGTCTTGAAGAGATAGTTGCACACACTCACAACTCATGCATATGTTTAATACTTGTATGTTGTGTGTCTTATTTGTGTGCCTTAATGCTTATTAACATCTCTTCTTGCATGTTAGTTTGATTGCATCTTGCATATCCAATTGCCTTGTCATGCTTAGACTTAGGATTGCATTTTTGTAGTGGGCGCTCCTAAAAGCGCTCTACAAAAGCGTTGTACGAACAACCCCCGTTGAGCGCTGTACAGACCTGATCGATTTAATTCGGTCGCTGTACGAGCGCTGTACAAGCGCTGTACAAAGCGCTGTACAGGGCGCTCTACGTAGAGCGCCCCTCTGTTTTCTCGTGAGAACAGAGCAGGGGCGCTGTACAAAAGCGCCCAAGGCAAATATGAGGCCAACTTATCAAAACGACCACACTTTGATTTGGCCCCCTATATATATGCCACTTTGACTTTAGTTCATATTCAGATTTCATACTTAAGATATTTTTCAAAGAGAAGAAAAATTCCAAGAACTCATTTTTATTAACTCAAACACTTTTTCATGATCATCAATCATCATCTAGCATCATCTTAGATCATCTAGATGTCTTCTTGCATGGATTCTTCATCATACTTTGCTTGGTAAGCTTTTCACTAATATCTTACATATTTTGTGTTTCTCTTAACAAGCAATCTCAATTAATTACTTGTATGTTATTTTATATACTTTGAATACAAGTTTGAGATGAGTATGATGTATGATATAGTCATTGGTGACGGTACAGGACTCGCAATCACACATACTGGCTCATCCTCCTTACATTCATCCTCTAATTCTTTTTTGTTATCAAATGTTCTTTGTGTGCCCACTATGCAAAAAAATTTAATTTCAGTTTCTCAATTTTGTCACACCAATAACACATCTGTTGAGTTTTTTCCCTCTTATTTTGTTGTGAAGGATCTTACCACGGGGGCAACACTCGCACGCGGAAGGAACAGGAATAACATATATGAATGGCCTACCATATGGGAGTTAACGTCGGGATCCAAAATTGCTTATGTAGGAGTCAAGGTATCTCTTGATAATTGGCATAATCGACTTGGTCATCCTTCCACCAAAATTCTCAGTCATTTGGTGTCTAATAAAACTCTCCCTATGTCAATGAGTCGGTCTAAGTCTAATGTTTTTTGTGATTCGTGTCATTGTACCAAGAGCCATAAGCTACCCTTTGGTGTTTCAACACTTAAAAGTCGTGGAATATTGGATCTTGTTTATTCAGACGTATGGGGACCTTCCCCAATCAAATCAATGGATGGTTTTTCTTATTATGTCTTATTTGTTGATCATTTTACCAAGTATTGTTGGCTTTTTCCCATGGCAAAAAAATCTAATGTCTTCTCAATATTTGCTAAATTTAAAATGATGGTAGAAAAATATTTTAAAACTCCCATTGTCACCGTCTACACAGATGGTGGTGGTGAATATAAAGGTTTAAAAACAATTTTTCAATCTCATGGCATCCAACACTTGGTATCTCCACCTTATACTCCTCAACATATTGCATCTGCCGAACGCCGTCATCAGCACATTGTAGAAACTGGATTGTCTTTGTTACACAAGGCTTCCATGCCACTGTCTTTTTGGTCTCATGCATTTCAAACGGCTGTATATTTGATCAACAGATTACCAACGCCAACCCTCCATCTAAAATCACCATTTGAGTCCTTATTTCATTCAAATCCGAATTATTCTAAGCTTAGAGTGTTTGGGTGTTTATGTTATCCATGGCTTCATCCTTACACTCATCACAAGCTTGAAACTCGCTCCAGACCATGTGTTTTCCTTGGTTATGCTAACCAACATTCTGCCTACAAATGTTTTGATTCGACGAGCAATAAAATTTTTATTTCTCGTCATGTTGAATTTGTTGAAGATCGTTTTCCATTACACTCTTCCACTCACAAGCACTTCTCATTAACTGACTTGTCACCGTGGACATTAGCTTCATCATCCCTCTCAAATTTGGCTCAGGAAATTCACCCAAAAAATCCTCCATTAAATTCTCAATCACCCGAGATTCACCAAAAAAATCCTCCATTAAATTTTCAATCACTAGAGATTCACCAAATAAAATCTCCATTAAATTCTCACTCACCAAATATCTCGATTTCCTTACTTGATTCACACTCCTCTGACTCCTCTCCAACATTATTGCCATCATTTTCCCCACAAATCTCCACTACAAATCCTCTCATTAACTCCACCAATCAAACTAAATCTTTTCCCTCTCTTTCACCAGCAGTTCACTCTCCCCACTTCATGCCTCAAACTTCTCAATCATCTACACATTTAATACCACCAGCTATTATTGGGTCAACTTCCTCCACAATTTCTCCTTCTACTGATCTTCATATGGAAAGCAACTCAAACACGTCATCTTCACCTTCTCCGCGTGCGACCAACCAGCCACCAAGGTATGATTCCTCATTTCAATTTTCTTTACCTCATATACATCAACTACCATCTGATCTTAATCAACACACAATGACCACACGTAGCAAAAATAATTTTTTTTTACCCAAACACATTAACCTCACCACTAAACATCCCATCCCCACTCCCATTGAACCTACTTGTGTCTCTCAAGCCCTCAAAGAACCCCAATTGCGAGCTGCTATGTGTGATGAAGTTAATGCCTTGCTAAAAAATGGTACATGGGAACTTGTTTGGTCTCAACCAAAGCATAATGTCATTGGGTGCAAATGGGTGTTTCGAATCAAGCGACGGTCTGATGGAAGCATTGAGCGATACAAAGCTTGTCTAGTTGCAAAGGGGTTTCACCAATGAGCTGGCATCGATTACCATGAAACTTTTAGTCCAGTTGTCAAGCCGGCAACTATCCGGACTATCTTATCAATTGCAGTCAGTCACGGGTGGCGGGTCCAACAACTTGACATCAACAATGCCTTCTTACATGGCAAGATTTCTGAAGAAGTTTATATGACCCAACCTCCTGGGTTTGTTGATAGTTCTCAGCCCTCTGCGGTATGTCGATTACTCAAGGCTCTCTACGGCCTCAAACAAGCCCCACGGGCATGGTTCCATGAGTTAAAATCATTTGTTCTCTCATATGGTTTTGTAAACTCTAAAACTGATTCCTCTCTCTTTATATATCGCACCAATAATGATATTATTTATTTTTTGGTGTATGTTGATGATCTCCTTGTCACAGGAAACTCACCGTCTTTTATAACAGATTTTGTCCAAGCTCTCTCTCGAAAGTTTTCGCTCAAAGACCTTGGCAACTTGCATTTTTTTTCTCGGTGTGGAAGCTATTCCCACAAAAACTGGTCTCTTTTTAACACAACACAAATACATACGAGACTTGTTGGAGAAATCATAAATGGCAGGGGTGAAGGATTCTCATTCACCGATGTCGTCGTCCACAAAACTTGTTCTTCATGATGGGTCTTCCTCTGTCGACTCAAAACAATACAGAAGTGTCATTGGTGGCTTACAATATCTATCATTGACTCGTCCTGATCTTGCCTATCCAGTCAACAAATTGGCACAGTTCATGCACGCCCCTATTGATCTTCACTGGCAAGCTGTGAAACGTCTTCTTCGATACCTCAAGCACACTATCTGCTTTGGTCTTCATCTTCAACATCACTCCAAGTTTGATCTTGTTGCTTATTCGGATGCGGATTGGGCTGGAAATCGTGATGATCTTACTTCAATCTCTGCCTATGTTGTCTATCTTGGCGGTAACCCTGTGTCTTGGTGCTCTAAAAAGCAGCGTACTGTTGCTCGATCCTCTACTGAAGCCGAGTATCGTGCAGTTGCTTCCACCACTGCTGAACTCGCCTGGATTCAAAATCTTCTACACGAACTCGGCATTACACTTTCGCAGCCTCCAAAACTATTGTGTGACAACCTTGGTGCAACATACCTCTGTGCAAATCCGGTTTTCCACTCTCGAATGAAACACATCGCTCTTGATTACCACTTTGTTCGTGACAAGGTTGCTAATGGTTCTCTTCAAGTGGCTCATGTTTCTAACCAAGATCAGTTTGCGGATGCTCTTACAAAACCACTTTCCCGAACACGTTTTGTTCATCTTTGGTCCAAGATCGGCGTCTGCGATGGCAGTTCCGTCTTGCGGGGGCATATTAGGAAATAAAATATAATTCCTCCATCTTCTCCCATCATTGACTAATCTCCTATGATTATGGTCATCTTTCATTCTAGCATATTTCCTATACAAGTCTTTCCTGTAATTTTGTATAGCATTTACTTTTTAATATTGTGTAATTATTATTAGATATTTTTCCTTGTATAGCTGATACTCATGGCTGTATAAACTCAGAAATTCTAATCAATAAAATTACTCTTTCTTCCATATTCTTCAAGCTTTTATAGAGGCTACCCCTAATATCTAGTTCATTCTATTCAGCTTTGTAAATTCATTATTATGGCTACCGGTAGGGATTTTTTAGGTTACATTTACTCTTCTTCAAACTTGAATATCTCCTCTCGTCTCAGGTTAGCAGTTAGCTGCAAGGTTTGGTAAAGCTCCAAGAGTTTTTACTGTCATTTGGCGTGCACCTCCTATTGATTGGGTCAAAGTGAACACGGATGGCCTCCTACTGTCATTTGGCATGCACCTCGTATTGGAGGCGTTTTTCGTGACTTCAATGGTGGCTTTCTTGGGGGTTATGCGTGACTTCGATTTTATATGGACCTATGGGAAGCTGTGGGATAGTAAGAACAAGTTGCTTTTTGAATAGAGGCAGCTTTGATCAGTTTATGATACGGTTGATAGAAATGCAAACGTAATGTTGATGTTGCTCTTCAACGTGACATTCCAAAGATGGGTGAGTTTTTGGCTCTTTGAACAGAGATGGTTTGCGGTATGAACTAATCCGTTTCAGTTTTTCAAACCTTGTTCAAGTCGTAACCCTATGCTTTGGTCAATAAGATTGTTCTCGATATTAAGGGGTCGTTCGACGACTTTTCTCGAGAGTGTTTTTTGTGTTTAAAATTTTAAAAAATATATCAAAAAGTTGTCCGACAGCTATTTCCAAAAAAACCAAACTAGGAAACATTGGAATCAATGAGAAGAACTTTATGCCTTAAATGATAAAAATGACGGTCAAAGATTTTTTTTATTTTTTTTTAACCCCTTACCCAATATTCAATGTTTATCTTTTCAAAAAAAAAAAAAAAAAAAACAATATTGGGTTAATTGCACTAACTTACCCTTAGTTTATTAAATCTAGCAATATTTCAAAAAGATGCAATAAATTAACACAAATACCCCTTGCCATCAAGTCAATCCGTTGACTCTAACAGTTGACTAACCTTGACCCTTAGAAAGTCAAATATACCCCTATCACATCATCCCAAATATAAAATATTTTTTAATTAAAAATTGAAAAATCAAAATAAATAATAATAATAATAATCTACTAGGGATGGATCTCCATCGTCGAAGAAAACAAGAGATATTTGACGATATCTTCCTACTAAAAGAGATCATTGTTGAAACTGGAGGAGATCAGCCTTCTACAGTTACCAGAGGAGGCTCCTCCATGAACTAAAGATGTTTCCGTGAACTAAATATATATATATTTTTTAAAAAAAATTGATTTTAGACTTTTTAATTAAAAAATATTTTCTATTTGGGATGTTGTGTCAAGGGTATATTTGGATTTTCATGGGTCAAGGTTAGTCAACCGTTAAAGTTAATAGATTGACTTAATGGCAAGGGGTGTTTGTGTTAATTTAGGACATTTTTAAGAATCTTGCTAGATTCAATAAATTAAGGGTAAGTTAGTGCAATTAATCCAAAAATATTAAATGTTTATTAAATTGAGTGGGGTAAATCACGATAATTATATTAAAAAGTAGAAAGATTTAAAAATATAATATATAATTAAATTATAAACAGCTAATATAACAATTACTTAATTATATTTTTACCATATATATTATACATTATGTATAATACTTAATTTTTTTAAAAATTATAAACTGATTGATAAAATTTTCTTAAAATTAGTAAAACATATTTTTGAAAAGTCCTAGAGGCGTGTTCAATATTAATCTAGAGGGGGGGTGAATAGATTTTAGCTATTATTACCCAATTTTCGCATACAAGTCAATATTACGAAAATGCCCCTACTAGTCAAAAATACAAGCAAGTGTAATATAGTGCGGAATTAAAAATGACACTTAATGTATACGTGGAAACCCAACCACTGGGAAAAACCACGGGCTGTATAGTGCGCCACACTCGGAACTCGAAATCACTAATTGAAATGAAGTTTACAACCTATGTAGACCTCGTCTAACAATCCAGTCTGTAACCCCTCACTTCTACCCAACAGGCCTTTATTAGCAACCCTATTCCAATTTGCTTGAGGCCTGAGCAATCTTAGCCTCAAGTCTTAATTCTCTAAGAAGAGATTATGCAACCTATGTGAATATTTATGAATATTCAAATAACAAACAAGGCTAGGGAACCTTAAATGCTTATCTAGGATGATGATATAATCAATTAAAATCAATCCTAAATATCAAGTGCTAAATGACATGTCATAATAGCTTAGATAAACATAGATTATAAAAACCTAGAAATCTATCACAATACAACACTCAATCAATTCATCACAATCACTTCTCTATTCTTGTATTTAGCATATGATCTAAAAATATACAAGTAATTAAAGAGAAGTCTTAATATGAAAAACACTAAAATTAGATGAAGTTAGTGAAAAACATACCAAGGAAGATGTGATGATGCAAAACCATGCATGGATGCATCCTATATGATCATGGATGATCCTAGATGAACTTTGATGAACAAGGAATGACTTTGAGTGAATAAAGAAGAGTTCTTGTGAATTTTTTCTCTTGAAATATGTTCTAAGGGAAAAATATGATTTTTGGACTCTTAAAAACGACCTAAAATGAAAGAGGCATATATATAGGGTCTCATGATGAAGTGGAGTCGTTTTGAAAAAATGAACCCTGTTTTTGCCTTAGGCGCTGTACGTACAGCGCCTTTGTACAGCGACCGTACAGCGACTGATTAAAATCGATCAGGTCTGTATAGTGCTAAACCTCAATTCCCATCAGGTATTAGGTGGGCGCTCTACGTACAACGCTTCTGTACAGCGACCGTACAGCGCCTACCTACTGGAAATGCACGCGACAGCGCATCAACTCAATATTTGAGCGCTCCGAAACATGACCAAACGACATCGAAACCTTTCATATGATATATCGTTGGAAAGGTATGGAAGTCTACTTTCTACTCCAATTTATGGAATGACATTTCAATGTCTATAGAAAAAGTTATGGTCAATAGAGTGACCAAAGGTCAGATTTGGATCACAGCAATGATGCCCTGTTTTAGTGGTCACTTTGGAAATTTCAAAACCAATCCAAACGGTCATGAAATATTACGAATAATATACCATTGGAAAGGTATGGGTGTCTAGTTTTCCCAGAATTTTACAAAACTTAATTTCAATCTTTTTATAAAAAGTTATGATCATAAAACCATACAAAGGTCAGTTTTGAAAAACATATAAATTATTGAAATTCAATCTTTTGAAACTAGGCACTTTACTCCAAACAACCAAACCAAAAACTACCACTTATCCAAGTGAAGAATGAGACATTCTCAAGTGGTCAACCGTCGCGCTAAGACATGCACACCATCATGCAAGCGCGGACGTTTCCGATCAATATCAGGAAACGAATTACAAGACACATACACACACAACAAGATATATCAATAAGGTGCTAGTGTGTAATGTGACATGTGAAGAGTATGCACACAAATGCAAGTATGCTAAGTGTGTGTGTGCAATCTAAATCTCTTCAATGAAAACTAAGCACTAGAGATATACCTTTGGAGTGCTTGTCAACCTTGAGGACTTGAGAGGGTCTTTAAGCTTGATCATGAATCACTAAGCTACCCTTACATATAATCCCCAACACGTGGTTTGTCCACGAAATAAGCCAATCAAGATATGAGAATCCTTACAATTTTTTATTATATTGTTTTTAAGAAAAATAAAGAGACACAAATCAAATTTAAATTTAAAAATTGTTTTTTTTTTTTTTGTGATATTATATATATATATATAATTTAACTATCCGTCTAACCACAATATTAGTTTTAAAACAATTTCATTATATAAATATTCTAATTTTTTTCAATAAACCAGACGCGTTTTCAGTATTTTCAGCATCTGAAAATACGAAAATCAATTACTCATTTTTAACTGAAAATATACAAAACAGAAAACAAAAATAAAAACAAAAACAAAAACAAAAACATTACTGAACAACCCCTAAGTATCTGCTTTTTATTGTTTGTAATATTAAAGTTTCTTTTATAGCTCGTAAGGGTAACATGGTGGCTCACTTTCTAGCCAAACACGTTACATTTTCTAGAGGATAGAGTGTGGGCTTGTCACACTCCTCCTTTTATCAGACTTGTCATTGTTGATTCCCATTAATAAATTGTTTGGTTTGGACTAATTGCACAAACATCCCCTAACATTAGACATAATTACACATATATGGAACTTTTTCCCATTATTACACAAACCTCCCCTACCGTTAGTGGTCAACGGTTAAACTTAACCGTTGACTCACTTTTCCATTTAAAAAGTCTAAAATACCCCTACTATGTAATTTATTATTTTAAATAGTTAATTAAAAAAAGATCCAGCTTTTATTAAAAAAAAATTCATATTTTATTTCAAAAAAATCCAGATTTTATTTTTAAAAAAAAATCCATAAAACAAATCCATATTTTTTTTAAAAAAAAATCCAGATTTTTTTTCTTCCATAAATGGATTTTTTCCAATCTAAAAAAAATAAAAAATAAAAAACTTATAAATCAAATTCTAAAATAAATAAAAAATCAAAAACCAATTTTCTCTTTTTCTTTTCTTTCATCCATACTGCCATAATTTAATTACTTAATCTATTATTATTTATTTAATTTAATTTTTTTTTAAAAAAAGGAAAAAAAAACAAAACAGATGCCCAGAAGAATGAAGAATGCAAATGGAGAATGAAGATTTCGAGAGATTTATTTTAGAATTTGATTTATAAGTTTTATTTTTTATTTTTTTTATTGGAAAAAATCCATTTATAGAAAAAAAAAATCTGGAATTAAAAAATAAATAAAAAATATGGATTTGTTTTTTAAAATAAAATCTGGATTTTTGATATGATATTGTAATTTGTACTTGTGTTCGTTACTTTTGTGACACTTGTAAGATTTACTAAATGTGAATTTATATTTGATATTTGTTTTGTAGGTATAGTTAGTGCAAAGCAATATTTTAATTGAAATCATTAAAGATTTGTTCATATATTTGGTTTTTAGTTTGTCACATCTTGAGTCTCACTTTTTTTAAAACTTAGAAGGATCAAGATATCTATATATAATCCTGTGTCTCACTTGAAAATAATTCATGAACTGTTTTTTTTTTTTTTTCTGGCTTGTCAAAGCAAAACACAAAATAAATAAATATATGATCAATAATTCATGAACTATTTTGTTAATCCTATTTTAATTTAAAAATGAAGAAACAGTAATCTTGAAAAAATTGCTACAATACTTGCATTTCAGAACTCCTTTTTGTAGTTTCGATGGATTTGGTTTGAAACCAAATCTTTCAAAACAATCGAAACTCGGGTCTAATAGTTGAGCAACAAAAATTGAATATAAATTGGATTAAGAAAAATAAGTTTAAGATAAATATAAGCAAAAAAAAACTATCAAATGAAAAATGGCTATAATACTTGCATAAAAGAACCCGTTTTTTTGTTTTGACAGATTAGGTTTCGAACCAAATTCACCGAAAGTCGAATTCTCATAGTTGAGCTACAAAATTTGATTATTAATTGAACTAAGAACGCATGTTTAATATTCAAAACTATCAAATGAAAAATGGCCACAATATACTTGCATAAAAGAACCTGTTTTGTGGTTTCCACGGATTCCATTTGATACAGTTGAAATGGCCGAACTGAAATTACCATAGTTGAGCTACCAAAAATGAGTATAACTTGGACAAAGAGTGCAAGTTTAATATAATTATAAACAACAAAAACTATCAAATGAAACAATGGCTAGAATACCTGTATAAAAGAACTTGTTTTGTGGTTACTATAAAAAAGTGACCTATAATGACGTATTTTAAATGTATCACTGTAGTTATTATTTGTGACAACTGTTACTATTGTCAATATGTTGTTGTTCAATTGAGACTTTTTAATTTTATTTGTCACAATTAATTAAAAAAAATGTTAATTTGTGACAATTAATATAATTAGTCAGAAAATTAACTCATAAAAAGGAAAAGATTTTTTTTTTTACTCATAAATTTTAGGCACTAATAAAAATAATTTCCTCTTTTATTTTTTTTTTTACCTATTTTAAGCTTTCCTAAGCCATATTAAAGACTCATCTAAAATTTTGATTCCAAACATCTCATAGTTCCCTTATTTCATTTCTCTTCAAAATCATCTGTTCTATTAACAATTCTGCATATTGTGTATGCAATCCTTTTTATAGGATTTCAAAAACATTTTTTTACAAGGATTTCAAAAAATAATAATAATATAAGTCGTTTTTTCTCTTCCCCACTACCTAGCTAAAGTTAATATTTTTCCCCTAATTTTACCCTAATCTCTGATTCTTGAATTTCTCTCAATCTTATTAAAAGAAAAAAGAAAAAGAAAAAAAAAATTTCTCTCAATCTCTTGATTCTTTAATTTTTGATTCTCTAATTTCTCTAAAATAACCACATCCTGACGCACATCTGCACAACTCTCTTTGGTAATTGTTTGAGTTTTTGATATATATATATATATATATATATATATTTTCTATTATCAGTTCGTTCAGACAATAAATATATCAGGATGAAAAATGTGGATCACTAGATTTACATACTTTATCTCAAAGTGTATGCACTTGTCAAAACTTCTCCATAATCTATGGTCCACATTCTTCGTCCTGATATATTTATTATCAAGACGAACTGACAATAGAAAGATTGTGTATATATATATATATATATATATACAGTCTTTCTATTATCAGTTTGAACTGACAAAAGATATATCAGTTCCTTGCATGTGGACCATTAGATTTAAAAGATACTTTGACAAGTGCATACAGCCAAGTCAAAGTATTTAAATCTAATGACCCATATGCAAGGAACTGATATATCTTTTGTCGGTTCGAACTGATAATAGAAAATCTGTATATATATAGTTTTGATTCATTTAAATCCTTAAGTTGGTGTTGTGATTGATATTTAGTAATTTGATTGATTAACATGATAAAAAGTGCAGCTTTTGAATTGATTTCATTTTATCTTTAATTTGTTTGTGATTTAAATTTGGGGTTTTATGGTTAAACCTTTTTTGTTATGCATGGTTTTTTTTTACTGTTTAAATTTGGAATGTTCTTATTTATTCATTCGTTGAAGATTTGATTACCAGAAGCTAATTAGAAGATATAATATTGATTTATGAACATAGTTTAACTACTATTATCTTTGAAACAATTTTGTTGGAAATTTTGCTCTAAATGGTTGTGTTAGCAGAGTTTATATATATATATATATATATATATATATATATAATTTTATTTTGTATAGATTTTATTGTTTGGTTTTATTTTGAATTGTGGTTATTATTGTTTAAACACAACAACTACAAAGTCGATCATATGGAAAGTAAGTAATTTTTTAATTTTAATTTGCAAACTTTTATATTGATCATTTTTATTATTGGTAGTTTTACCGGTTTTATCATTTACTAACATTCTACTTTTTTTTTTTTTTTTTTTTTTTGATAATATCTATATTCTACTACTTCTAATTTTTGAATAACATGTTAACTCTTATAATATATATACAGTCTTTCTATTATCAGTTCGAACTGACAAAAGTTATATCAGTTCCTTGTATGTGGATCACTGGATTTAAATACTTTAACTGACAAGTGCATACAGCCAAGTCAAAGTATTTAAATCCAATGGCCCACATGCAAGGAACTGATATAACTTTTGTCAGTTCGAACTGATAATATAATTTCTGAATATATATATATATATATATATATATATATATATGGATGGGAAAATACTTTTTAATTGTTAATGAGTATTTTTTTGCTAACATATTTGTTGGATGGGAAAATATAAGTTAATTAATGGGGCTGTTTTGCTTATTATGGTCATTTTTCGTTTTATCCATCAAACCACTTTGAGAACATTCTCCAATAAGCTATGCTTTCTTTTAACACCAATGCTAAGCTTGATGATGGTATGCCTTCTAATGTGGTTGTAGTCTTGAGTCGGTGAAATGCATTAACACCGTAATTCTCAATTATCCTAACCATGCATGTGGTGGAATAATGACTCCATTCAATTTGCTATTAACCTCATATCATGATTAGGAAAATCAAAATATATATATTGAATTTTGAAATGAGCTGCATATTTAGATATTAACTTACATGAAAAGATATTTCAAAAAAAAAAAAAAAAAAAACTTACTTGAAAAGAATTTTAATAACAACATTAATTAGTTATTTGACCAAGCTCGATTTGTCAGAGAAATTGTATGTCAACATTGAGTGAAATATATATATATATATAAATAAATAAATAAATAAATAACTATGACATTATGTTGTGAAATCAAAGCTATCCATAAAATAAATTTTTTTCTTTTAACTTTAGAGTAAAACATGATAGAAGTTGTTCATGACATGACACCATAACCTCTCTCCTTTGTATCTCCTGATAATTTTTCATTTTGTTTATGCAAATAGTGAAGGATATTATAGAATCATATGACATCGCCACCTCCATGGATATTTTATCGTATAAATTCATGCATATTCAAGTTATCGAGGCTTGAAGAATTTCGTCATGGTTCTCCAAATAGGATTGATGTAATGTATATATTAAAGTTTGTTGCAAATTGGTGTATGTAATTTAATTTGTAGTATTTTTTTTTTTTATCCCTTTCCTTGTCTTGTTATCATTTAGGTGTACAATGTGGATTGAGGCCATGTTTGGTGGCCTGTAATGTATTGTATTAGCACTTTAAAATGTATTAAAACAATACAATATCATGTTTGGTGTTCATTTGGAGTTCATTGGTATTGTATTAATTTAATACAGAATTTCACACTAATACACCAATCACTGCACTAGCTAATACAGAATATCATATGGTATTATGATGTATTGTATTAGAAGCCAACCT
The DNA here is from genome assembly GCA_030490815.1 of Acer saccharum. Lineage (NCBI taxonomy): Eukaryota > Viridiplantae > Streptophyta > Magnoliopsida > Sapindales > Sapindaceae > Acer > Acer saccharum. Next base: position 28,843,998 of record CM059866.1, read on the forward strand.
TCATCTTCATCTTCCCAAACCCAGTTGTATTAGTAATTTTGGCAAGATGATTTTTTTTTTCTTCATTTTTTTTTTCCAGAAACGAGAAACATCCACACCACATCCACGCCCAAACCAAAATCACCACCCAAACCACCACCACATCCACACAAACCCAGAAACATCCATACTAAACCACCACCAAATCCACCCAAATCACCACCAAATCCACACCCAAACCACCACCAAACCACACCCAAACCATTTCAGTCCACACACATCAGAAGAGAGGAAGAGAGAGAGAGAAAAAGATGAATGTTACAGCGACGAAAGGAAAAGAAGATGAAGGCTGTGGTGGCTGAAGGAGACGAAGACGAAGGCTGGTGCGGTGGAAGGAGATGAAGACGAAGGACGCAGCGGCAGAAGGAGAAGAAGGCGAAGGCCGTGGCGGCGAAAGGAGAAGAAGGCGAAGGCCGGTGCAGCGATGGTGAGAGGAGAGAAAGAGAGGCGATGGTGGGTTTGGTGATGTGCGAGAAGAAGATAAGTTAAAGATAGCCTAATACAAAATATCACCAAACATAAGATTGTATAATAATAATACAGTCCAATGCAATACTATCCAATCCAACATAATCCAATACAATCCAGTATAATACAATACAGCGTACCAAACGAGCCCTGAAGACTAGTGTCATAGTTCTCTTATTAAACTTTTTGTATTTGAGTTAAGATTCTTGTAGTTAATATTATTTGAATTGACCATTATATAATTTTTTTTGGATAGAATTTGTAACTTGTTTTCTTCTTTTTAAGCAAGATGCTTGATTAATACATGACAAAACTACTATTTTTTGTAGTGAGTATAATGGCATAATATTTTGTCACTAAGTATTTGTATATTGAAATAATTTTTATGTGGGTAACTGTCACTAGACTTGTATATGGTGATGCAATTTCAGATGATTAATTGTCACAATTTCATATGGTTAATTGTCATTATATTTTTATATTGTGATGCAATTTTCAGATAGTTAATTGTCACTAGATGTATGTATAGTGACACAATTTTTAAACAATTAATTGTCACTAAGTATGTGTATAATGATAAAATCTTCAAACTTTAACTGCCATTAAGTTTCTTTATAGTGACCAAATTTTTATTTCGTCACTAGTTAAGTGACCAATTGTTAGTGACACTTTTTTAGTCATAATATCGATATTGTGACAATTTTTTCCTTTGTAGTGACAAATTTGTTTTGTCACCGTAACTCACTTTTCTTGCATATTCTGTTTCAAACCAAATTCGCTGAAACTTTTGATGCATCAACTTCTTGTGATAAAAAAGAGTTACTACCAAAAACTCATCATAGTAAGATTGTCCGAATGTAGCAAGGTTATGACAAATAGTACTTGAGACTGTTCCAACTCCAAATAAGCTTCCTACAAGCTCACTGTCGCACTCTGTCAACATCTTTGCCAAACATTAAACAAATAAATTGTGAGTGGTAGTTTGCAACGGGGGTAGAGGACCAACTTCTTCCAAATTGCGAGCTGCAAGAACGGGATATAGAATGACTATCTCTCTAAACAAGAAAAAAATGATCTCTCAATGCTGCCACTTAAAAGATGGTCTTTTTATTTTTATTTTTCTTCTTACTAAAAGGGGTTTATTTGGGTTAATTATTTTCTCTTCAAAAGAAAAAGGGATTTGTTTGTTTTTCTCTTTCCTTTCTCAATGGTGTTATAATGGTGGATGAAAAGCTCATTTATAATAGGCTTTTTATTTATTTATTTATTAATATTCTAAAGTTCTCTCAACATTTCATTAATCGTCCGTTCTCAATATGTTTATAAAATATTAAATAAATATTTCACAACATTCCTTCTCTTTTGTTTTGACTGAACAAATACATTTAACCACGACTAATGAGAGGTGTAGGGGTCATTTCATCATTGTCTTTAACAATCACCGACTCATTTGTGTATTCCTCATTCAAAGCAAGAACTATGCTTCCCAAAATCTCTTCAAAGCTCGGAAACCTCGCAACAAGTTTGTTCAAGCAACCTTGAGTGGTACTACCACATGATAACTGTAATGGGAGTTTGGTCAATCAGGTAAAATCTCGAGCTCTAGCAAAAAACAGTACCTTTATCTGAATAGGCGATCCTTTATTCTTAGTAGGTTTACAATCTATATCCTTAATCTTAATTTCTCTCTCTATAACATCCATTATAGCAATGAGAAAATAAGCATCAATAAAAATGGAACATCTCACGCAAACAGATAGAGAAGGTGGTCGTCCGACCATGTGTATGTTGAGAGAACTTCTGCCTATCAGAAACAACAATAACAAAAAAAAAAAGAAGACAAGATTCGCTCTACGAAATTTATTGCTTCGTCTTTTCATATTTGTGAAAGGTTGTCCATTTATAAGAGGTAAAAAATGGCCGAGTCAAGTTTTTAAAGCATTTCATGAATTGATATTCTTCACTTCGTATTTGTTTGGGCTTTCGAAAAACCTCTATTGGTAAAAGATCTACTTATAGTAGATTTATTAGAAATAGAGTTTTTGAAAAAAAAAAAAAAATTATAGTTGTTTGGTTGGTAGATTTTTTTTAAAAAAATTATCTACTTGGAGAAGCACCTCCCCATGAGCTTTTGCCGAGTAGAGGTTTAAACTCTACTAGCCTCTACTCAATTTAAAATTGGCAATCTCAAAAGTCCAACTAAACAACTCTAAAAAACTTAAATAGACTTTTGTAGACCTTTTGAGGTAGTAGAAAGCTCAACCAAACAAACACTTTATAATGGTTGATGAAAAGCTCATTTATAAGAGGTGAAAGAATAGTTCTCAAGTTAAGTTTTTAAAATGTTTCACTAATTGATTTTCTTTACTTCGTATTTATTGAATTTACTTAAATTGATATATAGCTAGTGTTTCAATTGATATAATTAAGTTATTATTTTATACATAAACCTTGCTCAATCATTTTACTATTTAATGATATAAATTAAATCATCATGTAACAATACCGAACATGCATGATCCAGGATCCCCTTTATATATATGTCGTACATCAAATGTAATGGAAACAATTTGATATGTTATGTTATTAGTTGTCGAGATTAGTCAAAACAAAAGACAACCCCGAAAATGATTAAGGTGGCAGCAGAATTCACAATTTACGTACATAAAATGCATTTTGGTTCTTTGTCTTACGATATGATTTTTAACCATGGTTTTTAGTAGCTTCTCACTCATAAATTGAAAACATTTTTGAAGAGTTTTTGCATGATTTTATTCTTTAACAACCATCTCTTGGTATGATCTCATCTTTGTTTGCCTAATCAATTTTAGGGCCCGTCAAATGCAATTGCACATCATTCTAAAACAATTTTAAATATATAGAAAAGTGAAAGACCCGATTGAAGTCAACATGATTCTAACCAAAACCTTCACCTTTTGATAAGTCTGAGCACAAAGGAAAGGGTCCGTCTAAAATTTTGTAAGAAACTTCTGCCTCAATTCTCAATAAATCTTCAAAGCTAGAAATAATCTAATTTATGAATGTAGAAGTTGTGTTGGAGGTAGAGTTTAGCAAGGAGTTTGATCAATTGATAGGCAAGTACTCCCCTCATCACTTGGAATATGAAATGAACAATAATCTTAGATGTTTAGATGGTAAATAAAAACCAAGTAGATCGCCAATAGGGGCGTAGCTCAGCTGGGGCAAATGACTCCCAGATCAGCGACTCGAATCTTACTAATGGCAAAAGCTTTTAAAAAAATACCATACAATCACAATCCATAGTTTTATCTATCGAGACTTAATGATATTCACCTAGTTATATAACTATTTTAAATGATAATAAATGGACAAAGGGTAATTTGGTATTTTTATTACATTTAAACGTTAAATCTAATTGTTCTACACTAACGACAGGGGTGTTAGTGTTATTAAAGTCAAAGGTTGAATAGTTTTGCTTTTTATGTAAACATTAGAGCAAATTTGTGCAATTTTCCCAAAATGAAAATAATGGAGTTTACCAATACGGCAATACCACTCTCAAATGCTTGTAAATTGACAGTCAAACCAAACAGGGAGTAAAAATCTAGAGAGAGAGAGAGAGAGAGTAAAGAGAAAAAGAAAGAAAAACAAAAGAAAAAAAAAGGAAAATATTTTGAAGGAGACAAGAGTCGTGCTGGCCTTCGCCAACTCCACCACCACCACCACCAACAACAACCACCTCTCTCTCTCTCTCTCATCTTCTTTTTCTCTTCCAATTTTGCCCCGGATCGCTCCTCAGCTCCGATCTCAACTGATCCGGTTCGGTAACTTTATAGCTGACCATGTCGACGGCCAAGACAGCTCGCTCCCGGGCGGCGCCGGCGATGAAGGAAAACGGACCCGCCGTCGCCGCCAAAGTCGAGGAAGGACTCAACTTTTTCAAGTCCGACAAGTTCGACGCCGATGTCTATGTCAAGTCCAAGTGCTCTCTCAACGAGAAGGTGCGGTCTTGGTCTTTGCTTTTGGTTGAAATGATTTCGAAGATTTTTTTTTTTTCAAAGTTCTTGCTTACTTTTTTTTTATTTTTTTAATGTACGGACGCAGGAAATAAAGCAACTGTGCAATTATCTGCTGGATTTGAAAAGAATTTCTGCAGAGGAGATGCGTAAAAGTGTTTACGCGAATTACGCGGCGTTTATTCGGTCAGTGTTGATTTTTTAGTTCTAATTCTTTCATTTAATTGATTTTTCGTGAATTTTTAGCTTTCTGTGTTGAAATTGTTAACGAGAAGATTCTTTCATGAATTATAACTTTTTCATAAATTACTTTCATTTTCGAAGATTTGGCAAAAATGAATATCTAAGAAACCGAATGATGACTAGCCCTTTAAAGCATTTGTTCATATGGACTTATGGACATATAACTTCGTGTATATGTGTTGGGTTGGTTCGATTTTCTTGTTTGCCTGAGACATTTGAAGGATACTGTACTCATTTGGTTTTGTTTATTATAGTATATGTATTGATTAGTTTATTTTATTTATTTTTTTGGGTTTTGAGAGATTTTGTTTATCTTACAGTACTTCAAAAGAGATATCAGATTTAGAGGGAGAGCTTTCGTCCATCAGAAATCTGTTATCTACTCAGGCTGCTTTAATTCACGGTTTGGCTGAGGGAGTTCAAATTGATTCCTCATCTGTGAAGGTTTCTGAAGCTTCTGATTCAAAAGATGGATGGCTAACATCTGAAAATAGAGAACCTTCGGAACTGGAAAAATGGGCGGTGGAATTTCCTGATATCCTTGATGTTTTATTAGCTGAGAGAAGAGTCGATGAAGCTCTTGAAGCCCTTGATGAAGGAGAACAAATAGCTTCGGATGCAAAACAAAAGAAAACTTTGGACCCCGATGTGCTTATTTTGCTGCAGAATGTGATCACTGAACGCAGGCAAAAGTTAGCTGATCAACTTTCTGAAGCTGCTTGTCAACCTTCTACCCGTGGCGGTGAGCTTCGTGCAGCTATATCAGCTCTTAAAATGCTAGGGGATGGCCCACGTGCTCATAGTTTGCTAATGAACGCTCATTATCAAAGATATCAGTACAACATGCAAAGCCTTCGTCCATCAAGCACCTCATATGGAGGAGCATATACTGCTGCCCTCTCACAGTTGGTCTTCTCTGCTATAGCTCAAGCTGCTAGTGATTCAATGGCTATTTTTGGCAAGGAACCTTCTTATATGTCTGAACTTGTGATGTGGGCTACAAAGCAGACAGAAGCTTTTGCTCTTCTTGTAAAAAGGCACGCGTTAGCTTCTTCAGCAGCTGCTGGCGGTTTAAGAGCTGCTGCAGAGTGTGTTCAAATAGCTTTGGGTCATTGTTCTTTGCTGGAAGCACGTGGCTTGGCACTTTGTCCTGTGCTCTTAAAACTTTTTAGGCCTAGTGTTGAACAAGCATTAGATGCTAATCTGAGACGAATTGAGGAGAGCACTGCTGCTTTGGCTGCTGCTGATGACTGGGTACTCACCTACCCTCTAGCGGGTACTCGTCAATCTGGCAGGTCTACTACATCCTTTGGTAGCACAACAGCATTCCAGCATAAACTTACAAGTAGTGCTCATCGGTTTAATTTCATGGTCCAGGTAAACAATATGTTTCTTACATAAACTCTGATAAACTAAAACATAGAATCCGTCTATATATATATATACATATACATATATATAATTATATATATATATATATATGTATATGTATATCTTCACATGCACAAAAAGGTACATAAAGATTTTATACTTGTTTACTTTCTGTCTGAATTATGTTTTCTGTTTCTTATCCACACAAAAAAATAAAATAAATTGTGTGTAGTGTGTAGTGTAGCATGATTTTCATCTTTCATCAAAAATCTTTTAGTTGTTTGGTGTACTATTCTGCTCAAAGATATGCTGGATTTCTCAAGTTTGAAATGAATGTCTAGTTATCAACTGGAGTGCTATCCAAGGCTCCAAGCTTGAATTCATAACCTACCTATTAGACTCAAATATCATTACTTTTGTAAGCAAGTTATTTGGTTTTTAATTTCTTGCTTGGCACCCTTCATGGGAATGAATTGTCTCATGTATTCCTCTTTAGCCTGGCAGCTGAAAGTTCTTTGATTCAGAGACTTTGGAAGCTAGTAAGATAGTGCATGATTTGTTTTGATCTTTAAATGTCTGGGGTCCTCTCCAATATCTCCTCTTTAATTTTCAGTGTGTATTGCTGGTTTGGATCTCTAACATTCTTTTGAACTTGGAAGGGTTAAAAAAATGGTTCCTACATGGTAAATTCATGGTGGCTAAACATTGTAATTTACAGTACTTTTTACCTTCGTATTATGCAAGCCATATTCATCTGAAATTAACAATTTTCCATAGATATTGGATATGACCAGTTTATCCATCTTTGCGTTCAGTTGTTGAATTGTCATCCAAAGTCCTTGAGGGCATATATTAAAGGTGTATTGGATTACTGATTGACGTTCAACGGTCTTTTTTCTGATTTGAGATTGAAAGTAGTATATTTTTTTTAATAACTTCTGAAGTAGTGTTATTTCAGAGCAAGAGACAAAAAAAGAGTAGTGTTGTTTAATCAATTATTTTGTTTGATGCATGTTTCCTATGCTTTTACAGGACTTCTTTGAGGATGTAGGACCCCTATTAAGTATGCAATTGGGAGGTCAAATGTTAGAAGGTCTATTTCAAGTTTTTAACTCATATGTGAGCATGCTCATTAAGGCATTGCCAGGATCAATGGAAGAAGAAGCAAATTATGAAGGTTCTGCAAATAAAATTGTGAGAATGGCTGAGAGTGAATCTCAGCAGATTGCATTGCTTGCAAATGCTTCATTGTTAGCAGATGAACTGCTACCACGTGCGGCCATGAAACTCTCTCCTATGTATCAGGCCAACTACAAAGATGATACTCGTAGAAGACCTTTAGATAAGCACAACCGTAACCCGGAGCAGCGAGAATGGAAGAGGCGACTTGTGGCTTCAATTGATAGATTAAAAGATACTTTCTGCCGACAGCATGCGCTAGATCTCATTTTTACAGAAGAGGGTGATAGTCATCTGAGTGCAGACATGTACATAAATATGGATGGAAATGGGGATGTATTAGATTGGTTCCCATCTTCAATATTTCAGGTAGAATTTTTTATTAGTTATGATTGTATCTCTCAAAGTTTTGCCCCCCTCGTATTATTTTTGTAGTTGCCTAAATTATCTGCATTTGGAATTAGTCTATTTCTCTGCCTTCACACTTTAGATGTAGGATTTTAATAATTTGGCCATTATATTTGGATAGCTGTGTTTACAATTTGATCAGATAAACTCATAAATTTGCGTGTTGATTCCTGATTCCTTCTGAAGACAACAATTTTGTTCGGCATCTATAGACATCCTTCTAGATAGACACCCGGACGATTCTTTGTTTTTTAAAAGTATGAATACTTGTGTGACCCCATTTATTTGAGATTAAGTTATGGAGAACCAATCGGCAAATACTTTTAGAAATTTATTGCTTCATCAGGTTTAGGATTTATCTAGTAGTTTCCTTTTGATTTTGATTTTGCTTATTTATGTTAGTTTACTTATTTGGTTGGATTTTTTTTCTTCCTTGTTTTAGTTGTTTAGGTTTAGTTGTCTATAAATATACCACTTTATGTTATTTACTTATTTCCTTATCAGGCTTGTTAATGAATTGATTTAGGTTTAGTTGGCAAATTTGAAGAATTGATCACTATAGTTATATTACTTGTAGCATTTGGTTTTGTGCTTTATGTAGGAACTACCCTACAATACAGTGGCCTGTATCAAGATCTAACCTAGTAACCTACAGCCCATCAAAATATGATCCAACTCTTAGGCTATGTTTGGTGACGTTTCCAGGGACTGTTTTTTCATTTTTTGAGTTCAAAAAATATAAAAAACGTGTTCGGCACGTGTGTGTCCAAAAAAAAAACACTGAAATCAGTTTCTTGGTTTAAAGCCTGGAAAGTCACGGGCACCGAAAAAAACAATAACACGTTTTCTTATTTTTGTTTTCATTTTGTATGGACCCACCACTTAAGTTATAATTTTTTTTTTTTTGAAAACTGAAATTGTTATTATTTGTTTCTGAAAGGCTCGGTTATTATTATTTTTTTTTTTTTCATATATACAGGCTTAGATAGTTATTAATTAATTAATTATTTTATTTTCATTTTATATAAAATCATAATTTATAATTTATTTATTAATAAATAATAGAAATGAGAGAATGACATCTTCATTTACCCACTAACATTTTACTACATAGAATAATAATATTTTAAAAATTATATATTATGTATATAGTTGATTATTTTAATAATACAATGATGAATATTTTTTTTCTTAAAATTAGTAAAATATTATCTTTTATTATATTATTTTTGGAAAAAAATAATAAAAAGCACAAATCATCATTTAATTGCTTTTACTTTTACAATATGTTAAAAATATATCTTCAAAATAACTAAACTGAATACTATAATATTATTACTTAATATATATATATATATATATATTTTCAGAATAATGTTTTTAGTTTTTGCTACCAGACGCTTTTTCAAATTCTGAAAATATAAAAATCAATTTCTTGTTTTCAAATGAAAATTGTTAAAACAAAAAACATTACCGGCCCCTTACTTATTCTACTCTCAAATACTCTATTTCAACTAATTAAGGTCTGCTTCTTGAGTTATTTTGTGCTGTTCAATTCTATCAACAGCTAGTGCTTGTGTTATAAATGTATCAAAAATATCTTAGTCTAAAGCATGGTGCTTTTGGGTACTTAGAAGTACTGGAAATTTGCAGATTGATGTCAGTGAATTTTGATCATTTATATACTATACAATATACATATAAATTTGTGATCTGCTCTTCAAGCTTCATCACTGTTTTATATCTTGTTTGTTTCCTGATATTTTTGTAAGAAATAATTCTTTGCCTTAAACCATGACAAAATCACTGTTTGAAGAATTGATCACTATAGTCATATTACTCATAGCATTTGGTTTTGTGCTTTATATAGGAACTACCCCATGATACATTGGCCTGTATCAAGATCTAACCTACAACCCATCAAAATATGGCCAAACTTATTTATTCCATTCTCAAATACTCTATTTCAACTGATTAAAGTCAACTACTTGAGTTATTTTGCAATTCCATCAACAGTTAGTGCTTATGTGTTATAAATGTATCAAATATATCTTAATCTAAAGCATGGTGCTTCTGGGTCCTGATATGTACTGGAAATTTGCAGATTGATGGCAGTGAATTCTGATCATTTATATCTTATACAATATGCCTATAAATATGTGATCTCCTGTTCTAGCTTCATCACTTTTACATATCTTGTTTGTTTCCTTATTATTATTAATTTTTTTTTTTGTAAGAAATAATTTTTTGCCTTATACTGCTCTTGGAAGTCATATGTTTGCTACTTGTTCATGTCTTTTTGAGGAAGAACTCATAAGTTTATTTGTGTTTTTTTTTTTTTTAGTAAGATTCTCTAACAAACATTTTTCTTATGGTGAATCTAAAATCTAAATACACTCATAAAATTATTTGAATAGATTCCACAACATAGTAATTATTTGAATAGACACCACATCATAAGCCATTGTCATGGATCATGATGCAGATGAGAGCTAGAATCTGTTGTTGTTTAGAAAGGATTGGAGTTATAACAGTTGCAAAGAGAAGTTTTAAGATAAAAGATTGTAAAAATAGAGCCAACAGAAATTGAAATTGGAAAAATTATTTGACTTTAGATATTATAATTTCTGGCTATGAATATGATAAGATATTAACAAGATTTAGGATTTGTGAAGAGTGGGTGCATCATAGGTGAGTCTAAAGAGTCAATTTTGTTATTTCAATTCAAAAAGATTCTTTAGAAAATAGTTTTCTGGATGTATTTAGACCCACCTGGTTTTGAAAAGAGTCTTTTGGGCATACATGGATTTCACCCGATCGCTACCTTTTGGCCGTCTTAGCACCTATATCTCTTGGAATGTCCAAAAGCGGGGGAAGTATACGACTAGCTGTTTAGATTGTGTCTACTGGTTAAGTTCATTTGTTGAGATGAATTGGGTTGTACGAATTTGTTAGAATTGAATTTCTGCTGCCAACTGTAGAAGACTCTTGGAAAAGGTTCAGAATTGTTATCTTTTTTTTTTCTTGAGTATTGGGTACTGTTTTGGACATAAAAACTGCTTTCTTCAAAAGTTTCTGTACATTTTTATACTTGCACACATCTCAACTTTGTTATCTTGTTTGCTGTTCTGAGTTAATTTTTCTACAATACAGGAACTATATACAAAACTAAACCGCATGGCTACTATAGCAGCAGATATGTTTGTCGGAAGGGAGAGATTTGCTACACTGCTATTGATGAGACTTACGGAAACTGTCATCTTATGGCTTTCAGATGATCAAAGCTTTTGGGATGATATTGAGGAAGGCCCAAGGCCTTTAGGTCCTCTTGGTCTGCAACAAGTATGTAAATGTTGTATCAAGGCATTCTCAAATTTTGTGGGAATATTGAATTGTTAGCATTAACTATTTATTGTCACATGTGCAGTTCTATTTAGATATGAAGTTTGTGATATGCTTTGCTTCCCAAGGTCGCTTCTTATCACGGATTTTGCAGCGCGTTGTCAATGATATCATTTCTAAAGCCATGACAGCTTTTTCTGCCACAGGCATTGATCCTTATAGGTATGCAATGTAGTTTCCTTTGGATACATGATACATCGACATCACTTTCTTGTATATTCTTGACCACCATCACTATCATCATATTTTATGGATACATCATTCATACATACACCAAGCATTTACATTTTTATGTACGTATAAAAAAAATTGATTAAATCTTTTACCAATAGCATTGATGAATAGAAATCTATTTGGTGCTTTGTTGACTTAAATTGTCTTTTATAGATTTTATAATTAAGCCTTGTACATAACTACATATGTTTCCTATGAAAAAAATAAAAATCTTGTGCATACTACCTGGTAGATCCTATGACTAACATGTTTACTTCTGTTCTCTTTTTCACTACTTTTCTTATTGTTAATAATTTGGAGTCTAGAGAAGTGTGAAGGAGATCAAGTTCTTTTATAGTATCCATATGGGTTATCTTATTGTTCATATGGTTTTATTTTGCCTATTAAATTTGATTTTCTTTTATAGGAAACAAAAAAACTTATTCAAAGATGAAGAAAGTACAAAAGTGAACCGGTAGTCTACCAAAACAACAAACTAAACAAAAATAAAAATACAGGGAATTTAATAAAAAAACATCCTTCCAATCCAACATGATGAAAAATAGAGAATTGTCTCTAAATTCGTCAGAGGTAGATGCCCAAATAGAAGCTAAATATTAAGCTTTGCCCCATAAAAAACTATCCTCCTCTTTAGCTTCCTCAAATATTCTTCTTTTCCTCTCTAACCAAAAAGCCCACAAAACAGCAAAAATTCCACAATACCAAAGGGCAATAGCTTTCTTTACACCCTCAAAAGCCTTAAGATCTTCCAAAAAGAAAGAGGCATAGACCAAGGTGGCAAGGAGCAGCCATTTCAAAACCCCCTCTGAAAACAACTTACTCAATAACTTTACAGCCACCTAACAATGGAGAAAAAGATGATTCAAATTTTCTTCGGACTTCTGAATAATATCACAAACATTAATTTTGCCATGAGCTATCAACCATCCCAGAAATTTGATTTTGATAGGAACCTTTGACTACCAAATTGCATAGCAGGCTCAAACAATCAATGAGACTTGTCATTAACCAACCACTAAAAGAATGACTTGCAAGAAAAGATTCCTTTAGAATCCTTAGACCATGCCCTCTTATCTTCTCCTTCCATATTGAAAGAAACACCATCCAACAATGAGAAGAAAAGACAACTCCTCAATCTCTTTATCATTCAAGTTTCTCCTAAACTCAAAACATCACCCACTATATTGAGAATACCTTTCCAATCTACTTTGAATTAAAGCATTTTGTGAGAAGCAAAGCATATATAATCTTGGAAACCTCAAGCATGAGGGAGCAGAATCAATCCAACAATCCTCCCAAAAACAGATCCGAGCACCATTCCCAACTGCAAACTTCAAATTACAAGAGCAATCGTTAAATCCCTGCATTATTAATTTCCAGGGTAGCGAATAAAACCTGTCCACATTAGAATCCCACCCATTTTCTTGGAGACCACACTTTTAATAACTTTATGCATGTACTTGCTATTAAATTTTAATTTTACATAGGTAGAAAGACCTTTTAACACAACCAATTTTCCGGACAGACTAAGCACACAGTTCACGGCTAGCAGCCAGATTTTAGCATAGTAGAGATATAAGCATAGAGAGAATTAAGAGAGGTCCAATGAACCTTGCTCATAGACCTTTATTTCTGTTTATTTGTTTTTGTTGTCACAGAGATGCATGGATTGAATGTTCTGTAACCTAGTTCATCGGTTTTCAAATGTTACTTCTATGACCATGCACTGATGTGATTAGCCATTTAAAATGTACTAATCTTACCAAATTATGAAACCAACCCAGCATACCTGTTTCTCAACCCATGCATTTTTAGGAAGTAATGATTCGTGTTTCTTTTTGAGCTACACTAGTGGCCAGTTTCTGTTCAGCGTGTGGTCAATATTGAAGTTATAAGTTGATAGAGAACTCCACTACATACGGAGAAAGCATTGGAAATCAATCTTGTGTGAACTTCAGGATTGTGTTTTGACTCAGTTTAGAAAGCTGATTATTTATATTAGACGTACAAGTAATTCAAATGCCAACTTTTATTTCTTATCTAAAATGAATAAATAAATATAAAAATACAGAGACAATGTATGTGATAAATAAATAATTTGAAGTTAGAAAATTAACATTTTGTGTGTGAGCCATGCATGCGCATTTTGATCAAGTTTAAAATATAGCATTTGAAGCTGAGAGTTTACTCTTGTTGTCAGTGTACTACCGGAAGATGAGTGGTTTAATGACATTTGCTTAGACGCAATAGAAAGATTAAGTGGGAAGCCGAAGGCAATCAACGGGGAGCGAGAACTCAACAGCCCAACTGCCTCTGTCTCGGCGCACTCAATTTCATCTGTTAGATCACATGGGAGTTCATGATGCATGTATATTTCTCCTTTGTATATTAGAATGCCCATCAGAATCGATCACAGATTTGCAAGTCATTGTATTCATAATAAGACTTCATTTTTTCTTCTTTTCCCTCTAATTTTCAAAATTCCTGTAGGTTGATGTTTGTATGATCATGAAATTAAATATTCTTTGGTTTTTTACTCCCTTTTTTTTCTAGTTGAGCTTAATATTTTTGGTTTGTAAATGTCGATTGCCTTTTTCCAATACTGTATCCAAAATTGTAATATTCTTTTGACAATTATATCATCATGTTCATCCTGTGTTTCATCAGAAATCAAAGTTTGAAACCGATTGACGAGACTCAAGAGGAGATCCGTTTCCGATACCAACATGTTCGTTCGATTTGAGGGTAGGAAGCTTGCCATTTTTTTCGCATATTATTTAGTGAAACCAAGGATTCGATTGGTTAAATAAATGCCCCTGGCAGTGATTGACCCATTCTCATCGAGCCTCGAGGATCTCGACAAAACTAGGATAAAGTTGATGAGATTCGACAATTCTGAACCATGAAATGCTAACCACCGCACAATGTAGTTTGATGGAAAGAACACCCAACGCACGTGATGGTTGAAACATGAAAACCAATATGCAATAGCATGTTATATCAAGTCATTATTATAAACGTTGAACTTGCAACAAAATATTGGAATCATACATAACATGTTACAACATTGAATGCAGGACTAAATAGCATTAGAAAGAGAGAATTATCCTTGTATTCCATAATGTACCCAAATAGTTGGAATTTAGAAACTCAAAAAACTAGCTACATTTTCTTGTCACCGGAGCACTTGCATTTAGTAATAACTTGACAACATCTCTCATAGTTGGTCTCTTGCTTGGCTCCTTCTCAGTACATCTCAACGCCACCGAAAGAACATAAATAACTTGTTCCCTGATAGTCGAATCCAGGAATTCCCCCTCCACGAGGCTCGAATCAACAATACGTTCAATATCATCCTCTGTCTTGCTCCATACAGACCTAACCCACCCCACAATATCTGTTGCTTCCACGAATGACGTATCCACTGCCTTCTTTCTGGTAATTAGTTCGAGTAAAACAACCCCGTAGCTATAAACATCAGACTCCTTGCTATTCGTTGTTGTAAATGCATTTTCTGTCAAGACCATAGTAAAAGTTAATATAAGATTTTCTGCAATAGCATAAGTTGAAAAACTAGAGACATGTACAAGAATTACCTGGTGCGATGTAGCCGATTGTACCCACGACTGAGGTGGTTTGAGTTGAAGAGGGAGACTTATCCAGGAGCTTAGCGATACCAAAATCGGAGATATGAGGTTCCATCTCCAAGTCTAAAAGTATATTCTGCGGCTTTATGTCTCGATGGACAATAGCAGGATCACAATCGTAATGAAGATATTCCAATCCATAGGCTGTTCCAAGCGCTATCCTATAGCGAACATTCCATTCCAAAGTTGGTGGTGGATTCATTGCATGTAAAACATCATGAAGACTCCCAGTTTCCATGTACTTGTACAAGATATAACCATAGTCCTTCCGTAACCAAAAGTGCTCCAGTTTTACCAGATTTCGGTGCCTAATCTTCCAAATAGTTTCAATTTCTCTAACCATACTCAATAGTCCTCCTTCATGCCCTCCTAATTTAAGCTTCTTAAGAGCAAAAACTTTGTCCGGTCCCAATGAGGCCTTATAAACTATTCCATGAGCTCCTCTCCCGATAATATACCTGTCATTTAGATTTTCGGTAGCCTCCTTCACTTCGTTGAGGAGGGAAGGTGGACCCTCTTGAGCAGCGATCTCAACATCTTGCTTCGGTCTTCTGCAAAACAGGAACAGACAAACCATTCCAAGAAACACAGAAACAACCGACAGCACACATCCAAGGACTATTATAATTATTGCAACTTTACTAAGGCCTCTTCGACTGCTTGGGCGTGAGCGATGATCACAAGGATTCACAGTAATGTTTGCAACGCACGTTGAACCAGCTGATGAAGGACAATTAACACAAAGACTGGGATTGCCCATGAAAGATGACGGAGATGACTCCAGCAACTTAATCAGTGTTTCAGGAATTTGACCTGTGAAAAGATTAGATGAGACATTGACCTCTACTAATGAAAGCATTTTACCAAGCGGAGACAAAGTTCCTGTCAGATTGTTGCTAGATACATCCAGCCGTTCTAGCTTATTCAACTTCTCTAGCTCTGAGGGAATTTCCCCGGTCAATCTGTTGTTGCTGAGATTCAAAACATAATTCAGATTCTGCAATTCTCCAATTGATGGAGGAATCTCACCCCCTAATTGATTACCGCCAATATCAAGCTGTAAAAGCTTTTCAAATTCTGACAAAAATGTTGGAATGCCTCCTGTGAAACGATTCTCTCTTAAAATCAAAGTCGATAGACTTTTCCATATCCTCAAACTTGATGGAATGGAACCATTCAATAAATTGAATGACACATCTAAAACTTCCAACTTGTCACAATCTGATAGCTGAGATGGCAAAGAACCTTCCAAATGGTTTTGTGAAAGATTCAAAGTCCTCAGATTTACAAGACTGCCCAACCGTGGGGGTAAAAGCCCTGTAAGATTGTTCTGGGACAGATCAAGTGAAGCAAGGTTACTACAGTTCCCCAAGCTCGATGGAATAGCTCCGCTAACGTTATTTCTGCCAATGTCCATGCGCCAAAGGGTTGGATTTTTGGCAAATTCTGGAAGAACCCCGGTGAGGTAATTATGTTCGAGGATAAGTCTCCAGAGAGTTGAACAGCTCCCCACATCAGAAGGAATGTGACCATGGATTTGATTGAAACCCATATTCAGAACCCGTAACTTCTTTCCATAGCAAAGATTCGGCGGAATTTCACCAGTGAACTTGTTGTTTGTAAATTCTAGCTCTACTAAGCTGCTGTTGATCCCCAGACTTTGTGGTATGACCCCAGAGAACTGGTTGTTAAACAATGAAATGTTCTTCAGTTGTTTGAGCTCAGTCATCTCCAGCGGAAGCTCCCCCGACAGATTGTTAGTATACACAATAAGATACTTAAGGCTTGGAATCCTCCAAATGCTAATCGGAATCTCACCACTTAAACGGTTCTCAAACAGTTCAAGGTCCTCTAACCCACTCAGCATTCCCATCTCATCTGGAATTTGACCTTCAAGTTGGTTTGTATACAACTTTAAGGTTGTCAGGGACTTGCACTTCCCTAATTCCGGTGGAATTTTGCCAGACAAACGATTTTCAGAGAGGTCTAGAACTGAAAGCATATCTAGTAGGGCAAAAGTGGATGGGATAGTGCCTGTTAAGTTGCTATGAATAATAGCTAGAGTTGTTAAGCTACTACAATTGCCCAAACTTGGTGGAATCCCTCCACTAAATCTATTATATGACAAATCCAAATATGTCAAATTCTTGCATTTACCAGAACCTAAAGTGACTTGACCCTCAAGATTGTTGTTGTTGGCAACAAAATAAACAAGGTTTTCAAGGTTGTTTAGACTCTCCGGCAAGTGACCCACCAGATCGTTAAAACTCAAATAAAGCTCTTGCAATTTACTACAATTCCCAATTGAGTCAGGAATGGTACCAGATAACTTGTTACTGTATAACCATAAACACACAACCTGACCCAAGTCACAGACATTGCTAGGAATTGATCCACTGAGGTTGTTGTTATTCAAATACACAGATTCCAAACCAGGAATCTGAAACAACGATCCGGGTATTTCACCATTTAACAAATTATCATACAACAGCAAGGACTGTAAATTCTTCAAGTACTTGAAGCTATCAGGAATTTCTCCAGTAAACCCATTAGAAGACAAATCAAGATACACAAGCAAAGTACAGTTGCCCAACTGTTGTGGTATATCACCAGAGAAACTATTAGAACTCAAATCAAGGGTCTGTAATTGTCTCAAGTGACCAATTTCAGGTCCAAGGTGACCAGAAATTGCAGAGGTTGAGAGGTTAAGAGAGACCACATTGTGGTTGGTGTCACATTCTATGCCTAGCCATTTACATGGAGAGGAATCAGAACCATTAATCCAAGTAGAAGCTATATTAGGTGGCACAGAGTTCCAGTGCCTCATAAGTGACAACAAAGTAAAGCCATCATTGTTTAAACCAAAGACAGCAGCATTCAGCAGAGACAAATAGAAACTCAAAAGCAGCAACGAATGGCAGAAACAAAGCTTCATTATTGTTAAGTTAAAAACAACTAACCTGTCTTGAGAAGTTGACAAGAAAACTCAGCATCCAGAGAGTAGAAAGAAGAAAACGAACAGGGGTCAGAGCTTTCAATAAGTTGCAGTGTAAGTGGATACTAGAATGAACATGGAAATCTACTAGAGACAAGGAATTGAATAGGGAAGTGGTGTAGGTGTGAAATGAAGCCGACCATTTGAACACGGTTAAACTCCTTTGGACTCAGGAGTCAGGAGTCAAACCGTGAGCTTTCCAAAAGTTACACCGTGAGTGAGAAAGAACATGGAAATCTAGAGGGGAAGTGGTGTAGACTGTAGGTGTGAAATGAAGCTGATGACATTCTGAACACGGCCAATGCTTTTATTTATTATATAATTTATGGAGATTGGAGGTATTAAATGTTGTTATGTTCAGTTGGAACAGTTTTCAGACAGCTTTTTGACTGCTTTGGAGTCAGGAGTCAGGAGTCAGAGTCAGGTCAATTTGACCTTATCAGGCTTTTGATTTCACATTACAAAAGTCTTAAGTCTTTAACTAGAAAAATTAATATTAAAAGGAGAGCTAGAAAAAGACAAGTCTTGTGTAGGTGTAGAGATTCTTGGGTGCATCGGCACGTGATAACATCTGGGTGGAGATGTATGATGCATTCGTTGCACCCACATTTAAGTTGTATAGGTGTATTGTATATTTCATTATCTTGGACATAAATACAGTCAATTGTCCATAGAGAGTGTGACCCATCTCCATCTCCATCTCCATCTCCATTTATTTCTTCTATTTTTAAATTATTATTTTCTAATTTTTCTTTCCTGTGGAGATTCATTACCACTGGTGGACCAACCTCCATCTCCATTTTTTCCTTTTATTTTTAAATTTGTTTCCAGAATTTTTTTTTTTTTTTTAAAAACACTCCAAACTCTAGTAATAATCAATTCAAATACTTTCTAGAAAATAATATATATATATATATACCCACTATATATATATATATATATATTGTTACATACATAGTTGATATTAATTTTTTTTTTTTTTTTTTTGCAGAATAGTTGATAGTAATTAGAAAGATAGAAATAATAGCCTTTTAACATGGTCAACTAAAGTCAATATAATATACATTCTCCTCCCGATCAATCAAACAAAAGCGCTTGACAAGATTTTCGGTAAATATAATGATTCTTTGTATATTTTTGTGAGTTCTTTTCATGATTTACCATTCATGCGGGCCATAATTGTACATAATTTACAACTCACTTTAGAGTGCAACGGCATTTCCCACTTCTTAAAAGCACAAATAGAATGAAATTAATTAGAAAAGCGAATTAATATAATTCAATAAGCATCACATTCAAATCTGTCCAATAAGCATCACATTCAAATCTGTCTTGTTCAACAAAAACTAAAGGTCTCATCGCTCTTTCAATACCATGTTGAAGCTCGTATGTCAACTATACCAACCAGTTCTCTCTTAATCAATGCAATACCATAAGTAATCTGTCTTCCCTTTTTATTTTTTTACCTCTTATCACCCTATAATACTTTTCTGTCAAAAAGGATTTATCTAACCGCACCTAGGACCCAAGAGTATCTCTGAACTCCGAGTACACAAGACCCCATTGACTGTCAAAGATGGCAGTCTCCAACGCAACCCAACATTCCATATCTCAAGTCAGCTTCAGTTGAAACTCAACAAGTTTGATTTAGCATTATCTCTTGCCTAATAAAGAGTACAATTACCTGAAGTAAATTGCAGCAGCAGCACTTGATCTCCTCAAACAAATGGTAGCTTTGTTGTGTTTAACATAGAAGATCCTGCATGCGAAATCAAAGCAAATACAATTCTTGACATTCCTCATACTATTATGCTTAAAAGCGCCTGAACGCTGAAGCACCAATCAATTCTTTGTTTATTTTATTGACTAAATTGGATATAGTGAAAGTGGTAATGCCAATGTCAATGATAAGCAATTCTAGTGAGAACATGATCCATGGTGCGGTTTGCTAGCTCTTTTGTACCATAAACTTGTGCCATGAAATTAAACTCATGATCACCTTCAGATTTCAAATCACCTTTCAATCAGGGGAGGAGATAGACGGGGGCCGACAAGGGCCATGGCCCCCCAACCAAAATATTTTCAACAAATATCTCATGTATAAAATTGTCATAATGTGTTATATAAACAAATATATCTCTGACCCATCACTGTTATAATACATGTGGCTTTCCCACCACCACTCAAGAGATTGCTTTGTTCACTATATATATATATATATATATATATATATATATATATATATATAGATATATATGCTCTCTCTTGTAAAAATGAGCTGATGCTCTTTCAATATAAATAAAATCATTATATGTTCTCTCTCTCGTTTTTCTCTCCTCTCTCATCTTATATCTCTCTTATTTATTATTTATTATTTATTATTATTTCATCTATTCTTCAATTATTTATTGTTCATCTATCATTCTTTGATTCATAACACGTTCGAGGATAAGTCTCCAGAGAGTTGAACAGCTCCCCACATCAGAAGGAATGTGACCATGGATTTGATTGACACCCATATTCAGAACCCGTAACTTCTTTCCATAGCAAAGATTCGGCGGAATTTCGCCAGTGAACTTGTTGTTTGTAAATTCCAGCTCTACTAAGCTGCTGTTGATCCCCAGACTTTGAGGTATGACCCCAGAGAACTGGTTGTTAAACAATGAAATGTTCTTCAGTTGTTTGAGCTCAGTCATCTCCAGCGGAAGCTCCCCCGACAGATTGTTAGTATACACAATAAGATACTTAAGGCTTGGAATCCTCCAAATGCTAATCGGAATCTCACCACTTAAACGGTTCTCAAACAGTTCAAGGTCCTCTAACTCACTCAGCATTCCCATCTCATCTGGAATTTGACCTTCAAGTTGGTTTGTATACAACTTTAAGGTTGTCAGGGACTTGCACTTCCCTAATTCTGGTGGAATTTTGCCAGACAAATGATTTTCAGAGAGGTCTAGAACTGAAAGCATATCTAGTAGAGCAAAAGTGGATGGGATAGTGCCTGTTAAGTTGCTATGAATAATAGCTAGAGCTGTTAAGCTACTACAATTGCCCAAACTTGGTGGAATCCCTCCACTAAATCTATTATATGACAAATCCAAATATGTCAAATTCTTGCATTTACCAGAACCTAAAGTTACTTGACCCTCAAGATTGTTGTTGTTGGCTACAAAATAAACAAGGTTTTCAAGGTTGTTTAGACTCTCCGGCAAGTGACCAACCAGATCGTTAAAACTCAAATAAAGCTCTTGCAATTTACTACAATTCCCAATTGAGTCAGGAATGGTACCAGATAACTTGTTACTGTATAACCATAAATACACAACCTGACCCAAGTCACAAACATTACTAGGAATCGATCCACTGAGGCTGTTATTATGCAAATACACAGTTTCCAAACCAGGAATCCGAAACAACGATCCGGGTATTTCACCATTTAACAAATTATTAAACAACATCAAGGACTGTAAATTCTTCAAGTACTTGAAGCTATCAGGAATTTCTCCAGTAAACCCATTAGAAGACAAATCAAGGTACACAAGCAAAGTAAAGTTGCCCAACTGTTGTGGTATATCACCAGAGAAACTATTAGAACTCAAATCAAGGGTCTGTAATTGTCTCAAGTGACCAATTTCAGGTCCAAGGTGACCAGAAATTGCAGAGGTTGAGAGGTTAAGAGAGACCACATTGTGGTTGGTGTCACATTCTATGCCTAGCCATTTACATGGAGAGGAATCAGAACCATTAATCCAAGTAGAAGTTATATTAGGTGGCACAGAATTCCAGTGCCTCATAAGTGACAACAAAGTAAACCCATCATTGTTTAAACCAAAGACAGCAGCATTCAGCAGAGACAAATAGAAACTCAGAAGCAGCAACGAATGGCAGAAACAAAGCTTCATTATTGTTAAGTTAAAAACAACTAACCTGTCTTGAGAAGTTGACAAGAAAACTCAGCATCCAGAGAGTAGAAAGAAGAAAACGAACAGGGGTCTGAGCTTTCAATAAGTTGCAGTGTAAGTGGATACTAGAATGAACATGGAAATCTACTAAAGACAAGGAATTGAATAGGGAAGTGGTGTAGGTGTGAAATGAAGCCGACCATTTGAACACGGTTAAACTCCTTTGGACTCAGGAGTCAGGAGTCAAACCGTGAGCTTTCCAAAAGTTACACCGTGAGTGAGAAAGAACATGGAAATCTAGAGGGGAAGTGGTGTAGACTGTAGGTGTGAAATGAAGCTGATGACATTCTGAACACGGCCAATGCTTTTATTTATTATATAATTTATGGAGATTGGAGGTATTAAATGTTGTTATGTTCAGTTGGAACAGTTTTCAGACAGCTTTTTGACTGCTTTGGAGTCAGGAGTCAGGAGTCAGAGTCAGGTCAATTTGACCTTATCAGGCTTTTGATTTCACATTACAAAAGTCTTAAGTCTTTAACTTGATAAATTAATATTAAAAGGAGACCTAGAAAAAGACAAATCTTGTGTAGGTGTAGAGATTCTTGGGTGCATCGGCACGTGATAACATCATGGTGGGGATGTATGGTGTATTCCGTTGCACCCACATTTAAGTTGTATAGGTGTATTGTATATATCATTATCTTGGACATAAATACAGTCGATTGTCCATAGAGAGGGTGGCCCATCTCCATCTCCTACCATTTATTTCTTCTATTTTTAAATATATTTTTAAGAATTATTTTTATTATTTTCTTATTTTTCTTTCCTGTGGAGATTCATTACCACTGGTGGACCAACCTCCATCTCCATTTTTTTTTTTTTAAAAACACTCCAAACTCTAGTAATAATCTGTCTTCCCTTTTTATTTTTTTACCTCTTCTCACCCTATAATACTTTTCTGTCAAAAAGGATTTATCTAACGCACCTAGGACCCAAGAGTATCTCTGAACTCCGAGTACACAAGACCCCATTGACTGTCAAAGATGGCAGTCTCCAACGCAACCCAACATTCCATATCTCAAGTCAGCTTCAGTTGAAACTCAACAAGTTTGATTTAGCATTCTCTCTTGCCTAATAAAGAGTACAATTACCTGAAGTAAATTGCAGCAGCAGCACATGATCTCCTCAAACAAATGGTAGCTTTGTTGTGTTTAACATAGAAGATCCTGCATACGAAATCAAAGCAAATACAATTCTTGACATTCCTCATACTATTATGCTTAAAAGCGCCTGAACGCTGAAGCACCAATCAATTCTTTGTTTATTTTATTGACTAAATTGGATATAGTGAAAGTGGTAATGCCAATGTCAATGATAAGCAATTCTAGTGAGAACATGATCCATGGTGCGGTTTGCTAGCTCTTTTGTACCATAAACTTGTGCCATGAAATTAAACTCAGGATCACCTTCAGATGTCAGATCACCTTTCAATCAGGGGAGGAGATAGACGGGGGCCGACAAGGGCCATGGCCCCCCAACCAAAATATTTTCAACAAATATCTCATGTATAAAATTGTCATAATGTGTTATATAAACAAATATATCTCTGACCCATCACTGTTATAATACATGTGGCTTTCCCACCACCACTCAAGAGATTGCTTCTTGCTCAAGCTTGCTCACACACGTGGCCTTCCCACCACCACTCAAGAGCTTACTTTGTTCACTATATATATATATATATGCTCTCTCTTATAAAAATGAGCTGATGCTCTTTCAATATAAATAAAATCATTATATGTTCTCTCTCTCGGTTTTCTCAGCTCTCTCATCTTATATCTCTCTTATTTATTATTTATTATTATTTCATCTATTCTTCAATTATTTATTATTCATATATTATTCTTTGATTCATAACACGTTCGAGGATAAATCTCCAGAGAGTTGAATAGCTCCCCACATCAGAAGGAATGTGACCATGGATTTGATTGAAACCCATATTCAGAACCCGTAACTTCTTTCCATAGCAAAGATTCGGCGGAATTTCACCAGTGAACTTGTTGTTTGTAAATTCCAGCTCTACTAAGCTGCTGTTGATCCCCAGACTTTGAGATATGACCCCAGAGAACTGGTTGTTAAACAATGAAATGTTCTTCAGTTGTTTGAGCTCAGTCATCTCCAGCGGAAGCTCCCCCGACAGATTGTTAGTATACACAATAAGATACTTAAGGCTTGGAATCCTCCAAATGCTAATCGGAATCTCACCACTTAAACGGTTCTCAAACAGTTCAAGGTCCTCTAACTCACTCAGCATTCCCATCTCATTTGGAATTTGACCTTCAAGTTGGTTTGTATACAACTTTAAGGTTGTCAGGGACTTGCACTTCCCTAATTCCGGTGGAATTTTGCCAGACAAACGATTTTCAGAGAGGTCTAGAACTGAAAGCATATCTAGTAGGGCAAAAGTGGATGGGATAGTGCCTGTTAAGTTGCTATGAATAATAGCTAGAGTTGTTAAACTACTACAATTGCCCAAACTTGGTGGAATCCCTCCACTAAAGCTATTATATGACAAATCCAAATATGTCAAATTCTTGCATTTACCAGAACCTAAAGTTACTTGACCCTCAAGATTGTTTTTGTTGGCTACAAAATAAACAAGGTTTTCGAGGTTGTTTAGACTCTCCGGCAAGTGACCCACCAGACCGTTAAAATTCAAATAAAGCTCCTGCAATTTACTACAATTCCCAATTGAGTCAGGAATGGTACCAGATAACTTGTTACTGTATAACCATAAATACACAACCTGACCCAAGTCACAAACATTGCTAGGAATTGATCCACTGAGGTTGTTGTTATTCAAATACACAGATTCCAAACCAGGAATCTGAAACAACGATCCGGGTATTTCACCATTTAACAAATTATCATACAACAGCAAGGACTGTAAATTGTTCAAGTACCTGAAGCTATCAGGAATTTCTCCAGTAAACCCATTAGAAGACAAATCAAGATACTCAAGCAAAGTACAGTTGCCCAACTGTTGTGGTATATATCACCAGAGAAACTATTAGAACTCAAATCAAGGGTCTGTAATTGTCTCAAGTGACCAATTTCAGGTCCAAGGTGACCAGAAATTGCAGAGGTTGAGAGGTTAAGAGAGACCACATTGTGGTTGGTGTCACATTCTATGCCTAGCCATTTACATGGAGAGGAATCAGAACCATTATTCCAAGTAGAAGTTATATAAGGTGGCACAGAGTTCCAGTGCCTGATAAGTGACAACAAAGTAAACCCATCATTGTTTAAACCAAAGACAGCAGCATTCAGCAGAGACAAATAGAAACTCAAAAGCAGCAACGAATGGCAGAAACAAAGCTTCATTATTGTTAAGTTAAAAACAACTGACCTGTCTTGAGAAGTTGACAAGAAAACTCAGCATCCAGAGAGTAGAAAGAAGAAAACGAACAGGGGTCTGAGCTTTCAATAAGTTGCAGTGTAAGTGGATACTAGAATGAACATGGAAATCTACTAGAGACACGGAATTGAATAGGGAAGTGGTGAAGATGTGTAATGAAGTCGATTTTGAGCACGGTTAGACTGCTTTGGACTCAGTAGTTGTGAGCTTTCAATAAGTTGCACCGTGAGTGAGAAAGAACATGGAAATCTACAGGGGAACTGGTGTATACCGTAGCGGCTCGTTTGGCAAACCGGATTGAATCGTATTGAACTGTATTAGATTATATTATATTATATTGGACTTTATTATCATTAATAAAAACATGTGTTTGGTAATGCACTGTATTATATCGTATTAGTTTATATTTTATTATATTATAAAAATATAATATTTTTAAAAAAATACTTAATAATTAATTTTAAATATCCTTACCATGAATAAATCAATAAATATTTTTATATAAAAAATCAATAAATATTTATTTTAATTGAAACAAAAAATTTAATAAAATTTTCCTATTTATTTTGAAATTATAATATATTTTATTAATATTCTATATTCATTAAGAAAATATATATGTATATATATTTAATACAGTATAATTCAATACCACCAAATATAATATATTAGTTAATACGGTGTTTGAAAGATAATGTGAATTGGTATGTTCAGTTGGAACAGTTTTCAGACAGCTTTTTGACTACTTTGGAGTCTTAAGTCAGGACTCAGGAGTCAGGTCTTGATGGGGATGGGTTGGGGGCAGAGAGGTCAATTTGACCTTATCAGGCTTTTGATTTCACATTACAAAAGTCTTTTAAGTCTTAACATAATAAATTAATATTAGTAACTAGTAAGGTGGAAAGGAGAGCTAGAAAAAGACAAGTCTTGTGTAGGTCCTTGGGTGCATCGGCACGTAGTAATATCTGGGTGTGAATGTATGGTGCATCCCGTTGCACCCACGATTAAGTCGTATAGGTGTATTGTATATATCATTATCATGGACATAAATACAGTCAATTGACCATAGAGAGGGTGGCCCATCTCCATCCCCACGTCCTACCTTTTTTTTTTTCTTCTATTTTTAAATATATTTTTAAGAATTACTTTTAATATTTTCTAATTTTTCTTTCCTGTGGAGATTCATTACCACCGGTGGACCAACCTCCATCTCCATTTTTTTCCTTTTATTTTTAAATATTTTTCCAGAATTTTTTTTAAAAAAATAACTCCAAACTCTAGTAATAATCAATTCAAATCCTATCTAGAAATATATATATATATATATATATATATTTTGTTGTTACTTGTTACATTCATAGTTGATATTAATTTTATTTATTTTGGCAGAATAGTTGATAATAATTAGAAAGATAGAAATAATAGCCTTCTAACATGGTCAACTCAAGTCAATATAATATACATTCTCCTCCCGATCAATCAAACAAAAGTACTTGACAAGATTTTAGGTCAATATTTTTGCGAGTTCTTTTCATGATTTACTATTCATGCGGGCCATAATTTTACATAATTTATAACTCACTTTTGAGTGCAACAGCATTTCCCCCTTCTTATAAGCACAAATAGAATGAAATTAATTAAAAAAGCGAATTAATATAATAATTCAATAAGCATCACATTCAAATCTGTCTTGTTCAACAAAAATTAAAGGTCTCATTGCCCTTTCAATACCATGTTGAAGCTCGTATGCCAACTATACCAACCATTACTCTCTCTCTCTCTCTCTCTCTCTCTAGTAATGCCGTATAAGTAACTCAAAAGATACGTTTGATTCATAATCCAATTTTATCGAAAATATGAGACAGATTCTGAAATTAGCCCAAATTATTATTATTATTTTTGACACAACAATTGGCCATAATTCTAAAAACAAGGAATAACATGGCAGCTTTAGAAAATCATTTTGGATTACGAATTAAACCCCTATTTTTATATAGTCAAATGATGTTACCAGCTTTGATTAGAACCCAGTACTCTGAAATCACACCGCCAAACATGAGGACATATATGATGGGTTACCACGGTATACCGGGACTGAATTCTTTTTCGGTTTAAACCCCGACTAAGATACCACGATATCCCGGGCACCTTGATGTTCTTTAACCTCCCTCTCTAGATAACAAAAAATAAGATACCTTAAAACACAAGAACATTTCTTCAACGCCTTTCAATTCAACCAACCATGAAAAACGATGATCAGTATCATAATATTTTTATTCAAACACCGAAAAACGACAGGTATATTAAGAAGATAGAGTCGACCAATTTAGATATCTTAATCAATGCAATACCATAAGTAATCTGTCTTCCCTTTTTATTTTTTACCTCTTCTCACCCTATAATACTTTTCTGCCAAAAGATTTATCTAACCTCACCAAGGACCCAAGAGTATCTCTGAACTCGAAGTACACATGACCCCCATTGACTGTCAAGATGGCAGTCTCCAACGCAACCCAACATTCCATATCTGAACAAGTGTGTTTAATCCTTAAGAGTTGTTGATTTGGCATTCTCTCTTGCCTAATAAAGAGTACAATTACCTGAAGTAAATTGCAGCAGCAGCACTTGATCTCCTCAAACAAATGGTAGCTTTGTTGTGTTTAACACAGAAGATCCTGCATACGAAATCAAAGCAAATACAATTCTTGACATTCCTCATACTATTATGCTTAAAAGCGCCTGAACGTTGAAGCACCAATCAGTTCTTTGTTTATTTTATTGACTAAATTGGATATAGTGAAAGTGGTAATGCCAATGTCAATGTCAAATGTCAATGATAAGAAATTCTAGTGAGAACATGATCCATGGTGCGGTTTGCTAGCTCTTTTGTACCATAAACTTGTGCCATGAAATGAAACTCAGGATCACCTTCAGATGTCATGTTAGGTAATGAAATGTAATTGAACCTTGCTTAAAAAGCCGGATCACCTTCCAATGATATGTTGAGCAATGTAATGTAATTGAACCAAATGGAGAAAAATTGGCAGTACAGAAAGATGTTCACTTGATTAAGCAACCTAATGTTGATGTGAGAGATGGTCAATGAGGTGTCAAGACACATAATTTCCAACAAAACTGCAGACCAATGCACAACTTCTACAAATGGAAATAACATCCAAACCCTATAAGTTTATCCAGGCATTAACACATGCTGCTGATAAATGCATGTAATAGATAATTTGTATAACATGACAAATGGTATGTTCATGATACCACTATGTGCATTCTTTCACATGAAAAAAAGATGTTAATGCTAATGCTGACAATGAATGGATGCATGCAACATCTGCAAGATGCATCCTATCATGTAGTTGGATTTGCCCGAGCATAAAGAACAGATTACATCCCCTTCGATCTACTGGTAGGTCATAGCAGGTGGTGCTCCATTAGCTGCAGGAGAAGCAATAGGGTGCACACCGTCCTTCCTTTTTCCAAATGGATTCTTCGAATATGTACTTTAAAGTCAAGTAAAACAAATACACCTTTATGTTCACAGAGATAACAAAATAAAAAATTACTAGCAAATCCAATAGGCTTGATTGATATTGAGAACAACCCAAAAACTAGAACTCAGTAAAAAAAAAATGACCATTTTCTAACCCATTTCAGCAAAAAGCTGGGTAAGCAACACCTTATATGACTTGAGTCGTACAGTCATCTAAGCATGTAATCGGCGTATGCACACACCGCTTGTACCACGCTCTCATACAAACTACTGGACTTTTAACAAAAAACTAATAAAAATCTTTATCAGAAGTAACATAAGCATATCAATGCATGCACATAGACATGCACCACTGTTCACACACAACATGTAATTCCTGATATTAAAAAACATTTCTACAAAATGGGTGATAAATAACAAGGGCATTGGGTCATAGAGTGCTACATGGGATGGTTAAAGAGGAGTCATGAACCTAAAAGTTGGATGATCACTTCACCCAGTTGGATGCCTGGGTCCAAACAAGTGATACCAAAACCAAACCAAGACACCACCATGTGTGGACTGGAATGTTCGAATGAGAGGTGGCGCTGCCTCCTCCTCCAAGAGTCAGACAAATGTAAGCGCAAGGGCCATATTCTCATGATTATATGCAAAGTCTCAAAGAAAAAGCAGGTCATCCTATCTAGGCAATTTTCAGTATTGAAAATCAGTTAGACCAGGTCTTCCTAGTTGAGAGAGTCCAGATTTAGCAGATATTATCATGTCTGCAAGAGCGATTGAGAACCCAGACTCTAGTCCCCATGGGCTGCAGTCTGAAACTATACCTAACATTTTCAATGATCCAAGAAAAGAAAGAAAAGCAAAACAAACATCCAAAAAAAAATGTGCTAAAAGGATATTGTATTCGCATGCCAACAGAGCCAGAACTGGGAATAACAGCACCTTGCAAATTATGGTGCACATTGGTTGCAGTGTTCACATCCTGCAAATTGTTAAATGAACTTTAAGTACAGATAAATAGATGAAATCTAGAAAGTGCTCTTGAATCACATTCACTGAAATAATTAAGCCAAACATCTGTGAAGATGAATAGTAACACCTACTTCAAACTCAATAAAGCAAACAGTATGTCTTTCTTGTCTCAAGATCTTCATTTGCTTAAAACCTGGTTGTCTGCACCCAAAGTATGAAATGGAACATAAGATTATCGTCAGCAGAGCACACCCATAACTCATACAAAGAAATAGAAAAGCATAGAGAATAGCCAGGGCCAACACAATCTTACGCGCTAATTAGGCCTCTCAGCTCTTCCTCGTTTATATTCTCTCCGAGATTGCCAATAAATAAAGTATTGCAAGGAGGGTTATCTTTTGTATTCTGCATGAATTTGAATAAAAAAAATAAATTAAGAGCAAGTTAGTTAACAAAGTGTATAAAGTAGCTTATTCAAACTTTTCCACAACCCATTTAAAAAAAGAATTGGGGGGGGTGCAGGTGGGAATCCTTCCAGAAAGCATTTAGAAAGCAAAGAAAGGGGAAAACCACCTCAAAGAGAAGATCAAAAGATAGTTGCTATATTAAAAGTGGTAACAAGCAAATAAATAAATATATGGAACATTGAAAAAGAGTGAGAAAGAAAACAAACTCAAACATCATTTTTAGGCATTCTAAACTTACTAATAGCCAAAACAATACTATGTCAAAGTTTTCTCGTGTGTGGATAGAGATACAAAAACAGGAAAATAATTGCTCATTCATGACATACGATCAGATGTAAATGGTAAATAGATGTCTAGAAGTAAATCAAGAACATCAACAAAACCATTTGCACAAAACATTACCACTAAAACCTAAATTATTATAAGTCAAGCACTAAAGTAGATCTATGCACACAAACATATGAGAAGAAGATTCTCCCCCATCTCGGTTAAGTCCCATAAATCCTCCGATATCGATACCAAACGGGATTAAATATTGGATTACTAATAAGCTCCGGAACTGGTATTTGATTAAGCTCGGGAAGGGAACCCAAAAAATTCCACACCCGATACACAAAAACGGTAAGAGTAATTGAAGAATAAATATCAGACAAAGGTATACCGCTATGGCAAAGTGATGGTAATAAAGCCTCCAATCAAGGACCATATATGATGACATTTAAGTACAGATTCTGAAATATCAATACAACATAGTTTTGAAATCAATTCAATGATAACTTGACACAGTGAAAAGCAAACACACAATGGAATTAAATGATAGCCTCCAACATCCTAAATAAACTTAAGCCTGGAAAATGACCAGCCAATCTGGTAAAAATGTAAAGTGTACATGTCAGACGAACAGATTATAACCATCAAATTACAGATGAATCTCAGAAAGAATATCTGTGCCAAATTTGAAACAAAAATCACCAAGCATGTCACAGTTCTCGAGAGTACTCATCCGTTAGAACTTCAAGTTTCAACATTTTATAAACACAGACCATGTAATTTAGCTGCAGACATCAAGAATAAAAAGAAGTTGACAAGTTGCACAGCATCAGGAACTTCCAAACACCAGACATGCATTAGAAATATGGAATTTGAGCATCACCTGAACAGGTACATAACTGCTGGGAGCTTGCACAGCAGCAGGAGCTGGCATTGGAACTGGAGGAACAGGATAACCAGCATATGGATCATATGGTGGAGGAGCTGGAGCCATATACCTAAAACAAATAGGAAAGTGGAAAACAATATATACTGTAAATTTGGCTGAAACATATACTAAACACCCTAGAAGAGCATAAATGTGCTCTATGAATGACCTTACCCATACTAATTAAGTGAATTATGTGTATCAGAAGCAAAATTAAAGGGGAAAAGTTTTTTACCCATGTGGTCCCCAAACAGGAGCAGGAGGAGGATGAAATGGAGATGGAGCTGTATAACCGGTGTGTGTATAGTCACCACCAGTGCGCAAACGTTTGCTTTGATCATAAACATTAGAATCTGCTACTATCCCTGGAACATTCAAACAAACCAACGAGTTATAAATTTTTACATTTCCAAAAGAAGCATCAATCTCTAAAATCATTTATTGAAGCACAGTCTTTGCATTGTTTTTGCTCTAAATAATGCAAATATATAAATTAATGACAAATCTCAACTTTCATTGTTTTCAGCATTCATCAATACAATGTAAAAATGTGAGTTTGTGTGTGTAATAGTGTCCTAGACTGAATAGGATATCTCTAAAATACAAAATATAACAAAAGTAAATTCCTATTTTTAATTTAACACTCCCTCAAGCAGGAGTGTATATATTCTCAATGCCCAACTTGGAACAAAAATGAAGGAATAAACCCTTATGCACATCTTTAGTGAATTTATCTACAATTTCTTTAAACTTGATATAAAATGTAACAATTCCTCTGGCTATGATAGCCGATAAACTTCTACCTCTATGTATTTAGTTTGTTCTTGAAATATTGGAGCAATATAAGAAGCAGCTTGGTCACAAACATCACAGATGAGTAGATTGTTTTAATTAGAAAGACATACAAAATCCACTATGAAAGACAAAGCAAACCCTAAAAGATTGCTTTAAGCATATATAACTTTTTTTAATATGCACACCAGACCAAGCTCCCTCTAGAGTAACAAACCTAGGTGGTTACATCTCGGACAAGGAGGCCGCTTTAAGGAGCGCCTCATGCCACCTTGGCCCTCTTTTTTTAAATAACACCGCCTTGGAGTGATGAGGCCGCAGTGCCATTAGATTTGGGTTTTATTGATTGAAACAGTGAGTTTTGGCATTAGTTTTGGGCTTTTCATTTGATTCGAAACTCACCATTTTGAGCTTTTTGTCTAAATAAAAAATAAATTTCGTTCAGACGCTCACATCCGAACAACGCCTCACTCAAATCTCACAGCCACTCACACTCGATCAAACGCCTCACAACCCCCTAAAGGTATTCATTTTTCTCTTATTCTCTTTTTCACATTCCACTTCCACCAACCTCATTTTTCATAATTGAGGTGGCTACCTCGCCTCAATAGGATAAACTGCCTCACGCTTTTTAAAACATTGGATATCTAAACCACTTAAAATTGTAAGGATTCTCAATGCAATGAAATCAGCTCTTACCTTTATGGCTTTATCTACTAAGCAAGCAAATGATTAGTGATTACATGAAAAATTAATGATTAAATAAATAAAGAGAGAAAACAAGCACCAATAAGACTCACCTCTCTTAACAAAGAGGTTTTTCTTGGCCATTTCTGTGTGCAGCACTGACTTGGTCTCCGCATCAAATAACATTTCCTAGGCTCAAACAAACTAAATTTTCAGAAAACAAAATAACAAAATTAGAGAATTAAAAGAGGTCTAAGAAACCCCAAAGATAAACCTGAAGGGCATCTTTGGCAGCAACTGCAAGCTGACCAGTTGAGAAGAGAGCGAAACCCATTGGTTTTTCTCCCTTGTAGTTCACTTGTGATGCCTCATAACCCGGCAACCACCTCAGTAAGTTTTGTAATTCTCTCTCCTTCACATCATCAGGCAGACCAGTTATGAATATCGTCCGAACCTGAATCCAAAACCACAGCTTTTTATTATTCCCACACACTAGCTTGGTAGTAACCAACATGTATAGGAGAACATATACTAATACGAAATACTATATATGCACATAAGTGCATACCATTGTCTTTATTGTAGAGGATCAACAATTGTCTATATCCTAGATAAGCAACAAGAGTCAAAAGATAAAACTAGAAACGCAAGGAACCTTTTATAAGATGAATCCAAATCTCATTAATGAAATTAAAGTTCAATTAGCTAAAACACAAGGCCGCCGACAGCCACGTCAAGAAAGAAATCCAGAATGCAAACAAAACATAAACTTAAAATCACAACTCAAATGTCCCATATAGTCACATAAATCTCTACTTACTTCATCTTCTTTCACAATTTCAATACTAGAAAACTTCCACCAACTTTCTAAAGACTTCACTATTCAGTTTTCCAGCAAGCACCGCAACACCTTGATAAATTACTACAGAAAGCAACACTTGACAGAAATTCCTTCTTTTTTTTGTTGAAATGTAATCAAATCAACAATTTACTCATTAAGACTGAAAAGACTTAACCAGTTAACCAATCTAAAAACAAAACAAGACCCTAAGAGCAAATTTATTAAAAGAGAGCCAATGCAATTTCCAATTCACAGATAATAAAATTGAATATCATGTGAAGTCAACTAATTTTGATCCGTAGATTATCTTGACTACTACCAAAACCACAAAATCAGAATCACAGTATCGTACCTCGTCATGTGTGGGACGGTTGGTGTTATCGTAGGGGACGGAGGGAGGAGGCGGCGCTGCGGCGGCGGCAGCTGGTGGAGGTGGCGGGGCTGGTGCCGGGGGCCACTGCTGGTGGTACGGGTGGATTCCAGCACCGGCCATTGTTGAACTGTAGATCAAAAGAAAACCCTAGAAACAAAGTAACGACGAAACTGAGTGAGGGAGAGAGAGAGAGAGAGGGAATAGTTTTATGGTCTCAAATATTTCGGATTGATTGATGGATTGATTTCTGTGGATACAACTATTTTATTTTGTTTTGGAATTTGCAAAACTAATCGCGTAAAACTATGATAATGTTTTTTTTTTTTTTTTTTTAATGCCACACTTAGACACGGTTAGTATCGTTTTTAAAATGATGTTTTTAAAAACTATTTTTAAAAATAAAAATCATATTTTAAAAATGATGTTTTTAAAAATGCAAACGTGTTTTTTAAAAGTAATTTTTTAAAAACGGAAAATGATTTGAATGTGTTTGATAATATTTTTGAAATGAGTAAAATAATTGTTTGGAGGGAAAAGTTATGATTTGTTTTAAAAATGGTGAAAAACAATAAAAAGTTATTTTTAACTTTGTAGTTATAACTTTTAAAAAGTTATTTTTTATTTTCAAAAATAATTTTACAAAATGATTAACCAAACAACTGTAGAGCTGTTTTTTGTTTTTAAAAATAAAACCAAACACCACCTACTTTTTGACATGAAATTTGGCCATAATAAATGTTTTGTCATTCTCTTCCCAAATCGCCCTTTCTTTTTACCGACTATAATTTGTAATTTCTTTCATTTAATTCTTTTCTTTTCTTTTTCTTTTAAAGAGGAAATCATCTGATTCTATTCAAAATAGAGATGGCAATATTATTATTATAAAATAAAATATAAAATAAAATAAAAGATAGCAATATTCCCCATGGGTCCAGGGCCTCGCGGAGCCCAGTCTCGAACGGAGCGGGGTTGGGGGATAATATTCGGGGACGGGGATGGGGATAGGACAAAATCTTGTCCCCGAAGGTGAAGCGGGGTGGGGACGAGGGAAGCACTCCCCGCCCCGATTTATATATATATATATATAATTTTTTTATAATATAATATATAATATTCATATTTTTAAAATTATTTAATATTAATTTTTTAAATATGTTCAATAGTTTTACATATGATGATGAAATAAGTAGCAATAAGAAAACTAAGAAACCATGAGATGTCCATCTTGAAAATTGTTTCCAGAATGCATGTTACTTGGATCCCAATAACTTGCCAACTTTACAATTACAATGATGAAAATCTAAGAATAAGGAGTAAGGTGATATGCGCTTAATCAGAGACACAAGTTTATTAACCTTATTTATCTGATTTCCCACATAAACAGTCTAAGAGCAAAAATGGAAAATTGAAATCTCTAAAAATTTGTTATGATTGCTTTCTCTAAACCAAACACGCCAAAATGATTAGCAAGGATATTTTTTTCCCTTACACACAGTATCTTAATTGCAATACTTGAGCGGGTATGGGGAATGCCCCTCCAATAAGGAATCCCCGACCCCGGCTTTGCTTTTTAGATGCGAAATGGGGCAGGTATGGGGAAGGCCCCTCCAACAAGGAATCCTCGACCCAGCCCTGCTTCTCTTAACGCGGGGACAAGGATGGGGATAGGGATGGGGATGGTTTTGGGGGGCGGGGATGGGGATGGAAAAGCATTCCCCGACCCCGACCTACCCCGTTACCATTCCTAATTCAAAAATCATCTCTAATGCAAATATACATTTTTGAGTTTCTAAATAGTGTCACATCAGTATTTTTATTCATTATGGGCACACTTTTGAAAAAAAATAAGAGAAATATATATTCACATCTCTAATACAATTATCTAAAGTCAAATATGCATCCATTTTATGACTAATCATAATAAAACAATTATTCTACTCCCTCTCTCTCCTATTTTATTTTACAATTAAATGAGTTTTAATCTTATTGGTGGAAAGAGTTAGAAATCATAATCAATATTTCTATGAGAGTTTCTAGAATTAGAAACCCAGCTCCATATTCTCTCTAACTTTTTTTTTTGCCACATCATCTTCATATTTAATTTAGATAATAGCATTGGAGAAAGTTTTTCTAACTTTTTTAATATCCATAATATGTGACACTCCATTTTCTCAAAATGTATGATATAGCATTGAAGATGCTCTTAGGTTTTTTTTCTTTATGCTCCTAAATATCATTTATACTCCTTACGAAACATAATTTATACCAAATATAATTTGCAATCTCTTTCATCTGATTCTTTATGAAATCCTTTTGAGTTTACTATTTTTTTTTTTAGATATTGCCATTTATTTCATTTAACATTTATTTAATATGAAAAATTGATTGTAAAAATCATTATATATATACTATCAAACATCATTTAAAAAAAAAAAAAAAAAAAACTCAAAAGTATATTTTTTTAATTAAATGAAAGAGATTATAAATTATAGTTGGTAAAAGAAAAGGACAATTTGGGAAGAGAATTTTTTGTTTGAGTTATAAATAATATGAGCAGACAAACCATTTATTATGGCTCAAGTTTCATGTGAAAAAGTAAAATACTAACATGTGTCAAAAAAGAAAAAAGAGTGGATTGAGAGAGTATATTGAGAAATTGTATTTAGCATCATGTTTTTTTAACACATCAAAATTTTTTTTTTTTTTTTTTGGGATTAACTGCACAAACATCACTATATTTAGGTGAAATTGAACACATTCAAATTTTCCTTTTATTGCACAAACATCCCCTTAAAAAACGTTGCATGCCGTTAGACATAAGTTACATAACAAGGAGTTGGAAAGTCTCGATTCGGTTTTGACCAAAATCAAACTTAACTAATTACTATTTGGTTTTTAGAAAATGGAAAATGATTTCAACTGTTTTCATAATACAGATTGAACAATACAAGGTCGGTTTGGTTCATTCGGTTACGAGACCTTAGTAAGAAAGGGAATAAAAAGTATTTTTCTTATCCCAAAACTCAATATATATTATTATATTAACAAATAAATTCACCATACTAAAGCAAAATCAGAACAATCAGTTTTTCACAACAATTCACCTATAAATTACAAAGTGGATGACATTACTAGAACAATACAAATCACTGTTACGAATAATGACACTGATCCCACTGTTAATATGTTTATGTCATTATAATTTTCATTTCGTGTTAATTTATAATTATTAATATGTAAATAATATGAAGTATAGTAATAATAAATAAGCATTGATAAATGAAAAATTATTAAATAAAATTATTATTATTATTAAATATTCAATATTAATCTCATTTTAAAGATCTTGATGAGACATTCCTAATGATATAATCTTTATAATAATAATATTTATAAATTAAAACATATTATATATTAATTGAATTTAATTAAAAAATACAAAGGATATAAATGTTAAATATTTGTTATAATTATGGACATGAGGGTAATTATTTGAGAATGTTGATATAACGAAATAGTCAAGTTCATCAACTTCTAAGTATAAAATGATAAATTATTTTTATTTAATCTAATTAAAAATTATCATATAAATAATGAAAATTTTAATTATTTATAATTTTAGTCCATAAACATCTTTAAATATTATATATATTGCAAATTTAAATATTATATCATTCTATACCCAACTATATATATGGTTTGTATTGCTTTAGTTTTTATTGCGTGTTGCGTATGCAAAACCTTAACATTCACCCATTTTAGACTTGACCATGGTAACCGATGAGCACTTATCTAATTTGGCAGAGCTTGAGTGTTATGACATTGATTAGTAATATACTTAAATGTTATCATCCTAAGTTGTTCCTTAAGTTATTTTTGAGAATCTAATAACGTGTACTTGATTTAGATTTGCAGTCGAAATTGCAGACATCGGTTTCGTCCACTATTCCTAACATGTATTCAACTATTGCACAAATGATCAAGCAAAGTGAGGAACGGACAATATCTTTTTGTACAGTAGAATTCGCAAAGATTCGAAAAGAACTCAAGGTTGGAGATACACTAGTCGAAAAATCAATATTTGACGAGGAAAGAGCAAGCCAAGAAAAAGTTGTGGACGACATGGTAAGCTTCATTTATTGCTTGCTTAGGTTATTCAAAAAGTTAGTCTGTAATAAACATTATTGAAATTTGCAATTCTTAATACATATTATTCTCACTGTAGGATACCGGTGGTAACGATATTTTCTCACCGGTGTAAAATTTTGATGATGGGTAAAATACCTTGGATGCTCAGTTTGAGAATGTGTTTTCTGAGAAGTTTGAGGTACTCGGAAAAGGTTGTTGGCGAGGCTAGTTTGAAAAAGGTTGATGGATGCCCAGTCGTGTCTGAGAAGTTTGATGGTGACACAGCTGGTTTGGAAAAGGTTGAGACATGCTCGGAGAAGCTTGTTGGTGAGGCTAGTTTGGAAAAGGTTGTTGGCTACCTAATCGTGTCTGAGAAGTTTGATGGTGACATGGCTGGTTTGGAAAAGGTTGAGACATGCTCGGAGAAGGTTATTGGTGAGGCTGGCTTGGAAAAGGTTGTTGGCTGCCCAGTCGTGTCTAAGAAGTTTGATTGTGACACGACTGGATTGGAAAAGGTTATTGGCGAGGCATGTGTGTCGGATAATAGGAATGGCAATAATGTTCAGCTCTGCACCGATAAAATCCCAATTCAGCTACCCATTAATTTGGATGAGTACCCTTCACCGGTTGTGAACGTGGTTCTTCCAAACCTTGGACTGAATATTATATTTATGGATGCGCCTGACCCTAATGTGTGTTACAAGAATAACAACAAGAAAAGATGTCGTAAGCGGTCAATGTTCCTCGATAGCCCGTATACTGATCCCATGCCCAAGAAGAAAAAGAAAACCCAAGATTCGGACGAAGTTGTAAATGAGGATTATATTGAGTTCATGTTCCATTTGAAGAAGAAAGATCAAACTTAGTAATGGTTCATTCCTATTCTCCTCTCCTTAGCTTGTTTGCCCTAGTGACACAATTCAAGTGGCAAGTATGAACCAATGATGAAAATGAAACAATAAATAAACAACGCAAAAAAAAAATTGTTACAGACAGTAGGAATAAGAAAACACTAAGCAATAGAGAAAATTCTCAAAATTCTTTTTCTACAAAAGAATAGGATGTTGTATATGCTAGAATAATTATCAAAACTAAGCTCAGAAAGCTAATCATCATAAACAATATGATTTAAAGCATCTTTTTATTTATGATAAAAACAAAAAAAATGCTTGGAAGTAATCA
Organism: Acer saccharum; assembly: GCA_030490815.1. Taxonomy (NCBI): domain Eukaryota; kingdom Viridiplantae; phylum Streptophyta; class Magnoliopsida; order Sapindales; family Sapindaceae; genus Acer; species Acer saccharum. The sequence goes on from CM059866.1 coordinate 28,883,450, forward strand.
ATGTATGCTTGCAAACCAAGTCTGCCGACAGCCCACACAAGACTTGCAAAAACTTATGAACAACCATGCCAAATATTGATATTTTTAAGACTAGACACTGAAATAACATGGAATTAAAAATGTGTACTCGATTGCTCGATTGCATATTCATGTTATCATTTTCTAAACTATCCTTAAGTGAAAATAAAACAGAAACCTACATTCTATAACAGAGTACATGTACACAATCTTGATCTCTATCAATATCCAAAAAAAAAAAAAAATTCAATCATATTCTAACCTCAATCGACATGCTTATAAAGGTGAAATAACAGATACTTACAGTATTGGGGTTTTTCCTTGTACCTAAGGATAGGTATAGGGAACCCGAGAATAAAGGCACGGACATCCATTTTGATGGCCTGCAAAGCAAAAGCTATTAAACCATTTAAAAAAAAAAAATTAGAAAAAAAAAAATGGATCTAGAAACTCACCAGAGCAGCAAGAGGTCTCAAGTCATCAGTTTGTGTGGTTCTGCAGATGAAGAAAAAGGGAAAAAAAAAAAGATTAAACAAAAGTAAAATATATATATATATATAATACCCATAATCAGCAGCCTAATCCAGGCCTCGTCCCAGAGAGACTCCAAGATGATTTGAACAAGGGTTAATGGAAACTATGGTTGGAAACGAAAGATCTTGAAGTACATGTACATGTTATCATTTTCTAAACTATCCTTAAGTGAAAATAAAGCAGAAACCTACATTCTATAACAGAGTACATGTACACAATCTTGATCTCTATCAGTATCCCAAAAAAAAAAAAAAAAAAAAAAACAATTCAATCATATTCTAACCTCAATCGACATGCTTATAAAGGTGAAATAACAGATACTTACAGTATTAGGGTTTTTCCTTGTATCTAAAGATAGGTACAGGGAACCCAAGAATAAAGGCACGAACATCCATTTTGATGGCTTGCAAAGCAAAAACTATTAAACCATTTAAAAAAAAAGAAAAAAAAAATTAGAAAAAAAAATGGATCTGGAAACTCACCAGAGCAACAAGAGGTCTCAAGTCATCAGTTTGTGTGGTTCTGCAGATGAAGAATAAGGGAAAAAAAAAAGATTAAACAAAAGTAAAATATATATATATATATATATATATATATATGTAATACCCATAATCAGCAGGCCCAATCCAGGCCTCGTCCTAGAGAGACTCCAAGATGATTTGAACAAGGGTTAATGGAAACTATGGTTAAAAACGAAAGATCTTGAAGTACATGTACATGTTATCATTTTCTAAACTATCCTTAAGTGAAAATAAAGCAGAAACCTACATTCTATAACAGAGTACATGTACACAATCTTAATCTCTATCAGTATCCAAAAAAAAAAAAAAAAAAAAACAATTCAATCATATTCTAACCTCAATCGACATGCTTATAAAGATGAAATAATAGATACTTACAGTATTGGGGTTTTTCCTTGTACCTAAGGATAAGTACAGGGAACCCGAGAATAAAGGCACAGACATCCATTTTGATGGCCTGCAAAGCAAAAGCTATTAAACCATTTTTAAAAAAATAGAAAATAAAAATGGATCTGGAAACTCACCAGAGCAGCAAGAGGTCTCAAGTCATCAGTTTGTGTGGTTCTGCAGATGAAGAAAAAGGGAAAAAAAAAAAAAGATTAAACAAAAGTAATATATATATATATTACTTTTGAGTCATATAAATATATATTACTTATGAATAATTAAGTCATAATTCATTGGACGATTGTATCATTAACTATTTCTTTATTTTAGTGCGAGGAACTTATCATGAATCCACTGATTTCTGCCGCTTCTGTTATTGCCGCTGGGTTGGCCGTCGGGCTTGCTTCTATTGGACCTGGAGTAGGTCAAGGTACTGCTGCGGGTCAAGCTGTAGAAGGTATTGCGAGACAACCCGAGGCAGAGGGAAAAATACGAGGTACTTTATTGCTTAGTCTGGCTTTTACTTTTGTTCTAATACTCATAATCAGCAGCCCAATCCAGGCCTCGTCCCAGAGAGACTCCAAGATGATTTGAACAAGGGTTAATGGAAACTATGGTTGGAAACGAAAGATCTTGAATTTTTTCGTAAAATAACGTGCGATTGAGATACTTCATCGTTTCAACGAATTGGTGAACCCTAGAAAATGGTTATCCGGCATGGTAAGTGATAAATTCTTCAGCTCCTGTTAACAAGCACACATAAAAAGAAGTTTTTTAACGTTTATAAATAAATGTCTTTGTAGCACATAGACAGCTACCTCGATATTCTATGGAGGAGGCATTCAAAAGGAGAGGTTAGTTACTGTCAGGATATCGAATTGGTCATGACCGTATGACCGTATTTTTCGTAAGTGCATTTAACTTATATCGCTCATGTCATGCTAGCTAATGTTAGGCTTAATAGGGTAACGAAATTATTTTTATTTTGTAAACAGGCTCATGTGGACCTGAAGTGGAAAGTTGTAATGCGGTTGTTGGACGATGAAAGACTGTTAAAAGAATTTGAGGTGCAAGAAAAGGAAAGACTTGAACAATAAACAAATGAACAAACTGGGTTAAAGCAAAAAACAGTTGAAATAGTATGGCAAAAAGAAGAAGGATCCTACACTGGCTATCCCAGTTTGGGAAGAACGATCCCCTACCTTTCCACCCCAGACAATTTTACACTAGATTATGTTTCAGGTAGTAAGTTTCTTTATACTCAACCATGGTGGACACTGAAGCCAATAAGTCTAAGAAGAAAAAGTGCAGAATTTTCTCTCAAATTTCTCTCAACTTCAAATCACTGTATCTCACTCATTTCAACTCGAAATTGAGTGATTCAAGTTAGAGATTTTTCGTCTTGAAGTCCTCTATCATCTCCAAGCAACCTTGAAGTCTTTTGTTCAAGTATTCTCATTGTATGTTCACTTAAACCATAACTGTTTAAGACAATTATATGTGCATTTAACTATTTTCTCATTGTTTACATTTTTGTAGGAAAGAAGTACAAACTCAGCATGCGATGAACAGGGACCCTTATCTCAGCCACAATATCAACAACGATCCCAAATCACTAAAACATTAGGTATTTTTCTTTTTTACATATATTATTGAGTTGTATATCAAGCTTAATTTTATTGTTTGATATACATTCTATCAATTTCAGGTATTAACGGTGTTTAAGCATGTAGGTGGAGGCTATCGACAACATATTTGAATCTCAGCAGGATAAGCTTTTTTGTTTGAAAGTGGAAGCACATAGACTTTGTTATTTTGTTTTAAATTATTAGTTTTTGTTCAAACTACCATTGAACCAACCTTTTTCCGCCCTTTTTTGGGACAGCGTTTATCGATGCATGTGATGCATTTGCATTGGTATCAGGTGAACTTATATTGAAGCTTTATATATATTCAGATGTGCGTGACTTATGTTGAACTTTAAATTATTATGGAAGAATGTTTGTTACATTAATCTTTTGCATAAATTGTTAATTTTTATTGTTTTTTTTTTTTTCTATGACTTAGAGATCTTTTTTTTTTTTATCAAATGAGAAATTATGATTACTTTTTTTTTTTTTTTTTTTTTTGCATGAAAATTTTCTATTTTTGAATTTGATTATTGATTTTGCAGTTTTAATTGATGAACTAGATGAGGGCCGGCATTTTTTGCCATTTAGAATTTAATTATAATTTTGTTCAGATTTTTAAGAAAAATGGAATATACAAGAAAAAATAAAAGCAAAAATTTTATATAGAACAAGTTCTTACTGTTACACAATCGTAATAATATTCATATAAACACACTTTTTTGAGAGGGTTAATTGCACTAACTTACCCTTAGTTTATTAACTCTAGCAATATTTCAAAAAGATGCAATAAATTAACAAAAACACCCATTGCTATTAAGTCAATCCATTAACTTTAACGGTTGACTAATCTTGACCCTTAAAAAGCCCAATATACCCCTATCACATTATTCTAAATATAAAATATTTTTTAATTAAAAATTTATTAATAATAATAATAATAATAATAATAATCTACCAGCTATAGATTTCCACCGTAGAAGCAAACAAGAGATCTTTGATGCCTCCTACCGAAAGAGATCATCGCCCAGAGGAGATCGGCCTTTTGTAGTTAGCAGAGGAGGCTTCTCCGCGAACTAAGGATATTTCCGCAAACTAATTATCTTGTTTTTTAAAAATAAAATAAAAAATTGATTCTTCACTTTTTAATTAAAAAATATTTTATATTTGAGATGATGTGTCAGAGGTATATTTGATTTTCCACTGGTCAAGGTTAATTAATCGTTAAAGTTAACAAATAGACTTGATGACAATGGGTGTTTGTGTTAATTTATGACATCTTTTTAAAATCCTGCTAGATTCAATAAAGTAAGGGTAAGTTAATTCAATTAACCCCTATATTGTAGTAATTGTCCATGTTATCCCTTAAAAGTATGATATATTTACTTAATAATAAGGGTTAATTGAAATAACATACCCTAAGTTTTTATTATTATTTTTTTATTTATTTTTTAATTTTTTTGTGTACATAGGAGGGCAAGGCCCAGCAAAAGAAAGAAAAAAACTAGAAGGAAAGGGAGATGGGCACAAAACACTGTCTTAGACAGGTTCTACCCTAAGTTTTTTCACAAAAGCTTAATATTCAACAAATTGATTTAATTGCAGCAGGTTTCATAGTTAACTTCCATCCAATTAAACAGTTGACTGGGATTTGGGCATAAAATGTTGAAAATGCCCATATACTGTGGTCTTAATTGCCCTTCATCTTTAAATAATCAATTTAAAACTATTAAATATGACAAATAAAATCTAAAAAAATAAAAGAAATTGAAGAATAAAATATTTAAATAAAATGAATATATATATATATATATGAAAAACCATCGGGCATCAACAGATTATTATTTTTTTCTTTCCAATTTATTTTTCCTTATCATTCTCTTTCATTTTCTCACTTTCCAAACACCTTTTTCAGATTTCAAAATCATCTTTCATCATCCAAACATCACCTGACTTCATCTTCGTCTTCATCATCCATACATCACCCATCTTCATCTATCATCACCCAAACATACCTTCTTCAACTTCATCACCCAAAATCCAACATCACCTAAACATAATAACTTCGTATTTATCAAAACAAATTCATCACCCACAAACAATCTTTATCAACTCAATCATCAACCCACAAAATAAAACTTTTTTTTAATAAAATAAAAAAATTAAAACAACTCCACCGCTGGAGTGAATTCGGCGTCACTCCAGCAGCAGATGAGCAGTTCTGGGCCTTTAATGGAGAATCGGATCTCCATTATTCTCAATGGGTTTCGGTTTCCATTTTTAGAGAAGAAGATTTGGTTCCCCATTTTTAGAGGAGAATCAAATAGTGGTGGCAAAATGAATGGTCTAGCCTGTTAACGACCCGGCCTAACCTTGCCAAGCCCTTAACAGGCTGGGTCCAAAGTGGCTTGAAGAGAAAACAGTTATCACCGATATGAGCATGCATATGGTTTGGAAAGAAAAGATTGATTCATAAACTGGGTAATTAGCTTGGCAGTAACGTATGCTAAAAATTTAATAGAAATTCTTATGATGATTTGAACAGGTTAGTTTGACATAAATGTTTTTTTTTTTTAATGAAATAAAGTATTATGTATGTATGTATAGCAGAACATCATGACTATGATATGATATATAATTATTGTACTTGATATTCTCTATCTAAATTAATAAACTCATCACATACCATCTCTGGGCTCTTAGTAGAGATGGTAGTGCACCTCTATTTCATATTGGTAGTAAGAGGTTCAAGTCTCGACAGCCATATTGTAATAGTTATGACTTGTAATATTTTTTTTAAAAAAATTGATAAACTCATTTTTAATTCCTTCACTTTTACATTTTTGATACAATTTTCACCAGTATACTAATATATAATAATTATAATTATAATTATAATTATAAATATTATGTGTTTGATATTCTTGACTTTATAAATGTTATAGGGTGACTTAGGAAAGTATTTAGAGTATTTTTGGTACTAGAAAACAATTAAATTGTAAATAAAAATTATAGAATTTTTTTTTTTTTTTTTTAAGAATAGAAAAAGAGTAGAACCGATGGACGGATCTCCACCAAGATCTTCAACAATGGAGATCCAGCGGTCCCCATCAATGGAGACCGATAGAGATGGATTTCAATCGTTGGAGATGCTAGTGGAGCCTGGATCTCCATTGGAGACCCCTCTTTGGGATCTCCATCCTTGGCAATGGAGATCTAGCGGACCCCATCAATGGAGACCCATCTCCATCAATAGAGATGGATTTCAATCGTTGGAGATGCTAGTGGAGCCTGGATCTCCACTAGTTTTTTTTTTTTTTTTTTTTTCAATTGTTTTTTGCATCCATTAGTTTTTTTTAATATTTTTTTTTAATTTAATCTTTTTTAAAAATTCTAAATTTTCAATTAATCTCTATTTAAAATTTTTATTCTATTTTTAAATATATATTTTTAAAATGCTTCAAATAACTAAAATACCCCTAGTTTTGATAGTCAAACTTAGTCAACGGTTAAGTTTGACTGACGGCGGGAGAGGTGAGTGTCAGTTAATGATAAAGTTGTTTCTAGGTGTAAAAGGGCAAACCTCAGAAGAGTTTGGTGCAAATTGCTCTAAAAAATAATTTGTGTCGTTGACCGTAGAAGGCCTTAAAAAAAAAGTCTTAATTTTTGGAGGCATTAGGTGACCGCTTAATTGCCTCGTGGTTGAGCTGCCTTTAGTTAAGACCTGATGAAATTAACTGTATGGTTTGGAAAACAACTTTCACAACAAGAGAGAGTCTCCCCACATTTTGTGATTTTATATACAAATGTGATTTTTTTTTTCTTTACATACCACCAGTGGTGCAGCGACTCCCTTAAATCTGAGATATTTTTAATTTGAATGAGTGGCATTTACTATCATGACACATTGGACGGTGGTACCAACTTTAGAGGTGTTAAGAAGAAATGAATTGTTACAAATAGCTTGTTAAATATTAGAGAAATGCTGGGCTGCCCAAAAAATTTACCCAAATGAGATGTCATGTGAGTGCTCACTATTTACTATTTGGTCACATGCCATATCATTTGGATAGCCTAGCTTTTTTTTTTTTTTTTTTTTAACAATATCTATTAATTCGGGAATATGTATTTTTTTTTTAAAGCTTTCGCTATTGATACGATTTGATGGGAGTCATTTGCCCAAACCCTAGGCCCGTTCATCTACTAGCTGAGCTACATCCCTGTTGGCAGACTAACATTACTGTCAATATTATGTGACCACACACTCATCATCATAATTCATATATTAAACATGGCAATAATAACATTTGACATAATTAATTACATAAAGAGATAGATACATTTAACAACCTTGATTAACTGAAATTACAGACTGAAAAGTTTTTCCATCAACTATATTGAAGAAAAAACTCGGCCAAACCCAACTACAAATATCAAAAGACTTAACACACCACAAGTAGATTCCCTTCCTAGTACCATCACAAACAACAATAAACAAAAACGCAACAACAACAACAACAGCAGCAGCAGTAAAATTTACCAACTGATTCTTTCTTCCCCTCTTTGGCAGCCAATTTTCCATGGATATATATGTATATGCTCTATAATTTCAAGAAGACAAACTCTTCAATTGCAGGTACTTGGCCTATTTTGTTGAGGGCATCCTTGTTTGGTTCTTCGTCAACGCCGATGGCCATGATAGCCTTGTTCCTCCTGACAGTCCTCCCTACGCTCATGAAGCTCACATTTACATTTTGCTCACCAAGTATGTTCCCAACCTTGCCAATCATACCAGGCTGATCCACCTGTCTACACAGAATGAGATTGCCTTCCAAGCTCACATCCACACCAAATGACCCCAAACATGTCAAGTGAGGTACCCCAAATTTCACTTTCCCTTCAATGCTCACATCTCCATTCTCCGAAACAGCACTAGCAAACTTGGAATCAACATTGGAGATTTGCACCTGGATTGAATCCACAGGGAATTCAGGGTTGGCGTCTACAACCATGCGCTCTTCGCTGATACGAAGGCCCTTTTGTTTGGCAGTGAAATCCGCATTGACTAGATTGACAAACGAGGATGAGATTGGTTCGATGATGCCTTTCGTGATCATGGCACGGAGAAGTCTTGTGTCCAAGTCATCCGGGTCACGAGCTGATCGATAAGTGACCTTTATAGACTTGATTCCACTCCCACCAGCAACCAACTGTACAGCTAGCCTCCCAAGCTTCTCAGCTAGAACAACATAAGGAGCCAACTCAGACAAGACCTCAGGAGGAACCATTGGAGCATTGACAGCAGTTGCAGAGAGCTCTCCTTTCAATGCCCCAACAACAGCTTCTGCTATTTCAATTGCTACACCTTCTTGTGCTTCTTTTGTGCTGGCTCCAAGATGAGGAGTGACAGTGACGTTGTGATGTTGAATCAATTTGCTATCTGTTTGTGGTGGTTCTTCAATGAAGACATCAAGAGCTGCCTGAGCAACAATTCCACTATCAAGAGCTCTAACCAAAGCATCTTCATCAATTACACCACCTCTAGCAACATTAACAATCCTGACACCTTTCTTCATCTTTGAAAAAGTTTGGTCATTGAAAATCTTTGAAGTCGTAGGGATTAGTGGCATGTGAAGAGAGATGAAATCAGCAGTGGCTATGGCTTGTTCAAAGGACACCAACTCCACACCGATGGCTCGTGCTCTGTCTGCTGGTGCATATGGGTCGTGTGCAATAACATTCATGCCCAAACCTTTTGCTCTTCTTGCAACTTCTGATCCCACTTTTCCAAACCCCATCACTGCCACTGTTTTTCCCACCATTGACACTCCCACATACTTGTTCCTTTCCCATTTTCCTGCAAATTCACAACCGTCCCACAAAGTAAGATTTGTCTCCTCAAGAGGGCCCTTCACTAGAAACAAAGTAAGATTTTTTTATTTTATTTTTTTGAAAGCCGATACCCTTGTGGATCAGTACAGTCCGAAATGCAACTATGATCTCCCCACATTTTTACGATTAATGGAAAAATGTGAAATTATATTTACAGTACCCGGGTTTAAATTCATACGGAAGTGGGTACCTATTACCTAACATAGAAAGCAAATCACTTCCTCCAATCCGGTACATTGTGACATCTTAGTAGGAAATGCATTTATTTTCTTAGAAAAGAATCAAAGATATGCAATTATGCATATTTTAAATGTTTATGGGGGATGATTGATAGACCCCACAACTCCAGCGCATTGATAAGTGTCAAACCCACTTGTAATCTTGTTGATATAATTGAAAAGCAACCTATGAATTATGATACATCTTCTTTGAAAGCAACCTTTCACTTAAATATTCAATCCACCTACTACCATAATAATTCAATTGAAAATTTAAAACAGAGAAAAAAAAAAGGACAGAATAGTTAAAAAGCGGAAAATCGACCCCGCAGTCCCGCACTAGCCGATTTGTTTGAAAAAAAAATGGAAAAGAAAAAAGGTTACAACTTTTTATCTTATTAGTTTAATAGTTTATTTTACTTTGTCCAAATAGGATATCAAAAAAAAAAAAAAAAAGAGGATATCCAATAGTTTTGTACGGATCAAAATTAAAGTAAAAACGAATAAAGGTACTTGGTCTAAAATTGTTATTTTACTGTTGGAGGTGGGCATTTTATTTCTATTCTAACTTTTAACTTTTAGCAATCAATGTAATTATATACTAATTTTTTTATTTATTTATTTTTATTTATTTATTTTTTTTTTATAAATCTGACACTAGTTAGATTAGAGGTATGTTAGGACCAATAATACACTTTTTTTTTTTTTTTTAATTATAAGAATATTACAATAGGATTGCTGAGACCTGTCGATATCAAACAATACATATACGGTTTGGATATCTACTCATATAACGGGAGATAACTACTTTCACAACCCGGAAAGAAAACTCCTCACACATGCTTGTAAAATGCGCATGGTGGGATTTGAACCCCTCACCACTTATATGGAAGGGAGGTGCACTACTAGCTCTACTAAGAGGTGATGTGCTGAACCCATAATATACTACTCCTATAGCAGGAAAGAAAAAAAAAATCACCACACTTTGATTTAACAAGAATCGGGTGAGACAACTACTTTATTAACAATCAATGGCGAAGCTTGTTAGGGCATGACTGCATGAGGGAGTCATAACTACGACGGATTCAAATTACCTGTCAAAAAATGGTATCCTAATTTGTGTTTAACCAACCAAATTTAGCCATGTATACACAATCATTTACATTTAATTATTAAAAAAAAAAAAATGTGTACGTATGGTTCAATTTGGTTGATTAGACACAAATTGGAACACAATTTTTTAACAGGTGATTTGAATCCAACTACGACGCCCACAAATCCACAATCCCAATTTTTTTGTAAAAATGTAATATTAAATTTTATTTACATTTTATCCTAGTTTTTTTTTTATTTATAATTTTTTTCCTATTAAAAGTTTATCAAGTTTTCAAATTGACCGTATTTAAAATTTTTAATTAAAAAAAAAAAAAATACAAACTCAAATTGACCCTCCCATATTGATGGAGTAGTTGTGCAATTCTAAACTAATATATATTGTGTTTATTTCAATGGTTAAATTCATCAAAGTATTATAATATGTTAATAAAATGAATTTTCGGTTTTATATACCTCCAAAATTAAAAATCTACATTAAATGAACTAATCAATCGTATTATAAAATGATCAAGAAATCAAATTATTATTAAAACAAAAAAAAAAGAATACCAGATTTCATGGACGCATCGGCCTGAGAGACGTTCCTGGCCATAGCAGCTAGCAGAGCGATACCGTGCTCCGCCGCCGCGATGGTGTTAGCCGTTGGGGCGTTGACGACGAGACAGCCGAATTCGGTGGCGGCCTGGAGATCCACATTATCGATCCCGACGCCGGCCCTGCCGACGACCTTCAAGCGGCCCTTAGCGGCCTCAAAGACTTCTCTGGTGACTTTGGTGCCGCTCCTGACGATCAAAGCGTCGCATCTCGAGATCTTCTCGCAGAGCTGCTCAGGAGAGAGGTTGTATGAGCAGTCCACGTCGCCGAAACCTTTCAGGAGCTCGATCCCGGCGCTTCCAAGCTTCTCGGAGACCAGAATTGTCGGTTTGGAATCAGAAGAAACCAAATCGACATCTGGGTATTTGGATAACGAAGTCTCGGATTCTGTGGCGGTTGTTAGAACGTTTTTTATGGGACATACGGAGTAGTAGTGGTGGCGGGAATTGTGAGAATGGGAGAGTTTTTGGGAGATGGGTGTGGCAGAGGTGGAGCGGAGGAAGGAGAGGAGGGAGGCTTTTGTTGCCGTAGAGGAGGAGGATTTGGAGGCGGAGAAGGTGGAGGACAAGAGGGATTTGGTGGTGGTGGAAGAAGAAGCCATGAAAATGGATGCTCTGTTTTTGTTATGCTTTGTGTGAGAGTTTTGTGTATGGAAAGTATTTTGTGATTGGATCTTATAATAGAAATGTTTTTTTTTTATTAAATGAAGGATTACAAGTAATTAAAATAGAAAATAATTGTAGAGTGATTACAAGTTATTCATTCACTCACTTTCTTGTATGTATTATTGAGAATTCTAAAATCCAAAAAAAGGATTTGGCTATATGTAGTTGTCAGAGAGTAATCTATTTGGACCGGTGGTAAACCCATCATACATGCACCACGATATTATGGTTCTAGTTCTCTCCATTTCAAAAAAAAAAAAAAATTAAAAAAATCAAATGTTATATTTTGTGGGCCTATGATTGCATCATATTCAATTAAGGTAATCACCATTGTAACTATATTAAGGACTCAAATCAACGGTCAAAAATGGTGTCTCAATTTATGTCTAACTAACCAAATTAGGACATATATCTACGTTTATAAAGCTATGATTTTTGGACAGTTGATTTGAATCCCTATATTGAGGGGTAAATAACTAAGAGTTTGGTATAAGTGCAAAATCTTGTCAATGAAATATAAATTAAAAAAATAATTTTTTAAATTTTTTTTTAAAAAAAAACTGTTTTAAAAATTTTAAATTATCTTTATTTTTTAATTCAAATTTTTTACTGTTTTTTATTTTTTTTTAAATGGTTTCTAAATTTACATTATCTGTACTAGCTTTTACTGTTATTTTTGTATATAAAAAAATTATCTTTATTTATAAATTTTAATAATTATGAGTAATTTGATTTTTTTTTTATTAGTTTAATTTTAAGAATATTTTTAGAAAGTCTTTCCATAAATGTTTCAAGTTCAATTGAGGTTTCTAGTATATATCAGGAAACAGAATTTAACTTTACCATACAATTTTGACTTTTGAGTCATTGTTATGTGATTTTAAAGAGAAACTACACTTCCCAAATTATGGGATAAAATTTGAAAATCGGTTTAAATTTTAGTTAAATTTCCTAAAAAGTATACCAATATATACACCAATAAAATATTTTCCAAGAAATATATCTTTTTTTTTTCCATTACAAATAGTACTATAGCAATTAATTTGTAATGATAACAGGTTAGTGGGTTTTGTCTGTACAATGACGTCAGAGAATCCAACATGTACGTTGAATTAAATTATTAAAGGCGTTGGCTTACCAACATGTACAGCAACCGGTATTATATTAATTTTAATTAATTAAAAAAATTATTAATTTAAATGTTAACCTTATTCACCGAATAAGTTAACGTAAGATTTCATGAACAAATTCAACGTAGGTTAAATAAATTTAACGTTCATTTAAACGTAAAACTTGTTCTTGAACAAGTCAGTGTAAACATTTATGAGCAAGTTCAATGTAGGTTAAACAAGTTTAACGTTAACGTTAAACTCGTTCAGTGAATAAGTCAATGTAAACCTTGAACAAATTCAACGTAGGTTAAATAAATTTAACGTTCATTTAAACGTAAAACTTGTTCTTGAACAAGTCAGTGTAAACATTTATGAACAAGTTCAATGTAGGTTAAACAAGTTTAACGTTAACGTTAAACTCGTTCAATGAATAAGTCAATATAAACCTTCATAAACGAGTTCAACGTAGGTTGAACGAGTTTAACGTTCATTTAAACATCAAATTTGTTCAATGAACAAGTCAATGTAAACTTTTATGAAAAGTTCAACGTAGGTTGATCAATTTTAACATTCCTCTAAACATTAAACTCGTTTAGTGAACAAGTATACGTATACCTTCATGAACAAGTTCAAAGTAAGTTGATGGAGTTTAACGTTCCTCTCAACGTTAAACTTGTTCAGTGAACGAGTCAACGTATAATCCTTCATGAACAAGTTTAACATAGGTTGAATAAGTTTAACATTCCTCTCAACATTAAATTTGTTCCATGAACAAGTTCACGTAAAATTACATAAACAAGTTCAACGTAGGTTGATCGAACGAGTTTAACATTCCTTTCAACATTAAACTTGTTCAATGAACTAGTCAACGTAAATATTCATGAACGAGTTTAATGTCCCACTCAACGTTAAACTTGTTCAATGAATGAATCAACATAAATCTTCATGAACGGGTTTAATATTCCTATTAACGTAAATCTTCATGAACGAGTTTAATGTTCATCTCAACGTTAAACTTGTTCAATGAACAAGTTCAAGTAAATTTACATGAACAAGTTAAACGTTCCTCTCAAGGTTAAACTTGTTCAGTGAATGAGTCAATGTAAATATTCATAAACAAGTTCAATTTAGGTTGAACAAGTTAAACGGTTTGAAAGGTTGCAGGTTTCATAAGTTTTTAATCTCTTTTTTTATTTTTTCAATCATTGGATTCTTATCCAACGGTTGCAATTAACTAATTGAATGGTTTGTATCATACAAACCAATTTTGTGGTTTGCATGGTAGCGCGACCTTGAATTAAATTGCCATTTAATAAAGAATGTCTATATCTATCCGGCTTAAATAGTACATGTATGTACCATATGGAATTGGTTATCTAATCTCACAATATTGGAGAGAAAACTCCTCACACAATCAAATCCCCACCAATAATGTGAAAGGGCATATACACTACTACCTATTTTAGTAGGACATTACAAAATCAGTTTCTTAGCATTCAACCGTTAGATTTCTCTACTTCTACGTGATCAACATTCACCTCTACTTAATCAAGAGATTCATCATTTAGGATGAAAAACTAGAAAACCTCATCCAGATTCCAGATGCCCATTACAAACTACCTTTTGACGTTGTTTGGATGAAAATTTTACCCCAAAATTTGGTAAAAATAGCATTATGCTTGGTCTTCAAAAAAAAAAATCCAAACATCGGTGGGTCCATTTCTAGAGTTATTTCTCAAATTTTATTGCTGTCACAGTGTTGATGGTGAAAGGTTAACATTTTTTATCTTATCTTTCATATGTTACGTCCACTTGAACTTAAAATATAATCGAATTAGATGAAGATCCCACACTTTATTATGAAGCCACGTTGAACGATGGTAGGTGAAATATTAATATTTTCCATGAGTTCAATTGGGTTGAAAGAGACTGGTTGAGGAAATTCAACTTCAAGTGAGGAAAAAATAATCCAAATATCACTATCAAGTTTGGTCTGCCATCGCTTGCAAAGTTGAATTTTGGAATTTGATATAAAAAAAAACTTGGATTGAATTAGGGTTTTTGAGAATCTAAACCAATCAAGTAAACAGAAAATAATTTATAAATGAAGATAAGTTAAACATTAATTTTTTTTTCTTACTTTAAAATTATTTTTAAAAAATAAATTTAAATTAAGATAATTTAAAATTTTAAATATATATATATATATTTTTTTTTCATTTTAAATTATTTTTTAACTTATATTCCATTGAAAAGATTATCTTCAACTAATGTACGTTAATTGTTTTTTAAATAAAATTATTATCTTCATTTTTAAATTTTAATAATTTTAGGTAATTTAGTCTTTTTATTAGTTTAATTTTAAGAGAATGAGAGGAGTGAGTAGATAAATGCATATTTGCTCTCTAACTCTATTTATGTCAAATTTTAAACCATCTCCAACCTATTACACCAATTTGTTGCAACTTTGTAGCAAAATACAATAACTTCCACACTAATTATTTTTTCCATCTCTAACCCATTGCACCAAATCTTACTCTAAAAAGAATATTCCCTAAATATTCACTTGAGGGACTAAAAAACAAAAGAAAAAGGAAGCAAAAGGAAGCAACAAAATAGTGCAACAAAAGAGAGGTGTGCTAGATCTGGCGCTGAAGAACAAGGTGCTACAATCTGACGTGAATAAGATTTTAGAGTCTTGAAACAACTAAATTTTATGGGTGCTAACGTTTTTTAAATCATGAGAAGAAAAAATATATTTATACTGTTAAATGTTCAGTGAAAAAATCAAACATGCCCTAAATGTATTTACCCTTTGAATATAATTTTTTTTTTTTTTTTTGAAGTATTAAATTGGCCAAACTATTGACCAACTTCACATAAAATATATATGATAGAATTAATATTGGATCCAACAACTCTTATGAAAATACTTTATAAAATAAAAATAAAAATCCCAAAACTATAGAATATCTAATAAATAAATTCAATCCAAGCCATGAGCCCATGCATGAGCCATGTGCATTTTGGATCTTTGATTTTCCTCTGGCACCACCCACCTTCTCACTGTGTGTCTTTTTCTTGGGGGTCCCTAGCTCCATTATATCATCATTGATTGGTTTCATTTTCAATTTGAAAATTAAACAAAACAAGTCCTCACTTGTTGCACCAATCACCAATGAAGTGAAGGACAATGATTCCATAAATAATTTATTATTCTATCTACAGCATTGTAAGATTCAAAGAAGGTGTGTCATTGATCAGTCAAAACAAATTTATCAACAGAATTGTACACCATCTATATGCCCTTTCTATTTTCTAATATCATCTTCAATTTTTATTTATTTTTAAATATTCAGTTAATTAACCACCGACAATGTGGTTTGTTGGAAAGATTGCTCATTCAGTCCGATAATATTCAAATTTTAGTCGCTGCTATGTTATATTGAATATATATATATATTCAATACAAGTACAGTTCAAACTAATAATTTGGATCATATGTTAGAATTTTTTTTAACTTTTCTTTATTCAATTTTGGTTTGTATTTGTTTTTAATTACATAGTAGATAATGAATGGACAACATATTTTCTTTTAGGGCCAATTTGATATTTCTTTTTAAAAAGAAAAAAATCATATATATATATATATATACGGTCCTGTTCATATCAATGCGTACTGATATAACTATATCAATATCAATACATGTGGACCATTGATTATAGAGAAGCTTTGACAAGTGCATACACTTTGAGTCAAAGTATGTAAATCGAATGGTCCACATCCAACACGTTAATGAAGTTATATCCCCTATATATATAAGGTTCAAAAATTAAATAGCACTTTTTGGGGGAGGGCTTGTGCAAATAGCACCACTTTAATAAGTCTTGTTTTAATAGCACCAAAATAGGTGATGAGACCAAAATACCCCCACTTACTCTTTTCCTTTTGATTTTTTTTTCTCAAAAATTCGAGACTTATTTGCAGTTTTGAGACTTATTCATGATTTTTTCGAGACTTATTCATGCGTTTCGAGACTTAATTCAAGTTTGTTCGGGACTTATTCTGTTCGACCTCCATCAATGGTGACAGTGACGATCCGACGACGGCGCCGGTTGACTCCGGAGATAGTTGGATCTGGAATATCGAACGATGCTGAGTTCATTGGCGCCATCAGTTTCGTCAGATTCGCAATGGATCGTCATAGATCAGATGATGAAGATTCGCGACGGTTTGGGTTTTGCTTCGTTTCTCTCTCTACACAACTCGAAAATGAAAACGAACGCTTCGGTTACAACGATTGGCACTCGACGAACGTTTTCCCAGTGGTTTTGCCGGTCAACTCGCTGGTCGGCAGTGGCACCTCCATTGAAGCTCTATCAAAGCTCCATCAATGGACGTTTTGGAAAAAGGAAGAAGAAGGTGAAGGACACACAAGAGAAAAGAAAATAAGCTGGGGGTATTTTTATCCAAATTCCATTTTTGGTGGTATTAAAACAAGAGTTATTAAAGTGTGATAGTTGTACAAGTCAAAATTTTAAAAGTGCTATATACCCCTATTTCCTCTATATATATATATATATATATATATATATTTTGTGTTTACAAAGTCAAGTAAAAACATTTATACCTATATTTTTTTGTTATTATTATCTTTAACGTTAAAAAAGAATAACACATTTTCATAAAATTATAAATAAAATAAAATATATATATATATATATACATATAACTGATGTTTTAAGGTTTTTTTTTTTTTATTTTTTATTTTGTTTATGTAACCTCGTAAAATAGGCTTTGTCTCCACTAGATTTATTTTTATTTCTATTCATTTTAATTATTTTTATTTTACTAAATTTAAAATATATGTATATATATATATAATTTTTACTAACTTTATTAAAAACAAACATGACAAACTGCTATTTTTTTAAAGTGAAATATTTTATTTAAATATTGATACCATAAAAGGAGAAAAGAGAATATTGTTCTTATATTATATCTATTTTATTCTTTCCGACTAATCACAACTCTCATTGCAATAAAATTAGAGTAATAATACAACCCAACAAATTAACCCCAAAACCAACCCAAAAGATGGGGTAAGACACTTTGTCATAGCCATACAAATCATGGGATAATGTGGTAAATGACAAATCACTTAACATATCATTTGGTCTGATTTTTTGGGTTGTATAGCATTAGTGATAAAATTATCATACATTTGTACATTACAATTAACCAATCATACATTTAATTATGTTTACGGTTGATTACTTGATTATTCTTTCTACCCAGTTAACAATAATAATTTTAAAAGTTAGAACAATACCAAACTAATCCTCATTTATTAATTCACAATACATTTAACAATAATAATTTTAAAAGTAACAACAATATCTGATCCTCATTTATTAATTCACAATCGCATATTTTGTTTTTTTTGGTTGAAACATTATAATAATTGGGAATCAGATAATACCTGGCCTCTATGCTATGCGGAAGGAGACATTTTCTAGTTGTATTTTTCGTTTTGTTTAACATATAATAATGTTTTTTGTTTTTTCTTTATTTTATATATTTTTATTTTAAAGTAAAAAATTGATTTTTATGTTTTTGGCTGTTTAGTAACACTGATTAAAAATAGTTGAAAAAAAATAATATTATAACATATATTTAGTAAGAAAATAATTTTCAATATTATTATTAAAAGCACTTAAATTGATTTGTGTTTTATAATTTTCTTTTAAAAAAAAAATTATATAGATATTTTTTTCATCGATGTATAATTAAAAATAATTAGTTAGACATAATATACAATTAGTTTTTTTTTTTTAGTTTTTTAATTATATTATATGGTTAAATGTTAATGAAGAAATAAAGTATGTTTTATCTCATTTTAATTTTTAATAATAATTTTTATTGATTAAATAAATTTATTAAAAAATCAAAATAATTAATAGATGGACCCCTTAAAGACAATGAAAAGCAAAATGTTGAAAACATCATTTCGATATTTTCCATAAGTGTATGTTTTCAATGCGTTAGAAGTGAAAACTCGATTTCGTATTTTTAATTTTTTAATTTTTTAATTTTCTTCAGGAAGATACCAATACCATCTCATTGTTTTTGTAACTCACAAAACAGAAAATGCATTTTGGAAACACCACCGAACTTCTTGTTGTTGTTTTGTTTCTAAAAAATGGTCCCCATTATAAATAGAGTGATATTACTTTGGTGGAAGCATAGAAGCAATATTAGTATTTAATTCTCACTTTTTTTATTTTTATTTTGAAGGAGTATTTAATTCTCACTTAAACCTATCCTAAACATTTTTAATAAAAAATAAACCTATCATAAACCACTCACACTCACATTCATTCATTTATTTATTATTGTATAAACACACATACAGACATACTATATATATATATATATATATAGTCTTTTTATTATCAGTTCAAACTGACAAAAGTTATATCAGTTCCTTGTATGTGGGTCACTGGATTTAAATACTTTGACTGACAAGTGCATACAGCCAAGTCAAAGTATTTAAATCCAGTGGCCCACATGTAAGGAATTGATATAACTTTTGTCAATTCGAACTGATAATAGAATTTATGTATATATATATTGTTATTAATTGATTAAGAATGAACAATAAGATAATAACATAATAATATAAACACAAAATAAGAGTAGAGAAAAATGGTAGCCCAAAAGAGAATGTGAATCTTTATTCCTTTAAGTATATTCTTACATCCATCAAATACAATGGTAAGGGCCAAAGCCGGTCCTAACTTTTCGAAGGCCCTTGGACAAAACCTAAAAAATGGACCCTTTGTGAGCGACTGAGCATACATGGTACACAACACATTACTAAAAAAAAATCAAAATCGATTCAAAAAAGGGAAAAAAAAAACTTTAATTACCTGGGTAGGAGATCTTGATCCCAGATAATTAGGTCATATGTTATTATTATTATTATTATTATTATTGATGTTTGGGGTTTAAAAAAAATATTTAAGGCCCTTTTTATCTGAACCAAAATCATTCAATTCAACACTAAACACAAAATAATAATAATAATAGGCCCCTTTTTGGGCCCTGGGCCGGCACCTCTAGCGCAACCCCTAGCCCTTAGTGCCCCAAAAGAGAATGTGATTCTTTATTCCTTCAAGTATATTCTTACATCCATCAAATACAATTGCAAGGGCCAAAGCCGGTCCTAACTTTTTCCTAGGCTCACCCACACCCCCCCGGGCGGCTCAGGTAAGGGCTCATTTATATAGCCCCACAAAATACATTAAGTGTACATAAATCAAAATATTATGAACAAGTGGATCATGATGATGGAGCTAATGGGCAGATATAAGGATGGAAGTTATTTCCCTATATTGAAGGACATTCATTCATATATATAATTGCATAATATTTACAACATATATATACAATTTTTTTATTATCAGTTCGAACTGATGTAAAATATATCAGTTCCTTACATATGGACCGTTGGATTTAAAAGATTCTTTGACAAGTGTATGCAGCCAAGTCAAAGTATTTAAATCCAATGGTCCACATGTAAGGAATTAATATATCTTTTGTCAGTTCGAACTGATAATAGAAAAATTGCATATATATATATATATATATCAGTCTTTCTATTGTTAGTTCGTCCTGACAATAAATATATCAGGACGAAGAACGTGGACCACAGATTATGGAAAAGTTTTGACAAGTGCATACACTTTGAGTCAAAGTATGTAAATCTAGTGGTCCACATTCTTCGTCCTGATACATTTATTGTCAGGATGAACTGATAATAGAAAATATGTATATATATATATAATTTACTCGATTTATTCAGTTTGGTTCGATTTTTGGCAAGGTAAAACCGTACATAACTCGCATTCGTTTTTTTTTTTTTTTTTTTAAATCGTATTGACTCATTTTGACAAGTAGGGGTGGGCGTTTTCGGGTTGGGTTGAAAAATTTTCAACCCAATCCAACCCAACGTAAATTTTAACCCAACCCAACCCAACCCAATATTTGTCGGATTAGGTTGGGTTGGGTTGATTGGGTTGGGTTTTTAAGCCCAATAGAAAAAATATATTCAAATTCAAATTTTGTTATATGAAAATTTAAATTTAAAATATTTTTTTCACCTTAATATCATATTACATAAAGTTTAGATTTCTTAAAGGCATTAAAACCAAATCACAACATATAATACTGTTGCATAATTAAAAAGATAAAAATATAACAATTTATCCGACTTGGAAAGTCTCCATCTAAACCTCTCATCCATTTTACAATTATAATCACTTCGTCGAATATCTCGTGGTTGGATAATCTATTATTTGTTTCAACTAACATAATAGTTTTGAGCTTCTATACAATTATTAGACTTTTTTCTACCAAATTCTTAGTCAAATCCTAAGAGAAAAAAAAAAAAAACATTTTAAAGTACAATCAAGGATGTGCCAATTAATACAAAAAATGAAGACAATATAATTGCATATTTTTAATAAATGTATTATACATTATGGTATAAAATATTTAAAATTATGTATTTATATTTGTCATTTATAATATTATAAATGGTGCATAAGTAAAAATTTTAAAATATGAGATTTCATAATAAATCTAATAATAAATAAAGTTATTTAATTTATTTTTTATTAATTATGTCGGGTTATCGGGTTGGGTTGGGTTATATTTTATTAATCCAACCCAATCCAATCTAGTCGGGTTGGGTTGGGTTGGCGGGTTGGTGCCCACCCCTATTGACAAGGTGATTCAATTTGAATACATATTTTAGGTTTGGTTCAATTCAATTTATCTCGGTCTAGTTCTTGCCAGACCTAATCAAGGCCGAGTATATTTTACAATACCCGGACCTGGATCAGACTCTGTTTTCATCTAGGATTTTACACAAATACATCCGGATCCAGGTATTTGATTCATCCTTGGGGTATTTGTATAGATATTGGTTGGATCTTGAGTCCTATAATGTAGAAACCCATTTAAGAATAGTAAGGCAGGAGGCATGATCCTACACTACAAACAAATATAAAATCATTCCACAAGTCAAAAACTCAATTAAAGATCACAAAAGAAGCAACATTTACACAGTAATACCAATATACCATGGAAGAATCCACTGGCCTTTTAAACATAAAATATGAGTAGATCACAGTTGATTTCATTCTGCGAAACTTACATTACAAAATAACAGTCAGAGATCATCAGTACAACATAACAGTGATCTACTACTGTATTTTCAACAACAAATATTTCATCCTCATCATACATTTTATTCTTGTCAATCAACAAATCAACAAAGCCACTACCAATCCTGACTGAGCCTGCCAGAATTTGCTGCATATCTTAAATTCAATTCACGCAACGCTGGCTCTGGCTCTGGCTCGTTTTTGATAGGATACACAAAACTCAAATTCAACATTCAACTTCACACACTTGAATTAGAGAAAGACAGAAAAAAGATTACTCCTTAGATATAAACAGACTTCACATGTAATGTTAATTGACTCTTGTTACCACCACTAAGCCAGCCACTCCTATATTAGCATTATCAAATCAGTCATTCCACAAGCCAAAAACTCAATTAGAGATCACAAAAGAAGCAACTAATGCAATAAAAGAATGCACTGGCCTTGAAAACAAAAAAAGAAGAGTAGATCACTGTTGATTTCATTCTGGGAAACTATACATTACAGATACAGATATACCCTTATCATCTGCTTTTTCATCATTTGATTATTCAGACTTCAGAGATCATCAGTAGAACATAACAGTACTGATCTACTCTACTCAACTTTATTTTGTACAACAAATATCAACAAAAAGCCACTACCACTACACAAGTTTTTACCAAGTTAAACAGCAGAATTTGCTACAAGTTTGTAGCACTCATCTTCGAATCCTTGTTCGTTCTCTGATTATCTTCAGTCCAACATGTCTGCCAAATCAACCATTTACACATTAATCAACTAACATCATTTTACAAGCATATACAGAAAATTGAAATTTCTACTAGTTATTTACCTTCCAAGCATCATCAAAGTAGCCTGAGGATTGGTTCCTGGTGATATGTTGAATGTTGAGCCATCAACTATTCTGAGAGAATTAACACCGATGATACGATGATTACGATCAACCACTTTCCCCACCACACACCCACCATGGTAATGCCATATGGTGCTGACTGTACGGCGACAGAAGTCAGCCATTTGAGCATGATTAGACTGATCTACAGGCAGTGCAGGCCCAACAAACCGAAAATTCCTAACACCAAACCATTCCTGGAACTTGAAATCGTCCATGGACCTGCTCCTAAGTATATCTCCAATCTTTCTTGTGCCCTCTATGCACTTTTCAATATCAGCTGGATTGCTGAAATAATTGAACCTCACAATGGGATTCACCCGGACATCTGTTGAAGCAAGCCTTAACGAACCACTCGAAAGTGGCCCAATGATCTTCTCCATGAGAGTGGCCACAGTAAGATGCAGAGGCGAGGGTGTCCTAATGAAAACGGATCGAGTAGGGGATGCAAAGGATATGACATTTGAAGCTGCTTCTACATAAGCCCCTTTTTCAGTAATACCAACAACCTGAATCAATGAATGCTCTAGTGGGATCGGCGGCACGATTGAGATGCCGTTCCTCGGATTATCATACAGATATTGCCCTACATGCGGATGATGATAAGCTACCGGAATGCCCCAAGATGACAAGTAAGGCCGCGGACCTATACCACTCAAGAGCAGCAACTGTGGACTCCCAAGGGCACCAGCAGATAGCATCACTTCACCATTTTCCCTCAACATTGCATGATGATATCCCCCTCTCTGATCACGATAAACAACCCCAATCGCCGATTGCTTAGACCCCGGAAAAGCTAAAGTAGATGCCAACAATATCCTCTCCACACTTGCATAAACAGCAACCATGATATTCACATTTTTTGCATAGCTGAGAAGATCAGCAGCACTGTGCCTCCTACCTGATCTATCGAAAGTCGAACCACCAATTTTAGTCCCCACCACATGATCCAAACTGAATCCATTGTAAGGATCAACACCAGCCTCCAACAACCCATCTCTAACAGCAGACTGCCAGTTCTTCAACTCAGGCCTAAACACAACTGCCTTCTCAACCCACTCATATGACTGATTCACAAGCTTAAGGTCCCAATCCATACCTGATTTCGAGTAGAAATCATGATCAGCCCGACTATAAAACCCTGCGTTAATGGTGCTACTCCCACCCAGAACACGCCCTCTAGCGTTGGGGACTCCATCTTCGGATGTAAAGGCCTGAGCAGGAGAATTAAAAGCATCCGTCTCCAAGAGGGTTGGCAAGAACCCGTCTTGAGTCATCAAATTTGGGTTGCCATAGCCAACACCGCCACGTTCGAGTAAGAGTACTCTATAGGATTGTGATAATGTGGCCGCTAATGGGCACCCAGCTGTGCCTCCGCCAACTATTATGTAATCGTAATAGTCCTCGGATGGAAAGTCTGTGGCATTGTGCACAAACTTCAAGTAACTTGGGCCTGCTACCAAAGATTTAACAAGAACAAGAGAAGCACATTAATGGGATTTTTCAGATTCTGGGTTTAAATGAATCAAAGAGAAACTATTTTCTAGTCAGTTTTGTGTTCGGTTACCGAGAAAACAAATGCATAACACTAAACACACAAATAAAGTAAAAAATCCAACTTTTGTAATGTCATTGATTTTGTTTATATTCTTTGAAATACAAGGCAAGATCACAAATCAGAGCATTTCTTCTAAGTAATCACAAAAGTCCAACTAGTCTCATTTGGGTCTGTTCGTTCCAAGAAAATGGAGAGTTTAGAATCAATTTTCTCTTCTTTTCTACTATTTTCTCAGATACCAAACAGAATGGAGAGAAAAATGTAACTTTAGTGATTTTGTTTACATTCTGCATACAATGAAATCCAAGAAAGTACGATTTTTGTACTCTCATTTGAACCCGAAAAGAGAAATAATGAGAGCCCTGGTTGGTTTCCAAGAAAATGAAAGAGTGATATAACTAGTCAGTTCGCATTCAATCTTCTCTACTTCTCAGTCATTTTCTCGGAAACCAAACAGACAAGAAAGCGAAAACATTCAATTTTACTCTCATTTGAGCCGAACATAGAAGTACTAAAACCGCTACGTTTAGTTTCCAAGAAAATGGCGGGAAATGCTTTAACTAGTCAAGTTTAGACCCAATTTTCTCTTATTTCGCGCCACTTTCTCAGTAACCAAACAGATATAAGAGAAAAAGTAAAGGGTTTTTGTTGGATTGTTGAGTTGGCTGACCTGGTTGATGCTGTGGTCTTGCAGAAGAAACGATTGCGTAGAAGAGAACCAAGAAGACGATGTGTTGAAAAAGAGCGCAGATGGGTCTGGCCATATTGTAGCGTTTTCTCGGGAAAATGAGAAGATTTTCTTGGCTTTTCTTGGAGGGAAGAGAATTTTCTCTGTGGAAGAAAAACAGAGGAGAGAGTACAGAGAAAGGCAGTGTCTTTTGGTTACAAATTCAGTTATAAGATCGTTATAACTTGAAATGGCTACAATCCTCTGCAGCGGCGTCCACTATTAAGTGTTGAAATGGCACGCTTTGATTGGCTGAAAAAGGAGTTCGGATACATTATGAGCTACAATCTCTTGCAAAATTACTTAAAAAGTACTTTTTAACGGCCAACAGAGCACTAGTCAAGTTTATTTATAGAGATAATTATTCTTAATCTAAAAAATAACTTTTGTTTAGTTCAATCAAGCATTACAAAATTATATGCATAAGAACCTAATTGGACATTTTTAATGTTATTAATAAAATGTTTGATAAAAATTAAAGAATCCAAATAGAATTAATTCTTTACTTTTAAACAAGAAGGATATGTAGCTCACCGCCTCACGTGACTTGATGGTAAAAGGCACTCATCCCCCAGCTTAACAATATTTCAGTTTGAGTCACCGCAGCTCGGGTTCATCAAATGGATTCGATTAGACCTTTTGGATTGTATTCAAAAATTGTTTTTGGATATACACTTCAAAAACTCATCTCATAACTTTTTTTTTTAATTATTAATCAAATTTCTTAAATAAATGGCAACACATAATAACATTTTAAGATACTAAAAATTCAAAATTTCGATTTTCTACATCACCTAGGCACTCTTGAAATGTTAAAAATCGTAGAAAATTCCTATAATTATTTTGCAGAGAGAGTTGTAAGTTGTAACAGTATATCTGATAGAATTCATAAATGTGAGATTGAATATTGCAATTAAAGTGACTGATAAAAAGTGAAATCGAAGTGATAAAAAGTGAAATCGAAGGGTTTTGATTGTGTCTGAATGAATTGTGTTTCTTGGTATGCGTGGTACTCATTTTGGAGACCACACTTGTTCTTACATGCGTTTCATAGTTTCATTCTTGTCATCTTTGGGTTGGTTTTCATTTTTCAACTTCATTTTACTTTCATCCTCGTTTTGATTGAAGAGAACATTTAAGGGTTTTTTATTTTTTTATTTTACAAGAACTATTATAAAAGAACTGTCAGGACCTGCCGAGATCAAACAACACGTGTGTAGTCCGAATATCTACTCTCATAACGGGAGATAACTATTCCTGCAATCCAGGAAGAAAACTCCGCACACATGCTTGCAAAATGCGCATGGTGAAATTTGAACCACATTTGTTCATTTTGGAGGCCACACTTGTTCTTGCATGCCTTTCCTTCTTGTCATCTTTGGGTTGATTTTCATTTTTCATCCTCATTTTGATTGAAGAGACCATTTAAGGTGATGTTTATGTACTCTTGTCAAGTATTTTAATAAAAACTCTTGACAATTTGGATATTAATGGAAATGATGGTTTTAGTATTCTCATAATGCGGTTTGAAACTACTCATGTAAAAAGAGACTAATGTATCATTAGAATTTCCAAAATTTCACATATATCCAACAGGGTTGTCCACACACAAGTAAGCAGAAATTTGAACTTAAAGAAGAACAAAGAAGAAAAAATATAATGGCCTAGCATCAGGAAAACATAATTCTTGCTCAAGAAATACTAGGAATCAAGATATGGACAAAAAATTTCCACAGGAACTTGAAACTGATAAATTCAAGGTACATAGAAACCATCACAAATGACAATCTGTAAAGAACAAACCATATTTCAAGTACTTTAACATAAAAATCTGAAACAATTTCCAGCTTTCTAGTGCTGAGAGAACAACGCGTTGCTCATTAAAACTTTACACAAAATACAACGCCTAGCATGAGCAGGATTCGTCGACTTGAAAAGACATGAAGGGTAGGGTATTGAGAAACCGTCTTGAAAAGAATGACAATACATAAAGAACCATGATCCCGGTCGCTTGTGAACAGGATCTTAAGCTCTCATGTAGAAAGTAGAATTAATTTCCACCTTTCCACCATTATGATGTCGTGTTAGAGCACATCATAATGGTGCATAAAATACTGCATTCGATCGATGGCCTTTCTTTGTATAGACATCAGTGGTGTTATCCAGGGACTCTAGTCATCATCTGCGTTAAATGCCACACAGATACACAACAATTACCAAGTTGAATCATGATTTTTATCTAATTGCAAACAAATATCTCACTTATCTATCTTGCTCACCAATACATAAAGGGGGTTGGATAAAAAAAAATCCCATTTTTCTTGACATGGATCATGTCATGAGTTATGAACTGTTAGATTAATGTAATCTAGATGGTTGAAATTACATTCGACATGTGTTATTCCTTGTGAGCATCTTAGCATATAAAATGTAATCTATTTGTCCCCCACTGAAAGTTCTTAAATCTATTTGTCAAAAACTTCTACCATAATTTGTGGGAGGAAAAAAAAAAGAAAAAGAAGATAATCGTAAAAACGAAAAAGAGGATTAGCTGATCCTACATGATTCCCACCACAATCCCAAAGAAACATGAAAATTCCTCCTCCCAGAAAATAATCAAAGAATGAATAACTTACCATTTGAAAGGTCAACATGGACGAAAAAACTAGCTGCCACTATGAGATAGCTTAGAATAAGCATTAAACCTTTAAAATAGTTTGACTCCCCTTCCTGTAATGACAAAGACAATGATTCTGTCATTCACAATTTAGTGATTTTTGCAGTACAAAAAGTATAACATTGAAATACTTTAATACTATTTTTTGAGTCCTTATAAGTTTGAACTTTTAGGAGTAAATAGATATGGTATTTAGAGCATATTTGGATTTATGGTTAGACCCAGCCTTGTAGTGGAAGGGCATGCAATATAAGATATACAGTAATTGCAGTTGAACAATGTAACCTTAAGCTCGAAACTCAGATAACAAGGTATCAGCCGTGGCAAAGTCACCTTTCGTACGAGTACATGTGCATCCAGATTTTAATGAGATACAAAAAGATATAAAGGATAAAGGAAAAAGAAAAGAAAATAGTCAGACTATAATAAGTCTATATAAAAGCATAAAACTGATATGGGATGCCAGATAGTTCAACATGATCAGTAAGATAATCTGATTTTGCACATAAGTTTCTGTTTCTCAAATTTTCTCTGTTCTTTGGAAATGCCATAGCTCCCATCTCCAAAAATCTTTGACATCGTGGATACTATCAGTGATTCAGTTCTAACACCAGAATCCTAAATCAATCTCCAATTCCTTATCAAAACAGATTATCATGCTAACATACAGTCAAGCAATATTTACAGCTACCGATGCTGTGTATGGAGCATAATAAAATAATGCAAGTAACAAGAAAATCATTTATAATTTTGTGCGGGGAAGCCACAACAGACATATTAACCAACCTGCAACATAAACGCCACCACTAGCACAGTGATGAAGAGAGTAGCAGTCTCAAAGAGTTGAAAATTCAAGTCCATCGGTTTTCCCATGAACCACCCAACAACGACACAGAAAGGAATCTATAATCATCAACAACACTTACGTCATTAGCCTTTTAAAAATGTCGGTAACCAACAAACCTAAAAGCTTAAGTTGATAAGAAAGGGTCCAACAATAATATTTAAGCACTCTATAAAAAATGAAGCAAAAAGTTTCATCTTTTCCAATTCTCAACGGTCTGCGATAAACTTATCATGTAAGTTTAGTGAATAAAAACCAAGGAAAAAAAATTCTATGTCAAGAAATTTAAAAATAATAATAAAATATTGCGGCCAAAATAGTTACTCAAAGTTAGAAAATTTGTCCAACCAGCATAACTTCATTACGGTTTTTAGATCTTACCACAAACATTGATATCTGTGTAGATGATCCGATTGCAACTCCAAGTGTGATGTCCTGTAGAAAACCTGGGTCCAATCAATCATTTATAAACAATTAATAAAATAAGCAGCATAAATATTCCAACCACTCACAAGCTTATTCTTCATGGCAAACATGATTGCACTTCCATGTTCAGCAGCATTTCCTACAATTGGAAGCAGGATAACACTTATAAATGCCACTGGCATGTTCCAAGAATCAGATGCTCCCTGAAAAGAAACCACAGATGCAATTACACCAGCAACACTATATATTAGTATATTAGTATTGATTCAGTGATAAAAGATAGAAAGGCAGAGCAAGAAAAGACGAAGAAGAGAAGAAAAGAAGTGGAGAGTTGCATATCTCCATTCTATACTATATCATTTAAATAATTATATAAAGCTAGAATAATAGCAATAAAAGCAGGAACTAATAATCTAACAATACTTAACTATAACTGGCTCATGGATATCAGACATGACCAACTTACATAGAATTGAATGTGAGCTCTATTGTTACATCTACTCTTTTGAGAAAGAATATTTGCAATCATAATCTTTCTTGTATTATTTAGTGTAAGAAACACTTGTGATATTGTAAGACCAAGTGTGGGGGATCTCTTGGTGGTTTTGGTGTGAAGACCGTGAAGTATCATAAATTTGTATTTTTTTTTGAACAGTTTGACACCCAGTAGTCATTCAATGATATTGGAAAAGCTCAAACTTGTAAGATGCTTAGGGCGTGGACTTAATCATGGGATTAGGACTGATCTTATCTCTCAGTATTGTGCATATTTATTGGTCATTTGCACAATCACTTGAAAATTGCATTTCGGTTGCTTTTCAATTCAACAAAACCATAAAAATTTAAGGCGCTGTTTGGCATAGCTTTTGGAAGCCGGCTTTAGTCTTTTATAGCTTAAAAGTCACTTTTGGAGCTGTTTAGTTGGCAAGGGAAAATAGCTTTTGAATTTTAAAAGCTCATCCAAGAGAAGTTACAGCATTGGTATCTTGGATGAGCTTCCAACAAAAACATGGGAAGCTGTCTTCCCATTAATAAATCTTTCAAAATTCACATTCCACCCTTAGGGTGTATTTGTTATGTGAGATTGGACTAATCTCAGTACAATCCCACGTTTGAAGGCATCACCGGATTGGCTTGTCCGATCCGGTGGGGATTTCATTTTATGAATTAGTCCTACGAACACAGGACTAATTCAAACCCATCTACCCACCTATCTAGGTCAGTTTGAATTAGTCATGCATTCACAAGACTAATTCAAAAAATAAGGGTCCCACTGGATTGCACATGCCAATCCAATGATGCCTCCAAACATGGGATTGGACTAAGATTAGTCCAATCTCAGTCCAATCCAACATAACAAACACAACCATAATACTTCATTATTTAATATAAAAAAATCAGATTAATATTATTGTTTTATTATTTTAATAAAAAATTATTTCGAATTAATTTTCCATGCTTTATTATTTTAATGGAATTTTTAATCTGGATTAATTTTTATTTTATTATTTTAATAAAAAATTTATTCCAGATTTATTTTTATACTTCATTATTTTAATAAAAAAAATTTATTTAAACTAAATTTTATCACTTTTTTATTTTAATAATATTTTTTACTTCAGATTGATTCTTATCAATTTATTGTTTTAATATAAATTTTTTATTTCAAGGTAATTTTTATTGATTTACTATTTAAATAGATTTTTCTTTGAAAAATATAACAAGAAAGAGTTATATTATACTATTTAAATGAATTTTATCACAAAAATATAAATATATTATTTACTCCAATTAAGGCCGCAAATGTCATATCATAATTAGAAGCGGTTTTAAATTGTTCCAACCAAATGGTCTTAAAAGCCCTTTTAAATACATTATCCAAACAGTATATATATATTTTTTTGAAAGTATCCAAACAGTAATCGAAAAGGTAAGATTTTTACTTCTCTTTTTCTACCATCAAAAGTCAAAAGTAAAAGCTATCCCAAACGAGCCCTCTAGCTTCTCTTGGAAGAGCTCTTAAAATTCAAAAGCTCTTTTCCTTTGTCTGCCAAACACCTCAAAAATGACTTCTGGGCTCTAAATGACAAAAGTCAGGTTCCAAAAGCCATGTCAAACAGGGCCTTCAATTATAATGATTTTATTGAACCAAGAGAGGTGAATTGGGTTAATGGGAAATTCTAACCACAAATGCAATTTTCAAGTTATTGTGCAAATGAACAATAATATTGAACAATAAATATGCACAATATAGAGAGATAAGAGAAAGAAAATCAAACTTGAGATTAGTTTCCTAATCCCATGATTAGTTCCACACCCTAAGCATCTTCCAAGTGTGAGCTTTTCCAATATTTCACTGAATGACTACCCGGTGTCAAACCGTTCAAAAAATACAAATTTTGTGATACTTCACACCAAAACCACCAAGAGATGCCCAAGTGCCCCACACTTGGTCTTACAATCTCACAAGTGTTTCTTACACTCAAAAACACGAGAAAGATTACGATTACGAATAAACTTTCTCAAAAGAGTAGATGTAACAATAGATGCTTCAACTTAGCTCAAGAGATGTGAAGGTTGAGGTTCAAGCTCAATGTATAGATAAAAGTCAAAACATGATCTGAAGAAAGTTGATGGCCACGATATGGAATGTTTTGACACCATTTTCTGAGTTTGAGGCTTACTTTTATGGAAAAACATAAAAACTGGCCATTGCGGCTGTTCTCTCACAGGTTCAGAATTCCTGGGACTTTGAGTCTAGAATTCTGCCTTGTTTCTAGTGAGGAAAATTTGAAACAGCAAAGGTCTGGAATTCTGGCAATATGAGCCAAATTCCAACATGATTCTGTAATAGATTTAAAATATTACAGCTTTGCCCCCAGTAGTCTTTTATGCATTTAGGTTAGTTTTCCAAGTTCATATGACAATTCTAAGTCACAATTAATCTAGAAATGAAAAAGCACTTGGGATGAGTTGAAAAGCACAATTGAATGATCAAAAGGTCCAATCTAATGTATTCAAATGATGGCTTAGCCAAGTATGGTTTTGCTTAATCTTAAATTATTTTCCATGATGAAATTATAATTCTAGGCGCTAAATCCTGAACTCTGGCATTTGCTTCACTCCTGGAAAATTGTCCAAAGCTAGCTGGAATTTCGGTCCTGCTTGGATAGAATTTCGGGTCTCAAATCCTATCTCTAATCTCTCTAGTTCCGGCTGCGTCCAAATGGCCCGGTTCTGAGTTGTAGGCGGGTTCCAAACCATCAATCCCTTTTCTGTAATAACAGATGCAAGTATGCGCTAGCTAGTGGAATTGGATCCCAATCCCCAATAGTAAGCAGCTGCCCAAAGGTGCTTTATGATTATGGAAAATTTTACAGAAGTCTGGTCAGTATTCTGATCCTGTGTGGGCAGAATTTCAGGCAATACAATTTCAAAGTGTATTTTTGCCCAGCACATGGGTGGAATTCCAAACTCAAAGTCCCAGAATTCCAAACCCCTATCCAATTGCACTTATTACCATGTCCAATGGGTAAAAACGGCTAGTTTTCAAATTTTGTATATATTCAAGCCTCAAATGATATAAATGAGTTTAAGGACCATTCTTTAAGTGCTTTCAACCCTCAAAGAGCTCATTTAGTATTCTTGATCTTTTGCCAAACCAAATCCAAACTTTCTAATCTTTTGAACTAAGCCCTAAAGTTTTGATTGTTATAGTTACTATTTTGGGAGTTTAATCTTGTAACATCATCCATTTTACTTGTATTTAAGTGTTAAGATACATTAGTGAGATTGTAAATCAAAATGTGGGGCATCACTTTGGTGCATTTGTGAGATCACCAATCTTTATGAGTTGTAAGCAAAAGGTCTTCAAGACCAAGTAAAGCAAAAGGGTCAAGTTTTGAAGAAGCTGAGTGGAAATAAGCACAGATTTGTGGCCAAACCACTATAAATTTCATGTTTGCATCTCTCTCAACTCAATCTCCTATATTTGCTTCAAAATATTGTACATAAAGATGTATATTAATATTTGCATTCATTGTAGCATCATGAAAAGTAATTAACTATAATAATTAGCGATTGTTATTGCCCTACAAACTTCCATAACATCATTTACTATGGCATCTCAAGTTGCACAATCAACAACCCTTTCACTTATGGTAAAAACGTGCTAACATCCTAAAAGGAGAGGAATCAGAAGAAAAAAAGGAAAAAGAAATGTGTTATTAACTCAAACAAGTGAACTAGATTGTCAAAGTGAGGGAACTTTAAACTAGACGTCCAAGGTTCGACTACACAAGCTAAAATTTGTGACTTGCGGGTGATTGTTCATATGAAGAGTTTAATAGAGGATGATTTCAAGGGTCCCTCATTAGCCTATAGAAAAAAAATGTGCTACTTAAACGTTACTGCAAAAGGTAAGAAACATTTTATATCAAAGGAGTAGTGAAAAAAGAGCTGAAGAGAATTTTGAATCGTAAAAAATTCAAAATTAGAAGATAATTACATGAGGAAGTAGGCTTTGAATCACCAACAATAACAGAAAATTTGGAATTAAGACCAAGGGTACTTTTATCCATATAAGCACCAAATCCTAAGAGTTTAACTTTTGAAGATGACGAGGCCCAAGGTCCTATATCATCTACGTCCACTTGCTCTGACCTCGACGTAATTTTCTCCCCTTTATATGAGGAGCGATATCAGAGTAAGAAACCTTTTAAGCTACCTCTAAAGGGAATTTTCCAAATCTTTGAAGTTGGTGTTCATCTCATAAAGGTGAAATATATTCTAGAAAAGCTCCAACAGCTGTACGCTACAATGAAGCTGAGGCCTCATCCCAACAAGTAGAGGATATAAACTTCTAAGCTTTGTTAAGACTTGAGGGTGATAAATATATTTTCTAATTAAATAGAGAGAGACAGAGAGACAGAGAGAGAGACAGAGAGAGAGAGAGAGAGAGAAAATGATGATAGAAGTGCAGTTTTGCCATCAATTATATTGCAAATAAGCATTATAATGAACTTTACCTGGATTGTATCAACAAGGTATCCGGATAATATGGACACCCAAATAGTTAATATAGCAAGCCAACCAATTGCTTCCCATTGCGTAATTTCAGGAGCCTCATCTTCAACAGAATCTTCATCCTTATTGCTGTTCGCCTGCAATAATTGCAAGAGTTTCAGACTTAAATTCCATAAATGAACAGAGAATTAGAATTCATGAGTGACAAACCAATACAATTAAAAGAAAAATTCAATTGCAACAATGGAATGCTGAGTAAATGATTTCTCAATTCATCAGAATGTGGTACTGGTAACGGTTCCATGCAAAATTGCCACCATTGGTATCAATAACTTTGGAGCTTAATTTAGACACTTAATGGACCCAAATCAATCATTATCATAGGTTTGTTAACAGCACAACAACCATCATATTATTTTTTGTTGCTTTCTTCCCTCTAATGAAAATTGACCTACATAGAGTATAAAGAAAGAATATAAAAGAAAAGATAAAAGGTGATTAAGCAGTAGATTTAATACTCTAAACTTCTTTTTCAATAAAATAACTTCATTCTTGGTGGTTCCGAAATCATGAAAGAAAATTTCAAACTTGAAATTAGCTTAACATCTATGATGGGAAAAACAAACAAATAAAACCTTGAAGAAGTATTGGATAGGAACATCATTAGTGATCACATGCTTGATCGTCTAAAGTTTGATTAGGATAAGAACTAACCTCATCAATAGAGTTATTAAGGTTAGGTTGACTTTTTAGTTGAAAGAAAAGGTAGCTAGCATAAGCAATTAGCATTACACAGCTGCTAAATCTGGAGAGTGAGAGCTCTGACTTGCCAAAATGCACCTCAGTACGTGTGAAATGAAGCACAGCTGGAAACAAAATCCCCATTACAGCCATCAAAAGTAATCCAGAATTTACCACAGCAGCAGCCTGTTTCAAGGGTAGTTCCACTTCAATGTCAATTGAACTGTCGCAAGACAATATGAATGCTAAAGGAGGTCACTTCATACCTTATTGAAATACTGAACCTTATCACGGTGAATGGTTCCCCCAATGAAGAAGGCACATCCAAGCACTAAAAGCATGTTTGATAATATGGATCCCAGCAATGATTGCTGAACAACCCGTATCATCCCATTCTTCAACGCATAAATTGCTATTATCATTTCCGTTGCATTGCCAAAGGTGGCATTTAGAAGCCCCCCAACTGCAAATATCAACAAAACACTGTCCAGTTTGCACAGAACAACCAACTTCTTTTAACAGGACTATTCAAATCAAAGACCTTTACCCCTCAGTCCAACTCAACATCTTGAATGGATGTATAGTCAACCATGCAATAACCACAGGAATCAAAAACTAAGTGTATTATATCTCTCCAGCAAAAACTTTGTTCAGGGCAAGATAACACAATAAATCGTTTTTAAACCAATTGACTAATATCATTTCCTTTTTACTTAAACCAACAAGCATTCAAGCACGCGTCTATGCACACAAATATTCATGCTGACATCAAAGTATAGCTCATGATAGTGGGACTGGGAAGAGGCTCCGCTAGGAAGAAATTTGAATGATAAAATAGATTATAGGATCCCTAGAGTATTTAAAGTGATAAGGGAACAAGATCAAGACATTAAAACACATCCTGACATTGCAAAAGGGTTACTTATGATGACAGAATAGGTTCAGTTCTTTGGGTGGAAGATGTGATAAACAAGTTATCTATGTTAGCTTAAAACTTAAAAGGTCGAGCACTTGTTTGGTGGAAACAAATTTAAACAAAAAAAATACAAATTTTAATAAAGGTAAGAAGAAAATTGTCTCCTATAATGAAACAAAATCTTCAAGGAAAGTTCTTCTATTTGGTTATCTCCCATAATTTCCTATGGTTTCACCAATTTCAGCAAGGCAAATGGTTCATGCAAGAATATATGCAAAAATTTACTTGCCTTAATCTCTTACTTGAAGGGGGATAAGTAAACGTGTAATCCATCATCTAGCGAGACTATGACTTCCTATGCAGGTCATGATCAAGTATAACTTCATATTTTAGTACAGGTAGATGATTCCAGTTATCGTGCTTCGAAGGAAGGGGTTGACTAAAGCAAAAAACTAATAAAGCTAAAGCATATTTGAGTTCTTTATTTAAGTGTATCCTGGTTATTCTTCACTATCTCCTAAGCACAGTATTGATTTTATCTTCTTTTATATTCTAATCAAGCCCAGCATAAGTCACCAAAGAAATTTCTACTAAATTCTAATTTAGTTGACCAAATTGTAGTGTAAATAACTCAGGCTGTGCTAATAACTTGAGCGATGAGTCATTAAGTTTGTTTTGGTGAGGGGATGCAGACGCTAATTGTGAGGGAGAGTTTATGTAATTAAATATGTGATTACCACTTTAAAGGCTTCTGCCAATGAGCAAATGACTTAAGGTTGAGATGAAGTTTCTTCCACACTACTTGCACAGCAGGAAGAAAGTTGTGTTCAATTTTAACTAATATCCGTAGCAACGAAAAATTTGTTTCCCGAAAGATGGTTTACAAAACTTGGTTTCATAGCCAAAAAACTTCCGAATAAACAAGACATATACTGGTTTAAGGAAGCAAATGAAGTTGCAGTAACCAGTTGTTGTATGGTCAAAATCTAATAGGTTTACAAGGATGAGTTTGCAATGATTATTATGTAGTTCTATAATCATACCTGTTGGGCCAGTGTAGAATGCAAGCTGCCTGCACCACAATGGTAAGCAAAGTAGTGTATCAGTGTTATCCAAAGCTAAAGAGGAGTGATAGATTTTATTTGATAAACCAATGCTTACTCAGTCACGTAGCCCAAACGTTCTGCCAAAGGAATAATTCCCAATAGGGTGAAGAAAAAGACCCATCCCTACAATATAATAAGTAACCATCAAACCATTATAAAGCATGAAGAAAGTAACAGTGGACCAATAAGCTTGGAATTATGAGATCAACAATGTTTGAACAGCCATCGACTTGCTATGAGCACATCACATAATCATCAATAATATTGTCACAAAATTATCATAACAGTTCAAAAAGGTAAATGCAAAAGGAATTTTTTTTAAGAAAATGTAGCAAACACTGCGATATTCCTGCTAAACACTACTATAGTCCCACATTCAAGCAAACACGAAGGGGATGTTGAAGAATTGTGCTTAGTTCTTACATGCTTTCCAGTAAGATAATGTAGCATGATTGCTAAGGGACCAAAGGGTAACAACAAGTTAATCTTCGCTTTAAGTAAGACAACGTAAATACTTCTGAGAGGCCCCATCAGTATTTTCTTAAAAATCCAAGAGTAGGCCACATCTGCACTTGGGTACATTTTTGGCTCAAAGTTGAAAGCATGTACTTTCTTCGAGAGTGGTGATGAACTGAAAGGGATTTCATCATCATCAGATTCAAGGTCTATCTTCTCCTCTATCGTCCCCATCTACAAGCACCAAGCATATGATAAGTGAAAGAGTAACTTCAAAGCCATGAAAAATCAATACTGAAGCTATTGAACTACTTGTTCACTAAATGCAAAGCCAACAACACCAATTCATTAAGAGACACAAATGTCAAACAAAAATAAATACGAAAGGGAATGAACCCACCTGGTTATCCATAGATTACAGTAAATCCTGATAATCTGATTCTTAAAGATCCGATTTTTGTTCTTTGAGGAGTCTGTAGCATAATTTTTATCTTTCTTTTCACTTTTTTTTTTTCCTTTTCAAATTTTCAAAAAGGGAAAATGAATATAAATACAAATGAACCCATAAAGGAGACATTTTTCAGATCAAAGTCAAACCCACCAAGACTAACAAGTAACAACATAACCCACCAAAACTATACAACCAACCCAGTTCATACAAGCAGAGAGTAGAGAAAGAGAAGGTTACCAGTTAGCAGTGAGCTAGTGACCTGTGACCAGTTAATATGATCTCAGCTAGTCAGCTCTAGCTCATTTCAGTCTCTCATTTGGAAGAAAATGTTTTGTGATATAATGGAAGACATTGGCTTTGGTCAGTTGGTGACCAGACAAGAGGAAGGTTCTTTGAAGTAGCAACTTCCCCCATTAAACCTTTTCGTTTTTTATCTTTTTCTTTTCCTTTAAAACATTTCTACCATTTAACCTCACTTTTTCAGAGTTTTATCTGTTGAGGGCTATTAATTAATCTAATTGTCAATCATAAATTCATAATAATAATTATTATTTTAATTAAAATTTTGTTTTTAATAATACTGTACAAAAATTTATCCAAGGATATGACAACTAATTTGTAAGTCATCACCGCATTATCACCTTCCTAGTTTGGTTTATTCTATTCTTTCAGGCTTTCAGCCAAAAAATCTATCAGTACAAAATCTCATGATTTTTTTTTTTTTTTTAAGTTGGCACCTTTGTTGGTCGAGAATATGTCAGGAACCGGTGATATTAGGCTCTACAAACATGTCTTGAAATACAACTTTCACTCTAGGATAGGGTCCCACTCTAGGATAGGGTCCCACTCTAGAGACGTAATTAGAATTGAACAATAGAATGGGCCATAATAAATTTTTTGTTTTAATAATTTAATATTATTAGAAAATTTATTAAGTAAAAATATATATATACATCTAATCAAGAGAACATAGCAAGACGTATGTGTAAAATGTATATTCTAAATGATAAATATGCTACAAGAAATCTAATTTAATTATAAAAAATAAAATAAAAAAACAATAAATTATTTTAACTTCATTTGAAATATACTAGTACAAAGTTATAAGAAATTATTATACTGGTTTAGTTATGCTGGAGCATCACGTTACAAAATAAAATACCTATACTCTTATATTACTATTTAGTAACAAATCTAGAGGGCAAAATAAGAATTAAAAAATATCCAATTTAACAATTATACAACTAAATTTCAACTTAAACAGCACCAAATAGAAATTCATTAAATAATATCATTACTTTATAAATTTAAAATTAATTATATTAACTAATAAATAGATTACCCCTAAAATTCCATCTACTAAAAAGTAAAATCTATAATAACCTTAAATTTCGAAACAAAATAAAATAATTAATCCATAATATTCACTAAAATATATATAATTTGACAAAGAAAAACAGACTTAAATTTAGAGATTGGGAGAGAGAATTTTTATTAGGGAAATTATTATTCTCTCCACTGTAGTTTGCCGTATTCCCCACTCTCCCCCTCTAGTCTTAAAATTCTCCAATTCCCCCCCTCCCATGCACAAATACAACCAATCTCACATTCTCACCACATAAAAATAGGTATGGGAAGGGGGAAATTGGAGAATTTTGAAACTAGAAGGGGGAGACTGGAGAATATGGCAAACTACAGGGGAAGATTGATAATTTCCCTTTTTATTATATAAAGGAAAAAAAAAAAAAAAAAAAAAAAAGGCATTATGCATAGTGATTCGTGATTCTTGAATACAGACTACTGTGACTAAAAACAAGATATTGATGTCAACTGATCTCTTGCTTTTATTCGGAATAAAAAAATAATACTTAAATTGTTTTTTATTTTTTTTAGTTACTGTTTTAATTTTTTTTAATAAGGAAGAGCCCACCCTATCCATCAGCCCCTCACAGTGGTCCATCTCTGTCCCGCTCAATGGGAGAGGTACCATTGTTATATAATTTTATAACTTTTTACTGTATTGTTTTAGTAACACTTCCCTTTTATAGTAATTTTATTGTTTTTAACTTGTGCCCTTAATGTTTTTAGCTTGTGCCCTTAATGCATAGGTTAACATTACCCATATATATATATATATATATATATATATATATATATATATATATCCATTTTCACCCAATCCAAGTGTTATCATTAATCTTTAATTCATTTACTTTTTTTACCATTTGATTGAGAGGTAATAAATGGATGAATGCTGAGGTCAAAATTTTAAGTTAATATACAGTCTTTCTATTATCAGTTCAAACTAACAATAAATATATCAGGACGAATAATGTGGACCACTAGATTTACATACTTTGACTCAAAGTGTATGCACTTATCAAAACTTCTCCATAATCTGTGATCCACATTCTTCGTCATGATATATTTATTATCAGTTCGAACCGATAATAGAAAGACTAATAGAAAATCTATTATATATATATATATACGGTCTCGTTCTGGTTAGTGCGCACCGATGTAATTACATCAATACCAATGCATATAGGTCACTGATTATGTAGAAGTTTTGATAAGTGCATACACTTTGAGTCAAAATATGTAAATATAATGGTTCACATCCAACGCACTGATAAAATTATATCAGTGCGCACTGACTTGAACATATATATATATAGTCTTTCTCTCCTTATGATAAACTGTTTTTATTTATATCAGTTCCATAACTATCAACCATTAGATTCACATATTTCAGCTTAGTCAAAGTCTTTTTAGACTTAATCAATGACTCACAGGTCTCGTCATAATCTTAAAAGTTCAATTCGGTCATGAGTAGAGAAAAACTGATATATCATATATGGATTTGGATCATCTACTGATCTAATCATTTTCCTGATCTAAAATACTTCAAGATAAAACTCTGTATTTAAAAATGATAAAAATGAAATAAATAAAAGAAAGAAATATAACCATTGATTACACATTTACACATGTCCATCTATTTAGGTCAGGACTTGGGCTAGTTTGGTATTTCTGTAACTTTTATAATAATCACGGTTAGCTGTGCTGAAGGAATAATCGGCGGAAAAGTTATTCAGCAGATATTGGTTAATTGTACTTTTAAAACTACTGTATAGCTCAAAAGCAATATACATATGTTTTGTAATTTTATTTCAAAAGCGTTGAAATTAGTTACAATGACTAAAATATGTATGATTTTAGAACCTTATTTCATTTTATTTTTTTTTCATTAATTATATATATTAAATCAATATTTAAGTAGAATATTTAAATTAGAAAAAAAAATACATAAGAACAATAAAATATTTTTAAAAGATTTTATAAATCAAATAAATATTTAATTTTAAAAATGAAATAAGGTATATAAATGATTTTAATTTGATTTCATAAGGATAATAATGATATTTTAAAAGATTCATTAAATGCTGAAATATATTATTCTATAAT
The DNA here is from genome assembly GCA_030490815.1 of Acer saccharum. NCBI lineage: Eukaryota > Viridiplantae > Streptophyta > Magnoliopsida > Sapindales > Sapindaceae > Acer > Acer saccharum. Next base: position 28,924,659 of record CM059866.1, read on the forward strand.
TACTTTCAAAAAGTAACCCCTCACCTACTTCTCAAAATCACCGTCAAAACTTACCGGATTATCAATTAATCACTTTTAGAAGTTTTACCAAACATCAATTTATTTCAAACTTATAAAATAAGTTGATTTTAACTTCTCAAGAGCAATACCAAATTGGCCCAAAGATCAAGTCAACAGAATGATCCAAATTCGATAAATATATCACTAATGCTAGACAACCGAAAAATATATATGAGTAATGCTAGGCTTCCCAAATTTTTTCCTAAAAAAACTTCCCAAATTATGTGGTATGGTGAGTTGTCAACATCATATCCCTCACAATAAAAACTCATGATTTACGGTATTTTGACAACTCACCAAACCACATAATTTGGAGAAAAACTTAGGTGCATCCAATGCACCACACTGGAATGTGATGGTAGTGCATCAGATGCAATAATTGAGTGACACGTGTCACTCTGTATTTTTTTTTGCTTTCTATTTTTTAAATCTATCAGACTGATCTCTCCCATTTCCACGTCATCTGGATCAGTCACCGGCGCTCTTTCTACGGCACAGGTTGACTTTGGAGACTGTCAAATCTAGAAGAACGAACAACGCTAAGTTCACTGGTGCGATCGGTTTCGTCGGATTCGCAACAGATCAGTGCAAATCTGACGACGAAGGTTTGGCAACGATTCGGATTTGACTTCGTTTCTCTCTCCACAAAGCTCGAATCTGAATACAGACACTTGGGTTACAACGGCTAACACTCGACGAACGTTTTCCCTCATCAATGGTTATGTCGGCAGCAACATCTTTGTCAAACTTTAAGCAACAGTTTGACCACGGAAATGATTTCTTTTGGTGACGGTTCTTTTGAGAGATCGTAAGATTGGCACTTTCCTCACATTCTGGTGTGGGTCGTGTTGACTCACTTGCTTCGGCAGCGACGGCAAGCGGCAAAGCATTTAAAAATGAAAGTGATGGTCTGATATTCTGATAGATGGAGAAGATGAAGAGAGAAAGTGAGGTGGAAGATGAATAGAGAGAAAGAGTGTGTGAGGTGGAGGAAGAAAAAAATTAAATTACACATGTCATCCAGTGATTACATCCGATGCACCGCCATCAGATTCCAGTGTGGTGCATCGGATGCATCCAAGTTTTTCTCTATAATTTGAGAATGTTTTTAGAAAAAAAAAAAATCAAAAAGCTTAGCATTACTCATATATATAACCTGAACCGGCCCTTGGCTGGTGCAAGAGGTGCAGCTGCCCTAGGGCCCATAAAAAATAGACAAATTTATTATTAGATTTTAGCTTAGAAAGGGCCCAAAAGTTAGCTTAAAGGGTCCCAAAAACCAAAATTCTTATTAGTTTGCCCTGTGCCCCTGATATGTCAGGGCGGCATTGTATATAACATATCACATGATACACTGATACATCACTCTTCTATTTTTACTCAAACCTTTAATTTTCTCATTCCTTAATTTTTTACTGTATACAAAACAAGTCACTCAAAATATTTTTACCTTTTTGTTTCTCCTTTCCTATTCTTTCAACGCACCCCATCTTTTTCTTTTCTTGTTTTATTATTATTATTATTTTTATTTTTTTTCTTGTCATCTTGCTGTTCTTCCTCCCTTAATGGTTTTTGTATCATTTTTTTTTTGTTCCATCAATTTCTTATTCCCTAGTAACTATAAAGTACAATTCAGAATTGATGAAAGAATCATGTATGATTAAAGGTTTGAAGTTCCTGTATATATATTGCAGAAAACAAATAATGTTAATTGAAGCAATAAAACAAATTTTGAATATTTCTACCACTTTTTGGAAATATATTGACAGATTCACTTGTTAAGTGAAGCTTGACTAACTATAAGAGCTCCTCCTCCATTCAATAGGACGATTCTTCTCCCCTAGCTCACATAGAAAAGGTTCAATTAATGCAATTCACTCTCTAACTTGCACTGGTTGACTTTTTTTCTTTTTCTTTTTTTGATATTACATCAACAACTGTCGGGATCCTATAAGAATTGGACTCTACTAGCACAGCCCGGACTACTACTCCCACAAATGGGGAGAGGGCACCCACACAAGAGGAGAGACAAAGAATGAGTATATATATATATATATATATATATATATATATATATACATACATGCTGGGCATTGAACCGTGGCGATGGAGTCTTCCATCGGAGAATCACACCATATTGGCAAGAGGCTATTGGTTTGCAACGGTTGACTTATTTCAGAACAATCATCACTTCTGTTCAACATCACTTTGTTTATCACATTTAATACGCCAACATTCCAAAAGGCCAACATACACCATGTAGTTGCCCAATAAGGCCAAAAGAATTGCACAATCAGGACTCGACCTGTTTGCATTAAATTTAGTTCAATTTGGTTATTAATTAGAATTATCTTATTTGTCAATTAAATGCATGACTTGGGTACCGGAGAGTCCTCAAAGGGACCACTCCTACTATGCGATTAACCGTCTTTTTCAGGTTACAAATTGCTCGACATCGTTGATCCCTCTACTTATTTGTAGGATTGTCAATGCCCTTCTCTCTATAAATTCGACTGTAGATTTTTTGGATCTATAATGTTAATCTCCGGTGGATAACATATCATTTGGGAAGTTTTTTTTAGGAATTCTTTTATGAAGCCTAGCATTATTTATATATATATATATATATATATATCTTAAAATATAGAGCGATTACCAAATAAATCCAGAACAATTTTAAATTTTCAAATAGTTTGTGACTTTTACAAATTTACCAAATTGGTTCCTAACTTTTTTCATAAGTACCAAATCAGTCTCCAACTTTTTAGAAATACCAAACATTCAAATTAAACTTTGCTTGAAAACGTGAAATTACTTATTTACTTTAATACCCCTATTTAAAATTGATTGATTAATTATAAAATTAAATTATATATATATATATATATCAGTGGTTCTCTCATAAGGGATCCCTTATTTTAATTTCGGTAAGGACCACCATGAAATCATATCGATTTGAATGAATTTTAATCTGAATTTTTTTGTGGATGATAAGTTCGTTGAAATCTACCTATGAATATAATTTGAGAATTTTTCAAGCACGAAAACTGTTTTTCTTGAATTTCCTATATTTCGCCTATTTTTCTAATGCCTTCATATTTAAAAAAAAATCGGTAAAAATAGTTTTTGTGCTTGAAAAATTCTCAAATTTTATTCATAGGTAGATTTCAAGGAACTTATCATCCACAAAAAAATTCAGATTAAAATTCATTCAAATCGATATGATTTCATGGTGGTCCTTACCGAAATTAAAATAAGGGATCCCTTATGAGAGAACCACTGTATATATATATATATATGACCTCCGGTGACATCCTTTGATGGAAGTCCGTAGATCGCAAAGGTCCGCGTTCCATATCAAAATTTAGAAGTCCCCAACTTTTCAGAAATACCAAACAAAACCTAATTGACAATTAATTTGAAAGAGCTTCTTTTGACAATCCAATTTTTTATTTTTACACTTCCTTTCTAAAGACACTCTATTCTTAAAATTTAAATTTTTTTAAAAAAATTAAAGACACTTCATTTTGTTCCAAGATTATTCTTTTTATCTTTTGACACTCATATTCTAAAGACACTCCATTTTATTTTAATAAAAGTTATGATGAACCATCGTAGCCTTTGGATTCATCCGATGAGTAATCTTTTTTGAATTAAATTATTAAAAAAGGAAATTATCTCTCATAAATCATTAGATTAAATATTACATATTAAACACTCTCTCATAAATTTTTAATTACCATATTAAACTCTCTCTCCTCCAATACATATCTCTAATTTTTTTATCTCCATTCTTTCTTAAGCAAGACTAACAGTTAAGAAAAAGAACTTACGAATAAGCTTGATTTTTAAGAACCATATATATGTATATAATAAAAATTAAAAAAAAAAAATAAAAAACTCAAAAAACAAGTATCCCTGTTTTTTAATAAAAACAAAATCGAAATATGAAAATGTTTTTGTTACTTTTGTAGGTATATGATTGACTAGAGAACTTTAATTCTTTTTTTTTTTTTGGTTTACACCATCCGGTTTCTGGGTGGGGCGGATCCACCATACGGTGCAATTAGCCCAGACCACACCCCGACTAATCCGGACTCGCACCGGGTCGGCCCACTAAGGGGTAAAGTGCTCCCAATATGTGTAGTTCCGTTCACAAGGGGAGTTGAACCCACGACCTTGCTTAAGGGATGAGAGCGCCAAACAACTCACACCAACACATGATTGGTAACTTTAATTTTTCATTAGTCTTAGAAATTATGAGTTTAAACGAATCTAGTTACAACAAATCAAGTTTTCATATATATATATACAGTGGTTCTCTCATAAGAGATCCCTTAAAATATATATATATATTTTTAAAACAAGGTATTTGTATTAACTTTTTAATATATATATTACTGTTAGTAAAAAACCAAAATATTCATAAGTTTTTTTTATTTAACTATTAGTTAGAGATTGATCGATAAAGTATGGAGATCGGATTTTTTTTTTTTTTTTTATAAAAAAAAAATGGAGAAAGAGAGTAATTAGAAGAAAGTGTTTAATATGGTAATAACAGATTTAGGAGAGAAAGTTTAATATGTAATATTTAATCTAATGATTTAGGAGAGAGAATTTATTGGGTGTCTTTATAATTTTTTTGTCTTGTTTAATAATTTTAATTTAGGTTAAAATTGTCATTAATAAAAAAAAAAAAAGTTAAATTGAAGTGTAAATAGATAATTTGTGGATTGTAAAAAGAAGCTCTCTTAATTTGAATGCTTGACTTTGCTTGAAAACGTAAAATTACTTTAATATCCTATTTAAAATTATTGATTAATTATAAAATTAATAATAATATTACTGTATGATTAGAATTTTATAATATTTCTCTATTATATAAAATGATTTTAGTTTTCAGTTTAATTTTATTTACATAAAAAAGACAAAAATTGATTATGGAGGTACAAATTTGAGAAAAAGTCAGAAATGGATTTGATCACTCTTACGACCGATTCTACCGCCACCGGACGCATCTCCGCCGTTGTCTTCATCGGCCAATAAGAACCGTCCACGTAAGCATCCGGACCTAACCCTACGGATTCCGCAAGCGACATTACTCCACGTAAGTAGCATTTTTTTTAGCTAAACTACTTGATGAAAAGATGCTTTCTTTCTTTTTTCTATATTAACAATCTATTAGGAGAATATTTGATCTAGAGATATCATTACTGATTACACCATTTTTTTTTTTTTTTTTAAAACTATTACAATATTTCGAGATTGGTAGAAAATGGTATGATTCAAACCCGTAATCTCATGGATGATGGATGCTGATGTGAGGGAGCTTACCATTGAGACAATCCCATCTTATCACCATTTTTTTTTTTTTATCGGAACTAATGACACCGTTTTTTGTTTTCATAATTGATAACACCATTTGATATCTCTTATTTTACCAAACTTCACATCAATGAATTCTCTAGATATAATAAGATGGGGTTGACCTTTCACACCTAAACCATAAACTCGTGGGTTTGAGTTTATCCATGTTACGATCACATTTTTCAAAAAACAATAAACATCTATTATAAATAGGGCTTGTTATCAATAATAAAACTATAAATTAATTTGAGTAATGCTAGAGGACCCAAAAAACTAACCCAAATTTTGAACCCAAACCTATGTGGCAACATCACATGGGATCTTTGGGAAGAGTGATGTGGACCCATGTTGTGTGTGATGTTGCCACATAGATTTGGGTTCAAAATTTGGGTTAGTTTTTTGGGTCCTCTAGCATTACTCAATTAATTTTGCTATCGGCTATGGGTTAGTCTTTTATGATTTTGGGAGGTACTCGTTTCAATTTTTGGGTCCGTCAAATGGTGCTTGCATCATTCCCTCCCCGTATCCTGAATTAGTGTAATATTTCAAAAAAATAAAATAAAAAAAATACTCCAGATATCTTTCAAACCCAATAAACTCAGCATACATAAATTGCATTCCATTTTAAATTTCTAAAATTTCGATGCATTTAGCAGCACTCTACTGCTTGCATGTTGAGCAATATAGAATCAGCGATCCTTGTTTTGCAGTCTTCCAAATTTAATTTAAAATCAATGTCAAGCCCATGATTTCTTTTAAAAAATAAAATAAAATAAAAAAATTATTTTGATAATCCTTTTTTTTTTTTTTTTTTTTTTTTTTTTTTTTTTTTTTTTTTTTTTTTTTACATTTCTTTTCTAAAGACACTCCATTATCAAAAATTAAATTTAAAAAAAATTCTAAAGACACTTTCTTTTGTTTCAGGATTTTCCTTTTTATCTTTTGGTACTCCTATTCCAAAGACACTCCATTTTAAAAAATAAATTTCTAAAGACACTCCATTTTATTTTAATAAAAGTTAGGACGAACCATCGTAGCCTTTGGATTTATCCGAGGAGTAATCATTTTTGAATTAAATTATTTTTAAAAATAATTATCTCTCATAAATCATTAGATTAAATATTACATATCTATTTTTATTTTTTTTTATTTAAAAAAAAAAAAATTTCTTTAGTAGACACACAATATAGGTATATTTTTAGCATACTAATACACAACACCACACTTTTGACATGTGTATTATTATGATTAAAGTTATGTTGTTTACATGGCAAAAGTGTGGTGTTGTTTAACATGCTATAAGTATACCTATATTGTGTGCCTACTTGAGAAAAACTAGAAAAATTACTATATATATTTTTTCTTTAACTATTAATCAGAGATTGATCGATGAAGTATGGAGATAGGATTTTTTTTCTTTTAAAGAAAAAAAGGAGAGAGAGAGAGTAATTAGGAGAAGATAGAGTTTAATACGTAATATTTAATCTAATGATTTAGGAGAAAGTTTTTTTTTTTTAATAATTTAATTAGTTTCGTTTGTTTTTAAAATTTGTTTGTCTTGTTTAGTAATTTTAATTTAGGTTAAAATTGTTGCTAATAAAAAAAATTAAATTGGTGTGTAATAGATAATTTATGAATTGTAAGAAGAAGCTCTCTAAAAAAACATTGCACAAATTGCTACATTATTATATAAGGGTTGATTTCACGAACACACTAATTTTATGTGAAATTGCACTCTTACTTCATTTTATTACACGAACCTTCCTCCAAAGTCATTGACGAAACGGTTGACTAATGGCGAAGTAAATGGTGGAAGGCTAAATTGGATTTGTTAAGCGTGACGTTAATAAATTTACGGAAAATTGAGATGCCCAATCACAACCTGCCATATCACCTCCTCAAAATTTTTAAAAAGTAAAACTCGGCATTGTGAATTTTGATCTGTCTTTTTTGTTATGATCATATCAGTTCATATGTGATTATATACAACTCACATACGATTACATTAAAATTTTATCTTAATCATGTGTTTGACGTTATTATATGTAAATCATATCCGATAATATTATATATATATATATATAAATACAGTCTTTCTATTATCAGTTCGAACTGATAAAAGTTATATCAATTCCTTGTATATGGACCACTGGATTTAAATACTTTGACTGACAAGTGCATACAGCCAAGTCAAAGTATTTAAATCCAGTGGCCCACATGTAAGGAACTGATATAACTTTTGTCAGTTCGAACTGATAATAGAATTTCTGTATATATATATATATGTGTGTGTGTGTGTGTGTGATCACATGCAATAAAATATTGATAAAATAACTCAATAATTATGGGATGAAGAGATCTTGAAGCGACAAAGATGGATGGAGTGGTCGAAAAGAAATAAGATCGGTGGCATTTTGGTAAAATAAGAGATAAAATCTCCATATATGCTTGTAAAATATGTGCATTGATGGGATTTAAGCCCCTCACCACTTATTTGGAAGGGAGGTGCACTACCAACTCTGCTAAGAGGTGATGTGCCGAATGGTTAGGTTTTTTGTAAATTAAAACATAACCCTAGATATTTATTACGACTCATCGTTTGAGAATGAAAAAGCAAAATTGGACACTTGTCACATGGAGAACAACAACCGGATTTAGTGTTCGAGGATGGGAATCTAGCATATTTAAAAAGATTTGATGCACGTCACACTAATTTTATACGATATGGTACGACTATCTAATCATTTGATCATTTATTCTTTCATATTGTATGACATAATATGAGTGAAACGTGCATCACACTCATTGTATATTAGGAAAAAAAAACTTTTCCCTTTCTCCATATGGAAGGATGTCATAATAAAATTCTAATTGTGGCTATACGATCTCATTGTTTGGCTCTCTAATACTTCCCCAACTTCCCTTTACTTTTCATTGTTTCTAATCACATTATCATTTGCGTTTTGATTGTAGGAACTTTTTTTGTGGTCTCACTTAATTAGTCACATTATCATTATAACGGTTGATCAAATAGAATTGTTTAAAATACACATTTTAGCTTGATCTGTTTGAAATGACTTTTTAACCCTTAAACTTAAGAAAAAAATTAATTGACAATTTTACCCTCCCGGTTTTCATATGGTTATTGTATGCTTAGAATATTGAATATCTTGAACAATTTTATCCCTCATAACATGAACAATTTACAAAACCTTTTACCCAAAAAAATGTCAATCGGACAACAGTTATATTAGCAGCTATTTAAACACTAATTGAGTAATTTCCCCTTCAAAGTCTCACAATCATTCCACTTATTTTCATTTGATGTTTTAAGTTTAACGTACATTGAAAATTGACGAGATGAGGTTGGTCTAATGGTATGTTACTCATATCTATACCATGAGATTGTGGGTTTGAGTCGTGTCCTCCTCCCCCAAACCTTTAATTTATTATAATATATATATATATACACTTAAATTCATATATAAATTTAAATTTAATAATACAAAAAAATTTAAGTTTTTTCTTTTATATTTTTAACATTTTAAAATATAATTATTTAAATACATGATCAATCGAGACGAGTTGAGGAATAATTGTTTTTCCTATACTCACTTATCCTACTAGGTCAAAAGTCTTAACCTATTCCCAACCCAATATCCATTTCAATTGCTCCAAACCAGTCTCAAATGGAGCAGATGCCCACGAGTTTGGTGCGAGTCGAAGATTTTTGTCATCCATAAAGACTACTAATTGTTAGAGTTGGCCTACTTCTTTGGATGCCATTTGGCAGCCAAAGAAGCAAAAAAAATGGAGAATGCAACAATTTTGGGAAATAGGTCCGAGCATTAATAGCTAGGGTGATGATCTGTTAATTGTACAGTAGAACCTCTCTAAATTAATATTCTTGGGACCTACCTTGAGTATTAATTTATAAGGGTTATTAATTTGAAGAGTTTTACATTGTAAAGTGTTATTTTGTCTTAGAAAATGTGTAGAAGTCGTTTTCTTGTTTAGGGAATGTTCATTTTCAGGATTCCTTGTTTAGTCAGTTTTCTTCTTTAGGGAAATTCCCTTTTTTTTTTTTCTTTTTTTTTTTTCAGGATTCCTTGTTCAGGAAAGATTTATTAAGAAAATTTCCAATTCCTTTTGGGAATGTGATTACTTAGAGACTAAGCATACTCACCCTATAAATAGTGAGGTTTATTCTTTGGTTGTATATCACAAGAGAGATCTCAATATATACCTAAAAATTATATTCCTAACAGCTTCTAAAAATTCTCTCTCTTCTATCTTCTTTGCTATAACAATAGGACAATTCAAAAGATGAAGGATGAAGTCAAAAATATCAAACATGGTGGTCTTGTGCAAACTAGCTCTTGAAGTGCTTTTCTAATTCATGATTATTATGTAATATATTTTATACTTTTATGGAATTATTAATTTATACGATAGTCGGGACCAAAATTTTACATTGGGTTTCAAAAATAAATTATTAATTATTACGATAGAGGGGTTTATTAATTTTTTACACTGGCCCAAATCGGGACGGAGATTTTTTATTAATTTAGAGAGGATATTAATTTATAGGAGATTAATTTACAGGGGTTCTACTGTATTATGTTTGTATTAATCAAAACATGACATGTTTATATTTTGCATTATCCGAACATGACTCGTTGAGTTTATCGTGTTATAAAACTCAAACTTAATCCATTAAATTGATGAGTTGCTTGTTACCGCCCAATTAATTCATTAATTGATAGATTTGTTGATTTGTCAATTTGCCTTTAATTTATTACAAACCTAAAATACTTCTAACTTAATTACACAATTTGAATTCATTAACTCCATTCAACAAATAAAAATAATTAACTATAATATAATTATCCATCCAAAATAAATTTAAAACAAAATTCTCATGAAAAGTTAATAAAATCGTCCTGAATAAAATATCATATATTAAAAATGATTGTATCAATTAGATTAAGCAGCATAATGTAAATACGACCTGTTTAATTAATCTCTACTTTAAACCAATAATTACCCGATCTAAATAAGATTTAATTCAAATACACTAATTTCGTGTCTTATTTATCTAGTTTAAACAATGGGTAGTGTGTGCCCTAACAAATATAATTAACGCGGTGATTATATATTTACCGGGTTTTTTATAAGGGCACATGTTAATGACTACCCTAAACAATAGTGACCCTTAAAACACACGAATCAACCAATAAAAAGGGTGGTAAAAAAAAAAAGAAAAAAAAGTACAAAACACAATGCATTGTCGTAAATTTCCACGAGATACCCAATGTCTTCAAGTGACCCTCTACCTTCCTCACGCGCACTCACACCAATTGCGCCCTCAAATTCCACTCCCAGTGGCGCGTGCACTACAAACCCAGCCTCCTCGCTTGAACACCTTTCCCCCGTATCTGGATTCTCTGTTTTCGATAGCAACCTCTCTCTCTCTCAAATCTAAATTCACAATCTAATATTTACATCTCTGGTAAAACTTGGCTGCACCCCAATGTAGCGAAAGCATCCATGATACTCAAGTCATACAAAGCCACGACACATACTATTAAAAATCGTTTGTTTTTCAAAATATAATTATCAAATAAGTTCTGAACTTTTTTCATAATTTCAAATGTATTTCAAATTTTTTTTTTTTTTCATTTTTACTTAATTAGTCTCATATTTTTCATAAATACCAAATAGATCCTCAACTTTTCAAAATTGATTAAATTAGTATCTCTCACGATGGATTCTATACAGTTTAAGAATTTATAAAAGTATATAATAATTTGTGTTATTTAACTAAAAATTATATAAGACGAGATGGTGTTAGTCCGATAGTAAAACCCCTCACACTTGCATCATATGATTCAAGTCCGCACAACACCCTCCTTAGAAAAACCTCAAATTTATTTAATAGTGTAATATTTCAAATATATATATATATATATATAAAATAATAACTCATAAAAAAAATATTCTTGCCACCTTTACCAATTGTTTTTGTTTTTAGGAAAGTCAACCACTTTACAAATGTCAGTTTTGTAATGCATTTGACTTAAAACACCAATTTTTTTTTTTTAATTTTCTTTTTGACAACAGACTTAAAACACAATTTTACCCTTACAATAATTAAAATTGATTAATGAGAGTTAATAAGAGAGACTGGTTTTGTGCTTATTAAAAACATAAGAACCGGTTTGATGAAAAATAGAAAAGTCATAAATTACTTAGAGAGCATCTTAACTCATATCTCAACTTATACACCAATCATTAATATGATTTTTTTAAAAGAAAATCACAATTAATATGTATTAGTATTTACGTATCGACAATACCAAGTTGAGATATCTAGCCGTCATTGTTTTATTGGAGCGGTAGTTTTCACAATTAATATGTATTGGTAATAACAAATTGAAATATCTAACGATCATTGTTTTTTGAAACCGTGCTTGATATACTCGCTACCCCTCAACAAGAATATCAATCGTTTCCATTCAAATTGAAATTAAACTACAATTGAGTTAGAAATATAAAAGCAAATGATCATTTACGATAATATTTTTGTAATTAAAGTAAAAACAAAGACACGTCTCATTCTACGAACTCATGAATGGGCCACTTATAAATGTATCTAGTTTTTCCTTTGTTTTTCGGATTTAACAAATATTTGCACCGGATATCCTAATTATACAATAATTTTAATCAGAAAAATATTTCAACTGGAGTGATAAGTCACAAGTAAAATTAATGTACATTCATATAGTCATATCATGTGAAGTAGCATAAGTCCTAATATATAACATCACTCTAATCAATATTTCAATCTCTAATATCAAAAATTGATACATGCATATACATTGATTAGTCCTTGATTGGAATGACAACTCATATTGTAACAATAGTTGAGATAAATCATATAATTTAATGTCCTTCTATAAAATGACATATATATATATTTTGTTTTGATCAGTGCGCACTGATGTAACAATGCATGTAGACCACTGATTATAGAGAAGTTTTGATAAGTACATACACTTTGAATTAAAGTATGTAAATCTAATAGTTCACTTTTAACGCATTGATGAAGTTATATCAGTGCACACTGATTTAAACATTTATATATATATATATATATACGGTCTTTCTATTCCCTTTAATAACATTTTAATTTTTTTTTTTATGTGTCACGTTATTAATGGATGGAGCCACGGGTGGTCTATAGTGCTTACCACACCCAAGTATTTCCTTACCATCGTACAAAGATTTTATAATTGATTTTTGTTTTTTCAATTTTCATAAATCAGGCAAAATTCATTTCTTTTCATTTTCTTTTTCTTTCATTTTCCTGCCCTTTCTCTTTCCTTTAATTTTTTCTCGATCAGGAACCTTCCGTTCCATTTCTTTTTCTCTCCAACCAAACAAAAAAAATAGAAGGAAAAAAAAAAAAAAAACAGACAAACTTTAAAGAGAGTTTTTATTGAATGGATTCTTTCCACCAACGAATCCATGTCCAAATCTTGATCAATTATTCTTCTCCATCATCTTCTTCTTCTTCTCCAACTTGTTTCCATCATTGACTCTTTTTTTTTTCATTTCTATAAACCAAAAAAAAAAAAAAAAAACAAAAAAACAAAAGCTAAATTCTTCAATAATCTAACAAGTCATGAAACCGATTCTACCGCCACTAGGCGCGTCGTCGTCATCCTCGTCGTCTTCGTCACCAAATTCATCTTCATCGGCCAATAGGAACCGTCAACGTAGGCGTCCGGACCTAACCCTACCGATTCCGCACCGCGACACTTCTCTAGCTGTGCCGCTGCCTCTTCCGCCAAACTCGGCGGCGGCGGCTCGGCAGCACGTTCCAATCCTCTTTGACGAGCTAGAGCGGGGAGACCGAATCGGCAGCGGAGCTGGCGGCACCGTCTACAAGGTCTTCCACCGCAAGACTTCACGGTACTACGCGCTAAAGGTTATCTATGGCCACCACGAGGACTCCGTACGCCTCCAGATTTGCCGCGAGGTCCAGATCCTCCGTGACGTCGACCACCCCAACGTCGTCAAGTGTCACGAGATGTACGACCACAACGGCGAAATCCAGGTCCTCCTCGAATACATGGACGGTGGATCCCTAGAAGGCAAACACATCACGCAAGAGCACGCGCTCTCTAACCTGTCTCGACAGATCCTTAGTGGACTCTCGTATCTACACCGCCGTCACATTGTACATCGCGACATAAAACCCTCGAATCTGTTGATAAATTCGAATGGAGTCGTGAAAATAGCCGATTTTGGTGTGGGTCGGATCCTGGCGCAGACTATGGACAACTGTAATTCGTCGGTGGGGACGATAGCGTATATGAGTCCGGAGAGGATCAATACGGACTTGAATCATGGACGATACGATGGATATTTAGGCGATATATGGAGTTTGGGAGTGAGCATATTGGAATTCTATCTGGGGAGGTTCCCTTTCGCGGTTTCACGGCAGGGTGATTGGGCCAGTTTGATGTGTGCCATTTGTATGACTCAACCACCAGCGGCACCGCCCACTGCTTCAAGGGAATTTCGTGATTTTATCTCTTGTTGTTTACAGATTGAGCCTCACAGGAGGTGGACTGCAACCAAGTTGTTACAGCATCCGTTTATATTGAGAGGAGGAACCGGCGGGGTTGGAGCTGGAGGAGCAGCAGTAGCAGCAGCAGCGCAAAGCCAACAGGTTCATAGGAATCTGCATCAGTTGTTGCCACCTCCGCAACCTCGTTCGACTTAGTTGTTACTTTTTGTTCATTTTGGTTTCTTATTTTTGTTTGATATTATAATGATTATGATAATGATGATGATGATGATGATCATGGGGGGTTCAGATTTGATTTTTAGGAAAAAAATTAGGAAATTGGTGAGCGTGGTGGGTGGGGGTTAGTGTTCTGATGGTGGAGGAGTTATGGATTATCAACTTTTGATCAATCCATTAATGGATCGATCAATCTTGTCTTTTGATAATGTTTTTTTTTTTTACCAGAAAAAGAACTTACTCTCTGCTATTACTGGTTCAGATGTGTACTCTTGTTGCATCACTTTTGTTGATTTAGTTATTATCCATTTTATATTTTGAGAGGTATTAGAGATTGGGTTATCTTGGTTAGGGTTATTGCCTTATTGGAGTACCGGGAATTTTACCAATTTTGGTTAGAATTTACAATTTAGTATTTTACTAAATGCTGCGTTCTCTATCTTGTTTATTATCATGTTGTTAACTTTGGCTTTATGTTACTAAAATCCGAGTAACACTAGAGTTGCAGATTTATTACGGTAGGTAAATTTTTAAATGCTATAGTTGTGGATTTGTACCGTCACAGTTTTGTTTGCTTTGTATACACAACTGAAGTAAATTCCTGATGATTTAGAAAAGAGGATTATGCAGATAGTCTTTAGGCTCTTTTATGATTGCATTGAGCTATTCCATTGATGGGTTACTTTAATTATAAGTTAATTATAACCTGAAAAACAAGAGTTTTGATTGCTAGTTCTGAACTATTTATGATGTGTTTTACTCAATGAAAACAAAAAAAGATTCGGTGTGTGTCCCACTAATAACATGCGGTGTGGTATGGTAGCCATATGTCATGATGGGAGTGAGAGACGCAATGTGTGCTATCGACTAGGCACGCCGAACTGTTTCTGTCTATGTTGAGTTTGGTGTATTAGGAGCCCTCCCTTTATGGAAGGATATCCTAATAAAATATTAATTATGGTCATACAACCTCATCATGCTCAATGCTTCGTTCTCTATCTTGGTTAGATTTTAGTATTTTTCTCAATTCTCCGTTCTCTATCTTGTTTATTAACTTTGGCATTATGCTCCTAAAACCCGAGTAACACTTAGAGTTGTGGTTTTATTGCGGCAGGTAAATTTTTAAATGCTAGAGTTGTGGATTTGTACCATTACAGTTTTGTTTGTTTCATACGGACATACAACAGGTAAATTCCTGATAGCTTAAAAAAGAGGATTAGGCAGATTAGTCCTTAGGCTCTTTTATGATTGTATTGAGTTATTCCATTGATGGGTTACTTTCATTATAAGTTAATTATAACCTGAAAAACGAGGGTTTTGATTGTTTGTTCCAAACTATATACGATGTGTTTAACTCAGTAAGTAAGATTTTGTGGGATTATGTTGAGAGCAAACGATTTGGTGCGCTTCTTATTAATATCTTGTGGTATGGCATAATTTGAGTGAGAGACGCAATATGCGCTAGGCATGCTGAACCTTCTCTCTATGTTAAGTTGTGTGTATTAGGAGCTCCTCTCTTTAAGGAAGGGTATCCTATTAAAATGTTAATTATTGCCATTAAGCTTCATTGTTTCTAATCCCAGTATAATTTGTGTTGGGATTGTATGGACTTTTTTTTTGGTTTCACTTGATTAGTCATTTTCAAGATGATTTCTGAGCTGGGTTGTATTGTTGGATTAGGATCATTATTGCTCTTGACTTTTTGAAACATCATTTAGCTTTAGGGTTTCTTGCTTTTGTATATGGAAGCTTTAATGGCTGCTAAGTTTGTTTGACATTTGCTTCTGGGCGGGGCATTCTTGGTTTATGCAACAGGTAATGTGAACAACTGGTAACTTCTGTCAAACTTTCAATCTATGTATGTTCAAGTTGTTAATAATAGTAAGTGTTTTTGGTTGAAACATTTTCTTTTTCTTTTTCGACTCATGGTTGAAACTTTCAAACATTTCGTCTAGAACATTTGTCCAAATGGTGTGGCCTATCAGTTGTGAATATTGAGATGTCAATATTGAGATTATGTGGTGAGCGATAACTCGCATGTTATATCATATTTTTTTAAAATTTATGTCCAAATGATTTGACACGTGAGTCGTCTCATCTCTTTTTTTTTTTGAATTCCATAACAAGGTAGGAGGGTTTTCACTTTTTGGAATCACAGTAATCATTGAAACGTTAATTGGAGTTGGTTAAATCAAATGTATGGAGATGATATGATATTGAGAGTTGAGTGTTATTATTGTTACCTTTTCAGTGTATTGACAATACCTGGTAGGGCCACATGCCTTGCTTTGTGTTAACCTTTTTTGCTTGATATATTCCTCACTATAATCATTATGTGAGACTGTGAGAGATAGATATACTTTACCTCATTCTGTTCCTTTCCATTCCAAGGAAAATGTAAAGCCAACAGCTGGATTTTTTTTTTTATTTTTTTATTTATATAAAATGTACCTTTATGCATTGATTATCAAATAATTAAAAAAAAAAAAAAAAAAAAGAAAAGAATAAAACTTAAAGTAGAAGAGAGAGAGTAGTACGAATTTGGATTTAAATTGTGATAGTGTGGAGATGAAGCTTATTTTACTTGGTAGATATTCTTTTACTCGTTCTTGGATGTCCATTATACCTAGAATATGCATTATTAATTTATTTTATCGCAAATCTATTTCAATTTCTAAAGTTTGACGTTTAATTTGCTCAGTAGTTACTTTTATTTTTTTAAGGGAAAGTATCATTTTCTCCCTGTAGTTTTTTATATTAGTAAATCTCTTCACTTTAGTTCTATTTATGACCATTTCTCATCTTGAAAAATAAAACTATTTGCCATATTACTGTTTTTCGTTAGATTTACCGTCTAAAAAGTTAATTTTAGTGTTACAACATATTTTTACCCTTAAATAATTGTGAATAACTAGGTTTGGAAAAAAAATCAATAAAGAATATATTTTTCTTTAATGAATCTCCACCATCCATCTCGAAGATGGATGGTGGAGATTAAAAGATAATTTACAGAGCAAAAAAGGAAGAAAGAAAACAAAAATGATGGTGGAGATCCAATCTCCACCGTCCATCTATAGATCCAGATTATATTTTTACAATCTTATCTCCATTGATGGAGAACACCACTACCACCTGGTAGGGGTGTGTGGCAGATCGGATCTAATGGATTTGTCATGATCCAAGATCCGATCCGATTGGATCGAAGAAATCGCAATATGATCCGATTCAATTTTATAGTGGGATCGGATCTAATCCGATCCGATCGTAAAAATACTTTGATCTGATCCGATATAAAATGATATTATCATCAGCTTCCATATTTGCAAAGTAAATCACTTTATATTGATAATATAATTCATTCAAAGTACTTATTACTCTCCTTGTCACTTCATTTGCTCTATCTTCACCCTACAACAAAGTAAAGCAATATCTCAAAAGTCGTTGCTTGTGGCGAGGATCAAGAAGTACAGCTACAAATAGAAAATGATTAATCACTTGATAACTTTCCCAATATTTATCATACTTCTTCCTCATATTTTCAACCATATGCTTCAAAAAAATATCTTTACTATCACACCAGTTCTTCAATTGTGAATGAACCATACACAATTGACGTAAAAATGTACTGGAAGTTACAAATAAAGATCCTGAGAATTTCAAAGTAGCATAAAAAAACACCTTCAAAAACTTAATAAAACGAGCATATTCCCAATCCAAGGACGTTGGAGCCCCCTTGTCCTTACCCAAACAAAACTCACGAAAATATTGAGTATTATGATCTTCTAACCTTTCAAATGCTTTTTGAAACTTTTCAGTACTCTTTAACATCGAGTAAGTTGAATTCCATCTAGTTGGAACATCTAGAAGTTTTTTTGAAGAAATTTTTTCTCTTTCCGCGCAACTCTTAAACTTTTGTAGCCTAGCCGGAGAACCTCTAACATATCTCACCACATTACGAATTTTACTAATTGATTCATGATAATTTTTTAAACCTTCCGTAACGATGAGATTTAAAATATGTGCAGAACATCTTAAATGCATGTGGTCACCATTCATAATTGCCCCATTCCAACTATTCACAATCTTAGACAAGTATAAAATAGCATCATTGTTAGAGCTTGCATTATCAACAGTTACAGTAAAAACCCTCTCTATGCCCCATGATTTTAAACATGTCTCTAATGCCTTGCCAATAGTATCCCCTTTATGGTTTGCAATTGGACAAAAATTCAAGATTTTCTTTTGTAATTTCCAATTGCTATCAACAAAATGTGCAGTGAGACACATATAATTAATATTCTGAATTGATGTCCATGTGTCTGTCGTGAGACAAACTTTTTGTTGGTTCCTAACAAAAAAGTCCTTCAACTTTTGTTTTTCATCCACATAAACTTGCAAAACATCACGTGCAATAGTAGTTCTACATGGGACATGAAATCTAGGTTCAAAAACACCAAGCATGTACTTAAATCCCTTACCCTCAATAGTTTTAAAAGGAACCTCATCAAGTAAAACAAACCTAGTAAGTGCTTCCCTACATTTCTCTTCATTATAACTAGTAGCAATGAGTTTTCCATCATCTTCATTTGTTTTTGGTTGCATAACTAATTGTTTTTGCTTTGAGTCCCATTTAAAAACAAATTTTGAGCACCTATACCTCAAATGATTCAGCATATTAGTGGTTTCATTTTTTTTCTTACCACATGCATATTCTTTACCACAATGCCGACATTTTGATTTGGGCTTTTTAGGGTCACTACTCAATTGTATAAAATGATCCCAAGCCCATGAAGAATTCTTTCCCCCCTTATCTAAGTCTTCAGATTCATCATCAAGAATATCAACATCATGAGGAATTGAATCATGAGTAAAAGTATCTTCAATAGTTGGTGGTTCGCTTGTATTTGATGGAGTGACACCTTTTTGGTGATAAAATGGAGTAGTCATCTACATAAAAACAAATAAATAAAGTACATTAGTTACTAGTGAGTGATGCCTGATGGATCAACCGGTAAAGTATATTCACTAAAATTAATATTTGGCTTTAAAAAAAAAAAAAAAAAAAAAACCGTGGCAGAAAGGGAAATCAAAGAAAAAGACCTATAAATTTTCAAATAAAAAGATCAAAATTAACAGGAGATAAAAACTGATTCATTTTAATATAAAGTTATCATCATTTCATAGATAGAAGAGGTATTTGCATAACAAAAGTTAATAAAATAGGAGTTTCAATACCAGCGTGTATATATGTTGCGTCAAGAATCTTTAATTCATACATTAAGTTGCTCTTTGCAAATTAACTACAGGGTGAAAGCTCCCATGCAGAAATATGCTAAGGTCAATAAGTGAACGTATTCAGTCTCTCCTATATCTTAATTTTTTCCCTTTTATACACTTTAGTTTTCTGATAAAAAAACATCATAAATAATGACTATTTAATAAGGTCTCGTTGCTAATTTTCTTCTCCTCTAACTTCGAATACCACACAAACTCTCTCCTCCTCAAAAATATTTTGGTTTGATTTCATTAAAAAAAAATTCCTAAAGCTGAAGGTGTTTCTACTTTCGTTCCAAATTGTTGTGTTGTGTGTTCCAAATTGTTTTTTTCCTTATAAGTTTTGATCACCTAAATCTCTCTCTTAAAATCACAATAAATCTCTTTCTTCTTCTCTAAGTTTGAATCCCCAGTACGTAATTTTGTTGTTTTAGAGGGAATTCATTTGGGTTCTTATTTTTAACAAAAAAGAAATAAAACTTGTTTGTTTTTTGTCAAATGAAGTTGTCGAAATCATTCAGGGGTTTGATGCAATTTTGGTGTGTTGAGTTTGATGAAATACAGAGGTCTGATGCAATTAGACTATGTTGATAATGCTAAGTGTTGTGGATTAAGCTCTGTGTTTTTCTTATTTTACACTTGCTTTTAAATATTATTGACTGATGCAAGGCTTAAAGAGACGAAACAAAACAAGGAGAAGGAAACAAAATAAGGAGAAGGCTGCAAAGCACATACTGACATACATAATAAATTATATAATATATATTATCATTAAAAATAATACATAGTTAATAAAAAATTATACAAACAAAGTAACAAACATAGAAATAATATAAACAACAAAACAAGTAGAATAACTCAAACATAGAAATAATTGAGAATAATTCAAAATAGAATACATAGTTACATACTGAGTAAATCAGAAAAGTAGTTGGCTGTCAGAAAAGTAAACCAGATGAAGAGGAATAGAAGATGATCGATGCCGACGGCTCACAAGATAGCTAGTTGGCTGTTAAAAAAGTAGAAAACCTAAAATAGTAACATTAGAATATCGGGTTGGATTAGGTCGTATTGTATTTGGGTTGGGCCTTTACATTAAAACTAGAAAGTAGTGGATAAAATAAATTATCCAATATAAAAATAAGGCCTAATATTTTAGGCGGATTGGCGGATTTCAAAATGGAAATCCAAGATCCGATTCGATCCAATCCAACCCAATCCAATGGATTTTAGAATTTAGGATCCAATCCAATCCAATCACCTCATCGGATCCGATCCAATGGATTGTATTGGATTGGATTAGATCGGATCGGGTCGGATCCTGCACACCCCTACCACCTGGACCTAGAACACCACCACCTGAAATCCAAAAAACCACCATGAACACTATCAGCACCACCAAGCCATCTTGGAACACAACCCAATTACAAACCACCATGAAACCACATTATTTACAAGGGCGAATGGGGGGGGGGGGGGGGGTGTTGGGGGCGGCCATAGGGGCCATGGCACCCCCAACCAATAAATAAAAAAAAAAAAATCTATTATAAATCAAATTAACAATTGTGATTATTATAAGTTAATTTGGTTTGACATGAATATTATAAAATTAAGTTGCAAGTATGTAAATAATTGTGATTTAAATATATCAATGGTATAATGATATTTTAATTAAGCTATTGAAATTTATATTTTATAAGCTGGAAACTATTAAAATATTTTTTTTAGTTATGCATACCGTTAAGAACATGTATAGATTTTACAACAAAATAAAAGATGTTTTCTCATACACTCTTTGATTATGTAATTGAAATGGAAGTTAAGAATAAAATTAGATTGATTTGGTTATAAATAATTTTCTAGATATAAAATAGGCATGTTACATTTTATTAGTTAATATCTATTTTATTTATTCATTTGTATCATTACTTTTAACACTAAATGGTATCACATTTTGTTAAAAAGTATCACGTGCGGGATTCGACACTTTTTCTTGTACAAGATTCATACTAACCTACAATATTAGTTTTTGTCTTGCGCACCCCCCCCCCAAAAAAAAAAAAACCAAAATCCTGGCTTCGCCCTTGACCACAACCATCACCACTACCAAACCACCATTGCCAAACACCTAGAAACCATAGCCAAACACAATCCAGAGACCATTGATGGATACAAACCAGGAACCATCAACAAACACAACTAGTGGCCATCCCTTGACAGAGGAAAGAAGAGGGAAAAAGAGATGGGAAGAAAGAGAAAGGGATCGGTGATGGTAGGAGATCAAGCAGCAGCATGAAGAGCTGGTTTGATTGGATTCGATCTTCGGTTAGGAGGAGATCTCCAGCTAGGAAGGGGGATATTTACTAATATGGCAAACTTTAGGTGGAAAATGATACTTTCCCTAACTTATTATTATTTTTTTCTATTTTTTTTATTTGTAAAAGAGACTAAATTATATGTACAGGTAAACTTGTTATTTTTTTATTGAGGACGAAAAATGTGTATTTTAACACCGATGTTTTATTATCAAGGGCAAAAACATTCATTTTTCACTTTCTATTTGGTTTGATCGTTAAAATTTCGGTCAGAGGGACTAAATTGATGGATTTATGATAATTTAGGGGTCACAAGAACCAAAAACGCAAATATTGTTAAAAAAAAAATGAAAAGCTAATCGCTTGGAGATAGATCAAGATGAAATTTTCCATTTTATTTTTTAATAAATAATAAACAGGATGTAAATAGAGTTTCCATTTTCAACATTTTATTTTACGAGCTTAGTCCAAAACCTCTGTCAACAATCAACATGGTTGTTATGCATTTAATACGAGTTAAATATGAGCAATATTAGATTGTCCAAAATATTTGTTCAAACATATGCTCAAATGATGTTACATGTGAATTGTAATTCGCACATTACTCGTTAAATCATCTCATGATTTACATGGTGTTGAAAACTCACGTGTTACTTCATTTGGTCAAATATTTTAGATATTCTAACATTACTCGTTTAATATATACCGTTAGATGCAATTGATAAACCAAGATTCAACACATAAATGACTTATGTGATGATATTTTAGACACAAAAATTCCATGGAGGAGTGATGGAGTTCGATTGGAGGAGAGTGGACTGATCTCCCATGGAGGAGATCTGCATATCTCCATTTCTTCTTTATTTATTTTTATATATTTTTAAAAAATTGGGGTGCTTTTTTATAATTTTTTCAAGTATCTTTTGTAGTTATTGAATTGTTTGGGATTGTTTCTTAATTTTCTATTATTTTAATTATGAGATTTTCTCCATACAATCCAATTTTTTTTTTCTTTTCAGTTTTCACACACTTTTTTCTAAATACACTTCTTTCTAAAACTTATATTTTTAAAAATTCTAGAGACACTCCATATTTTTTTTTCAAAATTACCTTTTTCATCTTTTACACTCATTTTTGAACATACCCCATCATAAAAACTAATTTAAAAAAAAAAAATCAATTTGTTTCAAAATTATATATATATATATTTAATTGAATACTGAAATTAGAGTTTTATTTTTTTTAAAAAAAAAATTCTTCATTTCAATCTTTTTTTTTTTTCAAAAAAATTTCAGTCAACACTTCCGGAAAAAAAAATTCTTATTGTTTGTATATCCCTTGCCCTCTCTAATCATTTTAAACCCAACATATAAATTACTTACACAAGCATGATGCAATTGAAGCCAGCCTTAATAAACCATTAGAAAGTGGCTCAACAATCTTCTACATGAGGGTGGTCACAGTAAGATACAGAGATGAGGATGGTGTCCTAATGAAATCAGAACGAGCAGGGGATGCAAAAGGGGATAACATTGGAAGCTGTGAGTGCTCCGGTAGGATTGGGGGCATATGCAAAAAAAATCTCAAAAAAATAAAATAAATAAAAAATAAAAAATCATTCATTGAAGGTGAGAGAGAGAGAGGTATACAGATATTAGGGATAGGGTGTATTAAGTTTAAAAAATAAGTAAAAAGGGTAATTTTGGAAATGAATCAAAAAATTTATTTAAAACATTTAATTTTATTTAATTAAATCAAATTTTTAAAAAGTGGGACATAAATAAACAGATAGGAGTGTACCAATAGCACTGCTCTACTCTTAATTATTTATTGACATGCAAAAAGACATTTTTACCATTAATAAAAAGACAAGTTTACCCTTAGATTATCGAGTTAATTGTTGGTCAACGTGGTCAAAGGAAAGTTCATGTAATTATGGGATATTGCTAAGGTTACTACTGAGTGCAACATTTCTTAACCTCAGGGGTGTTATTGCAATTAAACGTATAATATATTGTTAAACCAAATATTTAACACATAATTAACAAGATAAGGTTGGTTCGATAGTAAACCTTCACACTTGCACCACAGGGTTACGGGTTCGAGTCCTCCCCCTCTTCCAAAAAACTCTAAATTTATGTAAAGTGTAACACTTATATATATATTTATATAGATTTTCTATTATCAGTTCATCCTGACAATAAATATATCAGGACGAAGAATGTGAATTACAGATTATGGAGAAGTTTTGAATATACGGATTTATATATATATATATATATATATATATATGAGGTTGTACAATGTATTAGAGTAGAGAGAACGTTACAACTCTGCGTGTACCTAAGGTGGAACGAAAATTGCAAGAGCAACATAAATTGTTAATTTGTCTATCAAGTACAATCAATGCTTTGTAACAAATAAAATTATGGTATAAATAGGTCAATATTGGTCCCAAGGACACCCTATGTAACAATGCTGCTGGTTTTTTCCGTTTCTCTGCGGATTATACTTAGGAGGTTTCTACGGATTATATGAAACGGATAGCAAAATGGAAACACCACCGACATAGGATTATCATTTCCATTTCGAGTTTCGACTAATGATGGTTGCTCATCAACCAAATATATTGTCTACCTCAAGACCATGAAATTAAATGTTACAGGGATAGTTGGTCGTATACAAGCTGAAACCAAGACAGGAGTTGAACAAGCTGAAAGAGACTATAGAGAAGATTCAAAGTTTGTGTACAATAATGTTTTGCTATGTATAGGAGTTGTACCGTTATAATCGATATAGAATCATACGATTTTTTATGTTCTCTATATAAACCTCAGCTGCCAAGATAGGGTCCATGAATGGATACCGGTGGGCCATAAGAATATCTCCATTCTCCACAAGCTAAGCATCTCTCTGAGTCACTACAGTTTTCTAGGGTACAAAATTTACAAGACCATACCTTCAACTTGGCGACACTTTTGTGCTTTTGGGATCCACATGCTTCGCATACTAGAGCCAGTTTCTGCAGGAAAAACTTGTAATCATTATAATATAACACTTGAGGATGGTTGCGTGCACTATCTATGAAAGAGATACTAATTTTATAAAAATTATAGATAATAATTTTACCCGATTCAAAAAATTATCTTCCGGGACAAAAAATAAATAAATTGATTTTACCTTATTTAGAAGGGTACATGTTTTACATTGCCACATCAACCCAACATCTTCTACTTCTTGATCAGGACCAGATTCAAGAGATGATTTTTGGCTAGGTCCAGTGGAAGATCCAATTTGTTCTTGCACATCAGTTTCACTATTCAAAGTTTTGGATCCACACCATAAACTGTCATGCAGTCTCCTTTCTGCAGACATGGCAGCAGCTTGAATTGGGCTGAGTGCAGCCTTGATGTCGGTATCACCACCTATACGGTTAGGTCCGGACGGTAATAGACTTCCATGGCGTGCTCTGTTCTCTGCAGCAGCCAGAGCAGACTGGCGAAGTGATGACAAGGGTTGTTGACAGGAGAACCCACCAACGCGTCTCCCAGGAAGATCAAATCCTTTCCCAGTACCAGTAATTCCTTTAGCCATCAATTCATCACATTCCTAAAGGAAACATGGAAAAATTATGTGGTATATATAGAAATGGCTATGAAATCAATATTTACAATAACTTATATAATCTTGACAGAAATTTGAACCCGTGTAATTGAAAAGTTGATGACTACTTTTAGTCTAACCATATCCTAGAAAAGGAAAAATATTTGAACGATAAATCAACATGTAAGACGTTACTAATACCTAGGAAGAAAACAAAATCAACTAGAAGATTATGATACAAATAAATTTTTGTTAATGGTAGCGAGACAAAGTATCTCTTCATTGATCAACTAAATCTGCAGGTTATCATTACAGAACTTCAAAAGATACAAAAGTCCCAGTTGGAAGAATTTGCAGCATATTTTTTTAGAATGGAAGGAAAAGGTAACACTGAAACTTCTTTTTTTTCCCCAACTTGAACATAGCAATTACTCAAGATTGCAGAGCATATTTGGACTGGTCCTAAGAATTGGTATGTAAAAAGACGGTGGCCCAATTGTCCAAACAGAAAGTTGTTAACTATGACAACTCATGTAAAAATTTATGCTTATATAGCTCAAAATACATCAGAAAACCTCTAATCGACATGTCACATATTAATAAACACATAGCAATATTGATAACATGCATGATGTGCACAAAAATTAAGAAGCTAAACAACCCTAATCCACAAAATCATTATAGCCATCTTTTCAAAGACCTTTAGATCCATAAATAAAATATTAATAGTTATTTGGGTTCCTGTGCATGGATGAAAGGAATTGTAAGAAAATGAAAAAAAGAAGGTAGGCACCAGTATGATTATCCAGACAACAAAGTACAAAGACAATCTATTTTCGTGCTTGGATACCAACCAATCAGTCCAGTAGTAGGCTTGGACGCCCAATTCATTCATTGAATTGTCTTTATTTTCCTTCTCGTGTTTGTTAGGACATCCCATGAAAGTGTCTGGCATTGAAACTTGTCTCACATATGACATATTAGGTAGTTAAATTATCATTGTATTTGGCAATGACCATTACTTTGAGGGCTCTATGCCTACAAAAAAGAAAAGAAAAGTATATTCTACAAATTGGAGTGGGCAATTATTAAATAAGTCCCCTTATGTTCACTTCTCCCAAGTTTTTTTTTTTTTTTTGCATGTTTTCTGTTTTTGACCAAATTTGTTCTTATATTTTTTTTCATATGAATCAAAATGGCCTCTCTGACGGTCTGACCAACAGACATTGGTCATCCTAAACTGATGAAAGGGTAAAATTGTAGTTTTGATGAGAAAAAAATTACAAATGACATGTGCACCTAACTAACTTAACAGAGGAAAAAATTAATTCAAAATCTTTGAAACTTTGACTTTTAGTTAGGTTAACTGGGTTAGATAAACTTGGGTTAAGTGTATTTAAACTAAACTTAATTATACCGAGCACGTGCCAGCTGTATCGTTTTCATATCAAAGTACAATTTTACCCTCACACTAATGTTCGTTAGTCAAAGGGTACATTTTGGTTCTTATGAAAAAGATAGGGACCTATTTAATAAATAAATAGAATAGTCGAAAAAAAAAACTTGGAATCAATTGAATACATAAAGATTTGGTTGTTAATTGTCCAAATGGAGTGTAAGTCCACAGTTCAGGATGAATTGCCATCGGTTTGTGATGTACACATAATCACAAAGACAACTAACATAGGAAAAGATGACAATGACAGTCAAATTGTTGACAATTTTACATGAAGTGACCACTCATGCACTTGGTATCGGCAGTGAAACAATTATATATAAATATTAAGATGTATACAGACAAGGCAACTCTGGATATAATAAATTTGACAAACTTTCATGTACATTATTATTTCAAATTCTTCTGCAGTTATTTGTAAATTTAATATATATCATCTCCAGAAAATCCCATTAAGGTTTAAATAGATTAAAAACGGACAAACTTATATCCGGAGCATGATGCTAAATATGTAGTTATGTATTAGTAATTCATGCCTAAGTTCCACTGATCCTGATTTCGCAAGTATGGATATACTATTAAAATTTGGTGATTCTTTTGTTTTTCTCTTTTCTTTTAATTACATTGCAGCTAAAACCATGTCAAAAAAGAGCAGATACACGGATAAAAATGACCTTTGACTCAAGCAACATAAAAATAATCAAGATGCAGCATAGTTACAGACATAAGATGAGTGTTTGCATATCTCATAATAAGAAATTAAACAATTCAAGAATCCATCATTATTCTAGAAATCCCTATTAAGTGGAGTTGGAGAATATAATGGTCATAGCAAAGCAACAGAATAGGCTATTCACCAACAGCATTTGATTTTCAACTTCAAAACAAAACTAAATACCGAAAGCGCTTCATTCACATCAATGCAAAGGAACCAACTCGCCTGGTACGCGGTATTGTATTGTATTGGATTGTATTAGACTGTATTAAATTGGATTGTATTGGATTGCATTATTCTTATACAAACCTATGTTTGGTGATATTTTGTATTAGGTTGTATTATGCTGTATTAACTAATACAACCTCCCTACTGTGCATTAGCTAATATGACATCCACCATTCCACCGTATTAGACCAATTAAAATGTATTAGCTAATACAATACAGTGAACGGTGCAAAACAAACCAAACTTTGTATTGTATTATTCTAATACGTTTTAAACTCCTAATACAATATAGTGTGGCACACCAAACAAGGTAGGTACTAGTTGGGTTACTAACTTGTGCATAAATATTAAATTGCTTATATAAGAAGGAATCAAGAAAAACCTTTCTGATTTCATCCAAAAGGTTATAAAAGTCGGCATTATGAGGGCCATATTCATTGTGGCAGAGTTCATGCAGCATAGTACCAAGAATCTGTTCGTAAGGAAAGAAATCCCACTCACTGTTTGGCCTCCGCACCCTCAGCCTAACCTCTGCACCACCTCCTATGTTCAGCCCAAGAAGAGATGGATTGGCAGGACTGCATTTCAAAGTCTAGATGAGTGCAATAACTAAGTAAAAATAAATCCAAAATGAAGGGAGGTTTAGAATTCAGCACCAGAACTCTGAAAGAATTTTGACTTTCCAATTATGTTTGCGCATGATTGGTTGCACCTGTTTTGCTACTCTTTCAAGGATTTTTCTTGCATCTTCTTCACCAATCTTCTTGAGAGGCTTAATTTCCCAAACCTTGTTAAGATCATTAAGATCCATGTGTGATAACCAAAAGTTTATGAGCAAGTAAGCCTCAAGAGTTTACACACTCCAAATGAACAACTTATTCTGATGCCTATGATAAAACAACAAATTATGAAAACTATTACAATATGATTACAAAAAAATTAAAGCTTGGGGTGAAAAAGAAATGGAAGCTAGCTGGAAAAACGAATATTATTATACATTCAATATTTATTCAATGCTCAAAAGTAAAAAGAGAAGCCTGCCTGTCTAAAGAATACAATGTCTGATATGACATGAATATATTGATACTACTATGTCAATATGGACATTCAGAGAGGATAAAAATTCATGTAAGGATACATACATACATACATACATACAATATACAAATACATACTTGATCCAAAATGACAAGTCCTCTAATGCTACAAATGATGATGAGAGCTAGGACTTGTTACTTTGTCTCAAAAACCTTGATCATGTGTTATAAGTTTGTGATCTTGTGATGTATAATATTGCCATCACTGCCTGTAACAGTGGCACTAGAGGTAGTGCAATAAAGAAACTTGATGAACTTAGAAAGTGATTTCCTAATAGCACATATCAAGGTGAAGACTAAGAAGTTCAGAATGCAAGGCAGTAACAAAGATTAGCTCTATCACATATACAGTGTACCATAGCGTTGGTCATGAACTTACATACTAATCTCATATTTTAGTGCTGTATAATTATATGCCTTATAATATGTCCATTGATAATTACAGCCCAACTCAGATATATCTTTGACAGAGGCCAAGAGCCAAAATTCACGACACTCTTTGCACATGAAATAAGTAAATCTCAACAAGGGAACATATAGTGAAACAAATTTGAAGGGGTTAGGAAAAATTAAGTAGATTGCCAGCTTAAAAGCATGATAGGTGGATAAGGAAGTTTGCATTAAGCAACGATGCACTTTGAGATAGAGCTCCATTTTTTTCTGAAATAAGAGGGTTACTTCCAAGCAAACAGAGTATGCAAGCACACGCACATTTTTAATAGTTAGTTTGTCAACAATTTTGGTTCAAACCCAGACATTCATAAAATGAACAATTCATCCTGTCATTGTGCAGGATTGCAGGTCACCTGATTATTCATGTTTATAGTCACAAACAGATTTGACAGTAAATATGTCATCATGCTCAAGGGGAAAACTAGATCCTTTGTTCACATAACAGATCAAATGCTAAGCAAACTGCTAAAATCTATCAGAAACAGGTTAACTGTTTGCACTCTTTGTTTTACTTCTCCATTTTCCCCTTAATTATCATCTTTAGATGCCCTAAGTTAGGGATCACCCTAGCGATCTACTCATGCCTATCTTCTACATCACAGAATTTCAACAAGTTTTGGGGAACCAAGAATACATTTTCAGCTTCTGTAAACATGGCATTTCACACACAACCATATACACATTTCTCAAGCTTTTAAAAAAAATTAAACACGTTATTAAACCCAGTTTAAATAACTCAAGTTTTCTTCATTAAATCCTCTACATAACTTCTTTAGTTCACTATTCAAAAAAAAAAAAGAAAAAAAAAGCAGCTTATGGAAGCCAACTGATCACCATAAAAATGATCCCATCCATTAACTTCGCCAATATTCTTCAACCCCCAATACAATATAGTAGATGCTCACCTTCAGAACTTTAGTAAACTTCAAATGATTCATTCAACTTCTACAGGTTGACTGAAGTTTCCGAGTATCCTTTTGTTTCCTTTCTTGGGAAGTTATTGGACATTTTTATTTTTATAATAAACTAAAATTATACTAATAGAGATTTATAAGCCCTCCAGACTCCAGATTACTCACTATAAGCTAAGATATTCTATTATTTATTATTTATTGGTTTGAGGAAAGGGTTTTCCATAACTTGTTAATCATATTCTGCTATTTAAAATCAAAATTAATATTTATCATTTTTCAACATCTTCCCATTAACTAAATTGCAAAACTAAGCCTAGTCAAATATATTTGATCAAAATTCGGATAAATTTCTGCATCATCAAGTAAGTCCTGATACTATTTCAGACACGGTTGCAGCAAATAGCAATTCAATGAAACTTAACAGAACTTCAAAACTTTGCTTTTGTTAAATTTGAATTACCTGGCTTCAAAAAGACAAAAAAGTAAAAAATTCCAAAATACAAGTATAAAAGGAGAGCTTACCTGGGGATTGATCGATTATAAGAAGAGCAAATTGATAGGGCGCGAGTGTTTTGACCTCCACTTGCTGTTGGTTATTCAAGTTAATGGACTGGGTTTTTATTTCATTGTGGTTTTTCTATGGGCTTCTTATTCAAAATGAGTGGCCATATTTGCACCGAGTAAAATTTCCGAGAAGCCTAAATAGTTTTTAAATACAACAAATAATAATTGCTCATAGGGGCGTAGCTTAGCTGGTAGATTGACGAGCTTGAGGTTTGAGTAAATGACTCCCATTCTACCAATGATAAAAAACTTCTAAAAAAATACCTAGTTTAGATAGGTGGATAGATAACGTCAAAAAAAACTAATTATTATTAATTAGTTTTCTATTTTAATCTTTTGAAAAATAAAATAAAATTTCATATTAATGATTTGATATTAACATAAATCAGTAAAAACTCTTTCCATTTTCTTAAATCCTAGATTCTCTTTTAAATACTAATTTCAAATATACTATATTTTCAATTTCTTTTAAGGAAATACATGGCTAATCGCTAAGTATGAAGAATGAATCAAAATCATCAAAAATTTATTTTTATTAGAAGAACAAAATCATTATGTATTATAATATATGATTTTTTTTTTTTTAAACACGGTTTAGACTTTTTTTTTTCGTTATCAATATTATTTGTTCACACTTTTCTACTTTCAAATCAACTTGCATCCATACAATTTTCACAGACAAAAAATAAATCTCCAACAAAAAAAAAACCTCGAATTGGAGTGATTTTATGGATATAAAACAATCAAGAAGAAATAGAGGGAGTTGCTTGATATGAGGAGAGAGAAAAAGAAACAATTTTTGTGTGGAAGGAAAACATGGAAGAGAAAAGAGATAAGAGAAGGGAAAGAACACCGATATGATAAAAGATAATAATTTTTTAACAATAACAATAAAGTTGATTAAATAACATAATAATAGATGTATGAGATATGTACTTGTAAAAATATAATACAATATAATTAAAGAAATGTTATTTTCGGTATTAATTGAAGTTTATTTACAAACTAGAATTTAAAATAAAAATAAAAATCGATAGATGTGATTACCAAAGCGGTGTACATAGAAGCTAATGTAGGGGGGGCCCATAAGGGCCATGGGACCCCCAACCATAAAAAAAAAAAAAAAAAAAAAAAAAAAAAATTCTATTATAAATAAAATTAAAATGTGAACCAATAAAAAAAAAAAAAAAAACTATTGTACATAAAATGTGATATATATACAAATTAGGTGATAATATTATCTTGTCCCTCTATTATTTTAATAATATAAATTAACTAATAATTTTTGTTTCCATAATTCTATTGACTATGAAAATAGGAAACTAAATCAATCCATTTTAATATTTTAATTTCCTATTATTTCATACATTATTACCTAATCTAGTGTGTATAATATATATATATATATATATATATATTATAGATTTCATTAGAACAAACTAACTAAATATTGAACTTTTAAGCGACTAACTATATTATTTATTTTGTTAGGTTATTTATTAATTTGATTTTGATAAATTTATTTTATTAGTTTATTATATAAATTTTGTTCAAAATTCTTATAAGTTAATTTGGTTTGACATGAATATTATAAAATCAAGTTACAAGTATGTAAATAATTGGTCACCAGGGGTAGCTGGTAGATGGACAAGCTTGGGGTTTGGGCAAATGACTCCCAAGTCAGCGGCTTGAATCCTACCAATGACGAAAGCTTTTAAAAAAATACATGGTTCCGAATTAATAGATATTGTCAACAAAAAAAAGTGTGTAAATAATTGTGATTTAAATATATCAATGGTATAATGATATTTTAATTAAGCTATTGAAATTTATATTTTATATACCGGGAACTATTAAAATATTATTTTCAGTTATGCATACCGTTAAGAATAGACATAGGTTTTGCAACAAAATAAAATATATTTTCTCATACACTCTTTAATTATGTAATTGAAATGAAAATTAGGAAGAAAATTAAATTGATTTTGGTTTTAAATAATTTTCTAGATATAAAATAGACGTGATACATTTTAATTAGTTAATGTCTAGTTTATTTATTTATTTGTATAATTACTTTTAACACCGAACGGTATCACATTTTGTTGAAAAGTATTATGTGCATGATTCCTACTGATATTATTTGAAGATTACGTGACCTACAATATTAGGTTTTGTCTTGAACCACCCCCCCAAACCAAAATCCTGACTTCGCCCCTGGGTGTACATACAGTTTTTAAGGGGTGCCATTATCGCCACTCATACATAATTGTTGGTTGGCCTATGCCTATGCCTATGCCTTTCATATTGTTTTATTTTATTTTTAGTGGCAATGTTTACAACCATCCCATGTTAAAAAAGCTATTAGATAGATTTTAGGGATGGTTTGGTAATTAGATAAATTAATTAAAAATAAAAAATCTAAAAAATAAAAATAAAAATTAGAAAACCAAATCTGGCATTCTGCAAACGTCGTATATGGTGTGTGGGAGAGGCTTGATCCTCATGATGAACTCTCTCTTCTCAGTCTCTCTCCTCGATCTCTCATCCCTATCCTCCTCCTTTTTCCTCTTATCCCCTTCTCTTTTCTATCTTCTCCCTCACCTCAATCTATCACCCCATTCAGTGCTTGTTTGGTTAGGCTTTCTACTGGCTCAAAAGGTCTACGAACCTCTACTTGAGTTTTTTAAAGTTGTTTGGTTGGGCTTTTGAAATTGTCTATTTTAATTTCAGTAGAGGCTAGTAGAGTTTAAACCTCTATTAGACAAAAGCTCCTCCCTAGGAGCTTTTCGAAATAGACCTTTTAAAAAAAGAAGTATATGACCTATATATCCCTAATTTATTATTATTGACATAGAGTACCCTTATTAAAATAAAACCTTGTAACCTTTTTATATTTTTTATTCTTTTCTCTCTACAAATAGGCTGGAACCCTTGATCACTTGACATCATGGATTGACAACTTTTCTTTATTCTTGTTTTGTCCCAATTGACCAAGAAAAAAATGCTAACCGAATCACTTTCCCAAAAACAGTTCTTGATTAATTCACAAGAAAATAATAATAAACAAGAAAAAAGCCAAAGAAGAAGATAGGGTTTAGACGGTGGTCGATATGAGGGTATGGAGTCATGGACTGTGGTCCAGCGTTGCAGACCGCATGGGATTTTGTTTGCCAGTTGTTGTTGGGTGGAGATAGTCACCAGTTGTTATGAGGTGACGGTGGACGCTAGTTGTTGTTGCGAGAATTGGCTAGATTGGCTGTTGTTGGAAGTGGTGTCGATGTAGATTGCAGTGACACAGCGAGAGTTCCTTGTTGATTGATTTTTCACGGAGTTCCTCAAAGGTGATTAGGGTTTCAAAGCCATTGATGGTATCAATAATCGATTTGTAGTCATCATTGAGGCCATCTAGGATTTTCTCAATAAAATCCTCCTCATCAATTGAATTTCCCAATATTGCAAGTTCATCAACGCGACCTTTTGATAAATTGTATATAATCTGATATGATTTGGGATCCTTTTGTAGCTGTTTTGAGTTGATCCTTGATTTGCTTGATGTGGCCCCGGGTAGGTTTTTCATATGTATTGGCGAGAGTGTTGGGATTTATGCCCTAAAACTTGTAATTTGTAAATGTTATAAATTCAATAATAAAGAAGTAGTTATTTCATTCAAATATATTAATTCATACGCTTATATTATATATGCAAACATCCAATATTGCTAGATGTAATCTCAAACTGAGTATATGCATGTTATATAGAGAGGAATTCAGTTTGAGACATGCAATCTAAATAGTCCGTAGAAAGCAAATAAAGCTCGATACTTTATTTGTGATTAATCTACAGCTGCGGTCCATTCCGTATTGTACGATGGTCTTATCATAGACTACTTATATAATGTTAAGAGAATGGAGGCACCTTATATGATGTGATCATATAGGACTAGGCCACGATCTATATGAATCTGTCACTAAGATCCGTTAGTTGAATAGATTCATATATATTGATTAATGATGGTTATATATGGGTGATCTAAATCCTGAGTGTCTTACTAACTCCTTTAGGTTAGATCGTGGTTTTTAATTTACCATGGGTGAGATCGGAATAACATTCTCGGTCAATATCTCCGTATCTTGGAATCACGTTTTGGCTTGTGACTTGGAAGGTATTACGCAATAATGGAATACACTCCTTCATGTGAGAAGTAGATAAGTAGTTCCCTTAAGGGTTGATTCGGGGCTTGAACGATTAAGAGCGCTTTCCTTCTTCCGTAAAGGAATGAAGGATATAATCAATTAAGAAAATCAATGGTACTTAAAGGAAAAGATATAATTAGAGAGGTATTACAGACTTTATAACCTAGCTCTAATTATGAACTGCTTATAGAGGATCATGACATATATAATAGCTACATCAATGGACATTGATAAAATTGGTTGTGTAAAACATCTACAGTTACGAGAGTACAACCTTGGGTTTTTAGTGGAATAACTCCAAGGTTAATAATTGTGAAATATTAATTAAAGAGTTTAATTAATTTTTTCTACGTATTATTGGAGCTCAAAACTGTGGGTCCATTAGGTCCCTTTGTTAGCCCTATACGATTGATAGTAACAAGACTCACGGAGGATTGAATGGTCCAATTAATTGTATTACGAAAGTAACTTGAATATATTTTGGGAATTAATTAAATGATATGATTATTTAATTAATATATTATTTAATTGTTGAATTAAATATTATTAAATAATATGATTGTTTAATTGACATATTAATTAAGAATTATTAACTTGTCATATGGAGGTTTCAGTTTCTAACGTTGATAAGAGTAATAAAATAATAAGTGATTATTTTTATTTACTCTAAATAGGTCAAAGGTTCAAACCATAGTGAAGTAATAATTAAAAAGGGATTTGAAATCCTATTTTAACTTGGATTACTAAACCTTAGGTTTCTAATATATAAGATATACTTGTTAGGAAAAAGAAGCGATTCAGAACCCTACGGTGAACAGAAGAGGTGCGGCCATAAGAGAGGAAAAAGAAAAGATTTTTTTTTCTCTCACTAGGGTTGGCTGAATTCAAGGAGGAAGCAAGGTGTTGTTTTCCGGTTCTCTCAAGCCTCAATTCAACTGCTCCCGGAATCCGTGACGTGCCCACACACACGGTTGATAGATCACGGGACATAGTTAGGAAGGCTTAGTGGTAATGGATCGAAAAGTAGGATCGAAAAGAAAACGAATGAGTGTTCTTCAAAGGTATGAAAACAAATCTCTTCCTCATATTCGTATATATACAATAGGTCCCAAGAAGATGATAGAAATTTTTTGAAACCTATCATTCTTAATTATCAAACCCCTATTTTCCGTTGCGCGACTTACAGAGAGTTGTCCATGCTTTATGAGATGTGGTGGCCTTAGTGATGAGTGGGATGATTGCTGCGGTCAAAGATCCAACAAGAGCATTAAAAATTAGTTTATCTTGATGAACCCATGTTTGGTATTCAAGATTTGTAGAAGCAACCCCGTCCATTTTGATGGTTGCAGGAGGGCAGGGGTGAGAGCCGTCAATGAAACCTTCAAGGTTGTAGCTGATAAGGGTGGCATGAAATTGGAGTTGCCATGAAAGATAATTTGTGGTGGTTAACTTAATGGTGTTTTGTGTTGAGATGTTGATTGTTGTGATTGGTTTGGAGGGTTCATTGTTGTTTGGGATGGTGATTATAGAATTTTGGCCTACCATTGTTTCTAGATTAGCGACAGGCTGGTTGACCATTGGAGGTTTCAGCGTGAGGAAGGAGAGACATCGAGAAAGAGAGAGATGCCTAGGAGCTTATTGCTCTGATACCTTATGGAGTGAGGTAGAGAATGGGAAAAAATATATGGCCACTACTACAAAAATGTTAAAAAACATCGGTGCATAACATCGGTTTTTAGGTAACCGATTTAAAAAAAAACTTTTAGACATCGGTTCATGCAAAATTGATGTCTTAAATATTGCGATTTGAAAAGACAACGGTTTTAAATATTGCGATTTGAAAAGACAACGGTTTTTGGAAAACCGAAATTAAAAAAAAAAACTTTTAGACATCGGTTCATACAAAAATGATGTCATAAATATTGCGGTTTGAAAGGACAACGATTTTTGGGCAAACTGATATGGATTTATTTTACAATAAGATATCGGTTTCCCTTAAAACTGATCTCTTAAATAAGTTAAAAATTACGACATCGGTTAAAGATACATGTATAAGTTTTAATTTGTTATATATTTTTTTAAATAACCAGTGTCTTTACATTGTCAAATATCATTAATTTTAAAATGATAAATTTAATTACCAGTAGTTATATTATTAATTTTTTTTTTTGGATAAGTAAAATTTTAAATTTAATAAATTTACTTTTAAATTATTTATTTTAAAAATTTTCAAAAAATTGTTTATTTATTTTGCACCCTCTTGTTTCATACTAAGAGGCACGCTAATAATTCAATTATCATATAAATTAGGAATACGAGTCTTACATTTGTTCATTAAATTGCAAGATACATGTAGAGAAATATTTCCCATGTAGTGAGAGTTGTATTCCAAATCATGCTTATTATAATTGATGTCACTAGTCTCATATACAGTATAGACCCATAACCCGACTATATATGTTTGAAAAAATATAATTTTATTAAAAGTTCAAATAAATATATTTTTTTAATATATGTCTGTTGTAGAAATTAGAATTTTGATGAGTTGAATAAATTTAAATTTATCTAATAATTTTTTTTTTCCTAACAACTTATGTAGGTTATATATAAATATTGTGCAATTGTTAACAAATCAAATTTTGTAGTCAAGTGGTAAAGGCTTACCACTTTGACTTAAGGTTTCAAATTCAATTCCTTATAATGACAATTAATTGTCATTATTATCAAAAGTGGGGTGGGCCGTAGGTGGCGTCCGGTCGGACGACGGGATTAATTTTCATAATACATCAGTTATATGTCGTCGGTTTTATATATAACCGATTTGTTTTTAAAATCATTTACATCGGTTAAAAACTGATGTCATTATCGCATTTTTTTCTACATCACTAAAATCTACAACGGTTACAAAATTTTGAAAAACTGATGTCTTACATGTAAAATAACCGATGTCTTTTAACTTTTTTGTAGTAGTGTGCATTTCCTTTCCATTGATGGATTATGAGAATATATATACAATTACAACTATAATCTTTCTTAACCTAGAGAATCCCTTGACTTAAAGAACAAAACCAAATCAAATCAAATTCAGAATCTAAAACAGGAAAATATTCCATCAAAAAAAAAAAAAACAGGAAAATATCTATATAATTACAGATTCTAAATTAAACAATACAATAATTAAATTAGATCATTTATATCCTTCTATAGAGAATGTGAGGAGGAAGTTGATGTGTTCTCATGATCTTACTATCTATGCGAGCAGTAATAATTATGATGATAGACATATTGATCAACGAGGGTAGATGTAATAGGTAAATATTACCACTCCCACTAGAATTGAGAAATGTAATACCACTACAATACACTTTTCCAAATTTTGCAATAATTCCAAATATTTAGTATATTCTAAATCTGAAAATTCTGCTAATTTTATACGCCTTGCACTATGGAAAGATAATCATATATAAATATCAAATTCAATAATAATAATAAATAAATAATATCTGATCATTGCCGGAATTTTCAACGGTGACGATGTTAATCGGTGATGGAATGGCTATGATTTTATTAATTGCAAGATTAATAAAATAATTTACACTAAAGAGTTTGCAAGATTTGACCGCAGAACCTCTTGGACTAAAGTGTTGGACCTCTTGTTAGAAAACGTTTTTGAGTAAAATAACCAAATTATTGGAAGGTATTGAATAATTGTTATATCAAAGTACATTTAATTAATTATCGATCCTAATATTTTAGTATAAAGTAGACTATAAACGCGTGTGAGTTGAAAATGTTGACTATTGACTTTCTCTGATAGCCAAAGAAAATATCTTTCACTCCAAAGAAAATATCTTTATGATATATGGCGAGATCCGAACGGAAGATGCATCGTGCATCCGATGCCAGCAATCATGCAATGTTTTCCAACGACGTAATAATAATAATGAAATTAAGGGTAGGCAGGAGAAACAATTCCTTTAAGTGTGCAAATCAACAACCTAATTTTTCTCTTATTATAGTGAAAATTTTGTCCATTTCCCACAAAAAATAATGGACATGTTAGCTAGAGTTGTACTTGTTTGAGAATAAAAAATTACTAACCCAACTTATATCTAAACATACGTACTTTTTTGCATTAAAAATCTGTTTTATTATATTAGATGAGTGTGTTGGGTATACCGTATACGTATACGTATACGTCAATATTATTATTGCTTTCTGAACAATGAAATACCATTTTTTATTTTATTTTATTAACATTCGATCTGCGATGCAACAATGTTTTACAAAGATGTTATTATGTTGCTGAATAAATGTCCTTTAGGGTGCGTTTGGCACGGAGATGGGACATGACAAGGTGGGACGGGACAACACAGCACAGCACAGCATAGGACATGACAAGTTGTTTTGTATTGTGTTTGGAAGGTCTGAGACAGAACTGTTAACTGTACTGTTATGCGTTTGATATGACTGGGACTGGACGGGACAAGATGTTAAAATGACTAGAGTGCCCCTCTTTTATATATATATATATATATATATATATATATATATATATATAGAGGAAATTGCAAGAAACAACCAAAAAATTTATGGAGTGATTGTTTTCAGCCAAAAATTTATTTTTTATTGTTTTCATCATCTTTAACCTTGAATTGCCAAAATTGCCCACACTTTTGTTTTACTTGACAAACATTTTCCCTCCCAAAAATTCCCCCCTCTATATCTCAAAATCAGAATCTCACTCCTCTCTCTCTCTCTCTCTCTCCCTCTCTCTCTCTCTCACTCCTCTCTCTCTCTCTTTATCTCTCACTCTTCTCTCTTTTCCGGCGAACTCCTCTCTCTTTTCCGGCGAACTCCTCTCTTCCACGCCATTCTCTTCATTTCCTCGATCTCCAACTCGTCTCTTCCACCCCATTCCGTTTCTTCCATCGAAACCGAGATAGATCCGGAGCCGAACGACCTTCGAAAAGGTTTGCATCCCTTTCCCAGTTGTTTTTTACAAATATCATAATGTTTGATATGAAAAAAAAGAGAGTATTTTCCATATTTAGTGAAACGCGGATTTTGTAATTTTCTGTACCGAAGTTACATGCCCGTTTGTGTTTTAAATTTACATGCCCGTTTGTTTTAAATTTACATGCCCGTTTGTTTTAAAGTTACATGCCAGTTGTTGTAGACTTTAGATGTAGACTTTAGATGTAGACTTTACATACAAGTTTATTTTATAAGTTACGTTACATGTCATCAGTTATTCTTTTATTACATGTCAGTTCATTTTAAAGTTACATGCTGGTTAGTTATAACTTTACATGCTGGTTATTTAAAACTTTACATGTCAGTTTATTTTAAAGTTACATGCTGGTTATTTAAAACTTTACATGTCAGTTTATTTTAAAGTTACATGTTGGTTAGTTAAAAGACTTGTAGTTGTATGAAATTTCAAGTTGATAAACTGCCATGTCGCCACGCATTAGCCGCAATAAGGTTATTATCCTCTTGTTCCATTGTATCTTACCTTCTTACCAATTGTGATTCATTTAATTACTCATACACTTTAATTTCGTAGGTTCGCGAAGAAGCCTTTTGTAGATTTTTATGGGGATTGCTACAAAACTACTAGTTGGGTTGAAGCATATTCCCGGAACATCATCCCTGTGGGCCATCCTAGTGAATGGAATATTCCTGAAGATGTGAGATCAAGGGTTGTTTATCCGCCTCCTTTTCGTGCGCAAGCTGGAAGGCCAAAAAAGAAGAGATTTAAATCTGTCGGGGAATATAGAAATGGAAAGACAAGAAATTGCACGATTTGTGGTAAATCCGGTCACAACCGACAAAATTGTCGGAATGCACAACCATGTCAAATTCCTGTACCATCTGTAACATCTGCAACGGCTGCAACATTTGCAACATCGAAGCGACCACGTAGACCGTACAGGTGCAGGAAATGTGGAGAAGAAGGCCACAATTCACAAAAATGTCCATTGACACCGGAAGTTAGTGGTACAACTTAGATATTAGCATTGATGTTTTAATTCTTAAATGTATTGGTGAAATACTGAATACTATATTTCGTATTGCAGACGTTTTGAAGTTACATAACAGTTATGAATTCATTTATTTCTGAGATCAAATTCCAGTATTTTTACATGCCAGAACCTGAACAAGTTACATGCCAGTGTAATTATAAGTTACATGCCAGGATATTAAGCTTCCCTACTTGGAAGACACCCACTTAAATGATCAAATTCTATTATTGTTATATGCCAGGGTCTATTGAATAGTTATTTATGATGTATCATTTTTAAAAGACTTAGTTGAAAACTAAATAAAACAGTATTTTTACATGCCAGCACCTAAACAAGTTACATGCCAGTTGATTTTGAAGTTAGATGCCAGTGTAATTATAAGTTACATGCCAGGATACTAAGCTTCCCTACTTGGAAGACACTCACTTAAATGATCAAATTCTATTATTGTTACATGCCAGGGTCTGTTGAATAGTTATTTATGATGTATCATGTTTAAAATACTTAGTTGAAAACTAAATAAAACAGTATTTTTACATGCCAGCACCTGAACAAGTTACATGCCAGTTGGTTTTGAAGTTAGATGCCAGTGAAATTATAAGTTACATGCCATGATATTCTTGTTTCCCTACTTGGAAGTTACATGTCAACACAATTCTAAAGTTACATGGTAGTTCTGAATTTACATGCCAGTAGACTAAGCTTCAAAAAGTATAGAACATCAAAAATTCCAGTTGTTTGTTATAATCATTCCATGTACATGACGATTTATAAACTTAAAAAACAAAGATGAAGCACCAAAAGAGCTATCATTCTGCCGGTACACTATTTGCAAAAATGCCTAGTGCCATCTCCTCCCTAAGCTTGGGGACATTTTTGGTTCCCCATCCCCAAAAACAAGTATGACGCATCAACATATCTGCGTTTCGACAT
The DNA here is from genome assembly GCA_030490815.1 of Acer saccharum. NCBI lineage: Eukaryota > Viridiplantae > Streptophyta > Magnoliopsida > Sapindales > Sapindaceae > Acer > Acer saccharum. The sequence goes on from CM059866.1 coordinate 28,966,675, forward strand.
ATGAAGATACCACAACTATTATCGTCCATCTGTGCTGGTAGCTTGCTTGGAATAGAGTGTATAATGCTCAATGGAGAAGTGGAACTCATTATGTCCGGTGACACCCGGTACATGTACTAGCCGCAACAACAGGTTATGAAGTACACCAGCTGAGAAGGTTAAGTCTTTTGGGATGTCAATTAGGTGCCCAAAACAGGTGCACCGGAACGCAGCTAATTCTCCGACTTTTCGGAGAACCTTAACAATGTCCGGAAGGCCATTGAGATTACAATAAACGTTCGTCGTTGACTTTGTAATCCACTTATCCTTCGGTTTAAGGAGGAAATCCTCATAATTCATATTTTCCATCTACAAAATCACATACAAATAACGTCAGTTACATGCCAGTAAAGTTACATGCTAGTGTATGAAAGTTACATGCCAGTCTATACTGCAAATGGGTATCTTTCAGTACAAGTACCCTTTATAAAAATTCCTCCTCTTAACAGAAATCAATTTAACATGTAATTAAATAATAGAAAAAAGAATATTTGTCAATAGATGAACATTTTACTGCAAAGGTTGAATCTTGACTGGGAGCTATAAAAGTTTCATTCTTTTGACTGGGAGTTTTATGTTACAATCTGTATGCTAAGTAACTACAATTCTATAGAGATTGATACAACAAAAAAAAAATGTTAAATTTCAGTTTCACTTTCATCATCACAGTCGATACAATTACCATCACAGTACAAAAATGTTTGTAGATCTGAGCATGTAGCTTTAGTGAGTACATATGTTTATTAAAACTTATCAGAGAATCTAAAACTTTTATGCCATATTTTATGCAAACATATATATGAAACAAAACATGAAACCCCAAATTTCAAAAAAAATTTTTATCAAGTTTGCTTCAATCCATGTGCCAAAAAGTTTTAGCATCTGAAGACCTCTCACCTGGCAGGTTGGCGGATCGGTCGACGGAGCACTGGCAGCGGGGACAGCGAGGCAACGGCGAGGCGACATCTACCGGGAGGCGCGAGATGACAGCAACAACAACGACGAAGGCTGTTTCAGGTGCGACACCGACGACGAAGGCAAGCTGCAACACGACAGGAGGTGCGGACGGTGATGAACGGCGACTGAACGGCAATGTCTCTCTTTCTCTCTTCTTTTCTCTCAAATTTTTTTTTTACTTTATCAATTTTGCTTTAACTGAGGAGTGGGTCCACCCTAAAAACAAAAATTACTGATGGGTGGTTCCCACACTGTCAGATTGTGTTTTTTTTTTCAAATTTCAAATGCAAGGGCATTTCTGTCCAAATATGGTAAAAAGTGACGAAAACAATAAAAAATAAACTTGTGGCTAAAAACAATAAATCCATAAATTTTTTGGTTCTTTTTGAATTCACCCCTATATATATATATTCTAATATATATTATTATTAAACATGTTTATAATTTTTTTGAAAATTTAAAGGGTGAAATAGTCTTTTTGTACTTGTCCCATGTCATGGGACAACCTTGTCCTAGGGTCTTGGGTGGGACAAAATTTGGTGGTTTTTGTCCCACCTTGTCCCGTCCCGTCCCATGCTAATAGCGCGCCAAATGTGGGACAACAAAAAATTGTCCCGTCCTGTCCCGTCCCGTCACACGTACCAAACGCACCCTTACAACCAAACCACATTGGATGGTAATAATGAAATATATATTTTAAAAACAGTATTAGGTAAAAAAAAAAAGAAAAGAAATGAAAAAAAAGATGACAATAGGATTCAAGTTGACAACATGAGGTTGGTCTAGTGCTAGTGGTATGCCCTTCACACCTATAACATAAGGTTGTGGGTCTGATTCATATTCATTACTCTAAATTTCGAATTATTGTAATATTTTTAAAAAATATAAAATAATAATAATAATAATAATAATAATGGGTTTCGGATATATGGGATGGTTCAGCATCTAAAAAGGCCCGAGTGGGCTCGGCTGGAGGCCCAATCGAGCCCAGCTTGGATTGTTGTGGTAGGTAATAAGGTCAGCCGTCGTCAGCGACCAAGTTTTTGGACGAAAACGGTGGTAGGTGAAAAGCAAACAACTAAGAAAGGGCCATTGTTCTCAAGTCAACTTTTCATCCCCATCACCAAACCTGGACCCCACTTCACCACCCACAAAACAAAAAAACAAAAAATCCACTTACAACACACACGCCACAACTCACAAGTCACAACCCACCAACCCATCGGCCATCTCCACATATTCTCAATTTGATTAAAATAAAAAACATTCAAGTAGATCCAATGCAACGCAATGTGCATCCCTCGTTCTGATCTTGCCACGTAACAAATTGCATGTGATTAGTGCAAGAATAGAAGGTGGATCAGGATGGATTCACATAATCTCATGTCATCATTCATCAATTACACAATCACCAAACATAAAAACCATTATTTTTTTCATTTTCCCACTTGTATCCCTACAATTATTGATAATCCCATTTTGCCCCTTCACCAACCACCTCACCAACTTAGCAAACTTCTATATCAATGAACACCTACTTCATCCCTCTCCTCCCCTAAAACCAAAACCAAAACCAAATTTGATTCATATTTTCAATCTTAATTCTTTGTATCAATCAATTCCGATGGCACCCGAGTTGATTAACGGAGAAGCTGACATCATTTTCCGTTCAAAACTACCGGACATTTACATCCCAAACCACCTCCCTCTCCACTCATACGTCTTTGAAAACATATCCAAAGTCGAATCACGTCCTTGTCTGATCAATGGCTCTACCGGAAAACTCTACACTTACGCCGAAGTCGAACTCATCGCACGTAAAGTTGCTTCCGGCTTCAACAAAATCGGCATTCAACAATACCAAGTGATCATGCTTTTACTACCAAACTGTCCCGAATTCGTCTTCTCATTCCTCGGCGCTTCATATCTCGGCGCCAACTCCACCATGGCCAATCCTTTCTTCACTCCGGCAGAGATATTGAAACAAGTCGAAGCATCAAACACTAGACTCATAATCACTCAAGCTTGTCACGTCGATAAAGTCAAAGAATTCGCTCAAGAAAAGAACGTTCAAATCGTATGTATCGACGATGCCGTCCCCGACGGTTGTTTACATTTCTCCGAGCTGTCACAGGCGGATGAAGCCGACTTACCGGAAGTTGACATCCGCCCAGATGACGTGGTGGCGTTGCCTTACTCCTCCGGCACGACGGGGCTGCCAAAGGGAGTGATGTTGACCCACCAAGGTTTGGTGACCAGCGTTGGTCAACAAGTTGACGGAGAGAATCCCAACTTGTATTTTCACAGCGAGGACGTGATCTTGTGTGTGTTGCCGATGTTTCATGTCTATGCTCTGAATTCGATCATGCTTTGTGGGTTGAGAGTTGGAGCAACAATCTTGATTATGCAGAAGTTTGAGATCAATTCGCTGTTGCAGCTTGCGGAGAAGCATAAGGTAACGGTGGCGCCTATCGTGCCACCGATTGTTGTGGCCATCGCTAAGTCGCCGGATACCGATAAGTATGATCTTTCGTCGATAAGGATAATGAAGTCCGGGGCGGCGCCGCTGGGGAAGGAGCTTGAAGACACCGTGAGAGCAAAGTTTCCAAATGCAGTTCTTGGTCAGGTATGGAGAGTTTCTTTAATTTACTTTTGTTTTTATTTGAATGTTTTGTGTGTTAATTTATTTCCATTTTCGAATATTCAAACCAAGATTTGTTTCTTTATTTAGAGATATATTTTCGTGTGTGACTGTTTCATTATGATTAAAGGTAACCGATTATAATATTATATGTTATATTGTCATATGTCATATCTTTGATGATCGGATATATTCATATAATTATAATAATGTATACCATAATACATAGGGTCAACCGGTGAAAGGACACCCAAGTTTAACACATTTATATAATGGTTTTTTTTTTTTTTTTAATCCATTTATATAATAGTCGGAAAAAATTTTGTATGCACCCTAACCAATGGGTATATGCCATGTGATATAGAGAAATCATTTTGATTGGTTTCCTTGCCATGTGGTATGCACCCATTGGACGGATGCATGTAAGATGTTCTCTAATGGTTGAGCTGGATCATGATCGCTACTCATGAGTCATGATCAGCTTTGCTTGACCGAGTTTTTTTAGTAATTAAATGACAAAAAAAATAAAAATAAATTAATATTAGTGGATAAATCAAAAAGGGAAATCAGCCGGCAGCCACCCACCTTGTAAAATCACTTTTGATTTATTAAAATTATATAATATTGATTTTTATAAACATTTCAGCGAAATATATTTTTGTTTTTTTTTTTTTTTAAAAAGGAAAGATTATATCCAAAGTTTTTCAACATAGAATTAGTCTTTAATTTATATATAATAATATAATTAATGATGTAGAAAAGCATAATTGATTTGTTGTAATGAATATATATGGTTTAAATTATACAGGGATATGGAATGACAGAGGCTGGGCCTGTGTTGGCAATGTGTTTGTCATTTGCAAAGGAACCCTTTAGCATCAAAGCAGGAGCTTGTGGAACAGTTGTTAGAAATGCTGAGATGAAAATTCTTGATCCTGATACTGGCAAATCTCTCCCAAGGAACCAGCCCGGTGAGATTTGCATCCGAGGAGCTCAGATCATGAAAGGTACTATCTTCGTTTGTTGATATTGAAGTCAAAAAATTTAAATATTACATTAGGTCTAGGTCTAGGTCTAGGCTCTACTGCACAAGTCCAATTGGATCAGCAGGCCTTGGACGTGTAGTGGCAGAACCAGAAACATTAGAGGGGGCAAAATGAAAAGCTCTTAAAATATAAAGCTAATTTCATAAATTCTTAAACCTTTTTTTTTCTTTTTTATAAAAATGAGAAGAATTTTTTGCGGAAATGGGAGGCATAGCCCCTATGCCCCCCTTCCTCCGCCCTTGGCGTGTGGCATCTTATATCATTCGGGAATGTGATGCTTCTATATAAAAGATAATTGTGATTTAATTTGAGCACAACCTATTTGATATGTCTAATTAGACATGAATTTAACGTTACGCTTGATTTATATAATGTTCAGGATATCTTAATAATCCGGAGGCCACAAAGGAGACCATAGACCAAGATGGGTGGCTACGTACAGGCGACGTTGGGTACATTGATGATGATGACGAGCTTTTCATCGTTGATCGACTGAAGGAATTGATCAAATACAAAGGCTTTCAGGTTGCTCCGGCTGAACTTGAAGCCATGCTTCTCTCCCACCCGGGTATCCGTGATGCTGCTGTGGTCGGGTAAGTAAAAAACTCGAATAATAGATGTTATTAATTAGCTCAATAACGTCGTTGGTTCTGTATAATAACATGACTCCGCAACTTCATATGTATATATGTTTTCAGAAAGAAAGATGATGCAGCTGGAGAAGTTCCTGTGGCATTTGTGGTGAAATCAAATGATTCTGAAATAACTGAGGATGAGATCAAGAAATTTATTTCAAAACAGGTACATTACATGTTTGATATATATATATTTCTATAAGAAATAAAAGTTTGGTTTTTGTTTATATATGTATAGATAGGTGAAATTGAATGTTGATATATTGTAATTTTGATGATTGCAGGTGGTGTTTTACAAGAGACTAAACCGAGTATATTTCATGGAAGCAATTCCAAAAGCTCCATCCGGCAAGATATTGAGGAAGGACTTGAGAGCAAAACTAGCTGGATATCCAAACTAAGAGATTTGATTCTTTGATGATGACTATTGAGAGATTTGTTTAATTTGCGTACCCACAAAAAGCTTGTTTGTAAATCTATGATGATGACTCTTAAGACAATTTTAAAACTATACCACATCATTATTTTGTGGTTTATATGATATTTGCTGCCATTATAGTGGCTGAATTTCTAATTACTCATGCCAAATTTAGGGGAAAAAAAACAAGCGCGGGACGGGTATGATACCGTTCTAATTATGTCACGTTATGTGATATATGGATACAGAATATGATTGATTGGTCATGTCACATGACCTGATTGGAGATTGTGGTAGTTCACAACTTCCATCCCAAATTTAGATATTGTTTAATGCAGAATTATGCCATTATAGTGGTAGCCCCTGTGAGCACTGCTTCAAATTTGTGAACACAAACAAATTTTGATTAGAAGCTAATTAGGCCACATTAGACATTAGTATCAAACTCGGAATGGTCATTTAGGAAATGAGGATGGATATAGGTCCCCCCCACCCTCATCTTCATTTTCCAAACCCTGGCAGTTTTGGGGGGAGGTCCCCCATCCCCATTTCTCTGTTTTTTCCGTTTTTCCCCATTTTTCTCCGTTTCCCTAGTCTTCCCCATTTCCCCATTTCCTCATTTCCTCATTTCACCTGTTTAAGTAAAAATTACATATTAAAAAAAAAACACACAATCCATTACAAATAAGTATATAGGATTTAAGGTTAGGTTTTAAAGTTATAAAGAAGTATATATACTTAGTAAAATAGAAAGAATAAAAATATTAAGAAATATATATATATTATATAAGATTAGGGGGAAATGGGGATGAGAGCACCTACCCCCATCCCCATTTCTATAAATTTGTGAGGAAAATGGAGAAATGGGGATGGGGAGGGGTCTCTCCCCCATTTTAATTTTGGGATAAAAATCATCCTCTTCCCCATCTATTTTTCCATTTTCCCCCAAAAAATATCCTCCAAATGGGGATGGGGTAATTGGGATTTGAGTCCCTAGGGATAAATGACCATCCCTATATCAAACTGAGGTGCATTCTTACATGAGGAAAAATTCCAATAACAATTATATGAGGTTTGATAGATACAGGTGCTACAGATAACTAGATAAGTCATATAAAAGTGGACAAGTCATATAATCACACATTCAAAAAAAATAAAAAAATAACTGTACCTGCACCCATTTCATAGGTTCACTCCATAATTTTATTTTTTTTTAAAGGAATAATTTATAGTTACAACTTACAATTCACTTAATACAAAAAATATCAATTCTTTAATTTTATTGTTTTACACTTTCGTCAATAAACCTCACTCACAAGTCGCAACTATTCTGCTATTCACTCAACATTTATTATTATTATTATTTAAAAACTTGATATTGATTTTTTATTTTTTATAAAATAAAGATTGAATGAAAAATAAAAAGAAAATGCAACCACATCCAAAAATTTTAAAAAATAAAATAGAAAGAAATTAACAAAGTAAACTTTTAATATATATATTGATTGAGTGACTAGCAACCAATTTTTTTTTTTTTTTTTGACAGTATCTATTAATCTGGGATCGGATATTTTTTTGAAAGCTTTCGCTATTGGTAGGATTCGAGCTGTTGACCTGTTAGTCATTTGCCCAGACCTCAAACTCGTACATCTACTAGCTGAGCTACTCCCCTGTTAGCACTAGCAAAATAGTTTAAAGTGGGGTTGGTTTAAAATATAATACAATCATTAAAAAAAAAATGGATTAAGTGGGTTTCAATCATAAATTAGAATTTTCTTTTAAAAAAAAAATTAATAGGATATGATTACAACATATACTGTATACAGTTTTGGAGGGTTGCAAATATGTTACATTTGTCCTACAAGTACCAACATTTATGAATAAATGCAAATAGTAATTGTTAAAAATTCAATTTGATGAAATGTGTTTAATCAAATTTTATCGTGTTGACATAATAGGCAAGCATGTTGGTAAGTAATCCGAAATAGAAAATGAAAGGAATATTGTGAAGAATAGATAATTTTAAAGGAGTAATTTTGACAATTATCTCTTCAATAAATATACAATATATCCAAAAAAAAATAAAAAAATAAAAAATCCATTTTTCCCTTAAAAAAAATTTGAGAGGGGCACGTGCCCCGGCATGTTCCCAAAGCAGGACCATCACTATGTATTGGGGTATTTGATTCCTAATATGAAAATATCTTTCGATTATTAGACAAAAATGATTCCTAATAGTATTGGATTTTGCAAAAACATTATGTGGATATGATTCCATCAAAGCTAATTTTTCAAAGGTTTTTTTTTTTTTTTTTTTTAATTTATATTTATATCATGAATCAAACTTCTCTAAATTTTAAAACAAAATAAAAGGTGAGTTATTTCCAATCATACTTCAAATAATATCACGTGATAAAAGTAATCATTGGCACACATTAGTACACAAATTTAGATTGGAATTCCACTCAAATTATCAAATTAAAACATATAATAATAAGACACCCACATGACATTTTACGTGTGGTTTCAAGTTTCAACATATACCTCAAGTCACCATTCAAATTATAGCATAATTCATAAGGGAAAACCGTAAAAGGATAACAAATCACATGTGATCCATGGATTTTGTATCCCACGAAATCTGGCCAAAATTTCAGGGATCAAATACTCCACGAGATCACGAACCAACTGCTCCAAACATCTATAAATACAATAGTCCTCTCATGAGGAAGTCTCTCTCGGATCTCTAGGACTTGTTAAAGCTTTGGCGTGCCAAAACTCTACTCAAACAAAAGTTTCGGTCATCAGAATTCTTTAACTCTCATTCACTTGATGATCACTTTCCATTTTCACGCTCAGCCCAAGCGAACATAAGACTAAGAACAAGCCCCCCACCATTCTCTTTTTTCTCTGTTTTAGTTTTCATCTTTTTTGCAGGTTAAAGGAGTAGTTGACACTCCCAGTTCGACAGGTTAGACCAAGTTACTTGGGCCTAACTTGAATCCAACCCGATCCACAGTAATAGTAGATCGACCATCTACACAGTCTATAGGAAAAAAAAATAGACAGTTTTAGAACATTGTTAGTTTAATCACTAATTTGTTATTACTGCTCTAAATCTCCTTTGCCACCGGAGCTGATTAACAATTTATTTTACTCCTTTCACCAAAAAATAAAAATAAAAATAAAATAATCTTAGTAAGTAACTAAGCAAGTAATCCCTTATAGAAAATGAAAGGAATATTGTGAAGAATATATAACTTTTTAAAGGAGTAATTTTGACAATTATCTCTTCAATAAATATATAATATATCAAAATAAAAACATCCCTTTTTCCCTTAAAAAAAATTTGAGAGGGGCACGTGCCTAGCGCCCCAGCATGGTCCCAAAGCAGGACCATCACTAATATGAAAAGGGTACAGATATTGACACCCATAAATATGATAAGCGCACCCATATTTATAAGTACACCCATGTCTAAAATTTAAAATTAAAATATTACTATAAACACCCATCTTAATGCCAATAGTACCCTTATTTAAATGAATATTTTCATTTTAATACAATTTATTTATAAACCCTTATAAGTTATTAACACACCCAATTTTACAAATGATAAATTTTTAAGTTCTCCAAACTCGAAAACACAGTCTTGGGAATTAATGTTACAATCCAGAACACATAAAACATGGAAAACTAATTTGTACAAAATGGCAATTCAAAAAAAAAAAAAAAAAAACCCTGGAATAGGCTGGAATGGTGGCCAATCAGCATAATCATTATCATTTATGCAGAAACATCGACAATACAGCGCACCACGAACTGCAAGATACCATAAGGATCGTTGGTTCATTTTCTCCATCATATTGTGATAAATGTAGGGAAGAAAACGGACATCATCTGCAGCTGCTTCTGTACATTGTTTTTCAAGGTTATATAATCTCACAGCTCATCATCCTGCATGCTTCTGTAATACACTATCAGCCATCAGCAAAATATTTGAAGGTTGAATTAGGGATTGGGTTTTTTTTTTTTTTTTTTTTTTTTTTTTTTAATAAAATGATATAGTTGAAGATATGGGTGTAATTAATTGGTGTAAATAGTATTTTATTTATTTTTAATTAAATTAATTTATCCTTATTGGTAAATTCCTATTGAGATATTTTTGTAATTAAATTTTTTGTTAAAATATAGGTGTACTTATCATATTTATGGGTGTTAATATCGGCTCCCATATGAAAATAGCTTTTGATTATTAAAGGGAAAGTATCATTTTTTTCCCCTGTATTATAACCTATTAGTAAATCTGCCCCCCCTGAAACCAAACGTATTCAACATATTCCCCTTTCTATTAGCTATTCCATTAAAATCTCTTGTTGACCGTTATCTTCTTAGGGTAATATAGTAACTTTGAATTAAATCATTAAACAATTAATAATTAAAAATTAAAAAACAGTTTTTTTTTTTCTTGAAATAATAAACAGATTTTTTTTTTTTTTTTACATCATGTATTTTCATATTTTTCTTTCCTTTTCTAAAGGTATTTTTTTTTGGGAAACATTTTCCCAGTTACCAAACATCCAGCAGCCACAAAACCCCTCAAAAATTCCACCACGTTTATGGATATCATTTACAACTTTAAGGGTAAAAGGAACTGTATTTTTCCTCCCTAGAGAATCAACTACCACATCAGTCCACATCAGATTGTTATACTATCAAATCATGCAGATTAAAAAAATATATATATATTATATATACTATTAATTTACAAATATTATCAACATCCAAATGAATCTGTAAACAACAAACCTTTTGACGAGGTCCAGCTCGCCGAAAATTTTTATTGAAAGGCATAAAATTTACCGAGTCAGATATTATAGACCTATCAATGGACCGAATCTAATCGAGTGCATATAAAATGGTAAATGGGTCGAGTCAAATTTCACTCAACTCAAACCCATTCGTTATTTTATTGAGTTTGAAATGTAAAACCAAATTCATTCGCTAATTAATAATTTAAATTGTAAAAATAAGAGAGAAAAATATAAAAATATATGAATACTCATAACACAAATATAAACAAGCATATTATAATGCAATAATAACTCATGTCTAAAATTAAATTAAATTTGATCTATGTGGCAAAAATTGACTTTAATTTTTAATAAATTGATTATTAAAAATAATATTAATCACGTAAACGAGAGTATACAAAGATGCGTTAAAAGTTGATACAAGAATTGGGGTTGGAGATCAAACTAACAAAGTTGAATTCCATCTCAACCCTTAAGGAAAAAAAAATAGAAATAGAAAAAAGTGAATAAATAAAATCGTTTCGCACCATGAATAAACTAACAAATCAACGTTAATGGTTAAGGTTAATGAAATAATGATAAAATATATATATATATATATATATATATATCCATCGGATAAATAACCATACCTTAATGAATGATTATAATTGATGGCTAAAGCTCATCAAAATATCAATATTTATCACTATGGCAAACGAGAAGAATTTAAGAAAAAATATTGGTTCATAGGTTAGTTGTTTAGGGTTAACAAACTTTTTTATTAATCAATTTATGAAATTTAGGGGTTTTTTTAGGTACAAATTGGATGTAAAATAATTATAATATAATTATTAAATTTAATGGGTCATGAGTTTTAATGGGTACTTTGAGGAATAAAAACTCAAACCCGAAACATTATTTTTTAGGTTTTATCAACCATCTCTCACTTTCACGCTGTCTCATCTCTTCTCTCACCATCTCCGGTTTCCACCGTCTCGCCGTTGTCAGCGTCAACTTTGCTCGCCTCTCATTGTCTCAACAACTTTCTTGTCTCTTCTCATGTATCTCCTCTCATTTGAAAATGAATAATTGAAAATACTAACAATAAGATAAGCACAAACTAAGATACTGAGATCAGGAAGACTTAGTCTATCAATTTATCATAATCATTAATGGGTTTGGATTTTCTTGACCAGAACCTCTACACTTCTTGATAATGTCACTTTGATAGAGTAGATAACTTCTCACTAGGTTTTTCTTTCATCCTCTAACTGGGTTCATTTAATTCAAGTACACTATCGAATTACTTGGATTTTAATTTAGTTTTTTTGGTTCCAATTTGTGTGAAAATGAATGCAATTATCAGATAATTATCTGTTTTTGTTTGGTTGATCTATATATTTTATTTTGATAATAATATCTATCAGATTAAATTATTGGGATAGTTTCAATTTTACAAATTTATTTAAATTTAAATTAATTATGGACTTTTTTTTTTTTTGTAAAATTATATAAATTATTAAAAATTAATAATAAATAAAAAACCACGAATTCTGAATGCAAAATAGTCATTGTGGAACTAATAGTCACTTTATTTAATTTAGTTTTTTAGTGCTCGGGTAGATTTTTGAGTTCACATATTACATATTCAAATTTAGTTGTACATATATAAATCGGGTTGAAAATAAAATGGGTTGAAAATTCGGGTTAAAATAAGCCTAAAATGGGTCATAACTGGGTCGGGTAAAACCCGGCACCGATGCGGGAACAAATTGCTTAATTAGCGGTTCCGGGTCAGGTCTGGACCCTTTATTTTTTATGGGTATTTTATGGATCTGGTACTGGGTTGGATATGGATCCTTATTTTGTCAACCATAAACTTATCCACTGCTTCTACCGGTCTCTGGTAACCCTTTCACTTTGTTCGTCGTCTTCACTTCACTAGTAATCTGCCAACTCATTTTCAAGGTTTAAGAAGGGTTTTTGTGCAAATTTTAATTGAATATTAATCAGGAAGCCCAGATTTGTTGGTTTTGTCTCTGTAGATTCAAGATGCAGAGATCGCTATCATCGTTGATTCGACCTCACTTGGCAAGGCGAGGATTTAGCACAAGCTCCGAGAAAATTGTTGCGTCCGTACCGTTCGAGAGATTGCCTGTTGTCATTCCCATAATAGACCCAGTCGTATATGCATTTCAGGAGTTCTTGTGAGTTCTCTTTTTTTTTTTTTTCATTGGCTCTTTCTGATTACAAAATCTCCGTTTGTCTAATGAAATATGAAGAAAATTATCAATTATTCAACTTTGTTCCGGAGAAAACAGAGTAATTAGCACGATTATGTGTGACATTTTGGTGATGTAGTCATTTATCGGTTGCATTACCTGTAAAAAATTATGAGTTATCAATTCCGATTTTAAGATAAGTAGATAATTTGTATACTCGGAAATTGTATAATGTAATTTAGCTTAAAATTTTTGGAGGTCAAGACACAAATATTTTGAAACCCTAATTTCTAGTCTGGTTTCTTAGCTTCAAAATTATATTTTGATGAATGTGCTAAACCAATGGCAGCTGATTAGAATACGTGCTGCTTGTTTTGGTGACTTTATTGTGATTTTGGTGGTGGTGGGTTTTAGGTTTCGGTGGAAACAGCAATATCGACGCAAATACCCAGATGAATTTTTAGACAAGTCTAATTCTAGGTAAGTATTTTGATTTACTTTTATTTAACATATAAGGAATACTATATGTGCAAAGAATCAAATGCCGAACTTTGAATTGTTTCGATAGTTACTGATTCATATGCAAGTTGTTAGTTGATGAAATATCTTTTGACTTGATGGGTATCCTATTTAGCATTCTTTTTCTTCTTGTTAGTTGGGATGTACATAGCTGTGTACAGCTTGTTATATACTTATATTGTTATTCGATAGTTTGCATAGTGAATCCTGCCTATAGCTTTTCTATTGCTGCTGCTTATTTTCTAGTGTAAGAAGGTAAGATATTATGCGACAGTCCTATCGGATTACGTTTCAATTATTGTTTGGAGTTATGGAGTTTCTAGTAGGCTGATATTGATCCTGGTATAAGGAAACACATTGTTTAGTAGCAAATAGTCATCAACAAGATATTCCAAGAGAACCTTTCAACTTCTTTGTGAGAAGATGAATATATTGACAACATTCAAATTTTTACCTTTACCAGCTGGTAAACTGGTGTGATGAAAATGAGTTGCTTTGGGGTATTTCCCACCCATGATTCCCGGTGATGTGGCCTTATATTTGTTAGTCTTTCTTACGAAGAGCCTTTACCTCTTAATCCAAAGCATCTTTAAGTTGTTCTATTATAGATTTATGTTAGGTTTTGGCTCGTATTCTCAAATGAACCCGATGTGAACCAAATAAGACTCAACTGATGTAGAGCTTCCTGGAGACGTGGGATACGTTTGGAAGTTGAATTATGGTGTCTGAGGGAAGTTGAAGATTGAAGAAGAACTAAAGAAGCGGAGATTAGCTCAAACCGCTGCCGAGCCGCTGTGGCTTATGGCAGCGGTATGGCAGCGGTAGGACACCGCTGCCAATTGTTTAGCAGCGCAAAGGCAGCGGTTCAATTCCAGTTTGTACCGTTGCGGTGACCGCTGTGGTCATGGCAACGGTACCGGCAGCGGTCGTGGTGGACAGCGGCAACAAGAGCGGTCAAAAGAGCAGACGTGTTTTTCAACGTGTTGGAAGCGGGGTGCACACCGTAACCAATACGGCGGAGACAATGTATTGCTGAGATCGGGAATGTTGCGCATAATAGGAAAAGGTATTTTTCTGGAAGTTCTTGTGCTTGAAGGAAAAGGATTTACTAATTACAGGGAGTATAATATAAAAGGAAATAGTATTTATGTGGAACAAGTAAGTCTTGTACGTTTAGGAGTAGGATTTCCTTTATATTATACTCCCTGTAATTAGTATAAATAGAACCTTGTAATTAGGTTGTTGTGTGTGTTAAAACACCGAAGGCTGTGGAGCAAAAAGAACACCATGTAAACATCAGGGAGTGTGAGTGAGATCCGGGGAGACCCAATGGGAATATCCGAGGAGGGATCCAAAGGAATATCGGTGGATCAAGTTAGAGATCCGTGGGTGATATTTAGGGGAGACCTAGGGGATATTGTGGGGTTCTTGGTGAGGATCTTGTGAGTGGGGTTTGGGGTTAGGTGTGAGAGAGAATCCTGGAGTATATGGTTGTAACAATTTATCATATAGTGGAACTTCTCTGTCGTCCTGATGGCCCGTGGTTTTTTACCCGTTTTGGGTTTTCCACGTATATCTTGTGTTGTGATTGTTTTTATTCTCTCTCATCTATTTTTCTGCTTATTGACGTTATTATTTGCTATGAGTTATGGGCGTATATTAGGCACGGCGTTTCCACGTTCGTCGATAGTAGAGGATTATCCGCCAACAATTTATTCTCTTATTCTTGTCAATAGAAGCTATGTCTGAGACCATGGGGTTTCACGGTGGTAAATCAACTGTAACCTACCCTTGGTCTAAGCATAGTCTGATAGAAAACTCATTTGTTATTTTCGTAGTTAATTTTTTCATGTGAATACTAATGCCACCATTACATATGATATGCTAATTTATTGTATGACTACAATATAGACTTCAAGCAGAATTTGGTTGCTCTTTTCTTCACTTTCTGCTGCTTGGAAATGGGTGGTTGTTGCAAAAGTTGGAATCAAAATTCTGATTTCTTAACTAAAGATTGTAACTTCGTGCAGAAGCATGAGTTACATAATTGTAACCTAATTTAAATACTATGTTTCATGAGAAGTTGACTTAGGTTTAAAGTATCCTTAGTTATTTGAGTGATGATACATTTGTTTGATTTACTGTATAAAGATCGTATTTTGTCTTTATCACGTCCATATCATATACTGTCGGTAATTCCAGTTTGCTTTGTAAACATAAGCTAGTATGTGCAATTGTGCATCTGACATCCATAATTTGGTAATAGTGATTACTTAATCAACCACTCATGTTTGATTTTAATTGAAATGAAGTCACTAATGACTTTCCAGATGATATGGCAATTCTTAGGATCCCGTTCTTTCATATAACCATTCACGGTCACAAATGCATTCAGATGAAGTTCTTAAATAATTGTGTGTAACACTTCCATAACAGGGGAAAAGGTGACTACCACATTGAATAAGTACCAGCTCCTCGGATTACTGAAGCTGACAAAACAAATGATAAAAAGTAAGAAGATTTTTATGATATAAATCTTAATCATGTGCTCTTCATGGTCTCCTCCTCCTTTGATGTCAGTAGATATTGTGATTATTTGCTACTAATTTAGCAATTTTCTTTCCATTTTTCTTTTACTTGCCACTTCTTTACATAACAACTTAACTTTTGTATGAACTTTTCTTGAATTTTGTTTTATTTGCTTTACAGGTCCTTACAGAGAGCACTTGACAGAAGACTGTATCTTCTTCTGTTTGGTAACTCCTATGGAGCTCCTGCGGGAAGCCTGTCTGGCATTTTCCAGAAAAAAATTACGAGTCTGAGGAGACACTGCGTAAGGTGATTTTCCTTCTTCCCTGACTTGCTCTCATTCTTCTTGTTTTGTAATGTTTCAAATATTTGCAGTGTGCAGAGTCTGCATTAAAATCTGTCCTAGGCGATCTTTCCCACACTTATTTTGTTGGAAATGCTCCTATGGGTCATATGGTTATTCAACCAACAGACAAGGTGCGGATGTTCCATCTTACAGGTATATTACTTGCATGCATGGTATTGTACTGGCTTTTGTTGATAAATGTCGCTGTAACATGTTATCCCCATATATAACAGCGTGCCTTGCTGAGTTGCTTATTTGTATTTATAATTTCCTTTTCTTTTTTGGGTCAGCAATTCTTCTTTAAGTCTCAAGTGATTGCAACCAACAAATTTCAAATTGGGAAGTGCGAGGATTTTGTTTGGGTTACCAAGTGAAGTGCTGGAGTATTTTCCCGAGCAAGCTCAATTCCTCACAAGATGATCATCGGCTAATGCAGAACTGCATTTAATTTGCAGTTTGTCAACAGGAATGAATTTTGACAGTATAAACAAAAAAGTATTAGGATGCAGATTACCAATATAAGAGTTTAGTTGTGCCTTATCCACTTGTCAATGGTTCATGTTTTGACTATTTTTTGGGAACACTGCTTGGGTGCTGACCGGTCAGCACCAGGCATACTGACCAACCAATGGTTGGTTGTCACGTAACCCAAAGCAAGGAGAAAAATGTAAAAAGTGAAAGGTTTGGGCCACGTGGCAACACCCATTAGGTGGTTAGTATGCTGGTACTGACGGTCATACCCAAGCATTTTCCATTTTTTGGGACTATAGCATGGATGGAATTTTTGGTTGCTTGAATTCTATATCATGCTTTCTTTACCAAGTTGTAAGTTCCATTTGTTCTGAAGTAGCTATTAAATTAAGTACTTTTGAGGCAGTGTTAATGAACTTTTAGCAATAGAAGACTTTGCAGGTCACCTAGGACTTTGATTGAGGGGTGAGATTACAATTTATTGGTTCATAAATCATAGTAGCTGCTTCATCTATGCTAACAAATGCGTATTATCGGATAGAAAATTCTGGATTCGCCCCTGATTGTATACCATGAAATTTGTATAATTGTATTAAAGAGTGACAACAATCAACAATGTGCATCAAGTGTTGTGAATGGGAATTGCCAAGCAATTGGAACCCCATAGTCCCACTGCATGTAAATATTGGTCCACAATTGAAACAACAATAATTAGCTTATTTGACTGGAACCGAAAAACAAGCGAAAAGGGTGTCTAGTGAAATTAAAGTGCTAGTCCTTCGAATAATGAATTTCGGTAGTGTCATAATCTTGTTCTACACTTATTTCATAGCTGATCTTGTTACCATCAAATATTAAGAAAATAAAATAAATTAAAGGTGTTCTTTTGGGTGTCAAATGGTATTTATATTGGCTTGATTATGTCTAATATTACTAGACATTAACACGATCCAAACTTATGCAAAAAAATATAGTTTATGGATTTAATTTTTTTAATGGGTCAACCCCGTAATATAATGGGTTACTCGTTATAACTTGTTAATATAAAGATTTGTTGTCAACTTTAATAAATCACTAGTAGGACATTTTGACACATTAAACTGACCAATTGGTGATGCATTTTAACATGACACGGTTTCTCAGTGTCAAGTCTAAATATTATAAAGAAAATCAATGGGATGTTAACATCTTTAATCTTAATTATTTTATGAAACAATATATTTTATTGAAATGGAGTAGTAATATTAATTGTGGAAGAAAAATGATCAAATTATCTATTTGATATTTGATATACAGTATAAGGTATCAGATACTTGTATTGATGTCATTGACTGCGTATGATTATATTGTGTATCTCAACTCTCAAGAAATAATTCTAGAATTTTCTTTTTGAAAGATACTTAAAAAATAATAATACTAAGATTATGATATAAGTTGAATATATAAATGGTATTAGCATTTAGCGCCGTCAAGTAAAACCATCCAAAATGGTAATCAGATGGAAAGACCGTCAATGAATGACACGTCAACAATCTCATTTGTAGTGATACATTTCGTCATATTTATGTACCTATTTGAGGTCTTCATTACCTAGCTTTTGTACTCTTTTCGAGTATGTGTGTGTATATAGTGTGTTTTGTTGAGCTTGTGTAGGTTATATTCTCTACTAATGGTGTTTGAGCTTAAAGTAAAGTTTATGAGACAAAAATGAGCAAAAGGTGAGATTTGCAGGTGAAAAGGGTTGAAATTGTAAAAGCTCATGCAGAACATCCAACTTTAGAGGGTCATATCTCTCTCCTCAGATTGAACCATGTTTCGATCCACATATATTCGGAAATCCCTATAAGTCTAGTTTCCAGTGGTTTTTACGGATTGTGATTTCGAGTCTTCTAGAGGGAGTTATGCCCGTTTTAATAACTACTGCACAAGCACCCGCGAGAGGAACCGTGAAAATGCCTCTAAAAAATCTCGCCCAACATGTTCCGCTGGTCTGGACCCGTGACTTTCAGGCCACGAATCTTCCGGGATCAGCCCAAGGACGGTTTTAGGCCATTTTTAGAGGGGCAACGTTGTCCTTTCATGCCCAGATCATGCCTTAGCCTCCCAAGCCTATAAATACACCCATTTCCCCACCATTTACAAATAGAACCCTAACCTACACAACACAACCTCTCTACACTTCATCTTCTTCACAAATTAAGAGAGAGAGGAGCTTCAAAGGCATCTATGGAGGTTTTCCTCCATCGATGCCTCACCACCATCACCACATTCTACCTTCAACCATCCATCTTTGGAGGAGATTCAAGAGGAAAGATACATTTTTTCTTGTCTATGAGGAAGAGGAACTTCAATGGAAGCATGGAGATCTGAGAACAACACTTGAGTTTTCTCTATTTACTCTTCTTTTGTTATTTCTCCTTAGATGTGTATCCCCATTAGGGAAATTTGTAAACCTAACACTAGTGCTATTTATTTGATTAATTGCATTTAATTTCTTCAAGTATTGTTTCATTCAATTGCTTCATAGATTGATTCTTGACTTGTAATATTGATTGCACACCCACTCTTGATGCATGTTTAGGGATTAGGTTAATTTGAGAATTAGGGTTAGGTGAATATCACACTTGATTGGCTTTGATTATGCTCTTAATTGAATGGGTGGAATTCATGATGAGTACACACCTATGCCTAATTGGATTTTGGTTCTATAACCTTCTTGCTTAACACGACCCTTGGTTGTTGTTCACTCGGCACAACAACGGTGAGCGATCGAGGATTAGACGACTCTCCCTACTTCCGTACTTAGAAATCGTACTAAAGGCAAGATGAACCCAAACTTAGAGTGTTTATGTGTTTGGTTATTATGAGTGTATGAATGGCATGGTGATCATGAGTACCTTTTGTGTACATTGTCTTGCATATCTCCAAGCCACATTTGTTTTCGTAACTAGTGTGTTTGTCTTTAGGAGTAGATTAATTTAATTATGAGTAGTTTAACTTAAAAAGGCAAGCACTCGGTTAAATTTCTATCCTTAGCTCTTAGGTTATTTTATTTCATTTATCATGATTCTCTCTCTCTCTCTCTCTTCTCTCACACACACACACACACACACAATTCTCACCTTTGTCATGTTCTTATTTACATTTCTTTCAATAAACTCTAAAATGTGAGACGATCGACGGATGACATCTCCCTATGGATGACCCTTGCTTGTCCCTATACTTGTCTCTTTTGACTCGTGTGCCTGCGAGGTTAATTTTAGAAATATATAAGAACTAATCTTCTTATCTTTAATGTGCGGAAATGACTACGTCACTTAACAATAATTATTTTCAAAGTTACAATAATATAACTTGGCCCTAAAACATATGCAGAGACGAATTATATCAGGGGCTATCTTAATTTTTTTTAGAGTGACGATATTTACACTCGGAAAAACCGCATGTGTACCCCTTTTTGTATGCACACTCCATCAAAAAGTTTTAAAATATTATAAATCGTAAACATACCCCACATATTACAAATATGCCCTATCTTAAACTTAACAATGGTGAGATCTTCAGTTTTTTTTTTTTTTGTGTACCGTGGATGTCATGTAGATCTCTGGAAATTATGCCCCATTCGTCGCAGTGAAAATGGGTTTTGAAGTTACTGTTATCGAAGGTTCACAGATATTTGAAATGGCACTCAAAATGTATTAGCATGCGGCCATGTGGTACATAGCTTTGAAAAATAATTTAAATTTAATAAGTTATAAAATAAATAAGATACAAAATGAAAAACATAAATATGGAAGAATATTACCGGAACCTCCCCACTCAGAAACCTCCTCCATCTTTTTATTCCTGTTGTAATGTTGTTTCTTCTTTTAGTTAGCTTTTTTTTTAATTTTTTTTATAATTAAATTCAATGATTTTATCTTCTTAATTTTTTATAATTTTAAATATTCACTAAATTTTAATTGATAAAAATTAATATTATAATCAAAATATATTATAATTTTCTTTTTATGTTAAAATGTTAAGAATATTAAATATTGTATTATTATGATGTATGAGATATAATTATTTTCATCATTTTAATAAGTTTTGGAATTTAAAAAATAGGGAAAATATCATTTTCGTCCCTATGGCTTACCCTATTATCTATTTTGGTCCTCGTCGTTCCAGTATTGGTCCGTTTCCTTCTGTTACATTTTCTGTTAAAAGAGATAGTCAGATGGTTAAATGACCGTTATACCCCCTTAAAATGTCTTCGGGGCTTGCAAGGACAATTTTGCCCTCAAAAGTTTTTTTTTTTTTTTTTGGTAAATAATTTTGCCCTCAAAAGCTACTGTTGCTTTTCAGGTCAAGTCAAAGTCAGCTTATTAATAATGTTTTTGTGGTGAGCTCAATGTATGAGATTATTTCCCAAGCCACCATTTGTTTTCAACAAATTCTCTCTTTCTCTTTCTCTTCTCTCCTAGTCTCCCACTCAATTCTGTTCTCATCTCGATCTTCTTCTTCTTGGCTCTTTCTCTCCTAGTCTCCCACTCAATTTTGTTCTCATCTCGATCTTCTTCTTCTTAGCTCTTCCACAATACACACTCCATTAAAGACCAGATCAAACTATTAATTAGTGTTTGTGTGGATCTTCTCTTTCTTGGCTTCTTCTTGACTTTTTTTAAATATTATTTATTATTTTTTTAACCAGATAAAACTCTGATTTCGTAACAGCAATTGCTTCTACTTAAAACACAATCCTTACAAAACTAATCCCAAATCATACCTTTAAATTGCAAGACCAAAACTTGACAGCAACCCTTCAAACAAAAATCAAAATAAAAACAACCAATCAACGAAAAACAACAAAGAATATATATACAAGCAGCAAAAACGAAATTGCAACTACAAAAATTGCAACTACAAAAATCTAGGTGTTACAAAAAAATTGAACAAAACAAAACTAAAACTAATTTTTTTATAACAATTTGGAAAAGAAAAAAAAAAATTGCAATATCAAACTCAAACCTAGAACACAATCATCAAACTCAAACCCAAACCTATAACACAATCATCCACATCAAACCCAAACCACCAAACCCTAGCCACTAGCCTATGCTGTCAGCATCCGATCTCCTTCGAAACTATCAACCACCCCCAAACCAATCGAACCCATAAACCACCCACACCCAAACCCACCACGAACGCCATCCCCAACACACCCTAACCTAGAAACCCATCAATCAAGCCTGATAACAACCCAGAAACCCAACAACCCACAAACACAAACCACCCAAAAAACAACTACAAACCGTTGATGAGAGAAACGGAGAAGAGAAGAGAAAGAGAGCCGCGAATGCGGATCTGTCTCCACGCTCAGGTAGAGGTCGACGGTGGCGATGAGACTGCCGGTGCGACATTCCATTATGTCGCAGCCGTCTGTCGACTTTCCGGTGACGGTTTGGATGTTTTGGCGGCGGCTTAGGAAGAGAGAATGGGGAGAGAGAAGAGAAAGTTAGGGTTTAATAATCGATTGGTTTTTTAATTTATTTATAAATTTAAATAATTTATGGTGAGGAGAAGATGAGAGATAGATGGTGAGGAATGAGGGGAGAGAAATTAAGAATTTATTATTATTTTTAATTGTTTTAATATTATTTTACCGTTTTGCCCTTCTTTAATAGGATTCTAGAAGAATGTATGATGATTTTACCATTTTACCCTCACTCACTTAACGGAAATTTCAAAAACCTTAACGAAATTGGACGGTGGGGACCAAAATAAGGATTAATCATAACGACGGGGATCAAAATGGCCAATATTGGAACGTCGGGGATCAAAATGGATAATAGGGTAGACCATAGGGATGAAAATGATATTTTCCTTAAAAAATATGCTGATTTAGGGTGTAAATACGATTTTCAAGGTGTGCAAATATTCGTTATTTTTTATTATATCATTAGAAGTTTGCTTGTCTAGAGTTGTTTATCTCTTAGTATATGTTGACCATATCATGATAACTAGCAGTGATGCTTCTCTAATTAACACAGACATTCACACTTATGTTTCTCTAATTCATTAAACACTAATAATGTTCTTCAATCAAAGTTTGCCCTTAAGACTTTGGGTCAGTTAGTAATTTTCTCGGTTTTAAAGTTTCAAGGAACAGGGTTGTATATTGATTTTTTCCGCAAGACAAACATGATCAAGTCAAGACCATGTCCTACAGCAAGATTGAGCGTCGATTACCTCTGTTGAGAGGAGATCGTGCTCGTTTGTGTAGGTGTGGCCGTGGGTGTTGGTGGTTGATTTTAGGTAGGGTGGTTATGTTTGGGTGTAGGTTTGAGTATGGGTTTGGTTGTGTTTAACAGTGGGTGATGGTAGGTTGGATTTGAGGGTGTAGATGGTTGGAGATTATGATTATTTTGGAAAAATGATGGTTTTGTGTTTTGGGTGGATGGTTTGTGGTGATTGTTAGATTTTTTTTTTTTCAATTTTAATTTGAATTTTAAAATTGAATGGAGAGGATTTGGATTGATATTGAATGTGGATGATAGATGATGATGTGTTGAACCTGGATTGTGAATCTCTTTGATTTTTTGAAAAAAATAAAATTTGATTTTCAATTTCTGGGTTGTTTGAACATTTAATGTGATGAAACTACTTTTTTGATTTTTTTTTTTTTTTTTTTTATCTTCATTGAAGATGGTGGCGATTCTGACCATCATTTTTTTTATTTTGGTTTTTTTGTTAATTTAGCTTTTTAAATTATCTTTTGATCTCCACCATCCAATCTAAAAGAGGTATGGTGGAGATTTTTAGATTGGATGGTGGAGATCTATTTAAGAAAATTATATTTTTTTATGATTAATTTTTAAAACCCATTTTCACAATTATTGAAGGGTAAAAATGTCTTTTAACATGAAAATTAACTTTTTTAACAGAAAGGGAGAATATGGCAAATATGTTTGGTTTTAGGGGAGAGATTAGGCATTAAGGAAAATACAGGGGGCAGATTTATTAATAGGTCATAATATAGGGGGAAATGATACTTTCCCATTATTAAACAAATATGATTCCCAATAGGGTTAAGTTAAAACAACTTAGATTGTGATTTTAACATCTCAACCACTCGCATGCTTTGAATCCAAGAGTTTTATAAATGCATTCAAATCTCAATCATTGAATTAAGACCATATGAGTGGTTGAGATGCTAAAGTTAAAATTTTAAGTTAGATTTAGCTTAACCCATCCTAATAGTATTGGATTTTAAAAAAATGATTTGGATATGATTCCATAACATTAAAAATTAAAAATAAATAAATATTTCTCTTGCTTAGATTTTAAGCTAATTTTTCAAAGAATTTTTTTTTTCTTTCCTCTAAGAAACATAAAATTAATTTATATCATGAATCAAACTTCTCTAAATTTTTTAAAAAATAAATAGTGAGTTTGTTTTCGATTGTACTTCAAATTATGACAGACACTTCAATTCTCGGATGAATATGCCTAACCATTCAAGTATATCACGTAATAAGAGTGATCAATGAAGTATAATATCAGTGGTTCACAAATATACATCGGGACACCATTCAAATTATCAAATTATAACATATTATAAAGATAATTAATCACACAAGACACACACATGACATTATACGAGTGGTTTCAACATTCACCGCAAGTCACCATTCAAATTATATCATAACTCATAAGTCATAAGGTAAAAGGACAACAAATCACGTGAGATCCATGTGATATAACATGACAAGACCAATACAATTACATAAGAACCCACGTCACATTATACTAATGATTTGGCAATATACATCCAAACACCACTCAAATAACACCATATGACATAACAAGAGTGGCTCAAAACATATGAAAATATAAAAGATATTTGCCTCCTGGGGCGTAACTTGGGACTTAGATAAATGACTCCCAAGTCAGTGGCTCGAATTCTACTAATAACAAAAAACTTCAAAAAAAAAAAAAAAAAAAAAAAATGGATAGATCGTTAGATAGATATTGTCATATATAGGCTATATCAACTCAAATTTATGACTTCAATATCTTAACCATTGGATTATATAGCACATGAGCAAATGGGTGGTTGAGATATTAAAGTCAAAAAATTGAGTCAGAAATTTGAGTTAATATAGCCTGACCTATATATATATATATATATATACGGAAATTATCCTATCAGTGCATCCTGATAGAATTATATAAGGATATTGAATGTGAGCCACTCGTTTTACATACTTTGACTTGGCATGTATGCACTTGTCAAATCACTATTATAAACGAGTGGCTCACATTCATATTTGATAAAGTTATATCAGGATGCACTGATAGGATCGGAACCGTATATACTATATAATATATAAGTATAGGGCTGCCCTTGGGTGCAACGTTATATGATGCAACATTGAAAATTTGACTGTGATATGTCTTCTTTGATATAACTACATCAACTAATATGTGATTGCATGTTCTAACAAGCGATCACAATAATTTAATTGTGTGATCACGTGCAATCATATGCGATAACATTATATATATTTGTGATCACATGCAATCATATGTGATCACATAATGTTGTATCGTGTAATGTTGCATCGAGGAATGACCTATATATATATATATATGGACAATGCGTACTGACTGGTCAGTACCTTAAGTACTGACCAACAAATGGGGTTTTGCCACGTGGTTAATTTGTGAAAAATGCAAGGAGATAAATGTAAAAAGTTAAAAGAAAAAAAAGCCACATAGCAACACCCCATTGGTGGGGTCAGTACTACTGACTGGTCAGTACCCAAACAATTTCCTAATATATAAAAAGACATTTCAATCGAAGTATCAATATTTACTAAATTTGGGATTTAGGGAGGGCGACACGACTTGAATCCACAACCGGCATGGTTGGAGCCTTCGAGGGCATTGGAAACTTTTGTGGAAAGATAAAGATAGTGTAGAGACTACTCGAGAGTAGCTGGAACTTTGTTAATTTTGGGTAGCATCCTAACCATAAGCGTCGCTGTTAAAGACTTGAAATTTATTCTCTTTAAAAGACTTAAAAATAAAATAAAAATTGAAAAATGAAAGATTCAGATGAGGTTGTGAAGAACGAACGTTGGAGATAAATGCAGAGGATTGGGTAGAGATAGAGAGAGCAGATAAAAACACCGTCTTATTTTCTCTTTTAATGGCGGATATTACTATAACTCTCCAACCCATTTCTACTTTCGTCTCCTTCTTCTTTTTCAACTACCTTACGCTCTCTGCTTTCACTTCTTCTCTCTTCTTCTCTCTAGTATTTTGCCTCATCTAGGTGGGTCTGCTTTCTCTCTCTGTGTCCGGCTTCAAGAAATGGCTGTCCATGGCTTCTTCTGTGCATTTAGCTGTTCACTCTGGTTATTATAGTGACAAGCTCAAAGCTGTGGAGAGAACCCTGTATAGTGGTGATTTCCTTAAAGGGTCTTTTGGTTTTGGTGCTAAACCACTTTGCAGTGCTCATAGTAGAAGGTACATGGCTTCTATTGATTTGAAGTCGGGGATCTTGTTTTCGATTCTCATTGTTGTTTTCTGCTTTGTTTGACCTTTTTTCTGATCAGGAAATGAACACGGTTTGTGGGTTTTTTTTTTTTCCTGTGAATTAGTGTGAGGTTTATGTTTGAAGTAGATTACTGTATATACTTGATATAGATCTCCAAATAGGATGCTGGATTATCATAAGAATGTTA